>CM065463.1:38044717-39244717 GCA_032872475.1 Leptopilina myrica (nomen nudum)
TCTTGGCATAAAAAATGTCTCTATCTATAAAAAGAGTGCAGATTAAAATAATGTAGATTTTTCGACTTGAAATAGGGAATTACAATTGGAATTTGTGGAAGAGAAAATTTTATAAAACTATATTTAAGCTTTTATAATTAAATAAAAATTATATATTGAAAGAACTAATTTACATGAAAAAGATAAACGTTTGGAAGATAATAGTATCTTAAAAAAAAGTAAGAGCCAGTTTTTGAGTTGTATTATTTGAACACGAAGATTCAATAAATAAAAGCTTTCAAATTCGTGGATAGGTTCAAAATTACTATTTCGTTTGCCTTTACTATACACACACACACGCACATATAGACACTCGATTGTTTCGCTATTTCGCACTCTGATTTTAAATTTACTGCCAACATTTCAGTGGTATGCAACAACTATAGCTTCACAACGTCAAATTACGCGTAACAAATTTACGACAAATTCTACTAGAACCGATTCATATTTAAATATTTTTTTATTAAAAGGTGTGTAAAATAAAATGTTTTTAAAAATAATTTAAACAATTTAGTTTTCATATTGGACTATTTTTTAAACAAAATAATGTTAATTTTAATAAACTATTATACTTTCGTTTGACATACTATATTTTAACATCTCATCTTATTGAGTTTGGATTCGAGAACATTAAATCGAAAACATCCATTTTAGTGCCCTTTCCCCTATTTAATTGTAACAAAATTAAAACTTACCCTTTGTGGAACTCCCATTCTGGATCGATTATGTTTCGGCGAACTCTGTATTTGACCCTGTTTCTCTTTTTTATGCGTCTTCAATCCTCGCAAAAGTCTCGAAAATGTCGTTTTCTTTTTACTCGTATTTTGACCTTGTTCTGAAAACAAATAAGGAAACTTATTATTATTCTTGTTTTACTTTAGTTTTAATAAATTTAATCATTATTTAATATTGATGTTATAAATGAATGCACATAACGATTTAAGGAAAAATATTTAAATAAAAAAGGACTTCAATGAGTAGATGTCAAATAAACAATAAAAAATAATTACAAATAAATAAGTAAAATAATTCAGTACAATACAATTTATTTTCTAAAATATATTAACTCATTGTATTCTCTTTAAGACACTAAAATCTTTTATAAAATTATGCTCTGAAAAGAAATACATAGGGGAGACCGAGGAGGAAAGAAACAAAAATCAGTTTGTTTATTTTAGTGTTCAAACTATTTAACGAATAATTTTTGTTGATACGTTAATTAAAAGCTTGAACTTTCACCTGTTCAATAAAATTTGAATTAGACATTTAGATTAAATAACCAGTTCACAGTTTTAAGACTATTATTAACTTAAAATATTTTTATTACCAACTTAGAAAAATACAAGAATACTCAAAGTACAGATTATAAATATTTGATACTATATTTAATACATATTCAACACATTTTGGTACAGTAATGTCTCATGGATATTATTTTCTTATCTATATCACAGATGTATCATTTAATTTTAAAACTTAGTATATGTAATATTAAATTATTAAACTGTAAAATAAAAGTACTATTTTTATATTTTAAGTTAAGTTAATAATTAATAATAACGTAATAGCTTTCGCTACTTAAGAAAAATTGCCATATTTTTCATGTCTCACATTTTTGACATATAAAAAATTAAAAATAAAACATTAATCTTTTAAAACTTAAAAATAACTTTATCTAAAGTTTAAAACAAAAATTAACAATTATGGCGAACATAGAGTAAAACAAAATAAAAACACAGAATTAAAACTTGCCTGGTGCAATAAACCATTTTTAGATTATGTTAATATGTCAAAACGAAAGTCATTTTATTTATAATTCATTACATTTAACGAATAAAAGTTTATATATAACTTTAAATATGTTTTATAAAGTTTTATAAAGTATGAACAATATTTTTAGTAAAACAGATAAAAGATTTCTTCTCATGGCCTTTAAGTTTTGTAAACAAGAAACTATCGTCTCGGTGCAGTATTATGTAAAATATAATCTCCTCTAATTACAATAATTTAAGGTTTTGAAAATTGAAACGAAAACTTACTTTTGACGTATTTTTGTAACGTCACGTTACTAGCGGACTTCACCTAACCGGAAATGCTCTTGAACACTATAGAAAAATTGTAGGGGGTACAACTGAGTGAAACTGACTGAAAAGAAATCTAGACTCTGTATTTTCGCTAATTTGTTTAAAAGATGTTAACGTTGTTACTTTCCTCCTTGGTCTCCCCTACTGGTATTATCATAATATTAATAATGAATATTACTATAATAATAAAAAAAATAAAATAATAATATAATAAAAATAGTATGTAATATTGTAATACATATAAAATGGATAAAAGTATAAGTGTAGGATTAAAAGGACGAGAAATTTTTCGTATCAGTATTAATTTATTTATTTTACAACACGAATATACATGAAATCTCAGGAATAATTGAATGAATGGAGGTTAACCACGACATGACTATCCATTAACGGATAATACAGATATTCCGTTAGTGACACCCCATCCTTTCTTCACTTTACTATACATATATATATATATTAGTAATCAGTGTCGATACATCCGTTCATTAGACACAATAGTATGATACTACATGATATGCTAATTTACTTGCATGTAAATTTGAATAACAAAAAATGCAGATGTACACCTATAATTTTTGAAATTGCTGACTCAAAAAAATTATAAAAATATATTATATAGTTGGTTTAACCCATTAACACCCAACTATACTCAATTAAAAAAAATGTGTCCAAATGTGAGACATTCATAAAAAAATTGCTAAAATTTAAAAAGTATGACATAAAACGTTATGGTTAGTATACTTAATTAAATATATTACTAATATATTTTATTACTGCCGTTTGAAATAAAAACTTAGTTAACTGACATTTATGTTGAAACGAGAAAATAAGGAAAAACTGTTTGTTGCAAATTTTGTTGCAGTAAGATAAATATAACAAATATTTAATATTAATAAATAATATTTAATTAACGAATAGTAATTAATCATGTTAATTAATTACAAATTATTATATATATGAAAAATTATTCCACATTTTTGAAACTAAATATTTTTATGTATGTGCGTGTAATAATTTTAATTATTAAAGGCATTGATTTTGTTTAACTTTTTATCAAATATTCTTTCATTTTCTGCAATTTCTCAAATTTTTAATATTAATTTTTCACAAACAATAATTTACAAAAAAATTTAAACTTTAAATATTAGACGCAGTTTTTTCTTACGAGTTCATTATTACCAAAAACTCATTTTTCACCAAAATGACAGTTAACTAAGTTTTTATATCACACGGCAGAATGAGTGGAGAGTCTCCAGTTGTGAGATAGCCAAATTTTTTTAACATGCAATATTAAAAGGCCAATTGGTTTATACAAAAACATTTCTTTTTATATGAGCCAACTTTTACGTGTGCGCCGATGCCGATATATGAATTGTTTGTTTTAGATCCCAACTCTGTGTGTAAGGATCGACTAAAAAGCGTTTTTTCCATAAATGCAAAGTACTTTTTCCTAATTTAATTAATTGCAAAAGGTATGTGTTATACATTTTTATTTAGTATTTTCCATGTATTTTGTAATGCATTGTTTCAATCTAAGGATAACAATTTTTTTTCTTCCTTTTTCAAATTCGCGCCAATTTCTGGGTGTGAGACGCAGCATGTCACCAGTTGTGAGACGGTGGGGCCATCTATTTGGGATAGTCTATACTTTTGATTATAAAGCAGAAAACGCTCTGTTCAGTTTAGTTCGTTACGTACATTTTACATTTTTGGATGCAATTTTCAGTGAGTGTCTCACAACTGGAGACATTTTTTTTGACAAAAGCGATATGCTCGGAAAATGTATTTTAAAGTTTTTGAGTTTATCGAAATACTACACTTTCTTTTAATAAAAGTTGCGTATTGTTCTTAATTTTCAAACGGTGTATTTTATTTACAATTTACTCGGGGAATTAGTTGTTCTATCAAGTAGAAATGTGCCCCAAAAAATATTTTTGACTTTTTAGAAAATTTGAAGGGGGTAGAGGGGGGCTAATTTGACCAATTTTGCTAACACCGGCTACTTTGTGAATTTTTTTAAACATAATTTTAATGGGAAAAATTGTTTAGAATATGTTTCAGAAAGGTTTTTCGTCCTCTTTCCAATGGTGAATTTTATTTTTTAATATTTTAATAATTTACCCCAAATTTTGATAGTTAATATTTTAATTTCCCAAAAAGGGTCCGTTTTATTTGAAAATAAATTATCGCAAACGAAAGCTTAGGTTTTTTCCTATGCGCGTGTAAATTTTCAGAAGGCCCTTTTTTTGTTTTTTAGTTATTAAATTTCAAAAAATAAATTGCTGCGCGCTGCGTCGCGGTTAAAAACACATATTATTGTAAATAATTATATTAAATAATTAATTTCATTTTTTTTCAACAAAGTTGTGTTGAAATTGTTAAAAATTAAAGTTGTGCGTTGTTGTTTAAAGTTACTTAGAGTGATATTGAATTGTCACGTTACAATTATTAAATTGGAAAACAGGATTGCTGTTGAAATTTTCTGATGTACTCTCGATTGTCAAATTTTGAGAATTTTGCTGTTAATATATCGGTCTTTGGATTTTCCCGGTAATAATTCTGAGACAGCATTTTGCGCTGCTTCAGATAATTCAGGTGGTGTACATTGAGACATTGTGCACTTTGTAAAATAAAAATATTCACTACAAAACACGCCGGCCGGTAAAAACAGAGGTTAGTTTTTAGTAAAATCTGTCTACTACAGAGGACACTCTCTACCCCCTTTAAATTTTCGAAAAAGTCAAAAATATTTTTTGCGGCACATTTCTACTTGATAGAACAACAAATTCCCCCGAGTTTCAACTTTTTTCAAGAAGTTGAAATTTCAACTTAGGACATTACACGTAAAATGCCTCACATACAGAATGTCAAAAAATCGAATATGAATAATTTTATTTGAGTACGAGAATATAATAATGAGAACTAAATTGGAAAATCAAGTACGTTCACACATTTCACACTACTATTTATAAATAAATACATATATATGTTTGGAATAAAGGAATCGTTTTTTTCTACCCAAGTATTTTATCTCACTGAACTTGAGGGACACAAGAATTACAAGAACTTATATTTTACTAGTCTCCTTTTCTCTGTTTTTTCTTCTTCTTATCCATCTTTGCTATATAGGCAAAATCATATTCAAGATGAACAACTAATATTCGCAAAAGGTTCGTACGTATTTTTACTTTAAAAGAGAGAGAGAGAGAGAGAGAAAGATAGAAGAAACTGAATCGCGCACGGGTATAATATGGTTGAAGAATATACAGGAGACTCTCGGGATTGCGGTGCCGGTATGTCGTTCAGTAATATCGAAAATATATTGCCGAGCAGTAACCACAAGTCATGTTCAATCGAATGAATCATATGGAACAAAAATAAACCTGCCTACCATGGAAATGGATAGAAATCGCACAAGAGAGATAGAGATAGTCGATTCCATTCGCATAAGTAGAATCGTGTGGTGCTTCATTAAATTTTCAGAGGTTTGAAAAAGCTGCGGAAATAATCCTGTCACTTTACTTACAAAACTTTCGTAAAACATTTTTATGATCGATTTCGAACAATTTTTATAACTTCCATGTAAAAAATTAAAAAATTAAGATTTAAACTTTAGAACCAAGACCAGTCCAATACTGACCCAAGATTGCTCAAAAGGAACTAATTACGGTTAAAAAGCTCAGAAAGGGTTCATTTAAAAGCTCATATTCTTCATTTTTTTCTATTTTGAAAGTGATACACTTTTTAGAACATCATCGCATGCAAATCACTCGTATATCATTTAAAAGCTATCACCTTTAAAACGCATTTTTTAAAATTAATATTTTTTAAACAAAATTTTTTTACCTTGATACATGATAGTAGAAACAAAAATACTTTTTTTTCATCTTCTTGTTCTTGTATATTTTTGGCTGAGCGACGGTTTCTACTTTTCGCGGGATATTTGTTTAAACAAAAGGGTTTTTCGGAGCAATACTAGTTTACAAAACGTCAGTTCTTCTCCAGAGCTCATTAGAGGTTGGTTTCCTTCTCTACTTAGCCTTACCTACTGTTAACACTACTGTGGGACTTTAACTATTTTCATCCAATTTTGATCTTAGAATATTTTCATCTAACTTCGGACTTAGAATATTTTTCATCCTTAGGAACTTAGAGTGTTTTCCCGAGCTTTGATACTTAAATTTTTTTATTAACTTGTACTCTTCGACTTAGTCTACTTCGACTCGTACCTTTAAAATAAAATAATCATTGGAATCTTACATGATTTTGACTTGATTAAATTAATTTATTTTACATGCACCCCTCCCCCGTCGTCTTCGAACTTAACGCAGTATTGAGCTGGTTATCCTCTCAATGTCAATATTCTTTATACAATAAGCTGATTATCCTCTAAATAGGACTAACACTTAACATCGAGCCGGTTATCCTCTCGATATTAACCCACGCCAATCGAGTTGGTTCTCCTGTCTATAAAATTTATATACACACAACACGAATACCGAACCGCTCCGTTTAGTTATTCAAAATTTGAGCCATTTAATCTTATTAATTTTTTTAGGAAATCTAATTTTATAAAAATGCCTATTACAGATGATACAAGTAGCTTTTAAATAATATAAGTGTGATTACCATGCAAGGATTTTCTAAAAAACACTGAAAGAAATGATTTCCATATGATAGGAATTTGGTTATGTTTAAGAATTTCTGTCAAGTTTTGAGAAACCTAATGTTCATTTTACCTCAGTAGTTAGATTCAATTTGAGAAATTTAAAAATGAAGAAGACTTAACCTTTAATTTGTAATAAGGTTTCTATAATTCAAATATCTGTATATTAGAATCACACGCTCCTTTTTTTGCGAGCGAACGAAACTAATTTCAAATCTGGTTAAGAGGTTAGTGCGCTTTAAAAATTTTCGTCTAGATCTAATTGTATGGTTGAAATACCTGAAATGTTGGGCTGTTTGTATTCTAGCAATACTATATGCTTGCAAAAATTTAGGAATTACTTTCGATTCTTCTTGCAAGGTTCGTTATCTTTAGTTGCTTAATTACACCGGCACATAAAAAAAATTTCGAGTGCGAAGACTGACACATGCTGGGTTCTCTTCCTTGGGGTGTATCAAAAGAGAAAAAAGTAGTCGGACCAAAAGTTTAGTGTTGGTATTTTTTTACACGCCTAGTAAGGTGTCGAAGTCGGAGAAAATGATTTGCATGGGGATTTACTTAATTTTTATTTTTTAAACAGACTTTTCGTATATTTTTACTATTGATTTGAATTCAGTGACTCTAATTACATAAAAATTGAATCCATAAAAGATGGTAAAAATGGCGGATCCAAAATGGAAACGATTTTTAAGTGGATCTGATTAATTTTTTTGTTCGCCATATTGGATCAGCCATTTTGAATTATTAACAACCGACTTCAAATTCATAATTAGCGATCCCGAAAATACCCGAGTAATGATTTTCAAGGAAATAAGAACAATTTTTTTTAAAAACCCGCCATTTTGGTCCGACTACATTTCTCTTTAGATACACCCCAAGGAAGAGAACCTACCATGTGTCAGTCTTCGCACTCGAAATTTTTTTTGTGTGCCGGTGTTATTACACATAGTGCATGTATTGCATAATACTAATTCTTTTATTTTTATACAAACAGATTGTACTTCAGAAAGATGGTACATCTATTAAAAAATGTGAGCGTTTGGAGAAGTTATCCACTTTATATCCCATCTCGCGTTTACTACATTAATGTTGCTAGTAGGCGATGAAAAATGGCACAATAAAGATTTTGAAAGTGAAGCAAATGCGTCTTTAACACCAAATTTAGGTATTTTTAACAAAATTCGTCACTAATTTGTAATAGCAAATACGTTAAAAATAAACATTAGGATACTTTATAGAACGTAAGTATTCACTAAAACACTACTATAGTAGACTCTGCTTTAGTATACCTATATATACATTAGGAATGGAAAACGATTCTTCGCAATCTACATCCTATGAATTATGTTTAATTAGAAATATAAGAGATTATTAACTGCACATTTTAACAGACGCTTCCTTAGGGATCTGCAAAAAATTAGCTGAGTTGGTATTGCAGAAATTTCCAGAAGTATTTGTCTATCAGACTTGGACTGATACCACGGTGTATACCTCAGGTGTTTCCCAATTGCAGACTCGAATTTCTGATCGAGTTAGAAAAATACCTAAGGAAAGGAAACGTAAATAATTATCACAAGAAACGGAAAAAATCAGGATGCGTATGGATGTGTGGCATTTGAAGCGCCATTACCAGAGGGAGAAACAAAAGAAATGGAAATGTTAAAAAAACGTTGCTGATTTAATCTTTTAGTATGGAGAAAGAAATATCGACAGAGGAAGAATTACATCTTTTAGCGGAAACTTATCCATCTCAAAGAGTCTGCATTAGTAGAAGAGAAATGATGAATCTATCACTGAGACAGATTTTACTGGAACATTGTCCACATTTAACTGACAAAAACCATTTCTTGACACATTGCTCCATACTGATTGGAGTAAACGTTATAACTGTGTTTATTATATAAATTATAAATATAAATATAAATTTTTAAAAATATTTTAAATTGCAGGACTCAACCGCTATTTGTAAAAGGTATATATATATACATATATATGCAATTTACTTTTTAAATTTGTATACAAACATTTATTATTTTCTATAACATGCTTTTTCTTACACTTTTGATTACAGGACTGTCCATTTGTGATGAAAATTGTACAGTAAATATTCTAGTGGACGAAACAATAATAATGAAGAGTGACAACGTTTTGGAAGGGACACTTCTGTTTTTCTTTAGTCATTTCATATATGGGTACAATTATGCTGTAGGAATTTCATCATCCTTAGAATTTATTCAGAGATATGTTAAAAGTTTTTTTATAGAAATGACTTTTTTTGTCTTTGTTGAAGAGACAATTTTAATTTCTCCACAATATGGTTTAAATGCTGTCAAATCTTTTAAGTTTAATAACAAAACCTTTTTAATGAACTGTGTAAAACTGTGTAAGCAGGAATCACATAAGAATATAAGGAATACCTTATGAATATGTGGAGAAAAAACCGACAAATTTGTAAAAAAATTCTTCTTCTAAGTAAGAAAAATTTCCTAAATATATCGGAGGTACTTCCACTTATTTATTCGAAAAAATTTCCACCCTTCGGAGTTCCATACTGTCCGTATTTTTTCGGAAAAATTACCGAAAAATTTTTTACAGTGATAGTTAATAAGCATCTCTGATCCATTAAAGTTTTATTGAGCTTAGTTTAAATTATATTTGGTGAATAATTATTAATGTTACAAATAATTTTTAACTAATTTATAATAATTATGGATTAATAATAAATTTAAATGTGTATCCATTTTCAAAAGAAAAACGTAACTATCTTCTTCAAAATTTTTGAGAAATCCAATATTAATTTAGCTTGTGCTCGGACTAAATAAACTCAAAATCTCTCCTTTTTTCTCTCTTCAGTTAATACCATTTTCAAACAAATTTATATAATCTCTATATTGCTGACCTTAATTGCTTTGCAAATGAAATCAAGAGTATGAATATTTAAAAGTGATTAAAAGCCGAAACTTAAAAAAACAAAAAAATCAGCGACACTGGAAAATTTTTAATAAAGAACAATAAAAATTATAATGAGAAACAAAAATAAATTTCCATTATGTGTCCATTGATTGATAGAATTAAAAATATAGATAAAGAACCATTAAAGAATGTTAATATTTTAATTAAAGATAAATTGTTTAAAAAAAATAACGAGAAATTGTTAGCAGTTCCTTTTGGGATTACGCTGTTGGTAAATGAAGGCGCATGGGGGAAAATGGAATGGGATGTGGAAAAGGACAACCGTACAGGAATAGAAATAAAAGAGAAACTCTCCATGAATATATATATATATATATATATATATATATATATATATATATAAAAGGGGAGGAAAAGAGAAAATAGTTGGGAAAGAAAGGAGAATAGGAACAAATGTTTCGACTTTGCGCTGCATCAAATTGAGAACAGCAAAATTCACTCAGTGTTACGCACCTTTTAACAGAAACGAGACTTGAGAAATTTTAATTATATTTAATTAAACACAATGTCTGATTTTTCTTTCACTTTGTACTAGTCTTTTATTTTAATAATATTCTTTTTTATTATATACATTATAGAAAAAAAATAATTATAACGAAAACTAATTTTATACAGATAAGTTAATAAATAATTGTTATTTACTTACCATTTAGAAAAATGAAATTAAAAATGAATAACAAACAAATTAAATACTAATCGATTACTGAAATATATAAAAAAATTGTAAATTAAAAAAATAAATAGAACAGAAATAAATTAGGAATAAGTGAAAAAGAGAATAAAAAATAAGAAGTAGGAAATTAAATTAAATTTCGATATTTTAAAAACGCCATCTTAAAGGAAATGAAAAAACACAACTTTTTTCTCACTGTTATTTTCTTATAGAACGAAAAATAAATATAGTTAAACAAAACAAAATTTTAAGTTCTAATGTTTGTAAATAAATAAAATTGTTATTATTAAAATAAGAAAAGCATTGAAATGAATTAACTGCATAAAATGTGAATGATAGAATTCTGAAATGAGACAATTTTCACGTCTTTACAGCTTACGTTGAAGTCTACTCGCAACGCGCAGTTCTTTAAAAATCATATAGGCTAAATGCACCTATTACTGGGATTGTTCCAATTACTGGGATTTTTGTATAATACAATTATTTTACTATTATAGAATAATATAATATTTGAAAATATTAGAAAAAATTATTTTCGACCTTACTCAATACCATTGGGCGTAAAGAAACATATTTAAAGTATTAATAATTTAATTATTTAAGAACCACAATTGCTTATCGTAGTAATTGGGACATTTCCATTGAAATGCATATACTCCAATTACTGGGAGCAACATAACCTCTAATTTGTTTATTGATTTAATTTGTTTAAATGATCAATTTCTATAAAGTTTTTATTAATGTTTTAATATCTACATGACAAGAGCTTTCAATTTAATTAGCTTTAACTTTACTTCTTGCATTATAATTCCCGAGTTTATTATTTTAAAGGCTGCTAAATCTGAACATCGCAGTAGATGGCACATTTACCCTAACTTTTTTATTTTTTAAAGAATTTATTTGAAATTTTCCAAAAAACTTCCTTAAATAGTAAGCAACAACTTTCTCACTGCAACTTTTCTGAACTCAAAACTTCCCTGCATATTTTTTTCATTGAAAGTAACAAAGCTTCATCGATGACACGTCATCATTTATAATAAAAAAAATTATAAACAATTAATAATTTTTAAACTTTTTAAGACTTTGTCAGTTTCAGGAGACCCAAATGAGTATACATACCAAATTGCAATCAAATTCATTTAAATTTGTACTAACTAATACGATTTATGTTTTAAAATTTAATTAAATTTAAAAAAAAAAAATTTTCAGTTTTTATTTTTTATAGTAAAAAATAATCGTTCTATAAAAAAATGACAGTGAGAAAAAAGTTGTGTTTTTTCATTTCCTGTAAGATAGCGTTTTTAAAATATCGAAATTTAGAATTTTTATTTTTTCCTATATTTGATACCAATGACTGGCTTCTCAGCGGTCAAGCCGAGCGAAGATCGAGTTATTGGACTGAACTCCTCAATTATGAAAATAACATTTCTATTTTATTCAGTAATAGACTAATGAGAATATTCATATATATACATCTATATATATATATATATATATATATATATATATATATATATATATTTATATATATATATATATATATATATAAATTGCGAGAAATTCCGAGTTGAGAAAAATTCATTCGAATGATTCTCAGCATGATACTGGGTCGAGTAAACATTGAATAAGTAGTTTTACGCAAGGTGAAACACTTGCAGTGAAAAGAAGGAGGAAAAAGTGTATAAGGAAGGGAAAAGTAAAATAGAAAATGGGAGAAACGCAGGAAAATAGTTGCACACACTCTCTTTCTCTCTTGCTCTGAGACAAATACGGCGCCAGACTTAGTTACGTTACACCTCGCTGAGTTTGTGACACTCTCCTCTCTCTTTCTCTCTCTTTCCCTCTGCATTTTTCTATCTTTTGTTTGTATCTTCTCTCTTGTTTTTCGCCCTGGCTTTTATCCATTCTTTCTATTTACTTCTCAAGCTTGAAATTCACAGCTATACCGCGAAGCAACAAATTATCCAATTTCACATTCTTTCTTTCCTCTCTTGCGCCGTTTTATATTAAAAAATGTACATCCCTAAGAATTTGTCTACCCGTTTATAATTAAATAAAAAATGTATATACATATATATATATATATATATATATATATATATTTGTGACGCGATCTGAAGAAAGGGACCTTAGAAGCAAAAAATTATAGGTTATGTTTGAAATTTTTGAAACGAAAATACAAAAAAATTATCAACTTTTAATATGAATCATTAATGTTTAAAACTTCATTATAACTGAAATATTTAATAAACACTGGTTTTAATTTACAAAAAGTAAAAAGAAACTTTTAATCAACAAAACAGTAACACTAACATAACCTTTCAAGTGATTTGGTTCTAACGTCCCTTTCTTCACATCGCGTCACATTTATTAAACAAATATATTTTAAAATTAATTCCGACCAAGAAGCTGTTTCTTGACTCAACGATTTAATAAAATTCAGAATTAAAAAAGAAAATCAACTATTTATGTATGTTGGGGACATCCTTCTAAAGATGCTCGATGAGTTAAGAAATAAAAAATAATGATTTAGATGATGTTTTATTGATTAAAAGTTGCTTAGAAAATGAAGCTATTTTAGGTTACCACGCTCACGTTCTTAGTTCTTTATCAATCAAACAGTAGGGCATTTCTTCACTGAAAAAATTACATTCTAATTTTAAGAAAAACTTCTTATATATGCGCCAAGAATATTCCCCACTTAAATTAAGTGGTAAATATTCTTAAAATAATAATGTTCTTCTTATTGTAAGAATATTCCCCACTTAACTTAAGTGGGGAATATTCTAGGCGCATATATAAGAAGTTTTTCTTAAAATTAGAATGTAATTTTTTCAGTGTTTGCATCTAAAAATACGAAATTTCATAGAAATCCATCAATGTTTAAATTTGGCCAATTATTTTATATTCAGTCCGCCATATTGGATCCACCATTTTGAATTCTGACACTGTTTGAGGATACAATTGAGCCTTCTAATTCTATAACTCTCCCGACGGTCGGAGACACGAGCCTGTCTCTGCTACCCGACTGGCATTTGTGTGTGTCTCCGAGCGTATGGCGAGTTATAGAATTGGAAGGCTCAATTTTTATTGGAATGTGAGTAAAAAAAGCTTTATATAGAAAAGAAGTTTATTTATACATTTCGAAATATAGCAATTTACTATTCGATTATACGAAGCCAAAAGAATAAGAATACATAAAAATTTTTTAATAATTCTCGAAGAAAGAAAAATTATACAACAAAGAAAAGCAGCGGAAAAAATTACATTACACGCATATATTGAAATATAAAAGAACATAAAAGGCATTCCCGTGTTGGAATTTTGTAAAATTGTAAAACGTTTTACAAAATTTACGGAAATTTAAAATTGAAATCGTATTTTCAGGAAGCTAGTGAGATTCCCACACTTAATGCAGTTTTAAAAAAAGAAACTTCTTTTGAAAAAAAAGAAGTATATGAGAAAGTGAAGAAACTACAAGAGGGAGGGTGGAGAAAAAAGTCCATGTTCTTCTGGGATACAAAAAGTGAAAAAAAGGCTAGAAGTGCACCAAGGATTTTAATATAGCTTCTTTATTCACGCTCCTTGCAAGGCTTTCGAGAGTCAAGATTTTCATAATAAGAAATCTCATTTTGTCTTTGAATACGTGAACAATGTTTATGTTAATGGTCTCTACTTTTTAAAAAAGATCTTTCATGCAAATTATGCTCCTCATAAAAAGAAAAAAACAAAATTTTTTCTCTTCTTTTATTTGATAAATCCAATTGTCTCAAATTGAATTATTAAAACATTTTTCTTGACACTAAAAAAGTTTGTTTCTTTTTATGACTGAGTAAAATTTACCTTGTTTCTCATGTAATTTAATTTTTGAGAAAGTAATTATAATTAATTATAATTTTCTCATTACTTTTACTTTCTTTTTACTTTTACTTTTTCTAAATAAATTAATTATTTGAAACATTTTTATTTAATATTTTTTCTTTTTCATATTCGTATTTTTCAATTTCATTTTATAGTATTAATTTGCTTTTACAGTTAATTTAATTTTTCTGTCATAATAATAATTTTTTTTAATTGTAATACTCTCTACAAGCGATTTGAAAATATTTTTATGTAATCTTCGAAGAGTTCAGGGAAATAAAAATATTCAAGTTATCTCGATAGAAATTTGACGTTCTTTTGAAACAATTCGTAAAAAGCAAGGGGAAAGAGAGAGAAGAATAAATTTCAGTATTCGCGAAGAGCAAAAGTAACAACGACCCGAAGGATCAGACTTTAATAACGCAATTTCACATTTTCCCCAGCATTCGTGTGGAATTCTTTTCACGTTAAAATTGAATGTTAAAAATTGTGACTTCTGAGCATAAGTTGTCTCAATTTTATCATCACGATCTAATCTTATTCTTTTTCTTAAATTTTCAATAAAAATTATGCTACCACAGTTTTTCTAAAAATATTAAATTGACACAAAACACCGTATCAATCCGTCGCATCGCAACAATTTCCATACATTTTTCTCTTAATTTAATATCCTTCGAAAAGCTGTGATTATAAAATTTTATTTCAATTAGAATTTCGTATTTTCAAAGGTTTATTTTCATTTAAATTATATATATATATATATATATATATATATATATTTAAAATAATCATATTAATTGGAAATTTGTATAAATAATAATAAAATTATTGTTAATTTTGTTATAAAATAATATAATTTAATCGCAAAAGAACATGATGAAAAAATAAAAGAGAGCGATAGAGAGAGAGAAAGAATTCTAAGCGTTGGATTTTCCTACAATTCTGAATTCTTTTGACTTTTCTTTTCAAGATCTATAATAAACCTATATAGAGGAAGATTTTTCATGATCCTTTGAAAGTATATTTGTTAATTCCTCATTCAATTGCACGTGTAGCATTATGCAAGTGGAATAAAGAGGAGCCGAGAGAGAGAGAGAGAGAGCTGAAGAGAATCTCCGCTTTTTAAGTTTGAAAAAGGGTTTTGACGAGATAGCAAGCGTCGTCACACCTTGTGTGGTGTCACCATAGTAACTAGTGTGTGCCGGCAAACCAAAGGCGTGACAAATAGGGAAGAATAGACAATGACGAGGCTCTCGTCGAGACACTCAAAAACCAAAAGTAAGTTTCTCCGGTGCATACGATACCATCCACGTGCATGCCTTGGAGTCGCTCCAACTTTCACACTCACCCCTTCTTCCAAACTCCCCACTCTCGCCATTTTGCCTCTCAAAACCCACCCTACCCCGTTCTGTAAAGTGCATTTCACATATAAACCGGTTGGTACACCGCCTTCAGCCAAACGGTTTAGATTAACTTACATAGTTCCCCCGGTTTCGTGTTTACTACTTCCCTTAAAGTTTGGATTTACAATGTCATTTGCCAATAAAATGACTCTTGCCACGTAAATTACAATTTCGGAATATTTGCTTTTTCAAATGAATTTTCAAATCTGTTTTTCGTATTTCTTTTTATTTCTTCTTTTTTATTTACTAAAATTTATTATTAACATATACTAATGTAACTGACTTTAATTTATTACTAATTTCATTTATTTGCATCCAATATTATTTCTACTGAATTGAATTTATTATTTTTATTACAATATTTATTTTTTATTTATGGGAGCAGGTGCTTTTAGTGTTAATGGAATAACATATAAGTTTCTAGATTTTTGTATGTCTGAAACCTCTTTTAGAAAAAGTTGGCTATTTTAACGTCTAGACAGTCCAAGGCCCGAAAAAGTCGTACCACCTTTGTGCCAGATGCCATATATGGTTTTTAGGGACCGCTGAATCCAAATTTGAATATATTCCTGCATCACTTTTAATGAATGAATATAACTATGTGTTTTTGAAGGAAATTTTTATGCTGAACACGATTTCGAAGTTCAAAATGTTTCATCACGTCAAGTTTTTGAGAAAAAGGGGGTGGAAACCCCCAATAAATCCATTGTTGGCACTTTTTAAACAATTATTGTACTAAAACTAACTATATGTATGAGAAACTTCCATCTTATCAGAAATTGAAGCCAAAAGTGTGCCCCTTTAAATGTGCCATATGCGAAATTGATTGCATCAACCCTTAAAGTAGAAGGTCTTGGGGTGTTTTGAAATAAGTAAAAAAGTATATGTAAGACTAGTTTTCTTAAAACATAAATAAAAAACAAACAAAAAATACAAAATTTTAAAAATACCAAAAAAAGTAGAGTGTAACTTAGATCGCCACCTTGTGGTGCAAACTGGAAAACATAGAAAGAAATTTTAAGGCTAAATGATCTATATTCTTACTAAAATGTACTTTAATTTTTAATTTTTTTATCCACCATTTAAAATTTTTTAAATTTGACATTATATTTGAATTGCGAATTTCGAAAAGACCTCAACTCGTATTTTTTTCAAATTTCACTTTTTTGCATTTTTTTCATTATTATACATTCATTAACGTTTTCTTAATCCCTTGACTGTCGCAGACGCATTATGCGCGGATTTAAAACTGGCCAAAAGTGCTCTTGACGCATATATGCGCAACTTAAAAAAGGTGGTTTAAAACTTCTTAAAAATCGCTGAAACTGGTTACTCGGTGGTTTTTGGGGTCGTTGAACACGAATCTGGCGTTAGTTTTTCAAAATTTAAAATGGCGGATCTAATATGGCAAACATTATTTTGAAAAATTGATCCAATTTGCCTGAAAATCTTTACTCGGGGTGTTTTCGGGGTTACTGATTACGAATCCGAGGTTCGTTTTTCAAAATTCAAAATGGCGACTTCAATGTGATAGAATCATGGAGCAAAATTGTATGGATTTGCTTGGAACTCACTGCTCATCAGTCTTTACCCTTTCTGATTAAAAATCTCAATTTACATTATCAAAATTGAAAATTAAGCTTATACCCAATAAATTGAGTATCAATTTTAATTAAAATTAAAATTATATTATTTCTAAATTTTGAACCGCCATTTTGAATTTTGAAAAACGGACCGCGGATTTGTAATCAGCGACCCCGAAAACCCCCGAGTAACCATTTTCAAGCGAATCCGATTAGTTTTGAAAAATTGTCCGCCATATTTAATCCGCCATTTTGAATTTTGAAAAACTAACGCCAGATTCGTGTTTAGCGACCCCAAAAACCACCGAGTAACCATTTTCAAGCGAATCCGATCAGTTTAAAAAAATTGTCCGCCATATTGGATCCGCCATTTTGAATTTTAAAAAACCGACCTTGGATTCGTAATCAGCGATCTCTAAAACCTTAGGATACTAAGATTCATAAAAATAAAAAAATTTACAACACACTTTTGGCCAAAACAGTGGAAATCTTGTCGACAGCCAAGGGGAAGGAAAATTTCATCAAATGGGGTACCTCTATTTCTCCATGATGGGTACATTTAATTTTTTTATCCTCGATATATATCATTCATTTTGATAAGAAAATGTTATTAATTATGAGGGCAATATGAAAATTTTTTTTTTGAAAGTTATACAACTTTAAAGTTTTGAGCGAAAAAAATATCGATTTTTTTCGAAATTAAAGTGCTTATAAAACTTTTTGGGATAATTTATATAATTTGAAAATTTAAAAAAACCGAGTTGAGCCCTTTTCGAAATTCGCAATTCATTTGAAATTCCCGAAAACCCCCGAGTAACAAGTTTTGTGAAGATCAGATGCTAAATCGTTTTAATTTTGTGTTAATGAATAAAAATATAAATATAATAATCCTTAACGATGCAGGAAAACATGTTGATTTTTGCGAATTGATAAGAATACGATACAATTTGACGTGTCTCGTACAAAACAAGATAAATATGTATTGTACCTACATTAAAAGAGGCTATACTTAAGCGATTCTGAAATTCTGATATAGTCGCTAGAGAGAATTCCGTGTATGCAAAACAGTCGCAATTAAGTCAATGTGATTTGCATAAGTGTATTGTTTAATGGCAGATGAGCAGATGGGCGTTGGGCAAAGAGAATACAAGAGGGGGGCAGGAAATGGGATGGGAGAGAAGAGCCAGTGATGAGTTCGCGATAATTCGATTGCATTCCAATGGCTCTGGTCCGATGGGAAACAACCGAACGTTATCTAACTCGATATAGTCCCTAGTTTGTTCGTTTATTCGGTGTAGTTACTTTACTTTTCAAATTACGGGAAACGTTGCTTGGAAAGTCTATGCATATGATTATCTTTCAAGAGATGGACACAACTTGTTTATAGATATAGTATAGATAACAATATTTTAACACCAAAAAGCTAATTGCATTGTTAACAGAATCTTTAAAAATTCATCTTGTAAGACATCATCGACTTCCCGTAATTAACTTTATCGTCCTCCTATAACGATTTTTTTCATTTTCTAGCTAATTAAAAGCTTTTCCAAAAAGAATGATAAAAAGCACAAAGCACTCCATTTTTGATATAAAAACAAAAATACAATGCAACCAAATCCGACATTAAGGTAGTACTATTTGACAGTGGTTCTTAAATTAATTTGTCCGAATGTTTTTCCTATTATTTCATCCATAGACATTAAAATTTTCGTTATCTCTTATAATTTTAATAGTTTGACTCTTTTTGCTCTTTTTAAGTAATTACTTTCCGCAAATTTGAAAGATTTATTTAAAGTTACTTTTCGGTAACTTCTTGAATATTTCACTTTTCCTGCAAGAAAGAGTGAAAGAGGGAGAGAGAGAAAGTTTTCAAATTCAAGTACAATTTGAATAAGTAAAATTTTAATTGTTTTTGTCGAAATTTTGAACAATTGGATACTCGAGTAAAGCATCTCAATAGGAGAGCTACGAAGAGTTTTAATGACCGTCATAAATCTCAGCTCAATTCTACTCTCTCTCTCTCTCTTTGGGTGAAATGAACGTTCAGGATTCGTGTATGACCACTGCTCTAATTTACGAAAGATCGACATTCCAACTTTTTCGAGAGATTTATTAGCGGAAGGATTTTCTCTATACGGAAACTGTTTGGTTTAACAGAAAAATAAATTAAAATTTATTTGGATACAAAGATAATATCAATTTATAAGTAAAATAAGAAATAAAATTGAGACAATTATTTTAATTAAAACATTTTCTGCTTTTTTATACTTTTGTTAATTCTTTATTATCCATTAGAAAATTTTCTTCTCGAATTAAAATTTAACGGAGTTTTATAAGTTATTTGCTCCAATTAAATAATAATTATTGATGGTTAGAAGTAAAAATTGATAATTTTGATAATGAAATTATATTTGACAATTTTTTGCGAAAGAAAACGATATTATTTACAGAAAAGCAAATAAAGTACGTAAATGGTGTTTTAAATTAATCAAGAAGAAGAATTTTCATTTAACGAAATTTCAAGTCTAATTAAATTTGTCTAGATTGAAGTTAAATTCGATAACGTGCTGTAACTGTAGACAAAATGAATTTATGGAAATTGTATTAAAAAGATTCGTTTAGAAGCACACTTATTTCGTTTTTTCATTTGCCTTCAAATATAGTATAAGAATTATGGGAATACTCTATAAATTATTAAAACAAAATAATAATACTTCAATTTAAATATATTTTATAGTAGAAACATCCATTTCCTTTAGTGCTTAATGATAGAACGTCCAAACGCCCGTCCTGCCGGAAGGATGTTTCGAAAATAAGGCTTTTAAAAAAAGGCAATTCAATTTTTCTTTTCCTGAACTCCTTGGGATTAAAGTAGACGAAAAGACAAAAAAATACATATATTTGACTTTTTAAAATAATAATATTAAACCATTTTTCAAAGCCCTCAAACTTGCTGTTTCTAAAAAGTAAAAAAAAACATTTTTTTGTAAATTTAATGTAAAATCCACAAAAATCAATATATTTTGTCCGGTCTTGTCTTTTTTTCTTCAGAAACGTTCAAAGAATAAAACCTATTTGTTTAATTTTAAAAAATTTCATTTTTAATGTTAATCAGCAAAATTGCGGCCAATTGAATAAAAACTCTCTTCAAATTTTCTTTATAAAATTAATATGGAAGCAGATAAATACAAAAACAAATATATCGTTGGAAAGGTAATGAAACAAGCTTTCCAATAATGTAAATATCAAGTTTCTAAATTTACATGCCTAGGCTTGGTAGCCTTTTAAATAAAGCGAAAAGCGTCCTGCCGGCAGGACCGGGTTCCATCATTTTGTGACTAAAAATTATATGAATTTTTGGAAAATTCAATTTCTTTAAGCAACCCTGCTCATCGGTTTGAACTTACAAGCTCGACATTTATATGCGCTGAAAGCTTGTTTCATCACCTTTCCAACGATATATATTACTTTTTGTTTATGTCAATCCATGTTAGTTTTATTTAGCGATTTCGGACGGACTCACCTGAGTCTTTTTGGTCCTGCCGGAAGGACGTTGGACGTTCTATCATTAAATATATAAAATGTTCAGTGACACAGATTTTAAGAAGAAAAGGAAAGGTATAAGTAGTTTTAATAATTAACAGAAAATATTATTATTCAAGTTTCTATTTCAATATTCTTACTTAAAATTCAATTTGAACATTGTTTTATATATTTATTGTTTAAAAGTACGATGATTAAAATGTAAATATTTAACGTAGATGATTTAAATATTTTAAATTTTCACATCTAGAAGAGAATTTCAATTTTTTCATTTGTCAAGTAATCCTTGCAAGTAAGTCAATATTTATGGCTTAATGTCAGTCAATATTTGTGACTGAAACCCTGTCAATATGTTATTCTTTGTAATCGAAGTCTATTATTGGGGAAAATTGTTATATACGATCAGACTTTCCCATATATATATATATATATATATATATATTATATTGAGAGATAGATATGACTTTGAAGGGTTGAATCGATTAGAAGAAAAAGTAGAAAAAGAAAAAAAGAGAAAAAAAGTAGAAGGAAGTTTATGGGATTTTCGAAAGATTGCATCCATATTAGGAAGCACGTAGAGGAATGTTGAGGCAAGAGTAGAATCAAGATGAGAGGTGGGGAAAGAAACCCACTCGACAGAGGAATTTTTCAAGATATCGAAAAACACTTTAGATCCCATATTGTGGAGATGACTGGAAACGAGGGGAGGTCACCCGTTGATATTTCATTTCTACGGACTCCCCTTGCGGTTCCGCAGCTACTCTCCATCGTATTCCACTGCCACTCAGCTATGAATACATAATTGAGATCTAACTCCACCCACGAAAAAAAGGAATCCCCTTCCCCCTCCTTTCCTCCCTGAATATACATATATCGCAAGCATTTCTTGAATCCCTCTTTTTTACAAGGTTCTTTTTATTTACTCCTGTCGCAAACATTGCAAACAGATTTTTGACAATAGGCACGTTAATCTCTACTTTATTTATAAACCACATTTTTCTACACTGAACAACCATTTCTATATGAATTTAGGAAAGCATATTATTTACATAACAGGTCCTCATTATCTACCTAAAGTTTAGGGTCGAGTTTCTCTCTATTTTATATCAAATGTAAGCTTCTATCTAACAAACTTCCATATTAATTATTCTGATTAAAAACTACTTTGATTACATTAAAATTCTATTGCAATACAAATTTAAGAATAATTTGATAACTCCTCTATTTGACCGTAACAGAATTTAATCGTTACACTAACTATTATGTACTACTTATATGAAAATAAAAAAATTTAGAATCCCGCCCGCCTATATTCTACTTTTCTTAACAACTCAAACATTTCAGGAATTTTGAAGTCTTTCTTAAATTATACTTTACTTTTGACAACTTATAACAATAATTATTTCACAAGACTTTTACCAACTTTTACCACTAAAAAATTATATAGACGTTTAATTTTTTTTTAAACAAAGAAAATATATTAAAGTTATTATTTGATTTTAATTTAAATATCAGAGAAAAGTTTTTTTATCTTTTCGTCAGGGAATTTTAATTAATTCGTAGTAAAAGTAAATAACTGTTTCTAATTTTATTAATTTGTAAGAAGAATTAAAAATACTATCAGCGTTTCAATTTAGCACAAAAAAGGCAATTCTTAAGATCATTTTTGAATTATCCGATTTTTGAATTATCATTTATTATTTATCATTTTTATAAAATCAAATTAACATACTAAAATTAAAAAAAAAACGTTTATTTCCATATTTGGTTCCTGCACGTGGACTAAATTAGTTTAAATTAGTCTAATAAGGCCTGTAAATAAATAATAATAAATAAATTTATTTATTTTAAACTGTTATAATCAATATTAGTTAACAAATAACTGACAGTAATACATGGGAACGTATTAGGAAAAAGTGGATCAAAACTTTATACTTCTTTATAAATGTGAGTCTAAATTAATAAAGAAGTAAATACTTTAAAAATCTGAATTGAGTGGACTTTAAAGTACTACTGATAGAAAAATTACAGGATTATATAATTTCCTTTACTAGACTCATTTGTATAATTTAGAATAAAATTAAAAAAGTTCAAATATGCTTTGTTGGTTTAGAATAGTCTGTTACTACTGCAGTAGTATATAGTCTGACTAAAATCGACGTTTGCTACTGATATCAAACATACACAGTAAAAAGTAAAAATAATTTAATATCAGCCTTTAATCCAGCACAGTCTGCTATAATGCCTTAAAAATGTTGCATCTTAATTTAATACTGCTTGACTGCCTTAAAATAAGACTTTCTTTTTACTGTACCCATATACAGTATACAACGTGGTATTAATAAGCGTTACACCTGACACGAAAAGAGATTCAAATAATTTTACTTTAGATTAATTTTTTCCAGGTCAAAAATTTGTCTCTAAATAAATACCAAATTATTTCTAAACCATTTTGAAAAAATAATTCGCCGATATATTTTTATGATTTATTTTCAATTTTAAAAATAAAATTTTGTGACCACTTTGTCAAAAAAACTTTTCACTCAATTTTTTTTAAGACCATTGAATTCCTAGCGAAACATTATTATAAGAACTATTTTGGTGGTTTTTTAAATTAATGTCTTCGTATAGCTGAAAATTGCGTCGCTGTCTCCCCTTAACAGCCTATTATTACTATACATTAAAGAGAATTTCCATGGAAATTTCAATTGTAATTTCTAAGAAATCTTTCTACATTGATGCTTATATATAAATTAGATCTTTTAAAATTCATTACATTAAAATTAAGACTTTTTTTCTGCATTCAGATGAAACTTTCTTTTTACTTTACAGGACCAAAGAACATAAAATGTATATGAGAGACTGAAAGTAAAGTGGTTATTATAAAAACCCATTGTTTTAACAATCCTGTTGTTATTATAATAACAATGCGGGAGCAAAAGTGGAATATTGAATTGAAAGAAAAAATGGCTTAAAATGATTGTTGGATTTATCTAAAAGTTTATAATACTCATGATTACAAAATATTACTTATAATAAAATAAGTTCTTTTTAATATTACTAATAGTTTTTGATCATAAGTATAACAATTAATTTATTAATAAAAAATTACACAATCATTTTAACAAGTTTTCGCTCTTATAATAATAATTTTTTTTCAGTGTTATTAGAGAGAGAAAACTCAATCTGAAATGTATATTAAAAATGATAAATTAAACGTGCGGTATTTATGAAAGATGTTAATTTGCAGTTTACGGTACATATGAAGCTGTAAGCAGTATTCCAAGGGATAAACGCATCCCCTGTTTCCGTCTAGACGTACATACGTGTAGATATCTATAGAAACACCGTATTCACTGTGAGAAGCAAGTTCGGCAAGCAAGTGTGCAGGGAGGCAGGCAGCAAGTAAGCAACCAAGTAAGCAAGCATCCTACCTACATAGATCGACCGACATGCTGAGCTAGATATCCTACCATGGAACAACTCCTAAGTGCTACAATGGCATCAACGCCTCTTACATAGAATTACTGTTAACGTGCTCTCCCATTAAACTGATTAACGTTCCGATCATACTTAGCTTTTAGGAATTACAGAAAACTTTTTCACGAATAATGAATTTTACTCGAAATTCTTTTCTGAAGGGTCAATTACAAACTTTTTTCCACTTCTTCCTTACATCTGTTATATTAAGACATTAATTGTATACTTATATTATATACTATCATCATTTTTGATATTATTATTATCTAAGTTATTCTTACTTAAATTTTTCATCAATATTTTTATGACAGTTATATTATTATATGTTTTGATGTTACCTATTGTTCTTTGTCAACTAAAAATGTTAATTTTTTCGACCACTTTTCTCTTTAAATATTTAATAACTTGAGCTGAAATTTTTGAAAGAAGTCTAAAATATAATAAAGAAAAGCAGTGATGACCAAAAGCTTTAATAATTCAAAAATAAATTATAATAAAACACTTTGAAATCGGTAAAGACGAGAAATTAATTAGAAATGATTTTGAGAACTAATAATTTCAAAGTGTTTTATTATAATTTATTGTGAATTATTAAAACTTTTGGACATCACTGCCCTTCTTTATCCAATTTCAGACTTTGTTACAAAATTTAAGCTCAATGTATTAAATATTTAAAGAAAAAAGTAGTCGAGAAATTACCATTGTGAACCAAACAATCACATGCTATTAAAATAAAAATAATATATTTTATTGGTATAAAAGAAGAATTGAAAATTATTGATTGCAATTTTGAAAACTTATCATGATATTCGCATTTTTCCTTTAAGTTATGATAAAAATATATTAGGAACTTACAGAAATAATGCGAATATCATGATAATTGAAATAGAATTTAGAAATCCGAAAGGAATGTAATTGTTCTTGGAATGCGTGTATAGTAGCAATGGAGAGTTGCCTTTTACACTACGTAGCCAAGTCTATCCTTGGTGTATTCTTGACATGTCACAAGCAGGCAGTCCGGACAGTAATAAATTCTCCGCAGATGGAAGAACGGCCTGTTGCAGCTCTCTATGTTTACTTGTGGGCCTTTTATTGCACTATCGTTTATATTTCATTGTGAATGACACTCACAGACTACTAAACTCTTCTCGTTCTCTCTTTATCTCCTGAGAATTGTATCTTTGTCTCTACATATTTATATATACGCTGTGCTCGTAAAAACGTATCAACCCGCAAAGATATATACTTTGTTATGAAATAATTATATTGATAAAGACCTCCCATGACTTTTATGGAAGGAGTTTGTTTTTTAATTTTCATCATTTTCTTTAACAATTTGTTAGATTTATTTATTAAATAAACTGTTATTTATCTGCTTATTTCTATTTATTTTAAATAATTTTTTTAATATTTATTTTTTACAATAGTAATCAATTTTTATTTCATTAATAGTAAAATTACACTGAGAAAAAAACTTATCCCAATAGCACCAATGTTGTTGAATTTAATTTTGTTGAAAGAATAATTTCTGTATTTAATTAAGAAAATGCAATCAATGTATTCAAATACGTTCATGGCACGTGACAGTACCATGCTGTAAATAATACAGTAGGGGAGACCGGGGCAAAATGGATCACTTTAGTCTACCCACGTGAAAAGATTACCGGTAAACTCCGCGGAATCATGATTTTCTTAAATATACTTAAATAAATTGTAAAAAAGCGATTTACAAGAATATCATTTATGGTTATCCAGACAATCCATAAACATTTTTAACCTAAACTGTCAAAAACGAAGAATCAGCATATTTTCATATTTAACATATCCTGACAATATTAAAATAATTTCAAAGTATCCATCTATCCATAACATTACACACAAAAAACCCAGTCTCATTTTTGTTGCATCTCAAAATGAGACTATGTTAAACGCCATAGAACGTGGCGCCACCTAAGA
Organism: Leptopilina myrica (nomen nudum); assembly: GCA_032872475.1. Lineage (NCBI taxonomy): Eukaryota > Metazoa > Arthropoda > Insecta > Hymenoptera > Figitidae > Leptopilina > Leptopilina myrica (nomen nudum). The sequence goes on from CM065463.1 coordinate 38,070,982, forward strand.
GTCTCATTTTTGTTGCAACTCAAAATGAGTAGCGTATGATACTCATTTTGAGACTAGGTTTTTTCAGTGTACCCACGGTTATCCCGGTATGATCCACAGTATTTTGTCAAAATTTGGTACAATTTCAAAGGTAAGTTTACTTTCAAGATCGATCACGTGCATATTACCCACGGTTATCCAGTTGGCCTGTCACTATGATAACCTTTTATTAAAAAAATAACTGGAGAATAGATTTTTTAAGGAAATGGATTTTGTATTTCTCTACAACTTTAAAAAATTTGAAAATTGCATAAAAATGTTTAAATTTTAAATTAAATATGTTCCATTTTTAATATTCTTTGTTATAAATAAACAATAGAAACCAAAATTTTCAATGCCGTAATAATATTTGATGATCTAAATTATAATTTCATTGTTGATTCAATACGCCCGAGGTAGTAGTGATCCATTACGCCCCGGCCCAAGGCAAAATTTCTCACCTTGATTTTCTCCAAAAACATTAGGCCGTACTTTTTTTAAATTGAATTGATCCATTATGCCTCGGTCTCCCCTACCGTGAATTAAAAATTGTAGTCATAGGGGAGACCGGGGCGTAATGGACCAGCAATGGAATTATAATTTAGATAATCAAATATTATTACGGTATTGACAATTTTGGTTTCTATTGTATATTTATAACAAAGAATATTGAAAATGGAGCGTATTTAATTTAAACTTTGAACATTTTCATGCAATTTTCAAATTTTAAAAAGTTGTATGTAAAACATTTTTTGTTAACAGAAGCAACAGTTATGATATGATGATGATATGATGATGAAACTATAGCATCATCTACAAATTCTTGTTCATGTACTTTAAAATTGATAACGTGCGCTATTAATTCAAAGTAAGAGAGAAATCAAATTACTAGTACATGCTAATTAAATTCATAACTGATTTAATTATACACTGTAAAAAAATATTTTTGGTACTGCCATAAATATGTCCAATTCTCACATATTATATTGGTGGTTGTGGAACAGCCATACAGTATTGCTGTTTCAGCTTTACTTTCTAACCATACTCGTACACTTAGAGAAAAAGTTTATTTCACTTAACCAAACTGTTTAGTTAACCTATTTAATTTGTTACGATAAAACAATTTCGTTGATTTAAATAAAAATTTGGTTCATTCTAATAAATACGTGAAATTTGTTTGCTTATCCGAAAGAAATTTTTCATTTTAACAAATTAGTGTTTTGGATAGAGAATATTATTTAGTTGAATACAATTTGTTTGACACAACACACAAATTTGTTTGATTCAACCAAATCATTTTATTTGAGTCAAACAAAAATATTTGCTTGTCTCAAAAAGTACATGTGTGAATTTAAAAATGGCGATCTCACTTGTCTATACAGTCCGCGTTCGCGTCAAATTCATTAATTAAATCGGTAAATCGAAGAAACAAAATTATAAGTGTCGGTTAAATAATTGCAATGTGTTCATTGTAAGACTTAGTGTATATTTAATTTGTACTAGTAAGAAGAAAATATCCAATAAGTTTTTGTGAAGTTTTTAGTTGGTTGTTTCGAATATCAATAATTGTATATTAAATTATAAATTAACGAATAAAATATTAAATTAGGAAATTCAAACATTATTAGAGGAAAATAAATAACAAAATTAAACAAACAAACAAATTTATTTAAATCAACCAAATACGTTTAACTAAAACTATTTATTTGAATCAAACAAATCTTTTCTCTTAAAATAAACAAATTTTTTGGTTACATAAAATAAAAATGTTTGGTTAAGTGTAATAACCATTTGGTTAATACAAATAAACGTATTGGAAGAAATTTTTTGGTTGAATCAAACAAATGTTTGGTTGACTGTATAGCAATGCATTTATTTGGTTGATTCAGCCAAAATTTGGTTGTTTTGAACGAATTTTTTTCTGAGTGTATGTCAAAATTGAAAATATTATCTTATTCAGTGTATCTATGAAATGTACTTGTTGATATTATAGCATTTTATGTTAACACTGTAACTTTTGTAATAATATAATACAATATTATTAAATAATACAAAATGTATCAAAATATATAGTGCAATAATAAATAGCACATGATATTGAACCAACAGTATTTGTATTCGAACGATATTGAATATACCGTTAATTGTGACAAACAAATATGTCTTTTATTCAATAGCATTTTTTTCAGTGTAGTACTTTTCGAGGAAGATTTCAATTAGTGTTATTTCTAATTAATTTATATTTTTTAAAATATTAGAAACTTATAATCAACTACAATATAAATAAAAGGTTGTTTCATTTATTAATTTAAAAAATATTTTTATATAAAATGTTGGAAAAAACAATTCTCCAAAAGGACATGTCAATTAAAAACTTGTCAAATTGACTTCTCAAATTATAAAATAAGTGAGTATATACAATTTTTATATTTTTTTTCATGATTTAAATTTATCTGAAATTAGTATTAACTTCGATTTTATAATTTACTATGCATTTCTAACAAAATTCATTTTTTGGGTGTTATTGGTGTAGCTGATTAAGAATCTGATGTCAGATTTTTAAAATGTAAAATGTGAGATTTAATATTGCAACCAAATTTTTTAAAAGTTGACGAATTTCTGTAAAAATATTTACTCAGGAGTTTTTAGAGTTCGGAAATTAAAAATTTAATGTAAAATTGTAAAAGTTGCTATTTTTATCTCTTTCTTTTCTGATATTACATTTCAGACAAATCCGACAACATTCAAGAAATTTGATCTCCATATTGAATTTTTAAAAACGGACATTAAATTCAAATTTAGCAACATTAAACAAAAAAAAATTATATGTATTTCATATTTTTCTATAAGGATTAAGATAAAAATATGTTTAAACGAATTTGAATGGTCATAGGTAAATGTCAAGTGGAATTGCCCATATTTAGAAATGTAAATGGTAACAGTATTAATTAATTGTGCTTTCAATTATTATACGTTACAATTGTCAGTAGTTTCAATATATGTGAAAGTTACAATCAATCATTCAATTGTGATTTTAATTGAAAGCTACAAAATATATGATGACTCTAATAAACATAACCATGAGTGAATTAAAGTTAAAATGAATCACCTTTAAAAACTTAAACAATACCGAATGTGATAATAGGAAATAAATACTAATTAGAGATCAGAATAATTGGAATTTTTGACATGAAATAATAATTAGAGATCAAAAATAGACAATGTAATCACATTTTGTACATTTATTTCTTTCTTCCAATTTTTTCTTCATCCTTATCTGATAGTAATAATGAAAACATCTTTTTCAGCAGTGCAATTGAACCGGTTTTTCATTCCGAAAATTGCGAATTTAATTAGGTTGCGGCATTTCAAGTTCCCAAGGTATTTTGCAGTAATGAAGGAAATGTGTTTTGCAGAACACGAGTTGAACTTCTTAATTCATTTTATTTTTCCCTTGATGGAACTATTCTTTTGTTTTTTTTTTGCCTTATATACAAGGATGTTGAAAAAAGTGATTATGCGTATAAGGGTGTACGTGCAGTAATGACGGTGGAATCGCATGTTTCTTTCTTGAGAGCTTTTTTATGACGCAAGAAGATCGAGAAAGACGTCAAGCTACTTTGAAATTTTTTTTCCTCTTTTTTTCATATTTAGCTATATATGTATATGCATCTTTAGAAGATTTTAAAAGAAACGAAAAGCTCGCTACTCCTCCACTACCTTTTAAACTGTGACAAATGAACCTGGCGTAGCCAGCCAACTTACCGTTAGGCGGGAACTCGTAGAAGAACGCGGATCTCGGGCTCAGACAACTGGAACAGAGAAAATTACGGTTAAAATATGCTAACAATTAAAGCACCGCTACTGCTTGGTTGGCTCCCTAGTCGCTGGGAGCCAACGATCTCTATTTCTCCTTTTCTCTCTCTTTTCTCTCTCTTTTCTCTTCTTCCTCCTCAAGTATTTACTCTTTTTTTTAGAATTTCTCTCTCCCTCTTTCGTTTTACCACTACAAGTCAGAACTTCCGGTCTTGGCACTGTGCTCAGAACTACGATTTCCAGCAAAATACTGTTGCAAGAAGGAAAAACACGAGTCTATTAAACTTATTAACCGGGACGTAGCCGCTTTAATTTGAGATAAATGGATGTACTGCCCTGAGTCAAATGCCACCTGTTTTTCTCCTCACTATATTCACGAAAAAAATTAAGGATTTATAACTTCCACTTTTTAAAATTCATGTTTCTCTCATTTAGGAGATTTTTCGCTTCTAAATCTGATTTTTGTCCGAGAAAAAAATTAATTTCTTTCTTCATCAAATAAATCGCAATTATTAAAAAATTAAATTACAAACTTTCAGTTTTATTTTAAAATGAGAAACATTACAATTAATTGAAGCGTTTTGTGCAGAAACCGTGTAATCCATTTTTGGATTATATGACTTTTTTGTTGAAAATTTACTAAACTAAACTCTAAACCATTTGAAAAAAAATTAAATTATCATTTCGTGCAAAAACTTGTGATATTCTTCAATAAATTTAATTTACTCGTTATATTTTTGACGTGTGTCAGTAATTTATATTAAACTGTTTATATTATAAATAAAAATTCACTCAAAGAAAGCAAAAAGTGATAGATACTTCACTTGATTCAATCCTTTTCTGTGTTTTTATTTTACTTTGTGCAGAAACCGTATAAGTCTAAAAGTTAATTTTTTTTAAATCTTTATAATAATTAAAAAATAAGTCAATCACATTGGTTTAAATTTATAGGTTACTAGAATATAATGCAAAAAGCAGAATAACTCAAAGTTGTTGCACGGAGAAAATTTATTCCTGAAAATTTACTGAACTTTGTTCGGTAAAACTGGGATGAAGTGTCAAAACTGTAAGTTTTAAGGAACAGGACTGTAAAAGCAATTGCATTGAAAAATAATGTAAAAAGAATAAATCTTATGGTACATGTATTAGCCGTTCACTTACAGTTCGGTAAAACGTAAGGTAAATGTACACTATACTTATAGTTTTACTGAAAGTTCGGTAAAACGTAAGGCACAGTGTTCGGTGAAACTTATATTTATTGTATAGTTCAGTAAACCGTAGGGTAAGTGTTCACTATACTTATTTTTATTGAAAGTTCAGTAAAACGGAAGGTACAATGTTCGGTAAAATTTATATTCATTCAATTACTGAATAGTTCGGTGAAACTTGAAGAATAAAAAATAAAAAATAATGTCATTGCAGTAGTTCTACAGTAATACTGCCGTAAATCTCATTTTACCTACTTTAATCACTACCTAAACCCCCTACAATCATTCACGAACAAATACTTATTCATTACACCTGCCTACAGTACATTCTAAACGCATACATTAATACATACATCGCACGCTTTACATTATTGCTTCAGAAACTTTCAACTGTCCTTATATATGAATCTGAATTTTATTTCACCGCTTGTGAGAAAGATTCAAATTAATAAACAATAGTTGTATAAAATAAAAGAATCATCCATATTAAATCCACGTTACTGAATAATTTCTAACTATATTTAAGGTCAATTTATGAAATAGTTTCAAATTATATTTTTATTGTTATAAAGAAAAATGTTTAAATTTGTATTTTATGTAATAAAACAATAGTTTATTAAAATTCGTATTATTTCCAAATTTTCATCAAAAAAGATTAAAATAATCTATCTAGTGTCAAACACAAAAAATTATTTTCCCTGACTTACGTAACTAGAGCAACTTAAGTAATTAATGTAAGTTACGCCACCAGAGTAAAATTTCGTAACTATAGTAACTTACATAATTCAAGAAAAATACTATAATTACATAACCAGACTAAATAACGTAACTACAGTAAATTATGTAAATGGTCAAACCTACGTAAGTTTTTTTAATTGCATAAGGTGTTATAGTTACGTAAGTTATGCAACTTTGATCATTTGTCTAAGTTACATAAGTTTCATCATTTACGTAACTTGCGTAAGTTATTCTAGTTACGCGACTTATGTAAGTTTGATCTTTTACGTAAATTACATACGTAAGTTACGTAAAATTGATTATTTACGTAAGTTACGTAAACTTGATAAATTACGTAAGTTATTGTAGTTACGTAACTTACGTAAGTTGTACCGTTTACGTAAGTTACGCAAGTTGTACCATTTACGTAACTGACGTAAGTTGTATCCTTGGAGTAAGTTACTGTAGTTACGTTATTTACTCTGGATACGTAACATACGTAACTTTTGTTTTTGGATTATTTAAGAACTAAAAAGAAAGTATTTTGCTATTTAATTTCATTTCAGAAGCGGTTTCTGCTATAAATGAAATTATTAATTATTAGTTAATGAGTACAAATAGGTTAGAAACAACTAACTATTAACGTCAAAGTTTTTTTTACTACGGGGCATTTAAAAAAGTATTTCAATCCTGAAAACTAACAATTCAGGCCAGTCAAGGAAGTTTTACCGAACTATTCCTGAAAACTAACACTCGAGTCAAGTCAAGAAAGTTTTACCGAACTGTCCCTGAAACGTTAGTGACCATCAAGGAGGTATTCAAAAGAAACGTTAAAATTTAATTTAATTTACATTAAACGTTCAGTTTCAATTTTGTTTTAACTTTTACAGTACTAGTTTGTCAGGAATAAAGATATGACATTAAATTTTGAATATTATTCCTGAAAAAATAATTTAAAAATTATTAAAAATTACAGTTATGCCACTATATCCCAACTTTACTGAAGAATTCGGTAAAATATAAGGAACAAATTTTCTCCGTGTGGGATTAAGTTTTTACCGTATGCGGATAAAACAGCTACTATTTTAGCGATAATATTAGGGTAAATTGGTAAAAGTTGTTCCCCAAAATTTTGAGTTATTTCTACATGGTTTTTTGCTTCTAGATGTTAAAGCTTAAGGTTTGCGCTCTCATTTGAGCCACATTTTAATCTTTTATCACATCGCGTTCTTTTTTATAGATGTTCAAAAAGTCCATAAAATGTCATTTTTTGGCATTTTGACCCCGTTTTTCTCAAACTTGAGACGTGATGGGATAATTGCACTTGCAGATTCGTAATCTAAGTCAAAAATCCTGGAAGAATCACTTTCGTTTAATCTTGTACCAAGAAAAAACCTTAATTTCGTTCGACCAGTGTTATAAATAAATTAAATATATGGTCATAAAAAGTCGTTTATGACTTGTATATCTGACCTTTCCCAGATACATTGTTTTAAAATAAAAAATTGGATTTAATTATAAAAAATCGGACAAGTGCAAGTTGCACTCGCACTAAGATCAAGGGTTCCGTACACCAAAACAAAACTCATTTTTTATAAATATATATGGGGGATTCCGCGTCAAGTGATCAAGGGGTCTTTTGGTGCAATGCTTATTTCAATAATTTTTTACTCTTAAACAATTAAACATACAAATGTGACAAAGTACATTTTGGAAAGGTTTTTTCATGCTCTTTCGATTGGAAAGAAGCATTTTGAAAAAAAAAAATTTTTGACCCAAAAAAATCAAAATTAAAAATAAATTTCAATTTTTGGGGGAGAAAGACCCATTTTTTTTTTTTTTAACGAAAGCTGAGGTTTTTTCCTAAAAGGACATATAAATGGTAAAGTGTGACTAGAATGTTTAAACATTGAAAAAAAGAGTTTTCTACTCGCCAGAGCGCTCAAAATCCGGTTTCAAGCTCCGTTTAGGAGAAAATTCTTATTTTCAATGTTTAAAGTTTAAACATTCTAATCCCACTTTACCATTTATATGTCCTTTTAGGAAAGACCTCAGCTTTCGTTAAAAAAAAAAAAAAAATGTGTCTTTCTCCCCCAAAAATTGTAATTTATTTTTAATTTTGATTTTTTTGGGTCAAAATTTTTTTTTTTCAAAATGCTTATTTCCAATCGAAAGAGCATGAAAAAACCTTTCCAAAATGTACTTTGTCAAATTTGTATGTTTAATTGTTTAAGAGTAAAAAATTATTGAAATAAGCATTGTACTGAAAAACACAAAAATTTAACCCCCTCCCCCTCGAAAAATATTGGACTAGGTAAAAAAATATTTTCACGAAAAATTACTATCTATGAGTACTACAAAAGCCCCAAGTTTTGCTACGATTGTAGAAAATTTTTTCTCCACCTTGATCACTTGACATGAAATGCCCCATATATATATATATATAAAAGAAATCAACAATTTTTCAACAATTCTTACAAAATTAAAAAAAATAATAAAAAAAAGGTAACATACTGTTTTAAAATTAGAATTAATATTTTAATTATTTTAATTTAGTAATAAATTTTTATATTTTTCTCTTATTGTACTTATGTTCACCAATCAGGTTCGCTATAATTTTCCTGTAATCTGCACTTAAAACTGAAGATCCCTACCGAATTTCAGCTCACCAGGTACACCTATGATGTACGGAACCCTAAAAAATGATCTTCATAATTACATCACACATGAGGGTAAGGCGGACTCGAACCACCATAGACCTCAAAGTGAGCGGCTGGGATAGCGCTTTATGCTCTTAATCAAATCGCCACTTGACTTTACAGGGTTATTTTAGATATCATATATTTCATTCTATCTTCGAGAAAACTAATTTCTACTTTAACGACTTATTATAAACAATATTAATTTGCGTTAACTTTGTTTGACTTTTTTTTAAATAATACGACTTTTTCGACTTTTCTTTTACATATTGCAATAAAATACTAATTTTTTAGAATATAAAATACTTTTTAAATTTTAAAGATTTAAAATAAAATTGTTTGAAAATTTTATATTAATAAAATAAAAACTTGAATAATTTAAACTAAAACTCTGAAATGTTCGAATTATACAAATATCGTAAAATTTAATTCAAAACAATTTATTTCGAAACATATTAAATCCCTTTGCTAATAGTAGAATACACAACAAAATTTTCTCAAAATTATACTAAAGATAATTGTTTTGAAGAAGATAATATTGATTTAATACTAATATTAATATAATAATAATTAATAATATTACTAATATAGCGGACAGAAAATTATTTAATAATTTTTAAACTTTTAAATAAATTAATTAAATTAAATCAATTTTTTTAATTAGACATGAAACAATTTGAAAATAATTTAATATAAATAATATAATATAAATATAATATTATATTAGTATTAAATTAATATTATCTACTTAAATTCTATAAAAGTACCAAAAATATTTACTATATACTTAACAGAATTTTTTGCGTTATGTGAAAAGAACATAAATAAATAAAAATTTAACATAATAAAAATGAAATGAATCAATATGATTGCAAACAACATCAAAAAGAAAAAGGAATAATTGCCAATTATTAAAAATTACTTAGAGATTAACAAAATTAAGAAATAACAAATAATACAGCACTTGTGTAAATAAATGTTGTGTTAGTTCTTCTTGTTGGTTAATTAATTTTTATTAAACAGGAGGTTTAAAGGTATAGAAAAATATTTCAAGTTCCTTTTTTAAGTATTTTTGTTCATTAGAGAAAAATTAAATAGAATGATCAAAGTGGTTTATCGATTAGTTGAGTTCTTAATTGAAAAACAATTACAGGCCTGATGCGTTCATTTGTATGCAGAAGTCCGCAACCTAATGAACTTTGGTCGCGTGTGTGCGCATTTTGCTAGCACCAAGAAACCTGGCACGTGCACAAATGGAGAGAGTAAAAGAGAAAGATAGTTAGATAGAGGGAAGGAGAAGTACAAAACGCACAAGGAGAAGAAAAAAATTTTTTTCTATTTCAAACAAATATTTGTTCACTGATTAATTTCTTTTATAGAAACTCTTTAAAAAAATAAATAAAAATAGTGAGGCGCGCATTAAGAAGAGATCATTTTTTTCTATAAGAATCACAAAAAAAGTAAGAATTAGTTTTTTTAATTTTTCTACTGAAATTAATTTTGAACTCGGGAAATTATTCATATTTTTTGATACAACTAAATGTAATTATAATCATCTGAATTTTGGTACAATAGCTGAATTTGAAAGTCCCTTTTATATAATTTTAGTTATTGGTAGGAAAAAAAATAAATGCAAAATTATGTATTTTATTGAGAGATAAAGTGAGAGAAGCTGATATGAAGGCATAACGAATTTCTGTATAAGACCAATAATACATATCAATTGTCTTACAAAGCAATTCTTGCAATAGTCCAGGGAGTGATTGACCTAGTCAGACAGACGATACGGAATCGGTAATAGTTAGCAATAGACTGATAGAGTAGCGAACATAGTGAACCGAAATGCTAACCGCATACTAATGAGATCCTTTGACGAAAAGCTAACATCTCAATAGGGGAAGCAAGTTATACGAGTCCTGCCGCCTACACTGTCAGTAAGAGGCGATTGCCTCGAGTGGTCGTTGTTCAAGAAGCATCGAACTCAATTCCGACGGAATTACTCTATTGCTTATACACGGTTACCGAATAACATCTCAGCAATATTTACCCATCACAAGTAACGCCAACGCTTTCTTTATTTTCAAATCAACTTAAATAATTATCATTCACTTCTTATAAAAAAATTTTTATTTTTCTTGTTTTCTCAGTAGATGAATTCCACTTCAACTCAACACAGCTATTTTCATGACTAAATGGGGCTTAATACTCTGTTTATACACTTCTTAGGTGATGAAAAAAACCCCTCCAAATGTTTTTTAAAATAAAAAATGGCGGAAATACAAGACTTTGAATTTTTCGTACTATTTGTTTGAAAAATCTATAACTTCTTTTCTAATAATCCGATTTAAATTTTCAATATCGAAAATTGTGCAGAAAATGTGATCTTTTATAACAAATATTTATTAGAATTAAGAAAAAAATGTTTGCATTATTTTTGACGAATTTGAAAAATAAAATTCGCTGAATTGCGAAAATATGGAATTTTTAATTATTTATTTTTATACCAAATAAAGACCAAAATTGTCTTCTATATTACCTGTGAGTTTCATTTTGGTACAACTATCAGTTTTCAAGAAAAATAATTAAGTGTAAAGAAATTCAATGAATTTATACTTTTCAGAAAATATAAAAAACAAATGACAGTGATAAAAGCAAAATGCGGATTGTTCCTTACCACGAACGTACGAGATTATGAAATATGACATTTCCTATTAGATCATGAAAATATCTGTCTTGAGTTGACTTGGATTTCTTCTGTAAATAGAGCCTTGTAGCTTTAATCTACACCAAAAAAGATTAAAAAGAATCAATTTTTTAATTAATTTCTTATTTGACAAAAAATGTTGGTACTTTATAATGTGATTGTATATTACAAATAGGGTTTACGTTGGAATAAAAAGCAAATATACATTTTAATACATAAATATTAGTTGTTTATTTTGTAAACAATGATGTATTTTTTAATTTTAAACATGGAATTAAATTAAATGTTTAGTTTAATTAAAATAATTTTCTTGAAATGTCAGCTGAGTTAAAAATTTTTAATTATTAACTAGAACTTTAAAATATATTTTATCACTTTTTTGGTATAATTAAAAAAAAATAATCAATTTGACAATTCTCATTTCGGATTCGGATTCAACGGGCAAAAATAGGGTAAACCAGACAGTAGTCGGCAACTTTTTAAGTTTGAATATCTATAAAAATGTACGAGATAAAAATATGTTCAAAGTTACTAATCATTTCTAAGGTGATCGTAAACAAATGTAAACTTTTGTAATAGAAAAAAAAAAATTTTTTGACGGTTTTTGAAAGCTTTTAAAAGTGGCCGATTACTGTCGGTTTAGATGGCCGGATTACTGTTGGATTCTTACTTGTTTATTTACTAATTTTTTTTGACGAATAAAAAATTTTTTTTCAAGAACATGATTGGTTTAATAGTTTTGTGTGATAAGGAACAACATTACATAAAAGAATTCGAAAAAAATATGAATTGTGAATTTGTTTAACGAATAAGAAAATTTTTTTTGTAAACATGATTGGTATACTAGTTTTGTAGGAGCATTAGGAACAATTACTCATGAAAGAAATTTTCAAAAAATTTTAATTGTAATTTTTAAACAACATTCATTAAAAAGATTTTCTTAAGTGGCCGACTACTGCCTGGTTTACCCTACATGGAAATCATTGGAAATATACTACACTGTAAAAAAAGGGAGTTAAATTTTAACTTCCCAGGGGATTCTATAAAAGTCGCACCCATTGGGGAGTTAATGCCAGGGGAGTTAAATAAAGGGAGCTAAAATTTAACACGCAAATGCTAACTCCCCATGGAAAAAATAACTCGCGCGGGTGTTGAATAAAGGCAGTTAGAAATTAACTTGGAGTGTAGCCTTTTCATCAGTAATTTTAATTACCGTAGAACTTGATAATATATATCATTCTTGGGGAAACTGTGTACGTTTGTACTACTTGAATTTGAAGCAATATGTGGATATATCTATTCAGTTGGGAAGCAATAATTGTGCATGTTTGAATGAACATTGACAGGCACCAATGGAGATGAAACTATTACGAGGGAGGCTCAGGCATCCTACGTATTTGGTTTATTGCATTAACTTGATTAGAACACGATCACGAACGAGATTGACGCTCGCAGATAAATTGCAGCTAGTGCACAATTGTCGAGTTAACATAATATCAAGAATCATTGAATATTATTTCTAATGTCAACAACTTTCGCTTTTTATTGTTTATAATATTAAGTGTTTCAATTATTTCCGAAAATTTTATCACTTGTGGTTTCATTAATTTGCACATAGTTAAACTATAGTGAAGGCTGAAAGTTTTATAATTTTTTTTAGAGAAAGTCATTTCATTTTTAAATTTAATAAACAGATTATTAAACCTGAGCTGTCAATGTCTGCTATGAAATATTAATAGTATCAGTGACTCCATTACCACTGACATCGATAGTCCATGATTAATAATATGTTTGTTCAATTATTGAATAAATGTTCTTTCCATGTAAGATTTAAAATGCAACATTTAGATTTTAACATTTTTAAATAATTAAACTACCAGGCATTAAATTTTTATTAGTGTAATTACATAACAACAAGAGAGAGAGGGAGAGAGAGAGAGAGAGAGAGAGAGAGAGAGAGAGAGAGAGAGAGAAGCTGCTCGTTAAATCGGATGGGCTAAAACCAATAAATGGATTGCTACGTTGAATTATTACAGTTCTGAAAATTAGATCGATGAACATAATCGATATGTTTGAACATCATTGGACACGCTACTATGGCTGATATAAATATTATGGAATCTCTCTTTTGACTATAATTTATCGCTCCATTAATTCTCCCTCATGGCAAATGAATAATTATTATTTTTGCTGTTTTTAAATAATGCCAATTTCACATTTTACTTGACCAATTTACCAATTTGTTTTCATTAACGCAATATATATTTCAAATTATCAACAAATTAAGTGTCAAACATATTTTTCGCATTAATAAAATAATTGCGATAATTTATACCTACATGTAATAATATTATAAATTCTTTTAAATGTACTGAAAACTATTCAGTATTCTTCATTAGTTGCAAAGAAAAATGGTTTATAATTTGTTTGTAATTTTCACAGGTTTATGCTTTACTGTTTTATTATTTTTAGAGTAAATTTTGTTACGCTTTACTATGAAAGTAAAAAAAGAAACTTTACATTTTTCCCATGTAGATTCACAGTTACTTAAGTTGAAAAAATTTATCAAATTATTCACAGATGGTTTTGTATTTAAATTGTTTTTTTAATTTCTTAATTCAAAAAATTGCAAACATTTTAGTAGTTTAATTCGATGTTTTCTTGGTAACAGTAGCAACTATTTTTAGCTGTGATTTTGTGCTTACTCGGCGATAAACCCACCTCTGCTTTCGAAAATAAAACTGATAAGATAGAGATACACCACAAATGAAGGAATCAGGAAAAAGGTACTCAAAATCATTTGAAGTGAAATGAGAAAAAAACATGCTATTAATCCCAACAATAAAAATGAAAAGAAAGAAATGATCGTCAACTCTTATCACTGGACATTTTGACTTCGTATCTCTTTCATATGATAATGGAATTTAATAAAGCTCAGCGCTTATATGTGTGTGCGCTGTATCCCTCTGCGACCTAACTTGCGGCACACGCTATTGCGTCTAACACGTCTTCCCTGTTAATTAGCCATTAAATATCAAACAGCCGGCAACGTACACAGATGGTATTTCGGTCTGTTGTGCGAGAAATGGCCAATTACGGATAACAAACCGACTACGAACTGTGTATAAATTCTTTTCACTCAGGCGTCGTTAGGCAACTTAATGTTAAACTGATTCAACATGAAATTAACACAATGTGTCGTCTCGCGTATTGTAACTCATTCAATATTTATTACTCCGCTTATGAGCTGTTCTTTCATGGACATTTTTTGCATCTCCATGATAAAATTTAACAACGTTTTTCAAAATTTAAAATGGCGGAATGAATGATTTTAAAAATCCACTAAATTTTATTTAAAAATCTTTTAATAATTATAGGAACCTATGTATTTTTCTTTATTTTTTTAAATATGTAAAATTCCTTTTTCCAACCCAGGCGCGAAATACCAGAGCTGATGATGTGTTGAAGCTTGATTGAATCTTGAACGCTCAGCGTGGGTAAACCAGAGTTGAAGCAGTCTTTATATCATTGTCACTCAATATCTAATCTTTGTTAAAGCTTAAATTAATTTTGATTCAATATTCAGTTTATTTATTACAGTGTGCACATACAACATTATTATATATAAATATTTATAAATTATTTACTTTTAAAATTCTTTCCATAATAATTTTTTAGTAATTTTTTATATTATTATTTAACTTTTATCCCAGAATTTTTCGCGAAACAATTGTCAACTCATTAGTAAGACCCTTCACTAAACGTGAAGCGGAAACCTACAATATCGACCAAGTTTCAAATTCTAGAAGAAATAACGATTTTTAAACCTAGACGTTTATTATTATTATTTATTATTATTATTTTAAATTAAAGTAATATAATTAACATTAAGATATCAATTGATAAACATAAAAAGTTAAATTATATATTATTTTTTTCTAACACAGTGTCAAATTATTATTTTCAATGTTCAAAAGTTTTGTTTATCTGAAAAATTTCCAGTGATCAAAAACTTTCAATGAAAAAAATGTTCATCAGGTTGTAATAAATATTTATGCCAAGTAGTTTTACACTAGAATTAACCATGTAGTAAATGAGGGCCGATATGGTACTAATGTGGCCCAGAAAGTTTTTTTTAATTAAATGTCCCGAATAAAATATACAAAACTTTTTTCACTTTGAATTTTTGACATTTATTTTTTAAGTAAATATCAACAAAGTGTTGTAAAAGTATTAATAGTAATAAAATTATGAAGAAAGAAATAAGAAAGAACAATTGTCCTTAATTTATTTAATCCTTTTTTTCGTGCTTTTCTATTTTCATCGCAGGCCTTGGAAAACATAAATCATACATTTTTAAATAAATAAGTAGTTGATTACATATTGTAAAAAAAATTTATAAAAAGTAGTTAAAATTATACTTGTTGGATGCAAAATTTAGTAATCTTTACAATGGTTATCTCAAAATTAAGTAAAGCTGATTTGTTTGTAAAATTTTTTAGAAAATTTTGTTAAATAAAATTAATAATCCGAAAAACGGCATTTTTTTCTTTTCTTGTATTGAAAGTACAGATATTAATCCTTATTTTAAAACAATAAAAGAAAAAAAAATGTTGATTAAAAAAAATAAAATTCTCTAAATAATAACAAAAATGTGATAATTTAATTACATTATTGACAAGATAGTAAATGACTCCTAATTTTTAAGAAAATGAATAATGAGATACAAAATTAATGTCTCTTTCAGACCGTTTTTGTGAAACCAATATGTTAAAATTTGATTGCTTTCTATTATTAAAGAGATTAAGAAAATTAATTGTATTATCGAGCTGAGAGGTAATTAATTATATAGTGAATTTTAATTCTGAATTAACTGAAACAAAATTATTTTAATTGTTCGACTTTTATTAGGTGGCGCACAAAGTAAAATTTCATCAATATAATATCTAACATAAAATAAAACTTTAAGGGAATTTTTTTAAATACAATAATTTTCAAAATCTTTAACATCCTCATTAGTGGTTATTTAAGAATTTAGAGAACCCATTGTTATGTCTTACCTTATTATTATATTCCCTAATTTTTCTCGATTTAACTTTAATTAAGAAACTAATAAAGTTAAGACGAGGTTGGATAAATGACAAGAATAAATTTTATTTGAACACAATGTATTTGAACAAGTTGTTCATTTCATGACCATTTAGCTTCCTCAATATATATTATTATATATAATTTTAAAAGTTAAATAATTATAATAGTTTATTAAATATAATTAATAAACCGGGTAAACTACCCTGAATAAATATTAATTATTTAATTTTTTATTATAGAATAATTATTTTAAAGTGTTATGATAAAATGTCAAAAAATACAAAATTTTAATTTTTTGTGAAAAATTATAATATTTATAATTTCCATAAATTTTCATGAAATATATACTTTATATACATAAATCGATTCGTTTTCATGCCAGGAATATAATGCTGAGAAAAATTAATAAAAATTTTAATAAATAAAGAAGTTATTTCAAAAAATAAAAAAATTCATTTTTTTCGAAAATTAAAAAATTGCTAAAAAATTTTTATTTTTAGATATTTTTGAAAATCCTTCTGTCTGATTCAAGATATTCGTGACCGTAATACACCTACAAAATTTTATCAAAATCCATCAAGATGTGTAAGAGAAAATTTGTCCACAAGAATCGGTGACATACACACACACACATACACACACACACACACACACCCATACACACACACATACATACACACATACATCCGGACATTTGTTCCTCTCGACGAATTATATATACTACACTTGAAAATTTTTTAAAAATAATTGATTTTAAAAAATTCGGAAATCGACATCACTATAAGGCTTCCTTTACGAGGAAGCAAAAAGAGCAAAATTTTGCAAAGATGAAATGTGCACTAGCTTTCTAAAAATGAGTCTAAAGTGGTTTCTCTGTGTACCTTAAAACAGTGGGGTTTGGTCCTGTGTTCATATCCTCTTAGTCATATGTTTTTACAATTTTAGTTATTTAATATTGTTGTTTGTTAATTATTTATAGTTATTACAATTTGTTATTATTGTTTACAATTGATTATTATTATTTGTTATTATTGTTACAATAGTTATTATTTTTTTGTTATTATAAATGATTATTCGTTGTTATTGTTTAAATTTAATTATTATTTTATTATTCTTATAATTACTATTTTCATTAATAAATAATTGTATACATATAATTGTTAATAACAATTATTTATTGTTGTTCCCACTATTATTATTATTATTATTAATATTGAAAAATACGTTACGATGACACCATTGTCATAAATTCGTTTATATATAATAATAACCGTTAAAAAAACTAAATAAAGAACTCAAACAAAAATCTAGAATTTTAATAAGATCATCTTCTGCAAAATTATAATATTTTTTACAGAACCACATAACTTGGTCAAACGATCTTCTAATAGGGTGTCACCTTAAATTTTTATTACAGACTGATCCGAATCACTATATATACCATCGAATTGTTAAAAAAATTCGATAACTTTAAAAGTAAATTTAGATTTTAAATTTATGAAATAAATGTGGAGAGAGAGAGAGAGAGAAAAGGAAAGAGTATAATGTGCATTCTTATGTAATGAATTAATAGTGCCTTTGAATTTACTTACCTCTGATATGTAGGTTGATGTGCTGCGGTTGTCGAGGTACTATTTTGGGTTGAGAGGGCGAGTTTTTGTTGCCTGTGTTGCAACATCTGACGACCAAAGACCCCATAGCCAAAGCCATAGATTTCATCTTCCTCCTTGTCGCTTAGGCAGCTCGAGGGCTGTAGCAGAAATTGACAATGTTCCTTTACTTCATTTCTCGTATTTTGCTTACAAAGCATCGCTGTGCAACTTGTGAGCGCAATTGATGACTAAGAAACCCGCCCAAGGGCTATTCCCCATGCGAATATAATTCCAATATTACTTTTCTTATTTCGATATATATATATATATATATACAGTGCTTTTCAAGTTTTGTGTGGATGAAGCTTGAAAATTTATAAAATTCAATCATCTTTTACAATGAAGTTTAAATCTCTTGATGTTTAGAGAGTCAATTTTTCTCCACTTATTTATTATTTACTCTCTATAAATATCGGTTTTTAAAAATAATTTTTACCAGAAATATATTTAACAAGAAAATTTATTTTATTATTCGAACAATATTATTCCAATTAGAAATTTATTCTTCTACAATGATCATATAATTTAGTTATTCTACAAAGAAAAAAGGTGGTATAGTTTTAATTTGATTCTGTTGCTGATCATTTTAACCAGTGCTAATTAATATAATCAGTGGCGTTCACAGCGAAGCCAAATTAATTTTTTGTGTCTAAATCAGTCTAGAGGCTACGATTTTCATGCAAATCAAACTAAATTTAAAAAAAAATCTTCCTCACTAAATTCTCTATTGATTCCTCGATGCCGATTTTTTAATTTTTGTTTATAACCATGTATGAAAAATCGATATGTTGCTATAAAATAAAGTTTTTAATATGTAAAAAAATTTTAAGGTAATTAGAAAGCATATTTCTAATGCTGTATTCTTAAAGTGAAATTTCCTATTTAATTACACTATTATTAAATAAACAATACATTAATTAACTTTTAGGAAAAAAAGAGCCGGCTGAAGCTAGCAGTCGTACTCAGCATCTATCTTTAAGCGTCAACCACTAATTAATGAAATTAATGACTAAAAACCTACTAAATTTGCTATTTAGTGTTTATTGATTCTTAAATAACAATATTCGATGTTTTTTTAATCATTAAGTATTATTAAATTTGATGAAGATACATATTCGTAGTTGACGCTTAAAGATAGGTGCTAAGTACGACTGCTAGCCTCAGCCGGCTTAATTAACTTTTAGGAAAAAAAGAACATAATTGAAAAAATTTAATTAACAAATGTATAAACATTCAGAATTAATTTCATGAATTTTTATTTAGTTTATTATTTTATTTAAAGTTTTATTTAGTTCAAATACGATTTTATTTAAAGGAGACAAATAATTTAGTATAGATATTGAGACAGTGTTTTGAAAGCTTTTTGAAATATCCAATCTTTGAACCAACTTTATTAGATATTTTATTTTATATTTTTTCTCTTAATTGTTAGTTGTTATTAAACTTAATGTGTACATTAGAAAATCATACTAAGAATATTTTATAATTGTGTAACTATTAATTTTATTTAAAATTTTTTTAATTGGCACAATGATAAAGTTTGATCCAAATTAACCCAGTGTGTTAACGGCATTGCAAAACATAAGTTTGTCCAGAGGGGAAGTTAATTAAGTCTATTACTTAATTATTAGTTTAATTTACAATTAGAAAAAGTTTTATCTCTCCTTTTTACTTTGCTGCTTATTTTAATCTTTACTAAATACCTAATTAATTTAATTGGGAAATTTGTAAACTGTAAATGTTATATTTAATATATATTTATGATTCAAATGAAAAACAAAAGGACCAAATCTGCTTTACTAAAACTTTTTTAACTGATGAAAATTACATGACTTTTTAATTCAGTATAGTAAATTTTGAAAATATTTAAAGGAAATCAAAATTAAAATTTAAAAATTTTTTTAATTTAAAATTTTAATGAAATATATTTTTACTTTCCCATCTACAAAGAAAAAAAATCAAGTATCTGTAGAATAATACAATAGTAGTTCTGCGACTACACTAAACATATATTGTAGTTGCACGAATTGTATGGTTTTTTTAATTTAATAAAACATTTTCTTTCGTTTAAATTAGTATTTGATATCAGTAATAATTTTTATTTCTAATAATCTATAACAAATAATTTCAATAATCGTTAATGTTTTAAAAAATTATGAATACTCGAGAGAAATTAATATTTAAATTAATGAATGACAGTAACGACATTATTTGAAATAAAAAAATAGCAGAGTAAAATAAACACACTTGCACTGATAAAACTTTTGTTCTTTCAAAATTGATGTAAATTTGATCAATAAGAATTGGAACATTTCTCTTATCGTACTAGTAAATTGATTGCTTGCAAAATTGAACCAAGATAAGATTTAAACTTCAATTTTGTGATTGAAATGTAAAAAAAAGAAAGATTTTCAACGTTTGGCAAAATTGAAAAGAAATCTTCACACTTGCATCCCATTTCTTTTATATAGAATGCAAGTTTTCGTCAAGTGCAATTGGAGTGAGAGAAAACGTTATAAATAGTTCTCACTTCTGTCACTTTGCTCTCGACGATTCGCGCGCGCGCTTGTGTGAATAATAAAAAAAAAGAGAGAGAGAGAGTGAGCGTCAGAAGCAGAACTGAAATTAAAGAATCGTGCACAGGAATAGGAAGGCAAAGAGTGAGAAAGAAGTAAAGAAAAAAAAAGTTTAACAAGAGGGTTTGAGTGAGAAAATGGGTGCAAGAGGGAAAGAGAGTGAATGAAAGAGAAAGAGTTCGATAGAAATAGAGAGAAGAAGAGAGAAAAAAAGGGAATAAGAAGAGGGTAAAGAAAGGAGGTATAAAGTCAAAAAGAGAAGAGCGTCTCACCGAGTATTTCCCTGGCACGTAAATGGGCTGTGAATGACTGGTGGTGAGCTGAGTGTTGGGCATTCTCGGTGAGGCATTTGTTTCTCGGCGCCGTAGCTCCTCAAGCGGTTCCAGGACATCGCCGTAATGCGTTCTGAAGAGGTCTGCATACCTTGAAGCAAGTCCCTCCAAGTATCCCCGTTCACCCTCCTGAAACAAAAGGTACCAATGATATACACAACCGAAATTGTCGAAAAGGGTTTTATTTTATTTTTTTTCATTTCACTTTCAATTTCAACTTAAATTCAAAAGCATTAAAAGATTTATAAATATATTCTTTCAATTTGCAAGTTTGAAAAACTGTCAAATAACATGCATGAAAATTTCATTTTTTAACGATGGAATTGAATGATTGATATTTTCATAATGTATTCATGTATACGAGAGTCGAGAAACTTTTCCCTTATTCTTTATAGAACCAGCCTGTCGGTCCAGAACTTAAAATAAGGATCATTATCAAAATATATGATATTGTTGAGGGGAAAAATTTGACTTGAAAATTTCTTGGCGAAACAGAACAGAATAATTTATTTTTATTACTATTTCTTAGTATTATTAAAACATTTACTATTTAGAAATATTTTCCTTTTATTATCTCATAGTACAGTTGACAAAAATTTGAAAATAATTTAAGTATCTATTAAAAAATAATTAACATTTAATATTAAATATTGGATACAATATTGAGAAATTACCGTACTTCGTCTTATTTTGAAGGAATATATAGTGCAAATAATGTCACGTTTACTCCTTAAATGTTACCGTTTATTGTTTTTATCAGAAATCTAATAATACACTCTGTCACTATAAATTTTTCAAACATTGCAGAAATGTTACTAAAAAGTTTTACTCGCTCTCTTCTCATATATACACAGCTTCGTCATAAATTTTCCAAAGCAGTAAACTTTATTGCGATAGCGAAACATGCGGTGTGACCTAATTTACTGCTGAATTATTGTTATTATTAAACCGGCGGTTTGAAAGGCTAGGAAGTTTTTTTCGTTATTAATGAAATTATTATTTCAATTTTTGGGTAAATGTTTTGTCATTGACACAAGATTCGAATCATAAGAATAATAAATTGAATGAATAAAGAAATAAAGCCTATTAATTATGTTAATTTATGCCTTTAATTTCAAAATCCTTTAATAATTTTTTTTGACAGTAGTGAAGACGTTAATAATAACTACAGACTTTCTTTAACAGCATGTGATTGTTGGATTTTCAAAGGTAATTTTTTCGACCACTTTTCTCTTTCAGTACTTAATACATTAAGCTGAAATTTTGTACGAAAGTCTAAAATACAATAAAGAAGAGTAATTATGTCAAAAAGTTTTTATATTTTAAAAAAAGAATTATTATAAATTAATTTAAAATTATCAGTTGTCACAATCACTCCTAATCAATTTCTCGTCTTTACCGATGTCAAAGTGTTTTAGAAGGTATAATTTATTTTTGAATTATATTATTATTTTCAATGTTCAACTATGATAAAAATTTTTGTTTGAGTGTGACTGTTAAAAACTTAATGGGAATTTTGTCGACCACTTTTCTCTTTAAGTATTAAATAAATTAAGCTTGATTTTTGTCAGACATTAGATCTGCTTCCAATTTATATTTTTTATATTTCACAATATTTAATGTTTCAATAATCAGTAGTAAAAGTCAATTTTACTTAGTTAAATATCAATTAGTAGGGGAGAGTGGGGCAAACCGGACCGGTGGATAAACAGGACCCCCTTCAATATTTCCGAAATGGCGAAATTGTAAAAAGTGCTATTTAGAAATTTGAAACAATCTTGTGTAGTATACCTTATTTTTTCAATTTAAATTTTTTACTTTTGTTTGTGCAACGCTGGGAGCAAAAAATTTTTTTTTAGTTTTTTCTACACTTTTCCGAATTTTTTCTTAAGGAAATTCTGAGGAAATCGTGTAATATTTCCAAATATTAGGTCTTGGGTTTTGAATGTACACACCTCAGGAATATTTACCACCAAAAACTTTGATGAATTTGCAAAGCGTGTCTTTTTGACGAACATTTATTCTCAAAATGGGCCTGTGGGGCAAACCGGCCCGTTTTCGGTGGGGCAAACCGGCCATAGAATATTTCCATTGAATTAATGTTTCATAAAAATTATTTTTAAATACAATGCTTCTTTCATTAAAATATTTACTTACAATGAAAAGTAATTGTCTTTCAATGAGAATTGGACCCTTTAATATTGTTTCTCTGATAATGACAAAAATTTTTATTATTTTATTTTAAAAAATCTTTATTTAATTAAAATTCAATTCCGAATTATTATTTTCTTTACTACAATCGTTGTTTACATGATTCTTTATGTTTTTTGTTATTGTAGATTATGTAAATGTAATATTATAAATAAAAAACCAAACGGTCCGGTTTACCCCAGGGGGTGGGGCAAACCGGCAGTTTGCAAAAATTTTTAAAGTTAACACAGCAACTAAACAATAAAAGATGAAGTATTGGTGTCTCTGGGAAAAAGTTGCGCAATTAAATGATCTTTCAAACAAGTCATCGAAAAATGAAATCGGTTGATTCGTTTAGTCACAAGAGTCAAAAAACCGTTATGGGGTCCGGTTTGCCCCACTCTCCCCTAATTTTTTAATTTTTTAATAAGTAGGTGATTAAATTGTGTTACCGAAATACAAGAATAAGAATTTTTATATTGAATAATTAATTATTATATTTATTAATTAATAAATTGGCTAAGCATAATTTTAGTCAGACGTTGTTTAAAATTATTGTAATTTCTTTGTCAGTAATAAAAATCAATTTCTTTAAGATGAGGATAGAAAGTTTTGTAATTTTTGTAGAACAATTATGTATTTTTTTTAATTTTCGTTAAATGGTTTTAAATAAAATTTCTGCATAAGAATTCAATTTGTGTGATTTAGTGTTCTTTTCTCTGTTTTCTAGAACAAATTTCCATTTCCAATGGCATTAAGCGGAACAGCTTATGTATAAGTGAGTCTCTCTGTATCATGCATTTGAGACATGAAATAATCATCAAAGCCTCGCACAAGCCTCAAGAGGCATCACGTCGACAAATTGAAAATGAAAAGATTCTCTTAACACTTTGTCGCAGTGTCTTGGGAAAAGAGAAAGAGACAGAGTGGGGGTGAGTATCGTTATGCGAAGCCTTGGAATAAATCGAAAGAGACATTTCTACCTGTTTCCGATATATAGAGAAGACATCACGTATAAACATATATCGTGCATAGAAAAAGGTGTGTGAAGAAAATGGTCTCGTTGTGTGTAAAACAAGTAAAAGAAAGATTGGGTCTGGGCTTAAGGGGGCAGCTCTCGAGTGAGACAAGAGAAAAGAATAGAGATCAGATGTGGCACGAAAAAGAGATGTTTTCAGAATTCGAGTCACATTAATATTTCAAGGTTTCCACTTCTTTCAATTTTCAATTGAACTCACTGGCTCACAAGAAAGAGGGAGAGAGAGAGAGAGAGAGAGCAACTACATCTTTCTCTATTATTGCTTTGACCTTTGTCTCATGCTACTCAACTCTTCAACTCTTCCTTATATTTACACTTTAAACCTCTTGTATTTATATTGCCGCTTGCTCGCTTTTGTAAATTGTGATTCTATATTTACAAGTGGGATTAAATACCTATTGTACAGAAAAAAATGTATTTTTATGAATTGCATTTTTCAATTACTTATTAACCTATTAATTCATTCTTAAATTTATTTATTAATTAATTTATTTGCTTATTCTTTCTCCTTAGATTTATTAATACTTTAAATTTAGAGAGTTAATTTATTTAAATTGATTACTTGATTTATTTATTTATTCATTTCTATATGCAATTATTTATTCTGTGCAAGCGTCATTAAACTGTGAAATTTCGTGCGATAATTAAAAACCCTCGGAGAAGTCATAGACATTTTTATATTGTGCAGAGCGAGACTCTTAAAATTTCAAGCTCATTTTCACATTTGACGTTAAAAGTTTTCCGATAATTCATTCGATAGGCAGCTTACTAAGCACTTCAGATTTCATGTTTCTGATCGGATTCAAGAGTTTTTCACATTGTCAATATTTTATCTCATATTTTATACATAGTATCTTTGTTATTGAGATAAATATGTATATTATATTCGATGAGAATTCATGAAAGATTACAGTCTGCCTAATTTAAATTGACCTTTCTTTCAGTTATTGAAATAGTTTCAAAGTCAAAATTATTATTCTTATTGTTAACATTATTAATGTTAAAAAAGTTTAAGATATTTTCTCAAATTAAGATTTTAATTATATTAAAATTGCAAATTAATCACTGTTAACTTGATAATAGCGAATTGCAACGAATCGATGCAAAAAATTTTACTTACAATTAGTAATATTTTACTAATTAAAATTAATAAAAGTCCATGAAAACTACTAACAATTAGTAAAAATTTTCTATTTGTTAGTGGAATTCTATTATAATTCAAATTTAGAGAGTAAGTTTAATTAAAGTAGTAAAAAAGAAATTAGACTAGAGAAGATTGTTAGAAATAGCTGTAGGTACTTGTAAGGTAAGTAAGTAGTAAAAAACAGTAGCAATAAAATGTTTTAGTCAGACGAAAGTGGGGAAAGCTTTCTAAATTGTTAATGAAAGTAATAAACGAGCGTTTTAGTCGGAGAAGAGATGATAAAACATTTTTAGTTTTTAATGAAAGAAATTAAAGAGTGTTACAATTCAATAAAGGTATTGACGCAATTAAAAAATTTATAACAGTTTATTTAAAAAGTCAATCATTGATTTAAATTAGTTAAAATATTTAAATTCACTTTCTAAATATTAATTTTCTAAAAATGTTTACTAATTTGAATTAGTTACTGACTTTTTGCTTTCAGACCATTAAATTTTACTAATAAATTAGTAGAAATTACTATTTATTAGTGAAGTTTACTAATTCAAATCAGGAGATCAATATTGAACAGAACAAAATTTTTCTTTGAAAAAATGATTTTTTTGGAGAAGGTAAAAAGTTTTTATATGTAATGTTTTTTCAGAAATCTTTTGTCCATTTTGAGATGTTGATATGATATAAATACAACAAAAATTTTTAACCGAATTCATAAACAGTCCTTTTAGTGATCGTGATTTCAAAAATGTGTAATTCTTACAAATATCCAGACATTCGATCAAAAACATTTAAAACACATTCTTATATAGGAGGACGTCGTCCAAATGAAAAGGGACCATTTTGGCACTATTAGACTGAAATTTTCCTTGGAAAATTTGGAAAAATTTTGAGTGGTCTTAGAATTTTTTTGGTGAAACATTCGATGAGTTATAGAATTTCAAAGTTTACAATGACAAAAACGAAAAACCTCATTTCGAGAAAAACGGAATTAAAGATTGTGAAATAGATTAATGGTAACATATCTTGTTCTTCTGATAAGAACTGTTTTCAGTCCAGGGCACCTTAAAGATAAAAAACCAAAAGATTTTTATTTTTTCTCCTCTCGATTTTAAAATTACAAAATACTTTTGCAAAGAACAGACGTCAAAATGGGCCTTTTTCTTTTTTCTAAAAAAACAAAAAGAAATCATTAACGATAAATTAATAAAAACCACATGATTTGACTTGTCAAAATAAGTAAACTGATAATAAAATAAAAAAAATGACGGTTTTTCTCAAAAATTACTAAATTGCGATTATCTCTTAAAGTAGAACAGAGAAAATGAGTTCTTTTCATGTGGACGCCCGCATATAGTGGAAAATTAATTTAACCCTCTATCCGACGCAGCATGGTGAGAACTTTTCTCGTCCAGTTTCGTTTTTTATTTATAACTTTTAAAATATATGAAATTATAATTTCATATTCTTAGTACCTTTCAAAGTACTCTTCTTCTTTCTATTAAAAAAATTTTTGTGTGTTTTCATATTTTTATTTTTTTCTTATTGAACTCAAAAGCAGCAAATGTCGGGAATTTTCGACGTGAAGTGAGGAGCATGTGACTGATAGAAATTCAATAATAAATATTTCGACCTCTTTTCTCTTTAAATAGTTGATAAATTTAACTAAAATTTTATAAGGAAGTCTGAAATATAATAAATTTAAGTCATATATAACACTTAAAATTAGCCATAATGTACTCTCTAAATTTAAATGAATAGGATTTTTACTAATTCAATTAACCCCTTGACAGTCCATGGCCCATATGTGGACACAAAAAGTCGTGCCACCTTTACGTCTGTGGCCATATATGTTCATCTCAAAAATAAAATACTAAACATAATTCGATTTGAATGACCAAGTGCATATTAAGGTTTTTGGGGTCGCTGAATCCGAATTTCAAATCAGATTTTCAAAATTCAAAATGGTGGACCTGAAATGGCAACTATGAAGATTAAAAAAATTATCAAATACGCTTGAAACTCGTTACTTGGGGGTTCTCGGGGTCGCTGATTACACAGAATTTCAAGATTCATGCAATTTGATCGAATTTTAGGTCCGCCATTTTGGATTTCAAAATCTGATATCGGATTCGTAATCAGCGACCTCCAACCCCCGAGTAACAAGTTTTAAACAAGTCTGTTGGATTTTTTATTTTCTCGACCACCATATTGGATCCGCCATTTTGAATTTTGAAAATCTGACATTAGATTCGTAATCAGAGACCCCGAAAACCCCCGAGTAACAAGTTTCAAGCAAATCTGATAAAATTAAAAATTTTCGAATTCGCCATTTTGGATCCGCCATTTTAAATTTTAAAAAACTGACTTTAAATTCGAATTTTGCTACTCCAAAAACCTTAATTACAATGAAATCACATTTTTTAGAAACCACAAGCGATTTTTAGCTGGACTGCGAAGGGGTTAATACATTTAATTATTCTAATTTATATTTTCATAACATTTAATTTTTACTATTAAATCATTTAATTCTTGCAAACTTACTGATTCAGTAAGTGAATAAAATACTGGTAATATAAAAAACTAACATAAAACCTTTAAAATTTACTGATATATTATTAAATTTGATAAAAATTGTCATATTTCTATGCAACTGATTGAATCAGTAATATTTACTTTACTACTTGAATCAGTAAATTTCTACTATATATCAGTGACTCAATTCTGGCTATAGTAATTAGTGGCATTCTCGTGATAATAGGTCAAATTTTAATTGATTTTAACAATTGAATTTTAGAGAGTATATTAACTGAAATATGTCCGACTGTGTAGCAGTGAAATAGAAAATTTAAAATTTAATTGAAATGAATAATTCTTGAATGCAATATTAATTTTTAATTAAAAATTGTTATTTTGTACAACATACTTACTTACTCTTATTTTTTTTTTGGTCAATAATTTTTATGTCTTATCGTTAAAAAAAGTTGTGCAATTTCCTTATTCTTTTTTATCATCATCCTCCTAGACGTATATATTTTCTTTCCTAAGATATTTTAATAGATCAAGAAAAAGGGTGAAGTGAAGCCCCTTTTGTGAAGAGGGTTGACTGGAAAACGTCAAGTCTTTGATTACGATATAATTTATCTGGATGGAATTCCTTAAGTATTTCTTGAATAAAAAAGAGAGCCATATATATGTTTAAAAGGGGGAAATTGGAAATGAAGAAAAGCATCATCAGGCGAATGTCATTCCATCTTATATTGATAATAATCCATGACTATTAATTATAGAATTCCTGTCCTTCGAATTTAATTCGGGTGTTGTCTCTCAATAATCTTCGCGTATAGTAAATATTTTCATCAAAATTTCTTCTGGTAGTTTGCGAATCAATTTTATTTCTCATAAATTAATTGTTAAATTATTAATATTTTTTATTTATTCTTTTATTTCTTTTAATTGTGTTTGATTTATTTTATTTTTTATTATATTACCATTATTATTTTATTACTAATATGACTATTATTTTATTATGATTAATAATTTAATTATTCATAAAATTTAACGTCTTTATTGAGAGCGAATAACCTCTTCTAAAATAACTTGTTTCAGTAATTTTAGAAAGTAAGACATTTTTCTCTTTTGTAATATTTTCGGTCGGCTTCGTTATAAAACTGGAAAAGTAAGATTGAACATCGTTTTTCTTTGTTGTTTCCAAAGTATATAACTAGAAGAATACAGTTTATTGGGCAAGTTTACAGTCACAATAAAAAGAAAGCTTTATTGAATAGAAAGATTTCTTATTCTTTCACAAGTTAGTAAATTGGTTTTTCATTATTTTATAATAAATGATATCCTACAATTTTACTCTATACTGTGTAGATATTAAATACATGATATATAGTTTCTAAATATATTTAAAAAAAACTACTGAATTGTAATTTATTAAAATTTGTTTAAATAAAATTATAAATAAAAATAAATTTTACAAAACGATAATTAAACTTTCATTGAATAAAGGCATATGATATTACTTTAATAAAACGCCTGACCAAAGATTGATTTTACTACTGAAAGTTTAGTGAATTGGAAGAAGAAGTATTTTTATATTAATTTTTTTAAAACAGATTCTTAAATAAGAATTCTTAAACACAAGTGTAATTAAATATATGAATATATTTTAATTTTTAATTCATGCAGATAATCATAATTTAATAAAAAATAAATCCTTAATGCCAATGTTTCTTCTTCAATAATACCAGTAATCCAAGATATATTTTATAACTGAAAATATTAGTCGATTGGGGATAGAAATATAAAGGGTAAAACTATTTCTATTTAGATTACATTTCTCTAAATAAACTTGGAAATTGAAATAGAATTTAAAAACAAGATACTTTATTCTTAGAATGAAAATGAAAAGATATTAATAAATAATAATATGATTGATTTAAGATTTATTTTAATACTAAAAATGCAGTTGGATGTTTAGAAAGAAAATTAAGGGTAAAATTTAGAGTTTCCTTTTGCTGAAGAAAATTGCGTCAGATGCGTATGTTATTGTAGAAAATGGTTTAAGTTGAAGTTTAACTATCTCTCGTCGATATCGCTTGTTTGAAGGTTTTAGTTTTGTAAATGGGGCGGGCAAAATTGAAAACTCAAGACGAACTCTCTTTCTCTCTTTCTCTCTCTCTCCCTCTTACTCAATCTCTCCTAGTCGCTTGTAGTTTAACCACATCCGAGGTTTTGCCGTCGGCGGATTCACGTTCGTCTCAAACACATTACGTCTCCCTTCCTATCTCGCTCTCCTCACGTGCGTCTGCCAAGTTTCGCCAAGTTCGAGAAGAGTTCACTCGCAGTCATTTTTTTCCTTTTCGCAACGACCAATCGCGCACACATATCCAATTTATTTTATTTTCTTTTTTTTTGCAAATGACAATTACGATTGTAATTAAATATTACGAATATGCAAAAAGTGAAAGGATCTTTTCTGAAGGATTGAGAAATGAACTTTCTTTATTTCAAAGAATCTATTTTAAAGAATTTCGAAAAAAGTTAGAATTTACCGTTTCGTGACTTATAAGCTTCATATAAAGTCATGTTTACTACTCGAAACGCAAGTAGAATAAAGTTTCATCCCTCTGGGATAAAAGTCGTAAATTCATTTTTTAATTGCTATATTCAAGGTTTAATGGACAATAATAATCTAATCTTGCACGGTAAATAAGACTTTTGAATTGCAATATAAACAAGTAAATAACTGCCTACTGTATTTTTTTTATTCTACAAAGCATAGAAATATAACTACAAAATTTATTTTCCTAATAACAAAATTAAATTTAATGATAGAAATAAAATAAAAATTCTTTTTTTGCATAACATCTGTTAATTAAAGATTTTCCAAACAACAAAAGAATTTCAGAGAAAAAAAGCTCTTACGATTGTTACCAAAGGAACACTAAATTAAAATTACAACCTGTCTCATTTTCTTCCCTAAAAACGATAAATGAAAAATTGCTCTCGCGAGAAAGAATTGAGAAGTTTTTCGGGAAACGAGAGAAAGCAAGTAGAGCGTTTCGCGATAATTGGGCAGCTGAAACTCAAGAGGCAAAGGACGCGGACGAAATTTTTTTTTATTTTTCCTTTTTTTTGGAGGGAACCACTTCAACGGGCAATGCACTCGCCATTAACGGCGACACGTTCTCCACTCCCTCCGCCTCCCTCTCATCGCCATCTCTATTTCGTATATTCATTCCCGCCCTCATTATTTACATATACTTCATTTACTCCCAACATCCCCTTTTCCCGGTGCCTTCTTCCGGTTCGCGAATGTATTTCGTGAAACACCCGAACATTCGCACTCCACTTTCAAGTGCACTCTCTGATAGAACTGAATTGGTCTGGAGATAAAAAACAAATATTCCCTGGGCTTGTGTATATACGCCCCCTTTTTTCATTGTTTTCTAAGCGCGAAACTCTCGTAGAAAATGCATTCTTTTTTAAAATTATTTTTTAAAAATGCTATAATATGCACTACTGTTTTGTTGCAAGGACAAAAAGAAAGAAAAATTTATTCTACGCTGGAGGTGTAAAAGAATTACACATTTGTTTTCTTTTTCTCATAACCAATTCAATTTTTCTCAGCAAAAATATATAAGTATTTTCTTTGATATTCTATCTATGTACAAATATTTATAATTATTTTCTAATCACTTCTCTATGGAAAGTTTCGTTTTAGTAACTTCTTTTTAAATAAACATTTAATTACACTACCGTCGCGAATAATCGGTACGGCTGCACGCGCATTGCCCAAAAAACATACTAATCTTTAAATCACGATTCCCAGGCGGAAATTTACCACTGGCAACGTACCGCGCCTGTACAGGCGTCGGTAAGACTGTACTGACATTCGTCCGCGAGACAACCAGATCGGTGCAGGCTTTCTACTGGAACATGACAATGTGTTGTAGTGGCTGCGCGTCCGGCTCGGTACAGATTTGATGCCGCCGAACAATCGGCGTTGTACCGGCGTTGTACCGGCATTCGTCCGCTCTAGCAACAGCGGCGGGCCAAATATTCTTTCAAAGACGACTCGCTTCAGCGGACCGGCGTTCTACTGGCATTCGCCCGTCTAGCCAGACTAAATTATATTTTCTATTGAAAAATAAAATAAAAAAATATTTCATTAACTATGCATGGTGCATGTCAGTTAATATTTTATTTATAGATTATTTCCAGCATTTTTAACACATTCTACATTTTTTTACACATTAAAATTCTAAACGCTCGCAAGTGGGATACGAAGCCCAAGCTATTCCTAATCGAAGCACCGAAGTCTAACACGCTAACCACTACGATATTCGCTCGCATGCGGATCTGAGCATAATAATGTCGATATGTAATACCGCTACGAAGCAAACAAAAATAATAATTTTACAAATACTTTGGAATGTTTTAGCATTTTTTGAATATTATGTAAATAAATCTAGTGTTTTAAAACAATATTTAAAATTTTTTATTTTTTTAATTATTCTATTATTATTATTATTATATTTATTTATTATTTTTGTTATTCATTTTTTTATATTTATAAATAATTATCTGTATACTTTATTTATAAATATTTAAAAAATTTGATTATAACAAAAAAATTTAATTCTTTAATTTATTTGTTAATTAATAAATAAAAATATAATTAAAACCTATTTTTCAAATTCATTAATTTTTAAAATTAAATTTTATATTCTATTGTATTGTTAATTCTTTTTTTAATATTTAAACTTTAAACAATTCTCCTACAAAAATTTTTTACAACATAATAGATTAAAAATTTTTATTACTATAATTATTATTTTATTAATTTTTATTGAAACAATTAAGGCTATAGCTAAATTTTTGCATTGTAAAAAATCTATTTCTGAAAATTCTGAATAAGGTGCTAATTAAAAAAAAATTATTTTAGAAAACATTAAATTCTTAGCATATTATTATTAATTGAAATCTTAATAATAAAAACATAAATGATATTAGTCCGCAGTCGGTAGAATGTCTGTACCGCTCGGGATGTCAGACGGAAGAATGCCAGTACAACGCCGGTTGTTCGGCGGCATCAAATTTGTATCGAGCTGGACGTACAGCCATTACAACACATAGTCACGTTCCAGTAGAATACCTGCACCGCTCCGGTTGCCAGGCAGACGAATGCCAGTACAACGCCGGTTGTTCGGCGGCATGAAATCTGTATCGAGACGGACGCATAGCCATTATAACACAGTATAAATTTTGATCCGGCGGTCGGATCCGTCTTTGTACCGCGCCAGCAGACATTAACACCCGAATCGGTACAGACTGCCTGTACCAGCATTGACTCTCCAAATCAATCGGCGCGGATCCTTGACGGTTGGATGATCCGGCATTCGTCCGACTTTTCCGCCTGGGTTTTTTTGTAAATATAAATGTCAGAAAATTAACAAATATACCATTTAAAAGGTTATTAAATTCTACGATTGATGGAAAGTAACTGAAAAATTTAATAATTTATACTAAAATTGCAGCAGTCGATAAATTTGACAAAAAAATAAAAATTTTTCATCTTTTGCACATTCTTTAAAATTTTCACAAAAAATTTGAAACTTATATAGGGTAAACCAGACAGTAGTCGGTCACTTTTCAAGTTTGAATAGCTATAAAACTGTATGAGATAAAAATATTTTCAAAGTTACTAATCTTGTCTAAGGTTATCGTAAACAAATGTAAACTTTTGTAACAGAAAAAAAAATTTTTTTGGACGGTTTTTGAAAGCTTTTAAAAGTGGCCGATTTCTGTCATGTCGTCTTACTTCTTAGTAGTTGAAGATATTTTGTTCGGATTTATCAGGATAATTAGGAGAATTCGTGCTGATAAAGAATATTCTCGAAATTTGCAAGTAATTTTTGAAATAAATATTGAAAAACGTAATTACAAAACTTTAATTTTTGGCAAAAGTGGGGGACAATATGGCGGCGAGTACACAGACAAGTGGATCTATGTTTCGGTGGTCAAGGAGGTGGGGCCAATTCTCGGTAGTGGCCGCGACTTCAACTACACGGAAAAAATTAGTTGCTGAAATTTTCCTCGACTTTGTAGAAGACTTTCGGATGTAGTCGAAAGTATTTAAATTTTTAAATCACTCTGTTTTAAAAATTATATTGAAAGATCGAAGAAAAAATGTACTACATTCGAAGAGAATTTAGAAAAAGGATTTGAAACTTTCAGCGACAGTCGAGGAAAATGAAAACACAGCCAGCGCGAACGATTCAGCGACAGTCGAGGAAAATGAAAACACAGCAGTGCGAACGATTCGGCGACAGTCGAGGAAAAAAGACGTGTCCAAATTTTCTTCTACAGTATTATAAACTTTCAACGATAGTCGCGGAAAATGAAAAATTCTGCGGACCAGTAAAAAAAATTCTTTCAGTTCTTATTTATTTCATTCCTTTTATGCCTTGTTATTTAATTTACAATCCTACATTTATACTAATCACGACACTCATCACATGTAATTTGACACTATTTAATCACTTAATAACCTGCCTAAAACTACATAGCTAACACCAATACGCATATTATCCGACACTTTCGTTGTTTCGCACGCTATATGAATCTACTTTTTCATCGTCCTTATATACTAAATGGAACCTTTCTTTACCGCTTGTGAGAAAAAGTGCAATATTTTGAAAATTAAAAATCTCAAATATTTCTCTTCAACATATTTTAGAATTTTAAAGAGTATTTCAGTATACGTTAAGGACTATTTTACAATTATTTTTAATTTATTAAATGAATAGAAAATTGATAATATTTAATTAAACTAATAACTAAGGCATAAAATTATTTTCTGTTCATTATTCTAAAAACTTATTTAACGATTAATAATTATATTTTATTATATACATATAAAAAGATTTTAATCCTCCAATATATAATTCACAAAACACTGTAGACAAGAATTTGTAAATGAACGGTATTAAAATGACTGCAGATCACGTTTATCGCCTGAGAGTATGCGCATCTTTTCTGCGCACCGTTTTCCTCGACTCGTCGACGAAACTTTGTATCAAAGTGTTACAATAATTCCACGACTTTTTTCCGCTACTAGGTTTATAAAAAGTCCTCGACTTTTTTAGAGAATTTCTGCTAAAATCATAGAGTATTTCTATAAGTTTATAAAGTATTTTTTCATATCCGAGAGTCTTCGAGTAGTAGCTGAAAACTTCAGCGACTAATTTTTTCCGTGTACGAAGGTGTTTCCAACCTCAAATTACTTCATTTTAAATCGTAAATAAAATAATTTTCTCGCACAATTATTGCAAAAACGGAGAGGACCGCTCCTCAGTGAGTCTTCTTCTATCACCTCTCTAAATATGAACCGGAAATATTTTATCCTCTCAAAATGAGACGGTGATACCAAACCGTTAAAAACCCCATTTTTCCGTATGATTAAACAATTCTTTAAAATTATTATTTATCAAAATTTTTCAAAATTCCGAGAAAACTTCTAGTCCCAGAGCGTTCATCTATATTTACTAAAAATTCCCGACTTAAAATATTCTTTTCTTTTTAAATGAGACGTCGATCACGAAAACACTTTTTGGGGGCAATTTTTCCCAGATGCCCTTAATTTATTTTGCTTTGAAAACTTTTCAAAATTCAATTCTTTTTAATTCATATTATAATGGACTAATAAAAATTCTGGTTGAAATTACCAGAAATCCTATTTTTAATTAGAATTTCGTGTTAAATATGACTAAGAAGATTTTTTCCGTACAGGTTAACCAAAATTCTGGTTGTTTTAACTAGAATATCGTGTTAAATATACCCTAACCAGAACTTTTTTTCAGTGTACTTATTTGAAAATAATTTAAATTCTGGCAGTATTTGTAACTTTTACAAAATTGAATTTTTTTAGTGTTTTCAACTAAAATTCTTCTATAAATACATTATTTCTAATTATTAATTAAATATATGTCGACGTCCACATGAAAAGGGCCCATTTTGGCACTATTGGACTTGTATATATGGGCGAATTCCTTGCAAAATTACGAAAATTTTAAGTGGTGATACAACTTTTTTGGTCAAAAATTCGATGAGTTACAGAATTTCAAAGTTTATAGTGACAAATACCTCATTTCAAGAAAAACGGAATTAAAGATTGTGATACCTATTAATTGTGATATCTCTGGTTCTTCTGGGAAGTTATTCAGATAATAATTGTTTTCAGTCCAGGGCCCATTAAAGATGAAAAACCAATAGATTTCAAATTTTTAAAACCACCCCCCCCCCTTAATTTTGAAAATACATAAAACCGACAAAATGGGCCCTTTTCTAAAAAAGACGATTTTCTTATTAATAATCCATTTTTTTACAAGGTTTATGATTGGAAACGATTTTATTGTGTCATTTGAAGATAAAGAATAAAAATTAAACTTATTTAAAATTTTTTAAAAGTCTCTATTATGAATAATTTGCCGAAATATCGAATTTTTCACTTCTACGACTACGTAAACAAAGACTCTAACATCAATATCACTAGTTCTTCTAGGAAGTTATTCAGATAATAATTGTTTTGAATTCAGGCACTATAGAGATGAAAAACCAATAGGTTTTAAATTTTTAAAACCACCCCACCCCCCCTTTCAGTTTGAAAATACGAAAAACCGACAAAATGGGTCCTTTTCTAAAAAGGCGATTTTCTTATTAATAAACCATTTTTGTACAAGATTAATGATTGGGAACAATTTTATTGTGTCATTTGAAGGTAAAGAATAGAAATTAAACTTATTAGAAATTTTTAACAGGTTTTATTATGAAATTTTGACGAAATATCGACATTTTTTACATCTACGACTAGGTAATCAATGACTCTAACATTAATATCTCTGGTTCTTCTCGGAAGTTATTCAGATAATAATTGTTTTGAGTTCAGGGTACTTTAAAGATGACAAATCAAGAGGTTTTCATTTTTTTGACCCTCCATTTCAAAAATACGGAATATTTTTCCAAAGGATCGACAAAATGTACCCTTTTCTTTTTCTAAAGAACCAATAAAGTTAAACACTTAAATTAAAGATAAATTAATGAAAACCTCATAATTTGACTTGTCAAAACATGTAGATTGATAATAAAAAATAAAAAAAAATTAAGGTTATTCTCAAAAAAGTATTAAATTGCAAATAACTCGAAAACTAGAACCGACAAAATGGGCCCTTTTCATGTGGACGTCCACATATATGTATATAATGTAACTTATTTCAGAATAATTTGAATTATTAAAATTGTTCAAAAATTAATAATTTTATTGAAAAAAGTTAAGAAAAAGTATTTTCAAGTGATGTTTGTAAATCTTTTTGTCTTTTTTTTACAATTATTGTCGATATTTTTTTGTAGTACTGATTAATGAACTTTTATCGGTTAAACACATTATTACAAATCGATTGTATAATTATGGTTAAACGCTAAAAGTATGGTGAAAATACTCCACCTTAAGTGGGATAAAGTAGAGAAATTGTTAGAAGTTTTGATAGGAAATATGTTTGAATATTATAAAATATTTTTGAAAATGTAAATTGTTAATTTACAAAAAAAATTGAATAATAAATTAGAGGGATATATTTAAATAATAATTTAATGCATGAAATCACATTCAGTACAATGTAGAACAAGAATAAGACATCTTTGATAAGGATGCATAATTCTACTCACGTATAGAAGGATTCTGATCTGCATTCAAGACTGTGTTCAATGCTTCAGAATAGCGTTAATACAGATATATAATTTTTTAAATTCTTTCTTGTGTCAAGAAAGCTTCTCAATAACCCGAAAATTTCAAGAATACCCTATAAGTTTATCGATAATTTTTTAATTTCTATATGGCGCCTAAAAAATTTAAAAACCTTACATTACAAGCTTACGTAAACAACTTGGCACATTAATAAATCATTCAATATTGAAATTTTGAAAAGCAAATAAATTCGAGTTCATCGGCACTTAAAACTAGGAAACACTTTTTATGACGAAAAGGACATTATAAGATATAAAATCTAATGTGTTGATTTCGGATTTTTAAAATCCCAAAAAGGTTTTTAATCAATTCAGACCATAAAACTGTATTTGCTTTTATTTAATGCTGATATAAATTTCTCGGCCTGTTGATAATAAAGATTTTATGTATATGAAAATGAGGGAAGTGGAAAAAAGGAGGAGACCGAAGAAGATGAAGAAGAAGAAGAAGAGGAAATAGGGACGTCTATATACTGAATAAGCAGAGCCTAAGGCGACAGCTCTTAAGCGTGGCGTCGAAATCCTGGGAGGGCTTTTGCGAACTTGAAAAGGGACAAGTGGTATGGAATACCACCTCTCGTAACCCGGTCTGGTGAACATTGCTCCTTCGGCCTTTGCTTCCATACCGACCAAAGTCCTCTGTGTGTCACCCCCTTTTTCCACCCACAAGATCAGCTCAAACTCCAACTCCATAAAAGGCCTGCTTCTGCTGCTTTCCACCTCTCGTGTCTGGATACGACTTCTCTTTTTTTTTCTTTTTTTTGGTGACTTTGCCTCGCAGAGAGAGGTAAAAGAAGGACCCATTATCCTGATGGTTGGAAGTCTCGTTTTCCCTGCCTAAAAATGCCTTTCATTGTACCTGAACTCTGTGGGATTTTGTATTACTTCTTTTTTCCTTTTTTCGTCAGTGAAACTCCGTGTTGTCACTCCCAAAGGATTCACAATTCACACAGGCAACCTCAAATTTGTTAAATCAAACATTTCTTCTTTCGCCTTTTTTTAGCTTGTTCGGCTCGTCGACTGATTAATATTTGTACAAACTTACACTCCGTTCAGTGCTTTCTCGACTAATGAACATTTACTTACGGTGATTAATATTCTTAATTTTGAATATTTTAGGAGAAAAAGATTACCTTTAACATTAGATATTAAGTACTAATAAATATTAATATCAAACATACTGCAAAAAATGGCGTCTAAAAATGAGACGTTTATAGACGTCTTATTTGAGCGTCTTAAATGAAAAACATAACCTTCAAATACATGCATTTTAGAAGGCAAATGAGACGCTTATAATCGTCTTAGAACACTGAAAAAAATGTATTTGGTTATAATCCAATAATTGTGTATTTGAACCAAATACATATTTATTTGACCTAAATATTTTATTTGATTGCATCAAATAACTATTTATTTGAATCAAATACAAATTATTCAAATCAAATAAATGAAATATTTCAAGCTAGTAAATATTTATTTAAATCAATTACGAAAATTATTTCATATTGTATTTAATACAAAATTTTAAAAAAAAATATTTTGTATTTTTTAATTCATTAATATATTATTATATTATATTATATTATATTATATTATATTATATTATATTATATTATATTATATAAAAGATTAGTTTCAAGTAACTCATTAATAGTATTAAATTAATTTATTTATTCAATTCAAATAATTATTTAATTGAATCAAATACGATTTATTTGGTTGAAATAAGTGTGATTCAAATAATTCAAGTTATTTGAATCAAATACATATTTTTTTGATCCAACTAAAAAGTATTTGAATCAATTAAATATTTTTCAAATAATTTGAATTATTTGAATCAAATAAATTTTTTTTCAGTGAAGTGATCACGTAAACGTCTTAAACCAAGACGATTATTTTTTATGAATTATGAAAATTTACATGCCGATAGGAAAAAAGCTCAGCTTTCGTTTGCAATAATTTATTTTCAAATAAAACGGACAGATTTTTGGGAAATTGAAAATTAAATATTTATTACCAAAAATTAGGGTCAATTTTCAAAATATTAAAAAATAAAATTCACCACTGGAAAGAGGATGAAAAAACATTTCTTAAACATATTGAACGAAATTTCTCCCATTACAAGTATGGGCAAAAAAAAATTAAAAAAGTAGACGGTGTATAGCAAAAGTGGTAAAATTGACCCCCCTCTACCCCCTTCAAATTTTCGAAAAAGTCAAAAACGTTTTTTTGGGGCATATCTCTACTTGATAGAACAACAAATTCCCCGCACCGAAAAAAATAATGTCAATTTTAGACTATTCCTCTTCTTTTGCAGCATTTATTCCTCTTATATATGGTCACTAAAGTTTTCATTTCTAATTGAGAGGATTTTCCTCTTTTATTCTTATTCTCTTCTTTCTAATTTAAATTTGTTTCAATTTGAGAGAAATAATTTCAATCAAAGAAGAAAGGTTAAAATTCATCTTTTAGTTAAAAAACTTTCAAATATAAACGAAAATTCCTCTTTTTTGTAAATGAATATTCGTATATTAAAAATAAAATGTAAAAATAATTTATAAGCGGAATTTTATTCTCACTTTAAGATTTTATTTTTTTCGGTGTGAGTTTCAATTTTTTTCCAGAAGTTGAATTTTTAACTTTGGACGTTAAAATACGTGAAAAAATTTTCAACCAAATTACCTAATGATAATTATCTATATTTCGACGTAAGACCAAAATTTTTTTAAATAAATATAGTAATAGATTTTGAATTCATCAAACTACATTATTAACTAAAATTTTTATTAACAGTAATATAGAAAATTTTACAGCCTCAACTTTCGTTTTTAAAATTTCTAAAATTATTATATTATTACATTATAGTGAAAAAATTATAAAAGCAGAACTAATTAATAAAATCTTTATTACTTTCAGCAAAATAAATCCACTGTTTTAAATTTTCTAAATCTGATATCATATTCGTAATCAGCATCCCCAAAAACTCCCAAATACCGATTTTGAATCCGTCATTTTGAATTTTTAATTCTGACATCACACTTGTAATCAGGGACTTCACAAACTCCCGAGTACCGATTTTAAAGAACATCTGATCGATTTTATGTTCTCTAACTTTTGGGAACGGAGTTTCAAAAAAACGTATATCACCCACTGTATTTTACACACTACGTCACTTCAGGATTTATTTGGGATATGCGTACACTTATTACACTAGGTGATGTTGAAACATTACAAAATAAATCAATATTGCAAAAAAATTGCTAACTTTTTATATACTTATTTATATACTTATTTACAAGACTTGAGTCTTTACGTAGACGTAAAAGGTAATCCTCCAGAGTATTTTATAAATAAAAAAATGTTTACGAAGGAGAAAAATATGTGTCTTTACTCTTTAGGTCCCCAAGCCTAATGCGTGAAGTTGATTTTCTAATTATATTTTCTTAACCGGAAGTTGATAAAAAAACTTTTATCCAGGTCCGAGAGACCAGGCTCGAGACCGTGAGGGTTAAACAAATTATTCTTGGTATTTACCAACTTTTTACATAATGCACTTGGAAAGTTGGAGTTTGTTGATAATTTTGCAATTTATACTAAACTTTATACGCCTACATATTATAATTTCTAGACAAATTATCAATTTATTTAATAATTGTTTAAATAATAATTCAATTTTTATTCTTTATTTGTAATCATATAGAGTTTAGTAAATTTTAATATAAGAAAAAACTGCAACTATCTAGGTACATTCAGTTAAAAATTAGTAAATACCAACAATCATTTCTTAAAATAATTTTTTTAATAATACTTATGATTCGTTTCAATAATAATATTGTCTTTAATTTAATGATTTAATACTAAGCGAAGCAAAAAAAGTGAATTTGTCAAATATATTCTAATCTCTTTGTCTATTTAAAAATTATATGATTTTGCAATAATAAATTGTTTAAGCAAATGCAATACGCATAAAAACATTATTAAAATACAATATTTGTATTAACACATAATTATATAGAAAAACTTTGATGAATTTTAATCGGTTTTGGAACATAAAAATAAAAAAGCCTTTGACCACATCCGTAGTCTTTGTATACAAAAATCTTTAGTAGCGCGAAAGTGAAAATAATTACATCTTCTAAAAGCAAGGTAATCTTCTATTAAAAACGTAGACAAAATTTTTAATAAAGTAAATGTGTTCGTATTTATTCAACCGAAAAGAAATTATTTCTAAATATTAAAAGATTTTTCAGAAGTACATTAGTATACATTTGCTAAAAATGATTAATAAAGAAAAAGTGATATTAAATATTAAATATTAAAAATTGTATATCTTTAGATTAAATTGAAACAATAATGTGTTTAACATTAAATTAAAATTGTAAACTGTTTTTAAAAAGTAGAGTTTTAAAAAGAGGAAAATAATATGCAAAGTGCACGAGGAATGAGATTTTCGAGACTTTTTCGTTAAATTTTAATTTGAGACACACGGAGAGAGAAAGAGAGGAGGTTCTACGACACCGAGAGGTTTATATCGGTCGGCGGAAATGACTCTCGACGATCTTCCACGTCTCAGCGTCAATGGAGACTAGACACTTTTTTGCCATCAGAGAGCTCTCGTTCCACGTGATATATATATACATATACAAGTCTCTAAATTTTAATCACAAAAATGCATTGGACATTGTTACTTTACTCAGCGAGGAACTAAAGGGGTTTGTGAAAAATCGACATTTGAACATAGGAAAGGCGCGAGAAGAGAGTAAAAAAAGAGAATGTAAAGTATTGTAGTGACGCTAGAGAATCACCATTGTTAAAGTAGCATGTTTTTAACATTTTTTTCTCTTTTATACTTTTTTTTGGAGGGGAAATAGTAGAAGTTGACGTTTAGAGAGAAAAACGATACAGTACTTAATGGTATAGTGTATCTCTTTGCATTAGGCACATCACACATATTGTTACTCGAGGGATTTTTCAAGATATACACCTCATCTCGTCAAGGCATTCCGGAAATTAAGGCACAGAGTAAAAGGAACTGCATTCTTGCGACAACGACGCGATCGCTTTCTTGCTTCTTGTACCAGAAAATCGTTTGAACTGTCCCGACACCCAATTAAATTGCTGTCAATTAAATCGTTGCAGTTAAAAAAAGAATGAAAAGAAAAAAATAACTCCAACTATTTTCAAATCAAATTTTCAATTTTTCTGCTTCCCCGAATAATTCAACTTCTCTTCCTCTTGTTTGCTGACTTGTAAAAACTATTTGCCTTTTCACTTTATTACTTTTTCCCCCCAAAAAACCTTTTACATTTTTACTAGGTCAATTAAACTCGTCTAAACTCTTGCCTCTTTTTTAAAATTAATTTCAAAAAATGAATACTACTGCATCTAAAGAAGAAAAATGCTTCCTCTGGTTTTTTTATTTTTTTTAAATTTACTATACATTCTTACCTAAAAAAATATTTTAAATTTCTTAAATTTAATTATTCCAAGATTACTTGATAAAAGTTTAATGAAATATTTGAAGGAAG
Organism: Leptopilina myrica (nomen nudum); assembly: GCA_032872475.1. Lineage (NCBI taxonomy): Eukaryota > Metazoa > Arthropoda > Insecta > Hymenoptera > Figitidae > Leptopilina > Leptopilina myrica (nomen nudum). The sequence continues at coordinate 38,114,005 of CM065463.1, forward strand.
TAAAATTTTCATGATAATTAAAGGGTTAGGAGTTGTTAGAAGTCGAGAGAAAGATCATGATACGAGTGTGAAAATGAAATTTCCCTTCTTAGATGTGAGTGGAATTCCATTAAAGGGAAAATTGTCATCTCGAAGTGAAATCATTTTTCATCTCATTTTATCTTTTCTCATTTAATTATATATATATATATATATGTATATATAAGCGTGTGAAATTTGTCTTTCACTATTTCGAAACGTCAAAATGATATTAAAATTTATGTAAATGTTCTGCGAACGCCTCCTGCTTTCGAGGGTTCATACTCTGCACACACAAAATACATAATAAAAATTAATTGCGTTAAAACTAATTATTTCGGTTTCATCACTTCGTAAATTCATTTAACAAGCATATATACATATGTTTATCCACTTTAATTAGAATTATTTAATTTTCAATAAATATATTCCAACATGTTTTGCACAATTATAATCTTTATCAATTTAATTGAAATATTATATACAGACGATGATAATATCATAATTATTAATTATCACATTATGAATTATGATTGCATTACTTAATATTCTATTTTATTATCATAAAAACATTTTATCAATTTTACCAAAATAATTCGAAAATTTGTTAATTTCAGAATATTAAAATTTTTTCAAATTCTAGTCAGTTTTCACTAAAATTAGTGGAAACAAATTTTCAACTACTACTAACAGTAACTAAACTGTGAATTAGTTAAATTTCAATAAAAATTAAATTAAAACTTGACTATAGCCCTAGTAGAAATTTGTCGTGGCATGACTAGATTTATTCAAGTTACTGTACAGTTTTAGTCATGGAAGTTTAATCTAGCTTAACTGGCGAATTACTAGACAGCTACTGCATAACACTGTTAAAGAAAATATAAAGTTGAACTTGATTATTACTGCATAGAAGTCCTGTACAGTTATTTTCATGGCACTATCGAGGCGTTCCGAGATATTATTTTCCAAAGTTTGTCGTGGCGTCAGCGCTACCGCCGGTTTCAGTAACTAAACAGTTGTGTATTGACACTTTCGAAATATTTTCTATAAAATAAATCTTTTGGTTTTACAGTTTATAGTTTTCATATTTTTAATTTTGTTCTTTTATTTTACTGTTGACAACTTGAAAACTTTTTTAAAATTCGCTCTAATTAATTGAGTTAATTAAAATAACTAATTTTTAAATTCAGAAGACAATTTTTTTTCAAGATTACATAATCTTATTATATGTATAAATATTAATTTAACAAACCTGTTACATATAAAAAGTTAGAATTGGTCCAATAAAGTGAGGTTATGTTTTACATTGATGTATTGACGTTGACATATGTATAGCTCTCCGATCTATATAACAGAACTGTCTATAATTAATGACAGTAGCCAGTAACAATTTATTACTAATTCCTTACGGAAAAAATAGACATAATTCTAGTTATACCCGCGAATTATTTTTTTCAGTGTATACACTGATGTATTTATGGAAAATGTCTATATAACACTGTTCAGTTGCTGGACTGACGGTAGCGCAAACGCCACGACAAACTTTGAAACATAATTTCACGGAACGCCTAGACAGTACCATGAGAATAACTGGACAGACAGAACTTCTATACAATAAAAATCAATAAGTTCAACTTTAGAGTGTTATGCAGTAGCTGTCCAGTAATTCGCCAGTTGAGCTAGAAAAGATGAAAAAGAGAACTGCTTTACCTGCCGGTAGAGTATGGTTATTATTTTTCCGGAATCGTCCATCGACTAGAACGGCCGTGATGCGTAAGCGTGCGTTTAGGTATTTCGTCCCAGTGTGACCCGAGTTCGCTCCCCGATACCGCTAGATATTTTTCGTTTGAACTGAATTAATTCTTCATATTAGGGTTTACTTTTAAGTCTGTTGTGTGATAAAATAATAATATTTATTTCAGTGTTGTGCTTAATTCAAGGAAAAAGTGAATGTTGTTTACTGTAAAAAAAAGACATGTGTACAAGAATCAGTAATGTTCATAATTTTTTTTAATTATGTAGTTATTAAAAAATAATTTTACAGATAATTTATTATACGTAATAATAGATACATCAACAGTAAAAATATAGTTTCGTAAAATTTTAATTTATTTAATTTGTTGACAAAATAATTTAACGTTATATTTTCAAACTTGTGCGTGTTCAATACGAAACGTCAATATAAATAAAGTTTTGACATTTCCAAGTGAATTATTTTGTACAGTTTTTCTACAGGACTGATGATCAGAAACTGTAAAATTTGACTGGACAATAACTTGAACAAATTAGCGTGACATCACTTTATAGTTTTTAGCCAGTTTAACTGTAAAGTGCCTCGAAATTTTCCAGTGGAACTGTCCAGTGCCCTTAAAGATACTATAACAAATTTCTACTAGGGAGTTTCAATTAGTAGATAAATTATTAATTCAGATTTACTAGAAAAGTTTAAAAATGTTACATTATTTAAGACACAAACTTGAAGATATTGATTGTGTTTCATCTCTAAATGCATATACGTATAAATATAAATAAGTGTGGAATGTTTTTTCTCAAAGAAATGAATACAAAAAAATGAAAAAGAAAAAATAAAAGTGTATATTCCGAAATGGGTTTACGGGCACGAATCCTATAAAACAATGGCCTCGCATTATAAAACGAGAATTAACGGGCTCCAGTAAGTATATAGAAGCGGTTTCAATTGTGCGAAAACACCACAATAGCTAACCGGTGACGCCGGCATCATCAAAGCGGTTCTTTTCGTACAATGCGAACAGAGTAGTTGTTGGACAAGGCCTGCATGCGTCGTCCGTATGTATATATATATATATATATATATATATATATATGCAAAAAATGGTAACGAACCTAGAGTGCATATGCAAATATACGTTCTGCAAGATTATTCACTCAGGAAAGGATGTAAAGTCACTTATGTGTATAACCTATATTTCTTTTTTCTTCCATATTTACACTGAAAAGTGACGTTAATGTTTTTCAATTTTTTCAAAATTTTTATTCACATCTTCATTAATAATAAATTTTCTATAGAAAATTTATCTATTATTTTGTTTAAGTGTAAGGTAAAATTCCCAATTATGGAACGCTTTTTAAGCTAACTAAAATTCTATGATAAATTTCTTGGAATTAGAAGCGATAATATTTCCGTGCTAGAACCTAATTCCGTGCTATTTTTTTATTAATTAAAATAAGGAATTGATAAAATATTTTAGCAAGTGGAAAATTGTAGAATAAATTTTCCTATTTAGTAGATTAATATTGTGGGTTTTATTTTATTAAAATATTTTATTAATTTTTTATATTAATTAATATTAAATGATAGCACGGAATTATGTTCTAGCACGGAAATATGTACGTTTACCTTAATTCGGGTATATATTGAAAGGTTGGTATCTAGTGAACAGTATTTAGGCCCTAAAATGTTTATTTTTTATTAAATAAAAATAATATTAACTAAATTGTGACTCCCTGCACTTGTACCGTTTATGAAGCGATAGTTTCCTGCATGTACGGGTGTTCCAAAATAAATGTCCCAATTATGAAACACTTATTTTATTTAATAAGTAATTAAAATTGTATTATCTTATATCAACAATTTGAATATGAACTATAAAGAATTAAATACAAAGAACAACTTCTATTTAAATAGATAATTATAAATCCAATTTTTTGGGTAAAAAATTAATCCTGTTCTGAAATTCTTCCTGTTCCATCAATCGGAACATGCAAATAATAAGTGTGCGTAATGTGGAACGCTAGTTTGACAGAAAACCCGGCTTACCTTAATTTAAAAACTATAATACATTTAAAGATTTCTTTTTAAATTAAATAGTATATACAAAAAATATAATTCTTATATCGTGTAAAATTTATTGAAATGACTAGAATATTTTTATCACCAATTGTAATTCCATTTATTTTCATTTTTGTAATACTGTTCCATAATAGGGACAACATTGTGAAAACGTTTCATAACTGGGACTTTTACCTTAACTAACTATATTAATCTCTGAATTCTTGCATTCATTCTGACGGCAGATTAAAGTTAGTTTCTGTGTGTGCTTTTGTTTTGTTTAAAAATTATTTTTTGACAAACAGAAAATATGCAGGTATTTTTTCATGATCTATAATAAAATAATATTAAAAATTTGAAAATTTATTAAAAATTATGACCTTTTGCTGTGAGAAGAAAAATCTTAAATGTAGGTCTAAAACGTTAAAAAGTTTTTAGGCAACCAAAATTTATGAGGTTAGGTACACTTGGGTTTTCGGGGTCGCTAATAACGAATCTGAAGTTCATTTTTAAAAATTCAAAAAAATTTTTCTAATTTTTCGGATTCACTTGAAACTCGTTACTTGGAGGTTTTCGAGGTCCCTGATTGCGAATATAAAAAAGTTTCAGTCGAATTCAATTAATTTCTGAGAATTTTTTAAAAATTGTCTTCTGTATTGGATCCACGATTTTAAATTTCGAAAATCGAACTTCATATTCGTAATCATCGACTTCAGAACCCCCGAATATCGAGTTTCAAGCGAATCCGAAAAATTAATAAAAATATATCTGCCATATTATAACCGCCATTTTGAATTTCGAAATTCTAATTATATATTCGTAATCAGCGACCTTGTAGGGAATTTTATATAATCGTGTGAGATATTAGTTTGATAAAATAATGTATGCTCCTTGAGATTTAATGTAATAAAAGTATGCTTTAAAAAAGTCTACTTTAGAGCAGCCATATTAAATTTTGGTTTTGAAATTTTCAAAATTTGAGTTTAAATTCTGATTCAGCGTCGAAAATACCATAATTAGCGTATGCGTGTTAAAAATTTATTTGTTATTTGTGTCTTTTGTCAATGACAATAATAAAAGAAAATCTGAAAAATTAAAACAAAAAATAACAATAGCGACAAAAGTAGTAATAAAAGTATGAGATCTTGTTAAGTTTATTATATGGGGCATTCCACGTCAAGTGATCAAGGGGTCTTTTGGTGGAATGTTTATTTTAATAATTTTTTACTCTTAAACAATTAAACATACAAATTTGACAAAGTACATTTTGGAAAGGTTTTTTCATGCTCTTTCGATTGAAAATAAGCATTTAAAAAAAAAAATGTTTGACCCAAAAAAATCAAAATTAAAAATAAATTTCAATTTTTGGGGGGGAGAGACCCGATTTTTTTTAAACGAAAGCTGAGGTATTTTCCTAAAAGGACATAGAAATAAAAAAGTGGGACTAGAATGTTTAAACATTGAAAAAAAGGGTTTTCTACTCGCCAGAGCGCTCAAAACCCGGTTTTTAGCTCCGTTTTGGAGAAAATTCTTTTTTTCAATGTTTAAACATTCTAGTCCCACTTTATCATTTATATGTCCTTTTAGGAAAAAACCTCAGCTTTCGTTTAAAAAAATCGGGTCTTTCTCCCCCAAAAATTGAAATTTATTTTTAATTTTGATTTTTTTGGGTCAAAAAATTTTTTTTTTCAAAATGCTTATTTCCAATCGAAAGGGCATGAAAAAACCTTTCCAAAATGTACTTTGTCAAATTTGTATGTTTAATTGTTTAAGAGTAAAAAATTATTGAAATAAGCATTGTACTGAAAACCCCAAAAATTTAACTCCCTCCCCCTCGGAAAATATTGGACTAGGTAAAAAAATATTTTCACGAAAAATTACTATCTATGAGTACTACAAAAGCCCCAAGTTTTGCTACGATTGGAGAAAAATTTTTCTCCACCTTGATCACTTGACATGGAATGCCCAATATGTAAAGAATTATAGAAATATAAAATTACTTTTTAGATTTGTTTTATAATAAATAATTGTAATAATTTTTATTATTACTATAATATAAGTAATAAATTGCAAATACTACTAATAATGATAATTATTTTCATTTCTGTTATTATTAGTTTCTGATTAGTTTGATCGTTATTATAACGTTATTAATGTTATTATCGTTACTAATGTAGTTAATTTACGCAGTGTGTGATAAAACGTAATGATCGTTAGCAAAGAATGTTTTGTCATATTCCATTTAAAGAATTAAATTACAGAAAAAAGAGAAGAAGAAAATTGGCTAAAGTACTTTCAGACAATCATGAAAAAAGAGGAAGATGGAAAAAAAAGTTTGATAATGTGCTCGCGGTTTTTTTGGGTTTAATAAAGAGAGCCAACTGAAAAATGATTACCTTGAGACGTGATTAATGCCAACGTTAATTAACTCATAAATGTTCATTTGTGAAGAGAATATTGCTTCATTAATAGCCACCATGCATGCGACAATGACCGCATCACTTTTATGAGAGAGCGACAGTCCAAAGCACTCGACGCGCACAGCGCGTTCCTTTTTAATGTCGGTAATAAAATTTAACACGCTATATCATCGTGTCCAGCTACTTTAACCATTTAGAACTTCTCTTTGTATGAGTTTGTCGTTCTTCTATAGTTATATATATAGAAGTATAATGAACGCGACTTGCATTTCAAGTTCATATAATAATATATGTATGCAATACATGTAACTCAAATTTAAAAAACTGTCTGTCATATTAGCAGTTTAATTAATGTAAATACCGATGTAAACATGATGCTCATTAGCACTATAATTTTTGAAAGAAAAAAAAAGTTTTTTTCCTTCTTTTTTGAAAAATATTTACAAGACGAGTTTTTGTTTCATTAAAAGTGACATTTCAAAAAAATTATAACTATTTAGAAGTTGATCACACTAAAATTGTTTTTAAAATATAATAATAGCTTATGATAATTTAAATGAACTCAAACTGAAACTGACTTTTACTACCCATAGAAACTTTTAATATTTTCCCATTTTCTAATGAAAAATTTACTATACAATTATTACTAAAACTTAAAAATGAAAAATAAAGATAAAGAACATTTTTAATAACGCTATAAATGTCCAACCCTGACTGTAAGATTCAATCATGTTTACTTTTTTTAATTGTTTATAACATTTTTAAATTTCAGACCAATCAATTTACGAAGTTCGACAAAAGTGTTCTTCTTTGTAGATGTTTCTAATAATATAACTCAATTGTTTAAATTTATTTTTTAAAAACAGTTATAAACCAATTTCAAAATGTAACCCAACCATGTATGTATATGTTCCACTACTTATTTTAAAAACTGTAATCATTTTTAATTTTCCTCTAATATTGAATGATTTTTAGAAGTTTATTTTTTATTTTTGCAACTGATACAAAATCTAAAATAATTTTTCTTCATTATCTGATTATACACAGCTTCTACTTGTTTTCACGCTATTTAAACAAACGTATTTTAGTTGAGTTTTACTATGAAACTGAATTTTACTATAATCTTAAATTAACGAGAATTTGAAAATTATAATTGAAACATGTATTCAACAGTTGTTAAGTTCTAATCATCTTTAGCTAATTGTAGTGCTTACGAAAAAAACTGTAAACATTTGTTAGTCATGTAATTTAAATCCTTGTAACCATAATTTATGTAACGTAACAATCGATATTGGCAAAATCTGTATGTTTCTTATGTATTCTGTAAAAATCTTTAAGGTTGAAACTGATAGGTTCGATAGGTTGTACTCAAGAGTATTACAGTCCTAATCGACTAGTTATATTATCTTAATGATAAAATTTGTTCTTGGCTCAAAATCATTTTTGGAGAATATGTTATACCTATAGTTATAATCATCACAATTTTATTTACAGCAGTTATGAAGTAATTGTTCATTTAATTTGTCAATATACACAATATTATTGATTTATTAATAACCGATAAAATAAACGTTGAACACTAATTACCGATATTAACAATCAATATCGAGTTATTATTAAAAGCCAATTCTCTCACGTACTACCTAGCACGATTCAATATTTGCGTCAAGTCCAATCCTAATAAATATCCAATCTCTTCCGGTTAGTAATCACATAATAAAAAAGGTATTTCAGCATTTTTCTTCACTCAAAAACTAATTGGGCATAAAATTATGGATGAGTGAATGAATGAAAATTTAGAATTGGCAGTAGCGAATCAGTTTCACTGTCACGTACTCACTCAGTACCACGTTTCGCCAACTTTGTTGGAAAACGGACCGGATGAGTGTGTAGAGGAAGCTAACTTGATGTGGAGGTTGAAATGAAGAGAGCGAGAGAGCGAGAGAGAAAGAGGAGTTTCCTTGGTCGGAGAAATATATACCTATATAACGATACGTATCAACGAAGGTGCCGTTATTCAATTTACTCCTAGGTCTTGTAGATTGTGCACCTAATATCATTTGCCCGGCCACTACCTCTCTCAGAGAGGAACCACTCTCTTCCTTGCGAACAAGACAATGTAACTATTTACGCTTAAGGTTGCTTAACGTGCTTCGACTACCTTCGCAAACTATTCAATAAGCACAAGACATGTTCTTTGACACTTCAGTGTAATTATTTTAGACGCCATCCCTTTTCTTCACTGATTTTCCAATCGCTTTAAAAATATTTGCCGAAAAATCGTTTTCTTTGCGAATTTTAATTCGATGAACATTTTTAATTATTTTCCACTCATATGTCTCGTAAGTTTTACTTTTAACCAATATATTGGATTCACTATTTAAATTTTAATTGGAACTTCAATTTAAACCGAAATAAAATTGGAAATCTAGAGATACCTCCCCCACAGGACCGAAACTTTCCTAAAAATTTATTAAATATTTACTTTCAATATTCGTCTTATTTACACTGAGAAAAAAATGCTATTGAATTAATGAAATATTTGTTTGTCGCAATAAACGGCATATTCAATATCGTTCGAATACAAATACTGTTGGTTCAATAACATGTGCTCTTAATTACTGCACTATAGATTTAAATAAATCTTATATAATATTATTACAGAAATTATAGTATTAACGAAAAATGCTATAATATCAAGAAATGCATTTCATTTCTATAATTAAATCGGTTATAAATTTAATAGCATGTACTTTCAAATCAATAGAATATGCTATCAATTTCATAGCATGATGCTATAGTTTGAATAACACATATTTTTAATAAGAATACATCATACTTTAGATTTTAATGAATTAAAATTCAATTTTATAGCATAATTCTATAGTTTCAAGTATAAAATATTATTCTTTTGAAAAACATATTTTGAGAAATAGACATATTTTTGCTCTTTTACATCTTGTTACCTATTTCAAGATAGACTTTTTTGTAATTCTACATACAATATATACAATTTGAGATATAACTTATAAGTTTACAACTGAACCTAAAATTAAATTTTATTGTAACATATACTTAACATACTATTTAAAATTATACATATTATAATACATTTAAATGATGTTGATTGGAATTTCCTTATATACAAAAGTGATGAAACTATCACCGCTTGTGAGAGAAAAAATTAATATTCCAAGTGTGTATAGTGTATATTTAGTAACCAATCACAAAACAAAGATATATTCCCGGGAAAATTTAAATTTCAAATTCCTCTTTCAAGTATTTCCAAAACATTAACATGAAATTTTGCAAATTAAATCAGCTGATGATTTACTAAAATATCAATTAATGAATTATCTTAATTTGAATAAGACAATATCTAATACTTTTAACTCAAATAAGTATGACTACAATTTTACTGCACGGTACTGTCAATTTGATAGCATGGTGCTGTCAATTTTATAGCATCTGCTTTTGAACGTATTTGAATACATTGTTTGTAATAACAAAAGCACGTGCTATTGTTTCAAAAGCATATTGCATCGTCTAAAATGTACATCTATTCAAATTGTAAATACTATTTATTAATTTAACAAAAGTTTTATTTGAAATAATTGCAACACTTATTTAGAACAAATAAATATTTTTTAATGAAATTGTATCAACCCCTCATCCCAACCATTTTGCATGTTTTATTAGACAACATTATGCTTCTAGTTCTAAATTATGAATTATTATATTTTAACAAATATTTTCTTAATTCAATTCAGAAATTATTGCTTCAAACAAATTAAATTCAATAGCATCGGTGCTATTGAACCAACGCAACAGTATTTTTTTCTCAGTGTAACTGAAGAGTTTAGTGAAAATTGTGTAAAGATTTAAATGTCCCACTTGAATAAATGTTTAGCGCGAAACTTTCTTGAACATTCCAAGGAAATCTTCGCCTAATTATAATTATAAATAGGCAAAAATTTCATTGAAATGTTCAGGAAAGTTTCGAGCTAAGCATTAAATGGAGCTAATAAAATTTTGAGAGACGTCAATTTAAATTTTTTTTGCACATATTCCTTAACTTTTTTTATGGTTTCTCGACCGATGAACATGTGTCGTACAAAGTAAATTTGTATGAATGGAAATTTATTTGCCGAAGTTAATTACGTGACACTAATTGTATACCAACTGTGCTTGCCAGAAAAAGGATGTTTAGTCTCATACACATACACATACACATTATATTAAGATATTTCCTAGTCGTTTTGTCGTTTCGTCGTCCGGCACACTTCGTATAACATCGTGAACCTTCGGTAAATAACCATTTGACTAAAGCCAAAGTATATAATTATATTATATATATTATGTTAAACACACGCAAGTACACTAAACACATATACGTGTATACTCACACATATGGGTGATTCTTCTGAAAGTAACATTATTCATGTCTCGATTAATTTTACAAAATCTACTATCTAAATAATTATTTTCATTTATAATTTAAAAAAAATTAAACAATTTTATTCAACTGAATTTTTGCAATAACTAAAATAGTTTCATCTCCGAAACAAATTGAATATTTTTTAATGGAATTTACAGGTTATTCGTAATTTTAGTAGAACTATCTTTTCGGCCCACTTGAGAAAATCTAACCCATATAAACGCAAATAAAAACCTGACCCGGTAATATAATAAATTGAAAGGCGCCCATTTTTCCATGACTAAGAGAGACAGAGAAAGAAAAGACTAGGCGTGGTTTTTCTAGTGGCATTGCAAAGGTCATGAAAAGCTCATGCGAAATAATAGGGTGACTATATACCTAAAAGTACGTGGGAAGAGGTGCGGAAGAGGTAAAATGCAAGTTTCTCAGGCCGTAAGTAATATTAATGTTTGTTATGTACTATATTTGGAACCGTGCGCTGCTCATTCTCAAGGCACTCTTTATACAGCCACAAGAGAGCAAATAAAGATAAATGTACGAAGCCATACGACCAAGAATCATCCAATTGCGACTATTTGAACTAGGTTAATTCTCAATTATCCACTTTCTCGCGGAGGTAAAAAAGAGGAGGGGTGGTACAGTGTGTTATTTCCTTTTCACGCGCTCCTGAATGTAATTAATACAATAATCACAACAATTCACCTACTGCTTTTATATATCAGGGAAAATCTCTTTTCTTTTTTTAAAAGTAAGGAAAAAAGTAGAAAAACGCTATTTTCATTCGGAAACTCCTCAATTTTGTAAATAATTCAAGAATTCAAGGTATGTGTCTCAGTCTCTCACATGAATTGTTTAAAGCTTTCGAGAAAAAGTCGAATAAAGGAAATTGAGGAAAAAGAGAAATAGAGAATATAAAAGTACAAAACAGCTGAGATGGAAAACAATTCAAATTTTTAAAACGTGCAAATAATTTACAAACGTCTGATCCTTTTTTCTAAATGTAACTCTACATGAGGGTGACAAATTGTTCAGAATATTCTCAAACTGAAGTTGAAAAAGAAAGTTGAAGAAATTTTATTTATTTAAGAAAAAGGAAAGGATTTTTTTCAGTAAACAATAACAAAATGTGTTGTTGTTTTAATCTTATAACATTCGTGCGTCAAAATCTACAATGTCAACATTTAAGTTAAGCACAATTTATTTTTTTTTGTTTAAGGAATTTTTTACACATTTCAAATGAACAACATTGTGAATAAGAATGAAAATTGTAACAAAAATCTCAAAACAAATAATCAATATTTTCCATCAAATAGAAGGCAAACCTTGTGCAATTTGCCTGCAACAAGAGGCAGTAAATTTTCATGTGACCATAAATGTCAGTATGAAATTCTCTCTGTAGAAACATCTGTTGCATTGAAAGCATATTCCCTATATGTATGTGAGTGTCTAGCACTAAAATAATAATTTATTCCATAAATTCCGATTTGGTGATTTCTCCTTTAAGATGGAATTTTCAACTGTTCTTTATTTACTCAATATATAGGTGAATAAACAGATTTTCTTCAAGTAAATATGTATTATGTTTCACATTATAAACAGTTTGCTATTATATACTTTTTAAATTATTATTACCTATAAATGTTATTTATGGAAATGTTTTTCTAAAGAGTTTTATATAGATAAGATTATTTTTATAGTAGAGAGGTGTAAGGGATTTATTTTTATCCGATACAGGTATCGTCTTAGATATCTTTAGAATAAATGTTATTATCCGTAACTGAAGTCATGTCTATCGCTGTGAAAATTGCTGCAATTGCTGAATTCATGGTCTAAGGAGTGCATGTTCCCGGGAGAGTTGAAACGCATCTTTTAAAGTCAGTAAGCTCTGTGAGTCGTTTCTATACCGACGTTTTGGTGTTTCTGATGAGAGAAGGATGAGAGAAAGAGAGAGAAAGATATCTCCAAGGGCGAGGGTGAAAAGCGAAAGACTTGCAGACGCGGAAAAGGCAATACGTGCGTTGCGTACTTTTCCAGTTACAACTCCTCGGAGATTTCCTCCTGTAACGGAAAGCCACCTTCTTTTTCTTCTTCCTTTCTATTTCATCCCCTTTTCAACCTTGTCTTTCATTCTAAATTTCATTTCCTATCCTTTTCTCTCCTATTACCCTCTTTTCTTCTCTTTTTCATTTAGACTCTTTTGTTTATTTTCCTCTTATCTTAATTTTTTCGCGGTTTCTAACTCTTCACTGTATTTCTTATTTAACTTTTTCATTTCTTCCTTTCTCTTCGTTTTTACCCAGCGGGAAAAATACGATTGGCGTGACGTTGTTTTATTGCTAAAATTTAACTTCCTGTCTGATTGACACTGACTCTTTTTACTGACACTAAAGTTTAAGAAATTGAAAAACTTGTCTGACCAAAGTTCCTGACATTGAGTTTCACTACTGATAATAACTTTACAAGTGTTTTAATTTTAATAAAATTTAGTCAACTCTGAATTGATTTTTAATACTAATAGAAAAATGAGAGAAAAAAATGTAAATGACATGTACCTATGTCTTGTAGAAAAATTACAAGAATATAAAAACCTTGTCTAATAGAAGAATAAAATGTAAATATTACATAACATTAAATTCTCAAATATTTTTATCACTGATTCCAAAAATTTAATAATATTAACCCTCCGTCACACACCTAGGAAGGGATTCTCTCTACGGTTTCAGTATTTTTTAAATAACTTTTGTTTTCCTCATTGCAAAATAAAATCAGTTTCTATACCTTTCGACAATTTACTCCTCAACACATTTCTAAAAAGACATTTAGTTTAAACATAATTAATATTTAATTATGAAGCTTCAAAGCCAGAAAAAACTCAAAAAAGTGAGGTTATGTTAAATAAAAAAATCAAGTTTTCAAAACATTTTTTGTTCCACTGTTTGTTAATGACAAAATTATATTATAAATCTAATTAAAATAAATTAGTTAATGATTTTTTTGCTTATTTCTTAATGTTACATTATATTTATACATGTAAAGTATAATTCCTTCGAAGATGTGCATTCGTATAATTAATTTTCATTTTTGAGACTAAAAATTAATTTTATTAATTTTATAATTTAGAATAATTTACTACATATTTGTAAGTTTGTGTTAAAATTAAATTTTTGTTGATTCCTTTGTTTATGTTGTAATGTCGCTTATTTTATAATGTGGTGAGAAATTCCCTCTAAACGTGTATAAAGTCGTAATTTTTTCCAAGGTGTGTGACGGAGAGTTAAAATCATTATACTGAAAAAAATATGTTAAATTTGTTACATGTAGTTTTCAAGGTAGTGTTACTTTAACACCATTTTTTATTTGATCCACATTTTTTATATTAATTCGTATTGCAATTTGATACTTTTAAGTCAACAGTGCAATAAATTAGTATTATCCAATAAAAAACTGAATAAAATAATAATAAAAATTAAATTTTATCAGAAAATATCACTATTATATTGTAACATTCATCCTTTTTTATTAACTTCTTTCATCATTTCCAATATCTTAAGCTGGAAAAATATATTAAAAGAAAAAGACAGAAATAAAAATGAAACCACCAATTTTGGTAAAAATCTTCAAATATCACAATCCTTTGTCGTGACATGACTTATCGTGGTATTTAATCATCAGTATTAAGCTTTTAGGTCCATTGTACCCTTGAATCTTTGTCTTTTAAAAGTATATCATGTTTTATTTAATCACTGGTCTATTAACGCAATTGAGAAATTTCGATATTTCGAAATCTACTTGAAATTATAAATCTTAGATAATTTAAAAATCAGGTAATCATTCTAATTAAAATAAAAGTTGAAATTATTAAAAATGTTATTCAATTTACGTTTCCATAAGGAAGCGTTGCATTCTTAATGATTTTCGATTTTTTTAAAATATATTATTTGGTCCAATTTTGATTTTAGATATATTACTAAAAAATACTAAATTGTTTTATCGCTTTATAAAAAATTCATAAGTACATTTTAAGATAAATTATTTTACACCTTCATTTTATTTTATTCATCGTAAATCCTACTTTAGATATTAAATCCAATAAATTATCATTTATATATATATATATATATATATATATATATATATATATATATATATATACATAAAGTTTATATATTTTATGAAAAATGACTGTATATTAAATTAATAGTTTTAATTTTGAAAAATAATTTGAATTATCTCTTCTTTTAAAAATAACTTTTCTCTTATTAGAAATATTCATGAATTCTCAGCAGTATGGCATTTCTTAAAGTCCAATAAATTAACTGACAAATATAAAAGATATAATTTACATGAATTTGTAAAATGTCAATTTAAATTTCTTTTATTTATTTACTAACCATTTTTAATGAAAAGATAAAAATAGGTTCATTAAAATTTAAATGTATATATCTTGTTATAGATACAAATAGAAATTATAAAAACTGTTCAAGTTTTATTTGCATTTCTGTTAATGTCATTAAATACAATTCAAATTTTAACATATTTATATTTAATCAATCCATTAAGGTTCTCTTGAATATTTTCCATATTTTATTACATTTTTAAAAATAATTACAAATTCAATATGCAGAATCCATTAAAAATTTTAATTTTTAAACGAAATTCGATCATTTTATTTCAATCATCATTATTATCGTCTAAAAAAGTGATAATTATAAATAAATAGAGTAGAATATTATAAAAAAGATAATAATAATAGAAGATCAATATACATAATAATATAATAAAAGAAAAATAACAGTGAGTAAATAATATTTTTAAATAAAAATAATTTTTTTATTAGGTAAAGCTAATAATAATTTACGATAATATAGAAATCAATAAAACTAAAATTGATGTACCCCTACAATTTCCAGTTTAATAAAATTTGATTTTAGTATAGTCAGAAACAGTTTGCATACAGAAAGATATAAAATAACGAGCGTACAATTTAAAAGAAATACTTTTCCGAACAAAAACTTTTCTCAAGTAAAATTGCATCTTCAAATAAAAAAAAAGTAATAGAAAAATAAGTCTGTCTTTTATCATTATTAAATTCTTTAAAAAAAGTTGCCTTCTTGAAAGATTTCAGAGGGAATTAAATTAAAAACCAAAATCAAAGAACGCAACAAATTAAATTAAATGAAATTTTAACTTGACATTAAAAATGGAATAAAAACTAAGTAAGAAATTAAAGAACTTTATTAACTGTTCATCTTTAATTTTCAATTACAGTGAAAAATAGATAAAAATACTAAACGGAAAATAAACTAAAAAAAAAATGAAAAGAGGTTGGTCAAAAGAAAATAACAAATTTTAATATAAAACAAGCAAAAAAAATTACTTTCGAAGAAATATAGTAATATAATATGATATTAATATAATAAAATTTACTATTAATGAAAAAATTGTTTAAAGTTTAGTAACTCAATAATTTATTCTTTCTTGTTTACACGAAACATGTAGAAAAATTAAATCTAATGAGATTCTTTTTTTTGTCGAGTTATCGTTATAAAGATGTGTTGAGGAGTATTTCATACAAAGTTTCTTATATCTTTAGGTCAAGAGACTTCAATGGTTTTGAGAGGATTTCAAAAGATTTACAGAGATTTCAAAAGTTCACCTTTCTAGAGTTACATTCTTTATTTCTCCTACGAAGTGCTTATAAATATTTCTCGGTTACAATTTTTGACCTCTAATTGTTTATTTATTAAAGGAAACACATTAAAAGAAATCAAGTTTCTTGCTTTAATCTTTCTCTCTTGGATTGCTTTGTTAGATGTTTAAAATTTGTGAAAAACTTTCGTAGGTTGAAAAATTTTTTATTTTAAATATTATTGAAAATATTTATTATACATTTTTATTTTACGTAGAAAGAGAGAATTATAATTGTGAATTGAATACACATCCGGGGGAGAATAGTTTCCTTTATCACGAGAATCGATATTCAGTAAATTCAGAATCCTTTTTCTAGCTGAAACTGATATTGCTTTTGACAATCGAATATTTGATTCTTGCTATTGAATTTGATAGCTCTGTTATACGATGGAAGCCGTCGATGGCTTTTAGGAGCCGTCAGGTCACAGTTTGCATTCTTAATAGGAAAGGGAACCAATTAGTAAATTAGAAATTTTCCTAAAATATGGAAAATGAAAAAATACTGTACATTTTTTAATGCTATTGCTACTTAAAACCAGAGACTTGGTGCTGGCTTGGCAACTTCGAAAATTTATTTTTAGTCACATTCTGTAGATAAAATATATTTGTTGTTTTATCCTGACAATAAAGTTCAATTGAGCGACTAAAGACTGAAAAGATTTTTAAAAATCTCGTTGTTAAAATTTGCTTAGCAATCACATTGGACACGCCATTTTTAATTTTTTGAATATACCAATAAATGTAGATTTAGTAATCAACGATTTTAAATTTTGTAGTTTAAATAAAAAAATTAAATTAGCTGACCTTAAAAATCCATTCTCTAAATCTGAATTAGAAGAAATTTACTAATGAAATGATGAACATTTGTCTTTCACCAAATGATTTAGTCATAATTTTACTAACGAAAAGTGGAATTTTATTAATTGCCAGTCAATTTTACTAATTCATTAAAAATGACAATTTTTCTAAGAATATCAAATTGAAACAAAGAACGTCTTTTAGAAACTATTTTAAGGGCCGTATTTGTCCCAAAAATAATATTCTCACCAAACTTGGAAGGTCAAGTCAATCATTTTGAATAGTATCAGAAATGGAATATTTTAGCATTTGAATTTAACCATTTTCAGTCCAATTCTTTTTTCAACTTGTACTTACATGCAGGCAACTGATTTCTCGTGTTTCATTCCATGCAAGCAAGATTTTCAGTTCCGAATAACTCATGTATATATGTATGAACGTATTTATTGATGTATGTATTAAATGTATATACATATATAGAGAAATCGCACTTCTCACTCTGGCTTCGAGGCTGTCTAGTTTCCGGTCTATTGGTCATTCCGCTATTTGAATATCGATTGATGAACGACATTCTCTTTTTGAAAGAGGATTATTGGATAATAGATCTCATGCTGTCATCTGCAGAACGCAATTTCCACTATTGTGGTCAACCACTATTATGGTCCTTTTTTATAAGCCGACAGCTTAAGTGATTAATGTATTTTAATTACCCTTCAATAATTTAATTATCTTTTGAGTAATTTCGGCTATTAATTCAATATTTTGAATGTTTTGATAGGTAAACAACCATTTTATTTCCACAACTACATAAATATGAGGTCATAAAAAGGAACAATAATAAATAAAAATTTACATCACAATAGTTTTTTAATAAACACTCTTTTTTTAGGAATACCTTTTTTTCTTACTAAACTATATTATTAATAGTGATATAATATTTTTCCTCAAGTACAACTAATTTTTATTGAAAACAAAAAAGGTTCATTTTCAAAAATCAAATGTCATCGAATTACGAGTTAAAATAATGTAATAAAAAAATTTTCAGCATTCTCGACTTTCGCGAAAGTTGATTAAAGTATAACGATAAAAAAAAGGAAGATCATTCTGAACTAAATCGTATGCCGTTCATTCTGAAAGACGTGCAAGTCCTCCTCTTAAACTACTTAGCAAGTAGCATCCACCTCAAAGGATGGATAAATTGCCCGTCCGGACAAGAAAATTTGCATCTTGATAGTGAATTAAAAAGTTTTGCCAGGGCGTCTTTTAATGGCAGCTCAAGAGTAAGTAAACTTCGCCCTTCATCGTAGTGTCACATTTATCAAGAAGAATTCCCTCCCCCTCCCAATTCTTCATATTCCCTTATACTCAATGTGTAATATCGTTCATCTCAATTCAGAATGACTTCCTACTGAAAATATAATCGTTAACTTATATTATTCTTTCAAAAACTTAATCTTACCACCGAGTATATTCCTCTAATCTCTTTTATATAATAATAAGAGAGTTCAACCCTTCTCGATAATAGTAACTTCATTTCACTTCAATCCCCAATACCTATTGTTATACTTTTTAACTGAGTTACTCTTGGGGATAATGGTACTTGAAACTTTTCGACAAGTCACGTCATCTTCATTATTGTATTTTATTTTGTTATAGGTATAGTTACTATATATATATATATATATATATTATATATATGGGGCATTCCACACCAAATCGGAAATTATTTTGCTTTTGCATCTGAAATTATTTATAAATATTTTTTTTTCAGTACTTGTTGTATGAATAATTTACGATAACATTTTTAAACTTTTAAAATAAAATTATATTTTTTACAATGTTTGTAGCAATCAATTTTTAAAAAATTTTTTTGGAAGAAATTAGCACTAAATTAACCATTTTTAATCCTTGTCTGATCGTAGGCAAACGGTGGCAAACTATTGCCCACAATCACACAAAGATTAAAAATTGTTAATTTAATGCTTGTTTTTTACAAAAAATTTTGATAAAAATTGATCTATACATACATTGTAAAAAATATAATTTTATTTAAAAAATTAAAAATTTTAATTAAATTATTTTTCAATTATTATAAATTATTTAAAATTTAAATTAAATTATTAAAAAAAAAAAATTTCATATTTTCATTAAAAACTACGTGTGAATACAAAAACTTTCGTTATAAGAGCGTTCAATTTGATCAATTTTTGGCCTAGTTATGAACATTTGAAAAAAAAAATTTACGTAAAAATCGTGATATTTTAAAAATCTGTATCTCTTAAGTCGCTTTATGAAAAAATTTGAAAAAAATCATGGTAGCTCCTTTCAACGAGCAATAAAAAAATGGTTTAAATTATACTTGTTGGATGCGACATTTAGTAAACTTTACGATGATATGCCCAAAATTAAAAAAAGTTTAATTATTGTTTGTAAAATCTTTAATTTTTTATTAATTTTTTACTAATTTTTATTAATTAATTAATCAATAACTCGAAAACAAAAAAGAACGGCATTTTTTTATTTTGCCCCATACACAAAAATATAAGAAAATTTTATACTCTGTTCGACTTTGACTAATCTTTATCACTGAAAATTACAATATAATTTAAATAAAAGTAGCCAAAAAAACTTTGATTCGGTAATAATAATTATTACTTTAAGAGAGACAAATATTTTTTCGAATTTTAAATTTCAGGCACATGTTTTTGATTTTTTGTAATTGTAATATTACTTTAACAAGAAATATAAGGTGTATCAGACAAAGCAGGTTTCTTTGTAATTACAGAACTAGTAGTAAGAGTATCGTTTTAGTCAGACGTGTACAATGTTTCACATTTATTTTCTGCAGTCGTATTAAAAATTATGGGAGAGTTTTTTAAATTTCAAACTAAAATTCGCATTGTTTGCAAAAACCAGCGTTCATTGATACGAAATTAGCAATATTAAATCTATTGTAAATTCCATTAATACTGAAGCATTTGCTCAATATGGACACCGGACAAACAGAATGAATTGAAGATTAGTTCCTATGTACGCAGTGATAATTATCTATGTCAATAGTGTTTCGAATAAGGAAGATTATTATTCTTAGAATATTTATTCGTAATTATTAATACATAATTTATTAGTAGGGTAAGTCCGGGGGAGATGGCCATACGGGTGAGTTGGCCAGTTCAAATATTTTACAGAATTTCTAAAGAAATATCACTTATTATGGGGTATTCTTCAACCTTCTGTGATTCATATTAAATCTAAACAATAAATTGATGAAAAATAATAAAACTGTAAGTGTAATCCTTGTTTATTTTTTTTGCACGGGTCTAAAATAAGTTGAAAATTTTTTATTTCTTGTCACCATATTGTTATTTTTTAATATAATTTTAAATTTTAAATCTTAATGCGTAGTGCATAACTCACGCTTCGATATAAACAAAAAATGAAAGGGAAAATTATTTTATTTATTTAATATTTTTATGTTTACTTTTATCATTAATTATTGGGTAAGATGGCCACTGATGACTTTTATTAAAATTTTTTGATGTTAATGTTATATACTTAAGAAATATTAATAAAAAACAAATTAAAAATGTCTGAGAATAAAATAATTGATCCAATAGACACCAGAGATGGAGATTTATTTGTAGGTTGACACAAAAGTTACAATCAAACAACGTTAATTGAAGATTGGATTAAGTGCAATATTTGAAATTTTTGGGTACATAAGAACTGTACTGAATGTCATGAAAAATATTCAAAATACGACCAGAAAAAGAGGAAAGTAATGTGGACGATTAGAAATTAAATTTAAGTTAAAATTAAAAAATTATAGATAGTGGCCATCTCTCCCGCACACATGTGGTCATCTCACCCGGACATTCCGGGAGAGATTGCCGAATGCACTTTTTCGAAAATGTAAATTTTAAGATTGTAGCTATGAAAATATTTTATTTTATGTTTCGTTTTTTTAAAGTGAAGTGTTCAATATTCAATTACCAATAAAAGTTTAGCCAAAAAACGCTTTTTCATAATTTTTTCAGTACTTTGAAAAAACTATGGCCATCTACCCCGGACTTACCCTATGGTACTCCGCATTTATTAGCACAGTTTTTCTAAGAATATTAGATTGAGACAAAAAAAAAGAATTAAAAGTGTAATTTTAATATTAATATTTTAGTACTAAAAGATTAATCTTCTCATCCTACAGCTAAGAAATAATGCAAAAATTATTCTTTTTATATTTCGACCGCTTTATATTTTGGTTTTGATATATTCTGAAAAACCCCAGAATGTCACTTTTCAAATTTTTATGAGAACATATATGAGCACAGGTGATACAATGGAAGTATGCTTTATTCCGTCATTTATCCTTTAAGCACATACATTTATAAGGGGTATTATTAAAGAAAAGCAAACAAAGTAATGACTACAGTGAAGACTGTGTGTCGTATTTCATCTATTCCAGATTACCAGAAAATCAATGAAACACTGTGTGAGTTGTACAAAGAAAGTAAAAATTGTTTTCAGCAAAAAATAAACTCATATAAATAAATTATTTTATATTGAACATATTCCAAAGCAGGTAAGTGAACAAAATTCAAATTACAGATTTAACTATATATTGATTACATATATTATTCTTCAAGGAAACATAATGAATGAATGAATAATGAATTAGTCGAAAGTTACTAATGAAATGGTGAAAAGTCGGCCACTAAATGATTTAGTAATAATTCTACTAACAATTAGTAAAATTTTACTAATTATTAGTAGAGCGTTACTAATTGATTAGTAGAATTCTACTGACAATTAATAGAACTGTTTTATTAATAGTCGATAAAACAGTTTCACTAATTCATTTAGTGAAAAAGTGACTTTCAATTAGTAGAATTCTACTAAAACATTAGTAGAATTTTACTAAAAATTAGTAATATTCTACTAATTAAAAAGGTGAAAAGTCGTTTATGAAAACTACTAAAAATTAGTAAAATTTTACTAATTCTTAGTAGAATTCTACTAATTTAGATTTAGAGAGTTCCTAATTTGATAATTTTTAGAAATGTAATGAATACTATTACATTAAACGTTGAGGATTAAAGAAAATATGATACTTAAAATGAGGCTTAAACATGGCGTTCTATGGTTTTAACATTTTCTTATTTTGAACTGCATAAAAAATGATCCCACGTTTTTTGTATAGGAACATTCAAAACGAAGAGCAATAACAATAAAAACGAAGTTTTGTAAAATGTTATTGACAGTCATTTTTTTCATATCCAATATTTTTGTTAACGTTTATTTGAAAGATCGCTGTTTTTACATACATTTTACAAAACTGTACCTATTTGTTTTTGATATTCGTTTTAAATGTACACTTGTCTCTAAAATGTTGAAAATAACAAACAAAATTCTCTAGATTACAAATATTGTTTAGCACGCTTAAAACTTACGTTGATTCTCCTGATATTGAAAAAATTTTGTTTTAAACTTTTGAACGAAAAAGTTTGAAATAGATTCAATCTTAATTTTACGAAGAAAGTTCTTATACTTTTAATTTTTTTTTCTATTTTTTGAAAAAAGAATAAAATAAAAAAAAATTTTAAAAATGTAGAAGAACCGATTATTATAAATTAATACTATTTAATAAAACTTTTCTCTACCTTATTGAAATCCTTTTTCATCACACGCAGTAAGAATATTCATCAACTTACCTGAAACAGAAGAAGAAAAATGTAAATATTTTTTTTAATACAAATTAAAAATTTTTAAATTGAAATTTACAACATTTCAATTTTGTATGTAATTCAATTAAATTACAAATTCAACATTCAAAATGATAAAAATTGTCTGTAATCATTTTTATTAATTAAAGAAAAAATATTTAATTCATTTGAATTTTTAATATACTGTAAATTTCAACCATCGACATATTTATTCAAGAAAAATCTGATTTTATACATCCTGCATGAGAAATAAATTTTAAAATATTTGAATACTTGATCAACGTCGACAATTTTATGCCGCAGTATTACCCACTATTCCTGATTTTTTAATGGATTTTTCAACATTTTTCTGCTTGAAAGAAAAATTTCATTTTAAATAAATTCTACATATATTTATTTATGTTCATGTTTATTAAATTCAAAAATATTCATTAAATGGAGACGTGAAAAATATTTCACATATTTTTTCCATAACTTTTCAATAAATGCATTTAATGAAATATAACGTGTTGGAAAAAAATTCTTTAATTTCGTCAACAATAGAAGTTTTTTTATTTTAAGACACAATATTTTTGGGTTTCTTTTTTTCTAACAATGTTAACTTTAACGTATGAGTTTTAAATTAATATGGCTAATTGAAAACTGCTTCTTATTATTGGATAAATTTAAATAGCAGAAGGTCAAAAATAAAAGTCAATTTTTTTATAGATTTACTAACACACAGGGTAAATAAAAATAAGACATTACTACCTTTCAATTAAATACAACTAATTACAATTTATTAATTTTCTAATTGATAATACAAAAATAATATTTAATTAAAAACAATCACTTTTACGTCATGCATAATTATACAGAGCTAGGAAAAATTCTATTGTTCTAAAATTAATGATAACATTATTTTAAAAAATAATTTATGTCTTCAAAATTAGTATCTATTATAAATTTAAATCAGAATTCTTAAAAAGTGGAAATTTTTTTTATCACTTTAAAAGATTTAGAAGTAGATGATAAAAAGTTTTTATCAGAGTAAAAAAATCGGATGAAATGTGACCCTCGACGAAAGTTAACGCTTTGGTATATTTAAAGGAGATAAGAAAATTAAAAAAAATGTATATTTGCTAATAAAGATATTATCAAGTTGAAGGTGAATTTGTGAATTTATTTTTAATTTTCTCTCTCTTTTTTCAGTGAAAAGCAGATGGTGCGTAAAATAAATTATTAGCCCATTTGAACTACTGGAACTGCAGTAATAATTCTCCCTCTCCTTTAATGGCTTGAGATCGTGATAATCGTCAAGGTTAATAATGCAAAATTTTCGTCAACTTGAAATGTAGGTATGTATATATATATTGCATACGACAATTATCCAGCAACTTGGGAGTCATGACCGCAATTTCTGCATCTGCCAAAGAGCAACTTCTTGCTTTATGCCCCCCGGAAACGTTCTGTCTCTCACTCTTGTCATTTGGATTTGCATAACCACCTCAGAAATTACAGACGCATACATTAAAGTGTGGCGGGCGACGCAACTACGCTTCAGACATGTTCGATACTAATTCACTTGACTGCACTATTAATTCGCTAAATACGCGTGCAAGTTACTGTCAATTTTCTCATGTCCACGCAACTAAATCGTTTTCATTTAAAATTTATTTTTTTCTTTTACCGAGATAATAATCTAATTGCTCCTTGTGTCACATCAAGGGAACATCAATTTTAGCCAGTAGGTAATAATTTCTACATATTTTTTTTTGTTTGCAGAAAGAAATAAAAGTTTCTTATTTCAGTCATTATTTGTAGCGGGAAAACTTTATAATAAAAACATTATGCTACGGATTTACATTTTTATAATTAATGTTTGTACATTTCATCGCAAGTGAATTATCGCACGCAATATAATATTTTTATTCACACATGTATACGTGTAAAAAATTTTATGAGAAAAATATGTAGGACATTGATTTTTCATATCAAATGAGGCTAATCAATTTTTTCCTCATATTTTAAGCTCTTGAAGTTAATTTCTTACTTTTCTATGTTAATTTTATTACTTGTGTATTATTTGAGAATATAATACTTTCCTAAAATTACGTTCAAATTATTACTAAAGAAAATTTTATTTTTACTTTCCATTTATTACATCTTAAAAGTGTTATTAGATTTTTAATTGACAGAATTGTTCTAATAAACTTTTATTATGAGTATAAGGCATTTTACGTGTAATGTCCTAAACTAAAATTTCCACTTTATAAAAAAAATTGAAACTCGGGGAATTTATTGTTACCCTATTTTTTTATAACAAATATTTAATCGGTCGGTTTTATTTGAAAATAAATTATTACAATTAAAAATTAATTTGAATTTTTAATCTTAATTAATTTCATTTTAAATGTGGCCATATATGAAGACAAAAAAATACTAAACGAAAATAATGCCAGATTTACAAAATTCAAATTGAGGATTGAATATGGCTACCAAATATTTTTAACGTTGTTGGATTTTTCTAAAATGTTTACTTGGGGATTTTTGACGTCACTAAATCCAAATTTGATGTAAAAATTCAAAATTGATGTCATCAATATGCCGACAAAATTAAAAAAAGGAATTATAATCTGATGATTAAACTTCAAAAATTCTTAATGTACGGTTCAGTAATTGATAACCAAAAGCGATTTTTATTATGATTGCGAAGGGGTATATTACACATTTATTTTTAATTTTACCCTCCATTCGTCGCTCTTCTTCTTTATATGAAAACAATTTTTGTGTTTTTCTTTATTTTAATTATTTTGTTATTGAATTTTAAGCAGCAAATATCGAGAATATTCGACGCAAAGCGAGGAAATAAAAAAAATTATTATGTTTCTTAAATTTTTAACTAATTTTTAATTTAAAAGAACAAAATATGTTGCTTCCACGTCAGTTCGTTTCTATAAAGTGCAGAATTTGCAATTTTCTTTACCAAAAATCATTACGAACGAAACTTTAATGCTACTAAATAAATGAAGAATAATAGAAAAATAAATATTAAAATTACTTTAATTATTTATAATCTCTTAAATAAAATATATAACCTTACTTCTATAAAATATTCTTTGCAGGTATAGCAAATGAATTTTAAAGACTGTCTAAATTTGAATTAGGTGGAAGTTACTAATAAAATGATGAAAATTAATTGGTTGAATTCTACTAATTAGTAGAACTATTTGCTAACGAATCTTATGTTAATCTCGCGACATTATTTCAAATTCATTTTATGATTTTAATGATAATGTCATTGCCATCAAAATATTCACTGAGAAAAAGGATTCGTTGAGACTCTCAGTTTTTCTTGGATAAGATATAATAATTGGATGCAGTATATAAATAAATAAATAAATAAATAAAAATTATGGAAAAAGTGGTTCACGAAATTGAGGAATAATAATAGAAAAATATTACTATTTATTATATTTAATGAAAAGTCTATTTAATAACGTTCTATAAATCCAAAAACACACATTTCTTTTTAAATGTGTCTCATCTCCTTTTTCTGTTTACATTATCCAAATGAGCAGCTGCTGTATCAAAAATAGTTGGAAAATTATTTTCGTTTGACGTTGGATTGCAATTAAAGTTTGAAAAGTTTTTGGGTTTAATATTCTATGCATCAAAATGTTTGGAGGGTGAAATCAAGAAGAGTGAACGAGAGGGAGAGAGAGAGAGAGAGAGAGTAGTATGTATATATTCTACAATTTTGGGGTGTGCACAAAACCTTAATTTGCCGAGAGCTTTCGGACGTTTTGATTTAGCGTACTATATACATATATCAGGAACTCACACGGAAGCCTATTAATTTTCGGCAACCGTCACGAAGTTTATAAAGGGTCCTTTAATGCATAATCTAACAACTCTTCGTTGGCGTAGATAACTTCCACGTAAAACGTGTCCGTTCTAACCACAGGAGAGTCTCTCCTAGATAATCTGTTTTGCATATTTCGTCCGCGCGCACACACTTCAGAGCGATGTAAATGCGTGCCCACCAAACGTTACACGAGTTAGTAGTGAAATTCACCAGGGCACACTAATTAACTTAGAATATTCCAGTATTTGAATCCTATCGTTGTTACTTCAACTGTGAGTGACTGGCCAACTAACATTTATTTAGTCGTTACGGTCAAATTTATTATTTCTTGCATGAATCGTGATTGAGTTGGCAAATATAAAAATAATTATTTTCTTTTCCGTTTTCTTTAAGAAAACCGAGTGTTTTTTTATAAATAATAATTTAACTCTGTTTTTAATCATCTTTGCCATAAAACAAAATTTCGTATACCTACTGGAAAATATAACGTTTTGAAGATAACATATCATTATATCTATAGGTTAGTATCAATTGCTTTCTAGCACGAAACTACGACAGTTTTTAGAATTAAATATATTTGCTTCCTGAAACTGTACCCGTGTAGAAAATTGTCGTGACGCTAGCTAACAGCGCTTGCCTGCATGTAAATTTACAATGTATCTAGCACTGTTAGCTATGGCCAGGATATTTTTTCGTTTCCATAATCGAACAATGTCGAGAAAGTAGAAATGAAAACTGAAACTTGTTGTCTGAATGATTCAAACAATTACACTTTTTTTATCGCCTCTGTATAATCGAAATTCTGATCCTTTAGATTTGGTGACAATCATAAGTTTTGCTGAATTTTATCTTATGGTAAAAAATTATTTTTAATAAGAGACTAGAAAATAGTTTGATTTTATAGTTTTGCTTCATTTTAGAATTTTTTATTTAATTAAAAAATTTGAATTAATGGAATAAAACGAAGCAATTCGTTTTATTATTTACAGCATTAGCAATTGAAAATAAAATTATTTCAAACGAAAATTAAAGGAATATAATATGCATTCATATTTATGAAGTTCTAAAAGTTTAAAAGCATAAAATTTGTTTAATTCTCTTTCAACTTCGAATTTAAATATTAATTCCTGATAATTTTACTAAAATCGGAAAATATTATAAATTTTTAATTGCAGTCAGTTGGAAATATTTATATGAAAAAAAATCAGAATTTTTAAAACATATTAGCAACTTATGAGTTATTTAAAATCATCTAAATTTGTTTTTGCCAATTTTGTCTGTATGGAAAAAATTTGTGTTTAAAAGAAATTATTACAAACGGAAATTAAAAAACCATGTTCAAAATGGTAAATCCGAACAAGTTGGGATATAAAAATTTTATTTTAAACAATCTTATTACAAACGGAAATTAAAGGAACATAAAGAGTAATAGCGTTAGTCAGTAAATCTAGAAAATATTTTTAATAAGTTATAATGATTTGAAAATAATGTCTTCTATATTTATATTAACCAACGAAAGTACTTATGCAAAATGAAGAAAAAGGGAAAGATCTTTTTTTTAAGGAAAAAGAAAAGCTCTGCGATGGCGTGAAGCCAATGCTAGCTGATGCTGCATAGCAGTATTTCCCACACAGAGTAGACGGCGAGAGAAGAAGAAGAAAAAAGACTTCGTGGATTTTTCTCGTGTTTGTTTTCGTAAATTCGGTCAGCACCAAGAGAGATCTCTTGGCGTAACAGTGTGAATTTATTTGCCAAGTGCAAACCGACCTTCGGTTGCAAGTTCGTCCCTCTTCGACTATACTACTTTGCCTTTAAGTTAACGTGTGGCAAGTCCAGGACCGAAGTTCCTTCGACCCTTTCACTCACTCGCTCTCTTTTTCTTTCTGTCTCTCTCTCTCTCTCTCTTCCTCCGCAGAGAGATAGCTTCTAAGCAAAAGTTTACGTGTCTGTCCTGGGATATGGTGAGAGATCGGAATTTCCCCGGTGAATCGAGCTGCGAATGTATGGCTGGTAACATCGATTCTCGCGGGAGAGCGCGAAAGTGTCAAACCCAGTGATTCGACAGAAATAAAATCTGACTTGCGAGAATCGGCTTGGGTACTCACTTTTTCGCCAAAGCACACACTGAGAATGAGAATCTTTTGCATACGTATCGTCGTGTGAGCGAGAGAAGCCCATAAAAGATTGCTCAACAATTCGCGCATTTCGCCACTTGTAGCGAGCAGAGAAGGAGAAAACACACTCTGTGTGCACAGTTGCGAGAGAGAAAGGGAAACGTTTTTACGAGGATCACAGAATTTAGGAGGTGCTGTTGAAACTGTAATTTAACCAGATTTCTACGCCGAAAACTTGGAATTCTGAATCGCCAAAACGGAGAGCTGAAGAGGAAACGCGAAAAGTAAAATAAAACTCGAGTGAACCTAGAGAAGAATATTTTTATGCTCATTTTACTGTTGATATTAATAGATTTGTTTGCCTGCATTTTTCGAGCAAAAAATTCGAACCCACAAGGAAACAATATTATTTTGAAATTAGATATATTGAATAGTTTAATAATAAAAAGTATATCACAATAGTTATTCACTTAGGGTAAAAAAATTTTTGTTCTCATTTTTGAAAGACAGCCCATAAGATGATTAAAGAAAGAGGAAATGTCACTTGTTAAATGCAAATGTGTACCTAGAAGACGGAGGAAATAATGTAACATGTGGTGTGTATCTCATAATAAACGAAATGCCGAAAAAAATGCTAGTTTCCCCGCCCCCTGTTTTCATGTTTACGACGCTTGACATGCGAAACCCGTTTAAGCGCCAACGCGCGCATTATGTACGCAAGAAAAAACAAATATTGCGTTAGAATGATGTACAGCCCCAACTGCAAGCCAACTGATAATATCAGAATTGCAAACGGGGTGTAAAGAGTGACGATATCGTGCTGCTTTTAAAAATGTTGGTAATGTTTCACTCATGAGCACGACATTTTCCTACTGCTTTAAATGTGCATAAATTTTTATTTTAATGTCATTCAAAACGAAAAATTGTTTTTATATTTTATTTAACATTTAGTAGACATTTTTTCAAGAGAAAACAGAGGGGAAAGGATTCTTAATTGTAAACAAATAATTCTTTTCTCAATTCAGATAAACATTCTTTTAAGTCTAGTACACCTTTAAGATGATAAAGCAACAGGTTTCGAATTCTTTCCTCTACTACATTTTGAAACAATTAAAAAATGATGTACATCCTGATGCTTTAATGCCTTCCTCGAGGTTTTGATGGCGTTTTTCAAAGGCTTGACAGCTCTGTCAAAATATTGTTAGTTAGAGACACATAAGTTCTTTTATATGTCATGAACTAACAAAATTTTTATAGATATGTCACAACTTTTGAAAACGTCATCAAAACCGGAAGGAAGGCATTAAAGCATCAGGTTGTATACATCCGACAAAGTGGTCCGTTTTCTAAAATTACGTTTTTTAATAAACCCTTAAGAAGAAAAAGCAAAAGGTTTTGAATTTTTGCGCCTCCTGCATTTTTAACCCCTTTGCAGTCCAGTTAAAAATTACTTGTCGTCATATATAAAGTTTTTAGGGTCTCTGAATTCGAATTTGAGGCCAGTTTGTTAAAATTCAAAATGGCGGATCCAATATGGCGACCCAATATGCCTGATATTTTTGAAATTGAGGTGAATATGATTTCAAATTTTTTAAATTCAAAAAAGCGGAAACAATATGGCGGATAATTTCAAAATTGATACGATTCAATCAAAATCCTTTTTCAGAAGTATTTGGAGTCGTTGAATTCGAATTTGATGTTCGTTTTTCAAAATTCAAAATAGCGGATTCAATATGCAGACTCAATTTTTAAAAAGTAAAACGGAATTAAAAGTAATGTGCTTTTGAATAACCTGCAAGTTACCTCAAAAATCTCCAAGTAAACATTTAAGATAAATTCGTCAACATTCAGAAATTTGGAAGCCATAATGACAGCACTAGTGTGTTATTTTAATGCTATTTGGTGTTAAAACAACACCATTGATTTCCAGATACTTGTTATAACAAAATTTGTCACAAAAACACTTCTGTATTTTAATTCTTTTCACTTTATCTAAACTTTAACGAAGGTAAAAAAAGTAAATGTCTATATTCTCTTTTTTGAGTAAAAAAAAAGTTGATTTTTTAACATTTATACATTTATTCAAAAATTTGGAGAAATTGAACGAATTCTAAAATACCATAGACAGAAACTAGTGTTTGTGCATTCTGGATTAACTTTTCGTTCACGAAATCGGTTGTACAAAATATATAGAATGTCACAAAATGGAAAGCGTTTCTCGCGGTTTTCGAAGGGACGCTGAAAACCGAAATGAAACACACTGTAGGGGTTGTAATGTAATTAAGACGGTCTTCTAATTGAGAATGTGTTTCACTTGTATTCTAAAAGCAAATGGTATTTGAAACTGATTTTAAAAATCCTTATTTCAATGTTTAAATGTAAGTTACTATAGTTACGAAATTTACTCTGGTTGCGTAACTTACATTAATTACTTAAGTTGCTCTAGTTACGTAAGTCAGGGAAAATAATTTTTTGTGTTTAACACTAGATAGATTATTTTAATCTTTTTTGATAAAAATTTGGAAATAATAAGAATTTTAATAGACAATTGTTTTATTACATAAAATACAAATTTAAACATTTTTCTTTATAACAATAAAAGCATAATTTGAAACTATTGCATAAATTGACCTTAAATATAGTTAGAAATTATTCAGTAACATGGATTTAATATGGATGATTCTTTTATTTTCTACAACTTTTGTTTATTAATTTGAATCTTTCTCACAAACGGTGAAATAAAATTCAGATTCATATATAAGGACAGTTGAAAGTTTCTGAAGCAATAATGTAAAGCGTGCGATGTATGTATTAATGTATGCGTTTAGAATGTACTGTAGGCAGGTGTAATGAATAAGTATTTGTTCGTGAATGATTGTAGGGGGTTTAGGTAGTGATTAAAGTAGGTAAAATGAGATTTACGGCAGTATTACTGTAGAACTACTGCAATGACATTATTTTTTATTTTTTTTCAAGTTTTACCGAACTATTCAGTAATTCAATGAATATAAATTTTACCGAACATTGTACCTTACGTTTTACTGAACTTTCAATAAAAATAAGTATAGTGAAATCTTACCCTACGTTTTACTGAACTATACAATAAATAAAAGTTTTACCGAACACTGTGCCTTACGTTTTACCGAACTTTCAATAAAACTAAGTATAGTGTACATTTACCCTACGTTTTACCGAACTGTAAGTGAACGGCTAATACATGTACCATAAGATTTATTCTTCTTACATTATTTTTTAATGCAATTGCTTTTACAGTCCTGTTCCTTAAAACTTACAGTTTTGACACTTCATCCCAGTTTTACCGAACAAAGTTCGGTAAATTTTCAGGAATAAATTTTCTCCGTGTAGTTTTAAAGTGTGAATGTTTTTTTTTCGTGCCTTTTGAATTATTTTGGATGAAAAGGAAATTTTCAATAATTGCCAGCTGTTGAATCAATGATTAGCAAATTGTAGGCGTCGTTGAATATTTGATGCAGTGGAAATGAGAATTATGCGCATTTCGTTCAACTGTCGTACACAGTATGTCACATGGGCGAACAGCGACGACATCTACTAACTCCCATGTTTCATGGGGTGCGTTTCGCTTACGGCTGACCACCACCCAACGATCCCTACGATCCTCATCATTCACTGGGGGCCAAGGGCAGTCCTCACTCTCTCCACCACCCCTTGTGGTTCACATTAAACTTGCGTCCGAGTGCACGACCTGTTGGGCCATGTAATGGACCTTTGATTCGTGAATGTACTTTTTCATCGATTATTGTGTCACTGGGATGAACCATTTTTAACTCTCGGCTTACCTCCTAATATAGATTTAAAATCTCCTGAAAATTAATTTTATCAACACAATAAAAATATCATTCTCTTTATGTTGACAAGTGTTGTTAATGATTATCTCAGGGAGCTTGATGAACTTTAGAGAACTACCTTCACTCGAATAGTAAACTAAAACATATACACCTGCATCTTCTCGTGACAAATAACTCTAATTGTCATGATACTTCAAAGAACTGAAATCAAACTCTAATTTGTTAGGCAAGTCACTATCGACGTAACTTTGAATTCAAGAAACTTAGGTTGAAATTTCTGAAACTAAATCTCTGTAACTATTGTTCTTGAGATAATGATAATAGCAAGGTAGAG
This sequence comes from Leptopilina myrica (nomen nudum), assembly GCA_032872475.1. Classification (NCBI taxonomy): domain Eukaryota; kingdom Metazoa; phylum Arthropoda; class Insecta; order Hymenoptera; family Figitidae; genus Leptopilina; species Leptopilina myrica (nomen nudum). The sequence continues at coordinate 38,147,023 of CM065463.1, forward strand.
AAATTAGCACACTCGAGATTCAATTGCATATTTTAAGATTTTTCTCTGTTGAAAAGCAGATGCTTAAATACCAAGTAGATAAAAATATGAAGGAAAAATTTTTATTTAAATGTAAAAAAATGTGTGTCCAGAAATATTATTACCAACGAAAACTAAAAAGACATTCTCAAAATAGAACACCTAGTTTTGATATTACAATTTTTTCTGGAAAAATACCTGCCCCATGGCGAATAAAAATTTCTTGTAAATTGCAGACATTTGTTTCTTCACTAGGAACTAGGAGGAGCTTAAAACGCGAATTATAAATTTAGAAATTGCGATGTAAACGTTATTAGAAATCGTTAAATGCCAATGTCTAATCTACTGACTGAACAAGTACATACATGTACGGCTAAGACGAGAAACGGATCCTTTTTGGACCTAAAGTGTCAGTACTAAATTGGTAATAGAGTCTCGGCTACGAATGTATGGGCTGTAAAATTTAACCATTATAGAAATTGAAGCTACTCTCCTCGACCATAAGATACGAGCTAACCCCGTCGACGAGTCGTAAGTGTTTCGATGGGGGGAAACGTTAAATTTTACGCGATTCTTAAAGGTTGAGACTTTCAAGTACCGATCAACCCCAGAGAGACCACTAAATCCAACAAACTACCATTAATAAGACTTAATGCGAACGTTGCACAAAGTGCTTGTAAAATATCCCCATCAATAGTCAACTATTGGTCATTCGATTCTTTTTCTCCAGCAATTCATTATCTCCGTAACAATTGGTCAATAAACGGAGTATTTTATACGCCAACAAAATATATTGTTCTTAACCAAAAAAGTCAGACATTATAAATTTTACTCTTTTATGGACTATTTTGCACCAACAAATTTTTTACTCATGAAATTTTTCAATAAAAGCGTTAGAACCAGTAAACGCATTTAAAATTAAAGAGTTTACGGGACAATTAGGTATAATAATTTTATATTTTCAAAAACTGTTTTGAGTCGGATAGAATCAAAATAAAGTAGAAAAGTAAGTAATAGGTGAAGTTTTGTAAAAGATTGCAATCTAACAATTGTTAGACCACCCGACTGGCATTAGCGCTTGCAGACCGAGCGAAGAATCGAGCTCCTTAATTGATATAGGATTAACTGCTTAACATTTTCTTTATAAAAAAAACTTACTCTGTAATATAAACATTAAATTCTTATATAATTTCCAAAAGTAAAAATAATACTTGAAGGAATTGAAAGCTGTCACTATAGATTTTTCTTTTTCAATAAACTTGCGCTCTTTCTTTTGAAAATACTGTTCTCATTAGATGAATAAGATTCAAGAGAAACTTCCACTAATACACACAAGTCCTTAGAAGTTTGAGTAATACCATAAGCAATGATTCTCAGAATCATAGTTGTATACACACGAGTAAAGTGAAAAGAGAGGGAGAAATTTCTAAAGAGCAAATGTGAAGTTCCCACGAAGCAAAGTTTAGCTAAACAATAAAACAAAAGGGATGGAAAATCTAGAAGTGACAACGACGACTATGATACAATGTCGTATTTCAGCTGTGTAGCAAGAAATCTACATTAATTCCTTCTGTTAAATTGTACAATTCGTATACGACACATCAAGACACATAATGGTGTGCGTCAGTGTATAGTAGCGATTTTTTTTCTCCACTCCAATGGAATTTATCCGCGAAAAATTCTCTTTGAACCGGTAGTCATTAACGCCCATAACCATTCTGAATTCCGGATTTTCGCACCCCTTTCGGCAGATTTTCAGTCTTTTCAAAAAGAAGAGGGCATAAAAAAAGGAGTGCAAATAGTCGCGATTTACTGGAAACGATGAGAGACTCAGCGATTTTCAGTGAAGGGAGAGAAAAGTTTTTAGAGATTTTATGGCACGATAGCCCCATCGGTCCAGAATTCACCACCCCCTTCCCATTTGCAATTAATACTCAATGGTGCGCGCACTAATTTCACCCTCTGAATCTCAACCATGATATTCCGTGTTTTGTGGGGAGAAACTCCTTCCTTTCATTATTAACTTAAACGATTTACGATTTGACGCTCATTTCATTGAATTTTCGATTCACGAGAAATAAATAAACTGCCGAATAATTAAATTGCTTCCTCATACTAAGGAAGTATTGTAATACCAAAATTTTTCAGGTTCGATTTTTTAACATATCTTTACGTTATTTGACCTCAGGAGTTCAAAAATGACATTTTTACAAAATGTCATTTTGTGTGTGTGTGTCTGTATGCATCACATTTTCATAAATATCTCCAAATTATAAAGAGCTTTTGGGCTGAATTTTTTTTTAATTTTAGGTCTCATCTGCGGACATAAAATGAGAGTACTTTGAGATAGATTAATAAAGTTTAACCATTTATTGTTTTGATTTTTAATTTTTCAAAAAAACGTTTTTTGCCCATAACTTTAAAAAAATGTTAGGACACCTATAAATGTTTTTCTCTAATTTTTTAGAGTTTTTTTAGACGCTTCTTTTGAGCCCAGAATGAACATTTTTCGTCCATATTCACCGGAGATATTAAACTTTTAAAAATCAAAAATTTTGGAAAATAAATTTTTTTTGAGAATTTTTTTGAAAAATGTAGAAATAACATTAAAACCATAGTTACCAACTTGTAGAGCATTAAAAAACCCTTCGATTGACCTATTTTTGAAGCTATTTCGATTAGAAATAAAGAAGTTATTGATATTTTAAAAAACAGAAATTGTGAAAAAAAAAATTTCATGTGAAAGTATTAAATAAAGAAAAAAAAATATTACAGCACTTAAGAATAATTGTTCAAAATTTATACTTTATTGTTATTAACATCTCTATGAGGAAGCAAAGTGTTAATAAAATAAACACAACAAGATTTACGAAAACGAATGAAATGAGTACCAAAATTATAACAAAAATTTATAACTTGGCAACGGTTTTTTTCATTTCTTTACATTTTGATTACTTTTTTTACTATTAGTTAATTGTATATTAACCATCTTTTAATTAAATTTTTATAAAAGTGGTAAGTAAAATTTTTAACTTTGTAAAGACTCGAACCTAAGTCGATATATTATTTACATCGTCTTAGCAAGTGCGAACAACTCTGCATCGTAGGATTTCATAACCAATTTAAAAAAATAAGCAAAAAAAAAATAAATTTCATAGAGAAATATATTCTTCAACTCAAAATGTAAATAGAAAATATACGATCTACAACTTCCAGTAAATTATACGCATAAAAATGTAAATTTATTTTTGCAGGAAAGAATTATTTTTCTGATTTATAGTTTATACTCACATTTCTCCGTTGAATAAAATGTACAAGTACATTTTTGATGCACAATTATTTTTATTTTTTGTATTAAAAAGAAAAAAAAATGAAAAAAAAATTCTTTTGGTTTCCATTTATAATATGACTCTAGTGAAACATAAATGTTCCCCTGCTTATCGCGGCGAAAATGCGAGCTCAATTGTACGCGTTTCCAATTGTTTCTACAGTGTAGCAATTGGCATTGTTCGGGCAAACTGCCCGTTGGTAGAATATCGTGTTAATCCACACGCGCTGTGAATAACGAATGTGTAACTTCTACTGTGCTGCTCTGATTCATGGAAATATCGCTGCGATAATGCCACCTGCGTACAAAATTCACAAATTCGAATCTTTTGAATCATTATTAACACACGTGAGATTATTTTAATCCATTAAAAAAAGTTCAACTTCCCCGAAAAATAATATTTTCTTTTTTTTTAATTTATCATAATTAATTCCTTAACTGCCCATGGAAAAGATCTTTGCCATTTCGGACTTTGTTCTGACTGCTGGAAAACAGACAACCTTTGCCATGTTAAAAATTGAAGTAAAATAGTCAAAAATGGCTGAAAATTAAAAACAAAATGGTTTCTAAAAAGCCAACGCAATGCCAAAACAACACTTTTAGCAAATTTTTTAAAATCTTTTCAAAATTTAAAATGACGGATCCAATATGTAGAACAGCTTCTCTGCAATTGATCCAATTTACCTAAAACTTGTTACTCTGGGGTTTTCGGGGTTGCTGATTACAAATCTGACATCGCTTTTTCAAAATTCAAAATGGCGTTTCAATTCTGACGGATGGCTTTTTTAAAAATCATTCAATATAATTTTAAAAAAGTTATTATTTTTATAAAATTGGAAACTAGTACCATTTAAAATATAGAAATGTTTAAGTAATCCTTAAGTTTCAGATTTTAACTTTTTTATGAACATCTTATAACCTTTGTCATCAGCTAGGATAAAAGTTCTTCTTGTGGTTCTCCATTGTAAAATTTGTCTATAAGTTTATTTGTTCGATTATTGACAAAGTATTATTAGAAAAAACAATTTTTATATTAAAAATAGTTTTAAATTTGTAAAAAGGATTAGAAGTTTTGATGTTCCACTCTATTATAGACTGATATCTCTTGATGTTAAATCCTTATTCACAATAATTATACCAAAAAAATTAGCACTAAGAAATTTAATTAAACCAAATAAAATTTATTTCAATCAAATAAAAAGTCTAGTTGGTACTGAGACAAATATACCATTTTTCTGGCTGTAAGGATAAAATTTCTATTGTTAACGAGCTTGTGAATAGGGATGTAAAATTGTCGGAGATTGATTATATTGGAGACAATTTGAATATTGTTTTTGACATTATGAGTACTAATAACTTTCTATCGTGGTTTTTAAAAAAGTATATTAACTATAGAAAATTCGACATTAAGGTTGTTTGTCACTATTATAATGACCTTTTTAAATGTTTTTCAAAGAACAAAGATTTGACTCCGTTTGTAATTGTAATTGTGCACATATGTATATTGGTCAGACTTCGAGATATTTGAAGGATAGACTAACTGAACATAAGCGAGATTCTAAAAATAACAAGAGGGCATCGAATCTTGTAACACATTATGTGTAGAAGGTAATTTAAAACAGAGACTTTTTGAAGAAATGTTTTAAATTTTTAAAATTAATAGTTCTGTTAATGTAAGATCAGATATAAGTGGTCTGAGTGATTTTTATCACAATTTAATTTCATCTATTAAGCTATAATAATTGTCATACATTTTCATTGTTTTTAAATTCAAAATTTGTTTTTTTTATTGAATCAATCTGTGTTTATATAAAAAAGGTATTTAAAATGTTTTTCTTAAAAGATTTCTAAGATTTTTGAATGAATGAGCATGATTCGATAAATGTGAAATCGGTATTATTATCAATGACATGTAATGAACGAGGCTGTATAACATTTTTTAGTTTCAGGTTATCTGTTTAGGAAACTATGGCCTCTCTTTTTTATTTGTCATCGTCGAAAGAAATTTTGTTAACTTCAACACTCCAAGGAACTAAAAACTTTTATGAGAAGTAAAAAGATTTATTGAAAAGAAAAAAATAAATTTTCTAAAATTGTAAATTTTGAAGTAAAAATGTTTAATGTATAAAGTTTATACAAATGCAGAGAGGAGAGATTCGTTTGATAACAGTCTGTTGTAAAATTTATTGTGAATTTAGGGATAGAAGAAGAAAAGATGGGGTGGGAGAAGGTAAAAACAGAGAGAATACGGTGAATACGTGGGTAATATTTGATATTCGCGCATGTTGGCGGCTCTTGGCTATTTCGCAATATTTATTCTAGCCATTTCTAAGAGAGAGAAAGAGAGAGAAGATAGAGACTTGGTGCACATAAGCCACACTGATCTAAACCAATTTCCAATGTGAATGGAAGAAGACGGTCTTCGATTCCCCTTTGAGTGCTTGACTTTAAATTTTCCAGGCAATCTGTGAAACTCCTATTTTCCTGGGGGCGGACGATGCACACACAAGTTTCAATCGCGTTGCAAGTCACGTATTTCGTGGCACAACTCCAGGTATATATTGTATGTATCTCTATATGTATATATATAGATACACTAGTGTTAATAACGATTTTCTTTTTACAAAAAAAAAAATTTCCAAGCACCATGTGTCGTGAAATGTTTTGAGATTTTTATATATACATATATAGAAAACTAGTCTAAAGGAAATGTGCTACTCTTTCTCTGTCTCAGGACAAATATACACTTCTGATTCTTTGATTAGATTATTTCATGGAATATTCTTTCGAATATTATGTAGCACAATATTTGATGAAAATCGGAAATGCTTTTGTCGACCTCCTTCGAATGTTTCTCCAAATGTGAGCAGCTATTGTAAAGTTTTGAGTGCAGAAAACTTTTCTAAATTCCATGCAAATTTAACAGGTAATAGCGTTGAAATTATTAATATTGTAAATTTTTATTAGAAATTACTATACTGATCATTTTTCTCACTGTTGGAAACGAGTATTAAAAAGAGTGATTGCGATTACATTTGTAATGTTGGTAACAAAAAGCTTACCCACACTGAAAAAAATTAGCGAAGAGTTTCATTGTGAATTTGAGAGGAACTTTGTTTAATTTAACCTTGTTTGTATAATTGATTTTACTATTTCTTATGTAATGAAAAAAATGTTCAGTTGACTTTAAATACGTAGCTAAATTTTAAAAATAACTTCAAAATCTTATTGTTCAAACTAAATTATAGTTGTTTAACTACTATTTGTCAGAGGTAGAATTTTTTTAGAATTAATAAATTAAGTTTCAATTTATATTTTATTCATTTATAGTAGACTTTTTTTTCATCAAGGAAACTGTGATTTATTTCCAGTTAAATATTAACTAAGGACCAATAGAATATTAATAAGAAGACCATTTTTTATTGAATCAATCAGTCAGTCTGTTTTATCGATTACTATGGTAATAGCTTGAATTGTGAATGTGTGATTCTTAGCTTCACTAAAGACGAATTGATGGTAATACTAAAAAGCGATCAAAGACAAAAAAATAAAGAACATAACTAACGGCAAATTAAGATAAATTGATCAGAGAAAAAAAGTTTCTTCTCTGATAAATTTTTCTTTTAACTGAATTGTAAAAGAAGTTTGTTGCTTTAGATACAACAAATCATTCTAAAATAAAAAATTTCTTTAGTTTTGATAAATTTAGAATTTATTTTCAAAGCGTCTTTCGTCCTCCAAAAGATATCGTCAATAAGAAGTGAGAGAAGATTCTTGAAGAGAAAATTGAGGGTTTGAAATACATTCGATCTGGTTCATTAGGCTACTTCCATAGAGGAGGAGTATTTGCTTTTCAAGGCAAGGAGTTGCCAGCGAACGAGATTAATTCAATAAAATGAACCCCATTGCTTTGACTGTCTACTGAAAGCTAAGTATACTATAAGCTACGTTCAGTATAAGCATAAATATGTTTCGACTATTTCTCTATAATATATATAGTATATACATAAATTTTTTCTCCACATTGTAAAATGATGTACAAGACAAAATCCACTGGCTATCCCAGTAGTGAGTCTCTAAACCGCAGGAAGTACATAACAAAAGAACAAGAGAAGGCTATCCACAATGAATAATGGATAGACGAAATATGCTAAATCTCAAGCTATAACATACCTTCCCCCTCCCACTTCTGAGCCAGCGCAACTACCCCTCTCAAAGAGAGAAGAATGAAAAAAAACACCACAGTTTGATATGAAGCGACAAAAAGCCACTCCTCTTGAGTAAAAGAGATGAGAAAAAAAGTATGTCTGGAGATGACGTCAACGAAATCGCATCCTCAATTTTTATATATATATACATACATAAAAAGACTGGAGGGAGAAGTGGACGATGTAATCGCTTTGTGTACGTGAAGATCAGTCAGAAAGCTCCTATCTTCTTTTAGAGATGTACGAACAATAAAACACCCTCTTTGTTGGTAATCCATCTGTCTGTAAACACTAAGATTCTTTGACACGTAATATTATGGCTAAATGGCTTTAATTTCAAATTCAAAAACATGGAAGAAATTTTTCTTTCATTTCCATCAAAACAAAAATTTTTAATCGCAGATTAAAAAAAAATTAATGCTAAATGTGAAACTGTTGTCCTCAATGTTTTAAGAATCAAAAAATTACCAAGGAATGTTTTTTTAACTTAATTAAGTTAATTTGTAACTATACTCTTTATTTGTGGCTCATTAACTGAATAAAGGTCAATGCGCCAATTACTGCGATTGTTTTAATTACTAGGATTTTTTGAAAAATACTATTATTAACTATTACAGAATAATATAATATTTGAAAAAAATTATTTTTGCCCCTCCTCAATTCAATCGTACGCAAAGAAATACATTTAAAGTTTAAACTATTAATAATTTATTTATTATTAATTTAATTATGTGCCTAAGAACGAAAATTGCTTATCGCAGTAACTAGCACGTTTCCATTGAATGCATGTGCTCCAGTTACTGAGAACAACATAACTTCTAAATACGTATGTTATTTTCATCACAATCTCCCAGTAATTAACGCATTTGATATAATTTGTTTCTTCATTAAATTTGTTTATATAATCAGTTTTTATAAAGTTTTTATTAATATTTTATTGTCTAAATGACACGAGCTTTCAAGTTAATTATCCTTAAATTTTCTTCTTTCATTATTATAGTCAAATTTTTTATTTCAAAGGCTGCTGAACCTGATTCTCGCAGTAAATAGCCCGTTTACCCTAAATAATAAAATTACACTATTTTTCAAGTCATTAAGTTTTGAAAAAACAAATAAAAATGAATGAAAAAAATAATTTCGTTTTTTTACATTAAAAAGTAATAAATTTTACACCTGAAAATCAATTTAGTACTGACAAACAAGCATAATGAGCAATTGAGAAAACAATGAAAGTTATAAAACGTGAGAAATAATAGACGATCGTTTAATAAATAATAAAGAAGCGGAAAATTTTTGTATAAAACAATACCGAGGTGAAATATTATAGCGCAGCGTAGAGGAAAAGCATAAAGATTGAATAAGATCAGTTGATCAGAAAAATGAAATTGACATGTTTAATTTACGAGGACGTTGTATTTTTATCTTTTTCAATAATGGAGTAAACTATAAAAAATAAAAGTGAACCATAAATAAGAGTGAAGAATTCTTCTTTCATCTCTCGTGCAAAAGCACTATTACAAGTGGCAGTAAAATTTCTTTCTCCATTCTTTATTTACACATTATACATGATATATAGTCGTTATTTTCAATCTGGAATATTGTGTGTAAAAATCTGTGCTTATAGGATTATTTTTAGGAAGATCAGTTAATATTTAGTAGATGAAGTATTAACAATAAAAATTTCACCGCTTTTTAACCCGGTAACTGTGTAGTCAAAATAAGTTTTTCGTGACACAAATGCACTACATTTTTTTAATACTTGATATAATTGTATTTTCTCGGCGGTTTTGAGATTTGCAAAATCCGAATTTTTGACCGAAATTTATATTAATCCATCTATTTTAAGTTTTAAAAACTAATTTTAAAATCCTCTATCGGCGACCCAAAAAAACACAAGTAAAATTTTCAGTCAAATTTATTAACTTTTAAATTTTTTTGGTTACCATTTTGGACCCGCATTTTGAATTTTTCGATTTAGAATTTTGAAGATTTGAATTTAGAGACGTCAAAAACCCCCGAATGATCGGTTTCTAATTGTAATCTTTAAAAATGTTTGTCGCCATTTTAAATTTTTTTATTTTGATCCAAAATTCGGATTCAGCGGAAACTTTAGAATAACACAGCCACATAAAATAAAAAAGTGTCTTGATATGAGACCAAGACATGTGTATTCCGCTGTATTTTGTTGCACAGAATCTGAATCCGCCATCAGACATTGGCCAACGGGTCCTGGTTTCTCCCTAACCACAAAAATGCATTGAAATCGCTAAAATGGTCACTTTTGAGTGATCAAAATTAAATCCAACCAAATATTGATAATTTTCTAAGGTCGTTTAGTTTAAATAAACCATTCAACAAGCTTTGCAATTTAAAATTCATATTAAACATTAAATCTATCAAACCTCACCTCAAAAATACTTCTAAACTTCCAAACAAACAAATTATACCATACGAAGCGCAATAAAAAATAGATAAGCTCATGAAAATGACTACTCAGGTCTTTCTGAAGTTGATTGTTACGAACTCGATGGGATGTCAAGGTTCAAAAATTAAAAATGTAGGATCCAATATGGCGGACACTTTTTTTAAATTTGTTACAATTGAAAATCGTTATTCGGAGGTTTTCGGGGCCGCTGAATTATTTAAACATTTTAACCAAAATGTATACATATATATGAGACGCAATCTGAAGAAAGGGACCTTAGAAGCAAAAAATTGTAGGTTATGTTTGCAATTTTTAAAATAAAAGTACAAAAAGAGAATCAACTGACAATATAAATCATTGATGATTATGTTTTCATTATAACTGAAATATTCAATAAATACTGATTTTAATTTGCAATAAGTAAAAATAAACTTTGGAACAAGAAAAAAGTGACGCTAACATAACCTTAAAGTGGTTTGCTTCTAAAGTCTCTTTCTTCAGATTGCGTCACATATATCTGTTTATGTAAGTTAATAATAGGGGAGACCGGGGCGTAATGGATCACTTTTCACTTTTTGTTGCTTAACTTCGTCATTCTTGCTTTAATAAAAATTCCATTGTGTGAAAAACTTAGCCTAACATCTCAGCTTTCAATTAAAAAAAGTACGCTCTAATATCACTTCTACATTTTTTTCTAGAACAATGTTTTTGGAGAAATGCAAAGTGAGGAATTTCGCCTGGGGCCGGGGCGTAATGGATCACTACTCGGGGCGTAATGGATCATCAATGAAATTATAATTTAGATCATCAAATATTATTACTGCATTGACAATTTTGGTTTTTATTGTATATTTATAACAAAGAATATTGAAAATGGAACATATTTAAACTTTAATCATTTTCATGCAATATTCAAATTTTAAAAAGTTGTAGCGAAATGCAAAATTCATTTCCTTAAAAATTCTATTCTCCAGTTATTTTTTTTATAAAAGGTTATCATTGGTACTTATTAATATATAAATTACAAGAAATTTAACTTGACAGGATTATTTTAATAATATTTTAAATATAATAGGTTTTTCTTAATAGAATAAGCAAAGTGATCCATTACGCCCCAAAGGTGTTTGTTGAATATTTTGTTATTTTTTATCAATACCGTAAGTTGTCAATTCTTCTTTAAGAACAAATGTTTAAAGCTCAAAACCTGATATACAAAAATTTGTTACAAGTAATTTTGAAAAAGATATAAGAAGAAATCAAAAATTTACTTTTAAGCGTCAAAATCACTATTTCTACTTTATTTTAAACAATAATGAATGAATAACAATGAGACTTTGTACAAACTTACAGTATGACAAGTACATTATCTTGATCACAAACCGAAATTGCTCTAATTTACCACTTTTGAATAAATTCAAGTGATCCATTACGCCCCGGTCTCCCCTAATGCTATACTTTTTATTTAGTATCTGGAAACCTTACCGAATAAATTAAGATGATTGGTTTTGAAGAAACATATACCGAAAGATAAGGCTAAATTTGACAGGTCACTAACATTATTATATTTTATCAAAATAATGTACTTGGCATACTGTGTTGTATGGTATAATTTGTTTGTTTGGAAGCTTAGATGTATTTTTGAGGTGATGTTTGATAGATTTAATGTTTAATATGAATTTTAAATTGCAAAGCTTGGAGATTATTTGGTGTGGCGGTCAAAGTCAGGGTTTTTGGGGTCGTTGGTTACGAATCTCAAATCAGATGTTCAAAAGTTTCAAAATTAAAAATTGCCGATTTAATAGGATAGACATTAATTCCTCAAATATAAATAAAATTTGTTAGAAACAATATTTTAATCATAAGTGGATCGCCATTTGTATGAAAATTTCAAACATTAGCTCAGTTTCGGCTGAAAATCCTCACTTGAAACGTCCTAATTTCATTCATTTTATTAGATTCTCCATTGAAAACTTGAATAATTAGTCGAAATTACATGAAGTGGAAGTTATTTACATGCCAACGTGAGAGGAAGTTAAGAAGTCCATATTTCGTTTGTATTGACAAGTTCTACCAGAGAGGATCTAACTTTATTGAAAGTCGTTGCCCCTGATGCCCCCCCTCACCTTCCCCTGCCCCTGCCCCTTTACAGTGGAGACGATAAATTTGCAGTCTCCTCCGTTTCATTCGCATCAAGGAGAGCGCCTGTAGGATGAAAAATGAAGCAAACTCCAATTTCGCGGAAGCTTCCGCTACTCAGTCTGCATAATTGATGGAATTAATTGTACACCGATCACCCCGCCGCTATCTCTGCGGCAAAGGCGCTGGATGATTGCCCCCGTTGCGCGGGTGTGAATTAAGAATCGAAAGGGGTGGAATATTCTAACGTTGGAACGATAGCTCGTCGAGAAGAAAATCGCCAATGAATAAAATAAGAAAAAATCTAAGATGAAAATTCAGAAGAGAAAAATGAAGATAAAACGGCACGGAGGGAAAAGAAAATTTTTTTTTTATATTTTTCATGGGTAAATTGCAGTCTTGTTTTGAAATTTTTATAAGGACTTGATCAGAACTTTATTTCAGTTTGATTAAAAGTAGGCCTTAATGGAGCCTCGATTGAGCCAGTTTGGGCGTTACTATTGTGCTCTGATTAAACCCTGATAGAGCCAAGTTGTTCCAAAGTCGAGCAGGGTGCTTCGTTCTAAATGAAGACGTCTTTACTTCTTTAAATACTCAATCTCAAAAAAAAAAAAATAAATAAAAAGACCGACTTGTGCCCAGCTTGGTTTAATTGGGGCTCTATCAAGGTCTGCTAGTAATCCAACGAAAATAAACCTCTGATCACGACCCGGTCACAATTGCAAAACGGTAAGAAGCAGGAACAGAAAAAAGTTCAAATGGACAATTAAGAGAACCAAAAAGAAATTAAAAAATGAGAAAGAAACGAAAATGAAGATTAAAAATCCAAAAAGTATAATGAACAAAGAAAAGAGATAGCAGAAAAGGGGAAAAAATTTAAAAAAAAGGAAGCACAGTGTAAAAGCAGGTTAAGAAGACGAGAAAAGAGACGCGAAAAAGGACAGGTATTTGAGGCAAGGCAGTGTGCCAAGGATAAAACCCAACCATCCTCTGCGGCAGACCCAATCTTTTTTAAATGCCCGCTCTCATTCATCGAGGCCAGACAGTCTCACGATTATAAAGCGCAAATCCTTTTATTCCACCGTTTCGTTTCACCCCTTCTCCCTCTCTCACTCAGTGATTTTTTTCTCGCTACCCCACCATCATACTCCTGCAGATATTGTTCCGGAGTGCAGGCTATTTTATTATCCAATTACTTCTTCATTTGCTTGGCAAAAGGCGCATCCTATAACGGGAGTACGCGAGTCGCGCGACTATAAAAAAACCGGTGAAGGGGAGTGGGGGAGATAAAAAGATAAAAATCTACCCACTCAATTAGTCGTCGCTTGCTGATTAAGATTTGGAAGCTTGCTTTTCATCAAGTCAAAGAAATTAATGCGATGCTTCTCATTGACTCACGGTGTGACGAGCTGGAATATCCAATTTTTCTCACGATTCCCTCTTTTTTTTCTCTTTCTCCTCCCCCCTTTTTCTTTTTTTTCTTTTGATACTAATTTTTTATATTAATAAGAAAATGATTATCCATTTTTTAAGGTTCCTTACTTTTTAGGAGTACCAAAGGACTTCTTATGGAATGACTAGAATGTCCCCCTCTCCCCCATAGTAGAAAAAGTGCACCTTTTTGGACCAAACTCTACTGACAAATCAAATCTTAATCGATTTTAATATAATATTTTTTAAATACTGAGAAAGGTTTGGACTGCAACTCACAACTGTTATAAATTTAAAAAAAATTGAAAGTAACTTTAAAAATTACCTTTATTTGCGAATTTATACATATTTCAATTATACATTTATTTATAGTGCGATTCCATGGGAGGTTTTAGTCTTTTCGGAGTAAGTTAACCAATTGCAATGAAATTCAGGAATTTTAATCTACACATAAAAAGAAATGTTTCCACCAAATATTTAACTTCTGTCAAACTATTTGACTTAGCGAGCTCAAATTTAATACAGATATAAGTAAAATTTTTAAGTAAATTGTTTTTTTTAATTTCGGAAAATTAAATATAATATTTTGTATTGAATAATTTAAATATTAGTGCACGGAAATCACTATTTCATTACGAGTTCAACTTGCTTTATCCCAGTTTTTTTATTTTCCATACTTTGCTGTACTTGCACGTGCTTTGCCGAACTCTACAAATTTATTTTTCATACTTGCCCCAAACTTTACAAAATTGGAGCTTTAATTTTTTATTTTACATATCCAAAAAACTGTTTTTTGTATATCACATATTTGGCTGTACTTCACAGAAGAAAAAAGTCTGACTCCGTTTACACCTTAAATTCAGCCTCAAAATGAGGATGAAAGTAAAACTTTTTTTAGTGTGTTTTCATACTTGCCCCGAACTTTACAAATTGGGAGATGTTACCACTATTCCTAAACACCGTCTACTTTTTCTATTTTTTCGTACATAGTGGAGAGTGGGGCAAAATAGGGTAGGCTGGTCAAATGGGGTACCCCTATTTTTCCATGATGGGTGTTTTTAATTTTTCTATCCTCGATATGTATTATTCATATTGATAAGAAAATTTTATTGAATATGTTTCTGAAAGGTTTTTTCGTGCTCTTTTTAATAGTGATTTTTATTATTTAATATTTAAAAATTAAGGAAGAACCCTTTCAGCATAACAGGTCAAAACAATGCCTATTTTAATTTTTATTTGAAGCACGTAGTGCTAATGCAACGCTTGGCAACAGTGCATTATTTGTATCTCACCTATTCTTGGATTAAACTTGTATATAAGAAAGTCAAATACATTATTTTTGCAAAAATTTGCTATAGAAATTATGATATGATGAATTATGATCGTAAATATATTACGAATATGAAATATTTTTCAAAATTTTAATTTTCGCGCTACTTGTATACCTAACCTCTAAGAAGCAACGTTGCCAAGTGTCTTGCTTAGTAACTTCTGATTGATAAAAAATGGTGTTTTTTGTACGAAATAATTAATTTTGAGTCTCACAGGTTGTGTCTGATCATTTTTTTGGACAATATTTAAACATCAGTTCTTTAGCTTTAACTGTAAAAAGTTACATCAATATCTCGCTGTCACTGTCCTTACAATTGAATTTTAAAGATCATGAAAGTGCATTTTCCAATAAGACAAAATGTGAAAACATAAAATTGTTTATAATTTTTCTTATACATTGTGCAGACCTCTAAAAATTTAACTACATAATTTTTAAACCAACATCTACCATTATTCCAAGTTTCATCAAAAACTCGCTGTGAATTCTATTTCCGAGGGTACTTCCTTAACCCTAATTTTTGATAATTAATATTTAAGTAGTATAGCGCTATACTACTTATTTAATTTTCAATTTTCCAAAAATCGATTCGTTTTATTTGAAAATGAATTTTTATGCTTGAGAAAAAAATTATTTTTATGTTTTGAGATTAATGGTTTTAATGTCGAGGTGCGGAAAAGTCAGGAACAAGTGCGTGTGTAACGTTTGTAAGCCCTCTGTTGATCGATTGTCTCGACGTGTTATTTTTTATTATGTGCTAGAGAGAGAGAGAGAGGGAGGTGACTGAAGGTCGATAAAATGCTGACAATGTTTTACAAAGCAACCACTCTCCGTTTTTTCAAAAAAAAAAAACAAAACAAAAAAGCTAAAAAAAGAAAAAGCCCAGGGCGTGCTTTAGTGATGTACAAAGGATTAAGGCGTCATCGCGCCTAGGTAGGACGAGAAAGAGAGAGATAGAGATAGTGAGTGTCATCCGAGGAGAGTAAAATAGCCACACAAGTTGATGAACTGCTACTATTATAAGCTATAAAAATGCAACAATACCCTTTAAATAAAAGTGGGTGTGTTTTATGTCACCGTCTGACTATTATTTTTAAATTAGAGGACAATTCGTCAGTGCAGTGTATTAAACGATAAAAAATTTAACCTCATAGTTTTTAAACATGTTTATATTCAAATATAGTTTTTCATTTTTAATGCATTTTTTTTGTACTTTGTACATTTTATCTCTCTATCAGAGTTTAATGGGCTAAACATTTCAGTCAACAATCATCAGAACAAATATATGAAATATATAATTTAAAATATTTAAACTAATACTATAAAAATAAGCATGCCTGTGTAAATTAAAATGTCAAAATTAAAAGTAAACTCCAAACGCGTCATCCATTATCTACAAAAAGTTTATTAACGTTAAAATAAAAATAAAAAATAGAAAAAGGCAGAATATGCTTTTGTTACTTTGAATTAATTTAATAAAAAATTTGTCGCTTGAATGTTATAAATATTTTCTAATATAATGAAAAGAAAATAAATTGACTCAAGTATTAATTAAAAATTATCGAGGGATAAACTACAAGCTCACGTTGAAAATGTCTTTCGTTAAACTTAATTAACGAATTGTAAATGATGAACAGTTTGGTCAGCTTTTGTTGTACATTGGACGGCATGTATACTTATGGTTAATTGTGTTTACTGTATTCAACAAGATCAAGGATCAAGAACTTTGCGCGACCCTTCGTTCGTGGACATTACCATGAACGAAACGAAGTGGATGAAGACGACGTCAACGACGACGATGTTTAGTACATCTTCCGTCATTCCAGACGCGACTCTGTTTGCCAACACGGTGGTAATTACTAATACTGCTTTAACAAGAACGTCGTGTTTGATATGCCAGGACCGATATATAGACGAGCACAACGGTTGTTGAAGCTCGTGTTTATACAAAGTGAAACTTCTCCGCAAATCAAATCATTTACGTGCGGTTATAGTTGTGACTGACAGTTGACAAATTTTTTAATCAAAGAAGAATCGTTCCATGGGTCCATGTAGTAACGAAATTTTTATTTCACTTATTTACTTTGTAATTTGATGGTGTTTAAGAACGGATGTCAAAAAGTTTTGAAACATTTTTAATATTTTGCAAGATATTTGCAATCATTAATAGACTACACAAACCTTTAATGTAAATAATCAATTGTTGATACTTTCATCTTATTACACAATATTTTTAAATACAATTATTTACATTTTTGTAAATAATAATTTTTTACATTTTCCACCAAGCCGACGATTTATTAACTTTTGATACAAACCACTACTTAGAAACCTGCAGTTTTTAAAATTTTTTAAATTAACTAATTTATGTAGTAAAACATGTAGGTGTTTTTATAATTTTAACAATTCATCAAATGTTTAAACAAATAATTTAATACAAATGTTATATTTATTAATTTTTGACACACTCTGAAGAGGAAATCGGTTAGATCTCGAAACGTTGGAGTAAACTAATTTTTTAAAAACTATTTGTCCGAATGTTTTCGTTTATTTTTCTATGTACATTTATAATTAAATAATTTTTGTTATTTGCTATAACTCATGACACAAAGCATTTGGAAAGATATTAAACAATTTCTGGATTTTTAAATCATAAAATATTTTTATTATATATTTTTCAGATTAGTGAATTTTGCAAAAATAAAAAGGTACAGAATGTTTCTTCGGTGCTTTGTATCAGAAGTTAGTAAATAACATCAAACATTTAATTTGTTTAAACAAGTTTTTAATAGAGTTAACAATTAACAACAATAAGAAATAAATACTGCAGTATAACAGTTGACAATTGTCATAAATAAACAAAAGAAAAAAAATATATTTATATTAACATTTTTCAGGAACTTTTTAGCAGTCCATCACTATTTGTAAGGGAGTCGTCAATATACCATGTGGTTTAAGGTTGGGTTACAGTTTTTCCAGAACGTTTTTTCTAATTTTTTATTTCGCAAATATTTTTTTGTAATAAAGGTGAATTTCAAAAAACTTTATTCCAATGAAGGTGATTTTCTAATTTTCTTTCCTTCCATAAAGGTCATTTTCTAAAAATTTATTTTTTAAGGAAGCTAATTTATAACATTCTTTTTCTAAAAATATTCAATTTTTGTAATTAAGTTTGTAATTAATTTTTTAATTCTGTAAGAAAAATACTGAAGATTTCGTTAAAAAATTAGAATCTTAAAATCTTAAAATAAATAATCTAGTTAAAAAACGAAATTACCAAATAGAAATTATAGGGAGTTTTTCCCTAAAGATATTTTAAATTGTTTTAAAAAATATTTTATAAATAATTTAATTGTGAAAATTTGTGTATAAAACTGCTGCAAATTAATATTTTTTCAAAGAAAAACCTAACTTTTTTCACAAATTGTGATAAGAAAAAGTAATTTAATAAATTTTTTTTTTTTTTAAATAAACGTATAATTTTGTAAGAAAAATTATGACTGAGCAAAATAGAAAATATGAAAAATAATTTCTTTATGTTTCAATCTTAATTTTTTAAGTATTTTCTAACTTTTATCAAAATTATGAAATTATACAAAGTTTAAGAAAATAAATTTTAAAAATCATCACTTTTTAGAAAAAGATTTTGTAGAAATCAAAACTTGTTAGAAAAACTTTTGTTTGAATACAGATTAAATTAGAAATCGGTTTTTTTTAGACAAAAACGATTAGAAAATATTTTTTTTAAATGAGCACCTACCCAATATTATGTCACTTTTTTGTCAACCCCTCTTCCCTATCGTGTATTGACAACAAGACAGTACAATACGAAATGGAAAAAGTTTTCAAGTTTACAAATAAAAATTAAACATCTTAGGTTCTTGTCAATTTCATGAGTTTTCCAGTTTCACTTTAAATGACACCTAAATTTCTAAGTTCAAATATTTTTAAAAATTTTATGATAATTTAGAAATATAAACCACTAATTTTTAAGCAATCGTTCTGTTAGTTCCATAACCATGATGAATCGATATATATATTATATTAGCATAATTTTACATCACTCTTCCTGCATTGCTGATAATATTTGATTGATTGTATACATGGTTCCGACTGTTTTACCATCGTAAATATTAATCAGAAAACTGTTTACTAAGCAGCTCATTGCTACGAGCAAAAATAACACTATTTAAACCGTTAATTTTCCTTAAAATCGTGTCCCTTTTCGTATAATAAGCGAAAAAAATTCCGATCACAAATGTAGATTACGTTAAAACTAATTAAAAAAGGAAAGTAAGTATTGCATTTATCCAAGGATAATTATTAATTATATTATTAACTATTATTATAGACCATAACTTTTTACTAAATAAATATTTTATCTATAAATAATTTGAAAAATAATTATACGTATGAAAAGTTAATATAAAGGATAAAATTGCATTATTTATTAGATTATTATAGTTAATAGGAAACTGAATCTGTAAATATTTTGTTAAAGTAAAAACAATTAAACTCTTTTGAAATGATTTAGACGAAAGAATCTAGACAAATATTATTTACAAAAGAAAACAGAGAACAACTTTTTTTTTGTTTTTCATCACAGTAACAGATAATCTCAAGAGATAAATCTTTGTAGAAGTACATTTTTCATTTCTTACTTTATAAAAAAATATCTATAAAAATTTCTTTTATATCAAACAATAGTGTAAATAAATAAAAAAAAATAATAATAGTTTGAGAAAGTTAAAGAGGGTACCGACGAAGCGAAATAAAAGTGTCGAGAGAAATTGATAAATTTTTCTTTTCCATTCATCGCAGGAATTCTTTTCAACATAAACTGGTATTATATTGCGTTTATAGAGTTTGAAAAACTGTTCAAATAATCATTAAAGCTCAATTTATTAACGATTTTAATAAATAACGATTTACCTTTACCCCTATGTTATTAAAATTAACTTTCAATCAATGAAACAACTTTTCTCATCATAAAAAGTTTTTTTTTAATATTATAGGTATTATGGAGTATGAAGATTGTAAGTTTTACCTTTTTTATGAAAAAGAAACCGTACATTCCAGTTGACTTACCTGAAACATAAAAGAAAAATTGTTTCTTAAAAACAAGTCACACAAAAAGTAAACTTATTAATTAGTTTTGTTAAAACTTTTCTTAATTTATTTATTTTCTTCTGGCTCTCGTTTAGTATCGAGATTAATAAATTCAGCATTTTCTATTTTTATGATATAACTTTTTATGTTTTTCAATTTGCATGCTTCAATAAAATAAATAAATTAACAAAATATTATTACTATTATTATTTTATTATTTATTTATAAATAAATGTAAATAATTATTATAAAAAATATTTTTTATAAAGAAGTAAATAGTATCTAGATATAATGAAAAAAATATTATTTATAATTATAATAAGTATAATACGAAAAAATACTTAAAGTATTTTTTAATATAATGTCAAAAGCAACAAATTTTTTATAGTTATACATTTTTTTCTTTAACTTGCAAAA
The DNA here is from genome assembly GCA_032872475.1 of Leptopilina myrica (nomen nudum). NCBI lineage: Eukaryota > Metazoa > Arthropoda > Insecta > Hymenoptera > Figitidae > Leptopilina > Leptopilina myrica (nomen nudum). The sequence goes on from CM065463.1 coordinate 38,167,425, forward strand.
ACAGTTGTGTAATGCGATGGAATTAAAAAAAGTTTTTTTCTACAATTCTTTTTCCTTTTTATATTCTTTTTTATATTCTTTAGCATGTAGAGTTTTCAGGATCGTTGCGAGAGGTCATATGCATTGTGATAAGAACCAGAACGTATAAAGGTAACCACAGAAAATGCAACTGAGAAACTAAACTGTGACACATAATAGCTAAAGAAACTTTGCACCAGGTACTACTGGTGGGTGGTAGAAAAGGGAGGATTAGTTTTCTCCAAAGTCCTCTTTTTCTCGATTTTCTTCTTTTCCCTCTCTTCTTGTTTCTTAAATATTACTGTACGCTTATCTTTAAAGTGAACAAGAACATTGGATTCAAACTGCCCCAGATTTTTTTTTGTTTCATTCTGACTTTGAATGGTAAAAATTAAAAGAAAGAATTCTAAATTAATTGATAAGAATGCAAAATAAATAATAAATTTCAAAATATAGAATATAGAGTGTAAAAAGTTATATTGAATTGGAAATTTTATTTATATTGTGAATCAATATAAAAAAAGGTAAAAAATGCACTTGCAATTAATTTTGAATGAAAGGACCTTTATTGAAAATGAGAAACATGCCTTGATAAAGGAAGCATATAATTTTGCAAAAGTGTAATATTATATTGCGCTAAGGAAACGAGAGGAAAGAGACCATTAACATTGAGAGAGAACATCAAAGGCTTTAATAGTACCCGGTCCGTAAATTATGAAGTTATAAAGTTTCTCAAAAAGATACTTTGCAAGTGTTTCACATCATAAATTTTTAATTTCAAAAATGATGAATGTTATTTAATCACTTTAAATATGAAGGATATGGAAAAATCTTTATAAGACTTTACAACATTTTTATTTGTAGGATTCTTTATATTTCCCGCTAAATAGATGAAAAAATACAATTTAATTCATTCAAATTGAAAATTGTATTTTAATATTTTATTCAATTTGCGAATTTTTTGCGCATTTTATGCACATATTAAATTTCTTTGAACTTAAGATGAAATTACACAATTATTTATACGTAGGTACTCAATTTATAATTTTTTAAAAATAAATATCAGAGTTATAAAATAATTTATTTTTAATACAGATGAAGGAATTTCGTTGAACTAAAATAATTCTTTTTGTACTTGTGAGTCATTCACCTGATGGAATTAACTTTCCGAAAAAAAATTTTGTTGCCTTTTTCACCCTTTTAGAAAAAAAACTGAGTCTCATCTAAAGTTTCTCAATTTTTTTCAGTAAGCTTGACTCTGAAACCAAAATTCGCATTCCGTGACGTAGAGAGTGTTTTTGCTCAAAGCAAAATGGAAGTCGCATGATGCTTTCCCTTCTCGAAACTAAAATTATTCAATTAGCTTAAAATCCAGGGCGTAGGCGAGAGTGTTCTTATTAAGAGCAGACTAAGAGGATTTCCCGAGATAGGTAGTTCGTGCGGTAGCTGCAACCAACTTTAGAAAGCAGCATGAGACCCTCGCGGCCTTCCAAGTGGTTAGGAGGGTTCCGCATTTCCGGCCCTGGGAAGTGAACCTTTTTCCTTGTTTGGAAGCAAACTCTTAGTCGTTCACTCCTTTCGCTACATAGAGAAGCGCGTAAATCTATTTCTGCAAGTCAAATATTTTCCAAATGCTGCCAAGAGTCTATTGCATCTTTTTTTCTACATGTAAAATAATAATAATTCTTGGTTTGTATATAATAAAAAGTAACAAAAAAATGTTAATTAAAAAAATTATAAAACTGTTTTTATCAGACGGATAGTTTATGACAAGACGGCTGCAATGTTTTTAGAATAAAAAATATTGAACATAAAATTTTTTCCATTAATTATTCAAACGAAATATGAATCAAAACGTTGCTTCGCAATCCTTTTGTGTTAGTTTTTTGTCTCAATTCGATACCCTTAGACAAAATGTGTCTCCAAAACTTATATTATTTTACTATCAGACAGAAAATATATAATAAATATTATTTAATTAATTATTATTATCTAGCTAAATACTATTTTTCAAATCCCCCCTCCCCTCTAAGGCGTGATGTAGTTTAAGAACAGCCCCTATCTTTGCCATATAGTCAAACATATTTAAGTTTAATTCAAACCTATTTTCTGGTTCAGTTTAAGAGATTTTATATTGAAATCAAACATAAATTGTTATTGATTTTAAATTATCCGTAGTTAACTTTTAAGTTTGATTCAAACATAAATTTTTTTAACATAATTTTTGTTTAAACCGTAACAGAAAATATATTTGAATTAAATATAATTATTTAAACAAATAATATTTTTAAATCAATGCAGTAGATATTTTCAATATATTGAGATTGAACTTACAAACTAATTTCAATTAAGCAAAATCGTCTAACATTATTTTTGTGTTTCATTTAAGTATAATGTTTCCTCAGTGTTTACTCCTCAACACATTTCTAAAAAGACATTTAGTTTAAACATAATTAATATGTAATTATGAAGCTTCAAAGCCAGAAAAAACTCGAAAAAGTGAGGTTATGTTAAATAAAAAAATCAAGTTTTCAAAACATTTTTTGTTCCACTGTTTGTTAATGACAAAATTATATTATAAATCTAATTAAAATAAATTAGTTAATGATTTTTTTGCTTATTTGTTAATGTTAGATTATATTTACATGTAAAGTATAATTCCTTTGAAGATGTGCATTCGTGTAATTAATTTTTATTTTTGAGACCGAAAATTAATTTTATTAATTTTATAATTTAGAATAGGGGAGAGTGGGGCAAAATGGAGTAGGCGGGTCAAATGGGGTACATCATCCATGTTTTGTATGGTAATTTGATACCACTCCATTTTGCCCCACCCATGGGGCAAAATGGGGTTTTTGCACCTTCTCAGAAAATGGGATATAAGTTCTTTCAAAAATTTTTTTCTCCGCTATTATCATAATTTCCTCAAACCTAAGAGTACAAAGAAGAATTCTGATGATTAGTTGAATCGATTGATTCATTTTGCCCCACTCTCCCCTAATTTACTACATATTTGTAAGTTTGTGTTAAAATTAAATTTTTGTATTTCCTTTGTTTATGTTGTAATGTCACTTATCTTACAATGTGGCGAGGGATTCCCTCTAAACGTGTGTAAAGTTGTAATTTTTTCCAAGGTGTGTGACGGAGGGTTAAACAATGTTTTTCATATTTATATTAAAAACTAGATGAAAAAAAAATTTCGTTATAAGATCGTCCAATTTGATCAATTTTTGACCGAGTTATAAGCATTTGATAAAAAAATTTTCGTCAAAAACGTGATATTTCAAAAATCTGTATCTCTTAAGTCGTTTTATGAACAAATTTAAAGAAAATCATGGTAGCTCATTTCAACGAGCACTAAAAGAATAAAAATATTTTGCAAAAAATTGAGAAGCAAAAGCAAAATAATTTCCGATTTGGTGTGGAATGCCTCATATATATTATTGTTTCATTTCAACAATCTGACATATTTGATCGGACATTTTGAATTTTGAAAATCTAACATGAAATTCGTAATCAGCGACCTTGAAAACTACCAGGAAATGAATTTCAGTCGGAAACACATGAATTTTAAAATCATCCTTCATTTTTATTTTTGAAAAACTGCCCTCTAAAGTTATGAATTTTGAAAAAGTTACTTTTTATGATTTATTTAATATTCAATTATAATAATTTTTGGCAAGAAGCACAATTTACAATTCTCGTATAAAATAATAATTTGAAATTTGAAAAATTTCAGTCTTATCATTGCAGCGATGTTTTTTCAGTAATGTGTTTTTCGAAAATTAGTTACATATACATATATGTGCAAAAGTAATTTGAAAAGTATGCCTATGACGTTGTCAATTGGAGAAAAGTTGGTGTTAGACTTTATTGGTTACACCAAGCCAAGCTCGAAAGCGACGCAATCTCATGAAGGGTTTCATTTGACAACTCTTGCAGAGTTTACGGTTCGCTGATTTTCCCTCGCAAGCTCCCGCAGACTCAACACCAGTAAACTCAAGTACAAAAGTTTTGAAAGTGAATTCTCAAAATGAGATGAATAGTTGATTAGAAATTTCACACGCTCTAATATTTAGTTTACACTTAGAGAAAATCTCTTTCAAGTACATAAAACATTTTTAGATACCTATCGAATAAAAATTTTCTCTCAAAAAAGAATTCCATGTATTCAAAATTTTGTAAGTAAAACTTTTAAGTAAAGACTTTTGGAATTAGAAAATTAGAGAAAAGAAAAATTGAAGACTTTTCCCCTTGCGTAGAGAAATTAATCATAATTTTGCGGTAGAATGAATCGTAATAATATTATTTGAAGAGAATATTGGATGTTGAAATAGCAACTATTTGTCATTTGGTTAACCGAACGCCAACGTTTTCCACTATTCTCGTGCGGTTTTTCATTTGAATGAAGATTGCATAGCGCCAATTCACATATTCATAATTATCTGTTTGAAATTAATTTCCAAACTTTAAATACATGCAGTATAATTTACATAAAATCACACATATATATACATCCCTAAAAAAAGATATATTTGTCTAAAAATCTACAACAATTTTTATGTTTCAAAAACATTTTATAAATTTCAAATAAATGTAAAATTTGTTAATTTTGCTTGTTTAAAAATAGATTTAATTTGCTGCAAAATAAATTAAATTTACATCAAATGAAAACATTTGTGATAAATAAATTTTATATTTGAAACAAAGAAATTTTTGCTGATTGCAAATCTTGTTTTAAAATATATATATATATATATATATATATATATATTAAAGGTGGAATTAAAACAAAATTACCGGATCAGATTTATACACTGAAAACTTGCAACCTCAAAGTTCGTGTCTGTTTGCAAGTTTATAATCTATATAGACACGTGAGAAAATTGTTACACCCTCGAAACTCTATAAAATCTATAATTACATTTTAACGATTGTTTTCAAGTGAGAATTAAGCACACCTTGTGAATTTTCTCGAGGCGTGGCCTGTGGCACTTTGTCTCACGAAACTCCCAGATACTTCTCTTCTACACCTTAATTGTTCAAGTAGAGGAGTTGTGTTTGCAATTACTAAAGGAATGCAAGTGTGCTGGCATTGTGTAACGTTTTGCAAGTCGTGAGAAAGATGGAGGGGTGGAAGGCTAATATGAGTGGTACAGGGGAAATCTGCGTAAACCCTTCTAACACAGTATCACGCACTGAGAAATGATCTTTAATTAGAGGCGTGTTGGAATGAACGAATTGTGACACTATTTCTGCCTTTTGCATGTTTGCGCGTTACTCTTCTTTAAAGAGCAGAACATTTTGTTTTTTAAATTCCTTTCTGAAAATTAGCTACTATTTTGCTTCATACTTTGTGCTTTTTAATGAGAAATATGAAGCGTAATTAAAAGTTCTCGGAATATAAATTTACAAAATTAATAAAAGTTTTTGTCTAACACTAAACTTTGCTACATGAAAAGAAAAGAATTTCATCCACTTTATCTGTAGTGTTAACTTTCATTTTCTATTAATAGGGTAAATGTGGGTATTACCGTGGTTTGAAATCTAATGCAGATTTCACAAGATATTTGTATAATTTTTTTTAAATTGATCTTTGACTTTATTTGATGTAATATAAAAATTGAGAATGTTGTAGAGCGTATATTTAATTAAATAATAAATTATTTTAAAAGTAATGCAAGTGCAGGTATTACCGTGGTGCTCAAAGCTTCATGATCGGAAAACCGTGTGCCAAATACCGTTGATGATCTAGTTACCGTGTGCCTTATACCCCGAAAATTTCAACTTTCAGAATTCACAAACGGTTGCATGAAATTAAGCGAATTTGAAACAATGGTTTATTAATTTAACAATAAATATTCTTATATTTTAGCAGATAATAATAATAATAATCACAGAATTCGTTATGAATCTATTAATAACTTTATTTAGTGATTTATTTAGTACCTAATAACATTTAATTAAATATTTTTTATGAAAATAGTAATTATTAGTAAAATTTTATTAAAAATCATTTAAAAATTATTAATTTTTAAGATATTTGTTACTGACTTGACAATAATATGATAACTAAAAATTTCAATGGTAGATAGAAAATTCCAATTATATTTTTTAATTGGACAATCAGTGAAAAATGGCGGACTTACTAATTTTTTTATTTGATTTTTAGTGAAATCTTAGATTAAAATGGTGAGAAATACAGGCATTAAATATCAGTCAAGTTTCACTGATACAGTTTTAACGAATGGTATAAAATTAGAAACTAAATGGCCAATGTAGCACATTATTTATTTATATTTGTTAAAAATACTAATTATTGAAATTTTCGACACTTTTTGAACAGGAAATAATTTCAGTTCAGGATGAAATTATTTAAAGTCCATTTAATAGGAGAGGAGAGGCTCTATAAAAGTCAACTAAAAACGACGTTAAAACGTGAAAATGGTGATGTAAAATTTGGATAATGTGGATTAAACAGAATAGATGTAATTTAATGGCTGTCCGTGAGTTGCGTTTATGCTAAATGTAACCTGTATACACCGATGTTGACCACCGTAACATCAATTGAACAAAAATCGCCTATCGATTATCATTAATTGCAAAAGCCGTCTGCATTTTTCAACAGTCATGAGATTCGAGAATTCACCTATCGCCATTTCGTCTCTTATCATAAAAAAAGACTTTTATTTATTTTTCTTTAATTAACAATCAAGATTTTCATAAAGAAATTTTGTTGAATGTACAAATATATAGAAACAAGTTTTTCTTATCAATAAATAAACAAATAATTTTATAATAAATCCATCTTTAATGTTCTAGATGATTATATTTTGAATTCTATTCTATATTAGTTGAACTATTTTTTTACTTGAAGTATAATTCAAATATAAATTATAAATGAAAACAAAAAAATTCGAAAATCAGAAATAAAGGAAAGATTTAAAAAATGTCAGTACAAAATTATAATATAAGACACAAATTATGCACCTAATGTAAAAAAAGTACACGCTTTTGTGTTACGCCTGAAGAGTGGGACGCAAAAGAAGTGGAATCATTCATTTGCTCGTATAACGTGCGACGCGGAGATTCCTTGCGAACAATAAAGTTGATAATGTTAAGTGGTGTTGCATTATGGAATAAATTCAATTTACAGTTAATTTTCTAAAGCCCTTTTCCAGCATGACTCTTGTCGGTGGCCTGTGTGTTCACTTTGCATATGCGTGGAAGTTAACCCCGTTATGGTTACCGCCTTCCACATTGTGTGGCATACGTGTCGCATTACTCCCTTTAATTGTGTCATTATGCAGCGGAAATTTCCTCATATCCTTGGTGAAAAACCCTCCTTCAACTCACACCTCAACGGATTTTCTCAACTATATACATGCATGCATAACAATACACAAATGTCACTACTGCATACACACACATACACACACATATACACAATATAAGCTCAAAGCTATAAAGTCATTTTTCAAAAATGGTTTCCGGTAATTAATAATTTTACGTGACCTAATTAAATTGTGGCCAAGAATATAGTATATAATATATGATAACATTATTCACACTTGTTAATTTTAATGTCTGGTATACGAGAATATATTTCGAAAGTGTTGAAATTTATTTTCAGATTGTAATTGTTATTAACTATTTTTTATTGTTAATTGTCACTTATAAATTAATTATATACAACATTATAATTAACATTAACAAAAATAAATTAAAAAATAATATTAATTATACATTCAAAAACAACTAATTTTTATTCCATTATTATGCACCGTAAATTCTCGGTGTACAGTTTTTCTAAGAATAGCAGCAATTATGTTACGTTTTTTGTCTCAATTTTTTATTCTTAGAAAAACTTTAAAAAAAATAAAATCTTGTTCTGAGATAATTGTTCTTTTAATAAATTTTTTATTTTATTTATTTCTAATTAAGCAAACAATTATAATCAATAATAATAATAATAATAATAATAATAATAATAATAATAACAAAACATTTATAATAACAGTAATAATAATAATAAAAATATTGAACAATAATATAGAGATGAAGGCAGGAAAGAGGACGTCTGACTACAACTCGACTTATACTACTTACAGTCGTTCTACAATCTTAACTCTCATTACGACTTATTCGTAGAATATAACAATTTAATTGATTTTATATTAAAAAAGAAATGATAGATAATTAAAATTAAAAGAAAATTATTTATCAATAATAGTTAGCTATACTTAGTAAATGAATATTATAAATAGGCAAACAATAGTGAAGTTTCAATCTTTAAAAAATATTTATGAAACTATTATTACTTGAAAAATTTTTTAGTAGAATCTTTAAATTTGGGAAATTTTAAAGAACTTCTTTTACAATTCCTACTAATTTAAATTTAGGTATGTAATTTTTTTAAGTTTCTTCCTTAGTTCTAACTAATCAGTCGTATAAATTTTAAAAAATTGCAATTTTTACAAGAAATTAAAATTTCCTAAGAAATAAGAAAATTTATAAAATGTAAAAACAACTTTTTTAAAATTTTTTTATGATTAAGTAAAGTTCAAAAAAAGAACAGAAGAAATTGAACTCCCTCCAAAACGTAATTTTTTATTAGCTTTTTAAAAGTTCATTTCTTTTAACAAATAAAAATTATGAAGTTAAAACTATTTTAATAATAAAAAATATTTCTTAATCATTGAAAATAACAACAACAAAATTAAGTCTTTTAATAGAGTAAAAATTTCTGAAACGTGCCACCTAAAACATAATAATATTAGGTTTTTCTTAAATTTTAATTGTTTTGTAACATTTTTCATTCAAAGTTACTATGTAAAAGGATTTTGCACAAAAATTACTCTTATTATTTGCAATTGAAAATTTTGATTACTTTTTTAAAAATTATTTGTAGAAAACCTTTTTAAACGATTTCAATGTTATGATGAGTATTAGTTTTGTCTTGAATCTGAATTTCAAAGAAAAACGATTTTGTTTGAAAATAATATTTAATTTCAATAAACAAAATAATTGTTTAAACAAAAACATTTTTATTTGAAATTTGGATTCAAAATCAAAATAATGCCAGTTGAATCACTGTAATCGGTCAATAAGTTTTTCAGAAATTAATTTTTTTTTAATTAAAGTAAAAAAAATTTTTTTTTTTTAAATCATTTCACTTAGAGATTTTTTGAGTAAAATGCTACAGGAAAATGAACATTTAAACAAATTTTTCGACTTTTGGTGTCACGTTTCAAAAATTTTTACTCAATAATGTAAATATCGATATAATAAAATTTTACTTAGTCATTCTTAAATTTAATAAAATTTGAAAATAAGAATTTTGCATTAAATAATTAATAATAATCAATGTATGAGTTTAGGTTTTTCAATTTAATATCTTTTAAAATTTAGAAATTGCAGATAAACTTCAAAAATTTGGTTTAATTTTCTCGTGTGTTGCTTTCACCTAAACTTTGAGCTTATTTACCTGACTTATGAATTCTTTTAACGATTAATTTTAATGTTTAACCTTTCAAATTTATTGAAATGTGCCTTAAATCGTAAAGTAGTATTGTTATTTACAATTGTATGATTACAAATGAAAAAGTTAATTATTTAGGGCCAATAAAGTGAAATGTGAAAATAAAATTAGAAAACTGAAGATTAACTGATAATGAGAGTAATCGTGGTCTTGAAATATTGTTCCATCAGCTTCAGTTATTATTTTACAGGAGTTAATTATTCCATCGTAAAATAGCTTCATTGTCGGGTTTTTCTCTGTGTTCTCTCTTTCTCTCTCCGGCAAACGAAATTACATTAAAGCTCATGGATTTGAGTGTAATTTCTTTCTGGCATGGTCGTTAAATCTCATTGGTGATTCGTGGATTAAGTAGCTTATGAACTTTATTGCAATTTTCCATAATAATTTATCGTAAAAGACAAAAAAAAAAGAAAAGAAAACATTTAATTTTTATTTTTTCTCTCACAAGCACGCTCAAAAAATACATCAGCATTTGGTAACTTTTATTGGAGAGAATTCCTTTTCATTCACGCTCACTGAGGCATGCGGGGAAAATTTTAAAATTAAGAAAATGGTATCTCGTTTGCACGAAGCAACTAACGTCCAATAATGTGGTCAAAGAGAGAAAGAAAAGGAGAAAAAAGAATGAGGGCGAAAGTGGAGGACAAAAATGAAAGAGAAGACGCGACAAGAAGAGCCTCGGGTGCAACTATAGCGACAGGCAAATTCAAGTTAATAGCGCAATAAAAGTTGCTCCAAAGCAATTTCACATTCCGCTAGCTAAATTACACACTCCGCAAGATTGTGCGAGCTTCACTCTATCCTTCTTTGTCCCTTTCCCTTGTCTTGCTCTCATCCCCTATGCACCGTCCCCTTTAGGGACGTGTCTCCACCCACGCGAGAGACTCCATACGAACGCAAAGGATGTATTCTCTCTAAAGAGGACTTCCGCCTTTATGACGGGCACTCTCGACCCAGTGTGTGACTTACAACACGACGATGTTGCCATCGACCGGCGCAGAAAAAGAATCGGGGAGAAATGTCCAAACACAGTGAGGGAAATGAGAGAGAGACAGAGAGAGAGAGAGAGAAATTTGGGTGCGAAAACGTCCCAACTTATCGGTCCAGTGGATCTGCCATTTGGGTACGTACGCCATCCCCTTATCTTTTTACGACCCACCTATCTCTTTACTGCGTTTTCCAAAATGACAATGCTTATATGAAAAGAGAAAGTCCGATATGAAGCGTTTAGCATCAGACAACGTGAAAACACTCTCCTAACATAAAAGAGAAAAGCTTTTTACTCCTGCCGAGAATTCTGATCTAAATGTTGACATTTTCACATGCTCATTCTTCTCTCGATACTCTCGTTATTTTTTTCTCTTCTTTTCTCTCTTTAGCCTTCTGAATGAATATTTCAGCATTTAAACGCTTCATTTTCCATTCAATAAATTTTATTTTTGCTTTTTAACATTTAAGTATTAATTATCTAGAATAATCGTAGTATTCATTCTTTCATTTTTTCGGTCTGTCCACACTTTGAAGTTACTTTTTGTGTATAAACGAAAAATTTTACTCAATAAAAATGTTTTTTTTCATTTATTTACGAATTTATATAATTGTTAAATTATTCGAAAACGTATAGCAAAGATATTTTAAGTTTGATTTAAAGAAAATTTGTTTGAATCAAATAATTTTTTTTCTCAGTGAGTGATGAAATAATTATTTTTTATTACAAGAAAATTTTTACTGTAACGTCTTCAAAAACAATTTTATTATTTTAATTCAATTATATTTTTAATAATTTTTGAAAAAGTTCTTTGAGAATTTTCGAATCTATTTGCTAAAAATCATTTCAAAGAATTCACGCTATAATTCTTGAATATTTCATTTTTATCTAAAATTTAAACTAAAATTCAAGTTTAAATCAATTAACAAATTTACAAAAGTAAATAATTTAATGAATAATTGCATGTTTCTTAAAATGTAATTCTTGTAAAGAAAATTTTTAAATAATGAATTTTAATTTTTAAGAATAATTAAATTTTTTTTAAAAATTCGATTAAAATAACTGTACTTATTAAAAATAATTGAAATTTTGAAAATAATTAAATTCCAGAGAAAATTTTTTATTATTTATAAAGATAACTGAAATTTTGACGATTATAGAAAAAATTTAACAAATGTTAGATTTTTTTAACATAATTGAATTTCAGTAAAGAATCTTATTATTTTTGAAAACAATTGAATTTCTGCAATCATTTGTAACTTTTCCAAAATTCAATTTTTTTTAGTATTTAAAAATTTTTTGAAGTTAATCTATTTATGAAAATTGTAAAAGCAACTTTTTTAAAATTGAGTTGATTTTTTGAATATTTAAGAAAAATTATTATTTATTCAGAATTAACTTATGTCAAAAAATTACTGATAGAAACAGAAAAAACTGGAATATTTTGTCTTTCTGTGAAACACAAAAAAATTAAAAAACCTTTTTTAAAGATTTTACGTTGAGCAACAATAATGAAAAATGTATGTTTTCTAAATGAAATTTAGCAACAGTTTTATCACTAAAAATAACGAAAAATAGTTTTTAAACCTGAGCATCGTTGTCAATTATTTCCGTTTTAGATCAAAATTGAAGTCCAAATTCGTAAATGTACACAAAATTAGTTCTGAATAGATTCGAAAAACCTGACGTTTTCTGTGCTATTAATTTTGTAAAAAGAAGATAAAAATCATGACTTTAAAAAATAGTAATTTTAGGTCACGAAGTGGACATAGCTCCAAGTAACAATTTTAGTCGAGGACATACACTCAACATTGAAATCGAAAGACATAAAAACGGGTGAAATTTAAGTCAAAAATGACATGTCAATAGAGGAGTGTAAATTAATATATTTCGAAAAAGGTAGGTAAAGAAAAGCAAAAATATAAAATGAAAAATTAGGTCAATTTGAAATACTTTTTTAAAAATCGCAAGTAAATATATTCGCTCTGTATTTCTTTAGGAAAAATTGATGAAACAAGAGAAAAGCAAGAAGATAATTTCAACCCTACAATTTTTTTCTACCTAACTAAATAACTTGTTGGCTTCAACCCTCTGCAAATATTTATTATCTTACCCTTCGTACTTAAATTTTTATTATCTTAGTCTACCCTTGAAAGTACTTTTCCATGTAATTTGAATTGTAATTCATTGCACTTTCTTCAACAGAAATAAAAAGAAAAGTTGCACAATAACTTGAAACAAGTGTCAACAAAGGTGATTTGTAATAATCTTTCTAAATCAAAAAAACTGTTTGAACAATATTTTTACTATATAGGGAACTTACGTAAAATTTATAAAGTAATTTTTCAATACAAACAAAAAAATAAAACTATAGACAATAAAAGTTCGAATACAAGTTTAAAGTGGAGCATGAAAATATTAATATCGTCGGCTGTAAAAGTAAAAATGTAAGCGACGTAAAAAAATATTCCAATCGCTGCATTCTAAACCACCACACGATTGGAAAAAAACTTGATCCGTCAGAACACTTTCGTCGATCAATAAAATGTGAGTACTATGTTTAACCAGTGAATTGCTTGGAGCAACCAATCATTTTTTCAGTGTACATTTCAAACATTTCAAATCTGTTCATATAGTATACATTGCACAAAACCGACAGTTCGCTCTTGTCGTGTATAACAAAAAAAATATCTTTCAATGGTTTCCCATTTGTAACGATTGTACAGATTCAAGTACACTAGACTATATCAAAGACGTTAATAGATATGATGCATTTTTTTCACACTAACAAAAATATTTTCGTTTCTATATTGGAAATACTAATGGAATAATATATTTTTTCCACTTTACTTTATGAACGTCAATTTAAAACATCATCTTTATGAGTAAAGTGAAAACTATTTTATTTTAAAAAACTTTTTTAGCTGGAACATCATATTCTGAGTTAGTAAAAAACTTCAACTAATTTCTGACGCATAGTTTGAAAAACTATTTATTTAAATTTTATAATGGAAATTGTCAGAAAATTTTTACTTATGTAAATTTTGTGATAAATTTATAATTAAATTCACTAATAAATTTAGAAGATAATTTAGACCATCCGTTTATTTATCTATGAATTGGACACACAATGTACAAATAAATGTACAAATAAACATTGATATACACTCACACAAAGTACATATTGACTGACATATTTTGTAATATTAACTTTTCATTCGTATCCATGGCGATTTACAATTTTTAAACAATACGTGATGGTAAAAAATGAAAAAATGAAGATAAAAATGATTGATATTTTCAACACCAATTATTTATTTCAATGATAAAAAAGTTTTTAACAACACGTTATAAATGTTATTTTGCTTTTACCGATAACACACACAACCAAGCAAAAAAAACTATTTTTTATAGAAATTCGTATGTAAATTTCGTAATACTAAACGCATAATGTAACTACAATAGGTTTCTAATATTTACCCACTAACTTTACTTAATTTTCAAATGAATTTTCATACCTTCTAAGCGAAAATCTACAGAATTATGTTAGCGCGAAATTCAAAAATTAAAGAAGAAAATAATTCTTTGAGGCTTAAATTATTCCAATATTTAAATTCAAAACTCGTTATGATACATTTAATTTGAAATTTTTCTTACAAATGAAAAAAAAACAATTTTCTCTCGCGAAAAAAATATGTGTCAGTACGAAAAAGAGAAGTAAAGAGAAAAAAGATCAAGTGTCGTTGCGAGGTGGTGAAGGAAATCCCTCAATGACTTATCCGCTCGAACGACAACCATGCCAAGTCAGAGGAGCAAAGGCCACTCGTAAACCTAATAATCTTGGCCACTTCTGACAAACGATGCCGTCAAAATGTAATTCCGACGCGTTCTCGCTCTCTCGCTTGGAATTCTAAGTGGCTCTCCTCTCTTCTTCTCACCCTTTACCCCTTAACATCGACTCTGACCCATTCCCCTCCACTGCCCCTCACCCAAGTGGCGTTTGGTAGCTTTTCACACCACTCATTGCTACCCCAAAGTGTACAAGTAAGAAAAGAAACCGAGAGAGAGAAAGAGAGAGAGAGAGAGACGGAGAGAGACATTTGACAGATTGGACGTGACTTCATTTGTCTTGAAAAAAATCAATGTTGATTGTATCACTACATATGCCACAATAACATTAATATAATGACTAGAAATTATTATACTTACACGTCAATTATTTAATTAATTTAACAGTTTGTCTGTTCGTTCAAATAATTTTATTTTTATTCAGTTATACTTAACGTGCCGCCCAGCAGGATTTTCCTTCCCTGTCACAGTTAAAGATGTTACAAAAAGTTTTATACTTTTATGAAAAAAATATTATCAAATATTTTTTAAATATTAAATTTTTAAATATTATTTTACAAGTAACATTTTCTTATTATGTAACCAATAATAATAATAATATATAACCTAATTTTTAAACAATATGTTCAACCAAATATTAGGTTCTTGAAGTTGACATCGATGCTCAGCATCGAAAAGTATTTTTCCTTATTTTTAGTAAAAAAAACTTGAACTAATTTTATTTCTTTCATTCACCTAAGAAGTGAAAAACTATTAAATAGTATTTCTTTAACTCAAACCTTCAGAAAAAATTGAGTGGTTTTTTGGTTTCGTACAAAAAATATTTTTCGATGCCGAGGTCCTTCAGGAACCTAAAATATTTTGAAAATAAATATTTATACAATTTTTTGATTGAATAGATTTATTTAATATAAAGCATTTTGTATAACAAACATCAGTGATTAACTTTTTTTAAAAGTTTGAAAACTTTATTACTTTTTTAATGTTACCTTTGTATGTTTAAGAATTGTTATTACTAAAAAAAAATATAACCGTTCTTCTTAGTTTTTTCAGTCTCGTAAAATAAGGGTATTTGATTAAAAATTTTTAATTATTTAAACGATTAATAATATTAATTTTCTAATTCTATTTGTCTACTTTACGTAAAACCCAGGAATATAACCTACCATAGCAATAATACATGTTTTATTAAATGTATATATTTTTTGAAGTAAAAAAATATAAAAAGTATTATTTTCTCCAATTAAATACGTAAACTATACATTGTTAAAAATAAATAGAAATAATTAAAAATTTTCCTAAAGACATATTAAAAGACCGAATAAATTTCTAGCACTAATAATAAAATAATAATTTTTTCTCAAGAGAGACGCTAAAGTAATGACCTTTTTTAAAAATTCCAAGACTATTAAGATTATATTCTTCTTAAGAATAAAATTCGACTGTCGTCAATAAATGGTTTGAATGTAATATCTTCTTTATTTGAACCTGAGCATAAATCGAGTATAAAATTTACTGCTTCGTAAAGAGAATCATCTCCCATCCCTCCATGTGCTCTTTACTTCGTTTATCATCTCTTTTGATATTGAGAAAGAAAAAAAGGAATCAGAAACATCGCAAGATTAAAGTATAAAAAAATTGAGTGATCATATATCAGATGATTAATAATAGAAAAAAAATAAAAAAAATAATAAATTTAACGAGCCCATAAACATTTTCTAATAATGTTTATGAATTATTTTAAATTTGAAAAAGGACGTAAAAGTTTCGTATTAATAAAGTATTAAATATTAAAAAATAAATAAAGAATAACAATAATAATTAAATACTAATTAATTAGTTAAACAATCATTTATTATAATCAACACTATTGATAATTTAAAAAAATCGTTTATATATATATATTATTTCAAAACTTTTAAAATATGAATTAGAGATTAAAATATTTGACATAAGTAAAAATTTGAAGTGAGTTTTCTTATTGTGTCATTTAAAAAAATGTATTGGAATATAAAAAGGGTTTGATTGCATTTCAATATAATGTGAAATGTTAGTGAACATGAAACGAGAATGAAGGGGTCGATACCGCACATACGAGGAAAATTATAACAAGCAGGCGAAACACAGGAGAGTCACGTAGATTTTGCAAATGTGTTAGAGAGAGAGAGAGAAAGAGAGAGAGAGAGAGACAGAGATAGGGTCGTACCAGAAGCTCACGAATGCCAACCATCAAAATTATAATGATTCCATGCTATCCACTATACTCTCGACATCGGCTGACTGTATGTATTCCCCCTGAATAATGTAGACTCGAGTTCTTTATGAATTTTTATGCAAGCAACAAGAATAGAATAAATTCAACAATTCCTAGAACATTCGTTATACACAATAGATGAACTCTGCTTTTATTCGACATACATACATAAACAATCCACCAATAATAATGTCAAGTCATCATTTTTTATTTCGAATCGTTGTCTGTCAAACGAAATTCTATTTCTTTTGACTATTTCAATTTCATTTTACATTTTTTTGTGATGCTACTTCGTCAATTAAAATTAAAGTAAAAAACTAGTCTGCTTATTCAAATTAGTAATGACTTTAACTATTTTATTAAGTAATTTAAGATTCTTTTTCACAACTAGTAAAGAATAACTAAGAATGGAAATCTATATAGTCTATTAAAATTTAAAATTGTGGAGAATTTATTTGAACCAATTTGCATTAAGAAAATAGAGTAAATTTATAAATAAAGTAAAAAAATATTGACAACAATAATTAACTATAATTTACAAAAATTGGTCACTTTACTTATAAAATTAAAAAAGACTGAAAATTTACGTTTACTCTATTTAATATTTTTCCAAAAAGACAATTAAAAAAATTCCATTTATATATGCAACTTGAAAGATTTTAATTTTTCAAATATTTGTAACGATTTAAAAGGAGAATTTTTCTCAATACAATAAAAATTCTCGACCAAACTATAAAATTCTAAAAATATTTCAAATGAAATAAAACAAAAATGTTATACTGAGGAAAAAAATTCATGCCAAATAGTATTCGAGTGCAAATATTTCAAAACCTAAATTATTTTCACTCTAATACCACCTTTTGTGGGAAGTACAGGCTAGTAAAGTTGAAAAAAAACACCAACGCTTTTCCATAGTGAATGAGAAATTTTTGGAAAATATCTTTTACCGAAATATTTCACATCGAAATATTGTTTGTATTAAAAACTTTTTTATTCTTTTGGCAATTTTTTATACATTTCAGAGGTTTCAGTATTTATTGAGTTTATGTTGTAAAAATTTGAAATTAATTTTTGAAAATTTATTTCTTTAATAAAAAATATTTCTTATCCAAACATAAAATTGGTAATTCATTTTTTATGCATTATGTTTACTTAAAAATCTTTTAGATTTTTAAGACAAGCTTTTGATTTTGCCTAAAAGTCACAACTTTGTGTTCAACTCTTTGGACTATTTGATACACACTTAAATTCATTGTTAAAATACTTAAAATTTATAAGCACAAACACATCCATACAGAATGACTTCTTTTAAAAATAAGATTTTTTAATTTCTAAGGTCAAATAATCTAAAGATATGGCAAAAAATTAAAATTAAAGAATTTGGTATCAAAGACATAATAATAATTCATTTAATTTCATTTAATTATTTATTTCATTTAATTTGAATTTTAGATTCACTGGAAGCAAGTTATTTCACAGAAAGTAAAACTTTTATTGTTTGTTGGGAAATTTTTTTGCACTTTAATTGTCATAACTCCGACAGTTTTAGAGATAAAACATTAAATTTGTTTTGTATTTTGTATCCATATAAAAATTAAATATAAAAATATTTGTAAATTTTACAAATATTTTTATATTTAATTTTTATATGGATCTTTACGGGTTAAAATGCAATGAGAGGGAGTAATTTTTATGAAACCAACTTTTTAACGATTTTTTTAGCATTCTTTAGATTTTTAATGGGTTTTGATTGATGCAAAGAATTTGGGTAGAACTTAATTTAAAGCCACCGTGCACTATAATTAAAAAAGATATTTTAGTATCGGAGTGATCCGAAATAAAATAAAATTTTTTTACTTTTGTTTTAGGGTTATCTAAAGCTAACTTCCTTCACCTTTCAGGATTATACGAAACATTAAATAAAACTATAATACATCGAGTGAATACAGATATCATTTGTCTTTTAGCCTTCCTCCATAAAAAAGTGAAAAGAAACTACGAGATTCAGTAATATAATATAAAATTTTAATTGCTGATCTTT
Organism: Leptopilina myrica (nomen nudum); assembly: GCA_032872475.1. NCBI lineage: Eukaryota > Metazoa > Arthropoda > Insecta > Hymenoptera > Figitidae > Leptopilina > Leptopilina myrica (nomen nudum). Next base: position 38,186,116 of record CM065463.1, read on the forward strand.
GGTTAAAAGCTTCATTCATACTTACGGGAATCCATTGAGTAACAAATATTTGTTCAATGATTCGTAAAATTGAGGAACAAGCTTTGTTGTTTCTAATTGCGGTAAAACTTGCGTACAGTGTGTGTTTTACATCGTACTCGACTGCGAGAGCAAAGTCCGAGGTAGAGAAATCAAAGAGCATTATTAATGACACTATACAGCCAATTCTTATTCATGTTTTATGCGGCAATATAAGCAGTTCGTTAGCAATGTCGAGCTCTGTAGTATAAATGTATCATTTATAAACATATATAGGTGGGCAGTGGTACCTGGTCAATCCCTCTGAATTTTTCAAATTGCAGTAGCGGAACACAGCCGGCCAAAGAGAAAAAAGAGGAAGAAAACCTGCCGAAGAGAAAGAGACAAACATACAAAGACATGTTCCAAGATAAGTCTCTTACATATACAGGATTCAAAAGTTATGACTATAAAATTTCTCGCAAGCAAGTCGGCCATCATGCAAGAGACACGCATCTCGTATCTTTATAGTCTCCGCTATAAAGTCGCGTAATTGTAAATTATTGCCGCGTGGCAATGACCATACGATAAAAGTTTTCTGTTACAGAAAACAAACAAAAAATCAGGTAAAACAAGAACAGAAAATAAATCAGACAGTTTATACGAATCGTGGAGAAGGGAGTATAGTCAAAACAGGACCGTCAAAATGGCACTAGTCATCATGGGGGAAAAAAGAGAGAGAGAGAGAGAGAAAAAAAGGGGAAAAAACAACTATAACAGAGGAGATTAAAGTGACCCTCGTTGCGCGAGGTTATTTTACTCTGCTGATGACGCAACTCGACAATGTCCGTCCAAAGCAATTCTAACAAGAGTATAAATTTTCATCTGCATGAATTTTCAACTGTCATGCAACATGGAATATGAATGCGTGAAAACGATGAGGAAAGGGGGGTGGGGGTATAATAAATTCGAAAACGTTTACGATACGTTTCGAAATGAAAGCATCACCAAATACTGTCAGTGATTAGAAGTAAATTTCAAACTGGAAAGAAATAATTTTATTTTCAAGTGTCTAAATTGCGTTTATGTTAAGTCGACTCCAACCTACTGTTACGATTACAACTTTATATAGCATTTTATTTAAATTATCCCCATATAGTGTGTAGACATATCACTCGACGCCCACAATGGTCTCTCTCTCTTCTTTGATTGTCAAGATGAGTTGACAAGGCAACTCTCTCTACGCGCGTTGTTAGCTACTTTACATACGACGACATCCAGTTTCCTGTAGAGTGGACTGTATCCAGGATGGAGTGTGTCAATATACTATTTCGGTTTTTATTTGTCCTTCTCTTCCCTACCGTTCAATAAACCTAATAATTTTTTCTATTTTATCATTAAGAATAATATTGCCTTTGAATAATTAAATAGAAATAATTTGCTATATTTTTTTAAACTAAGACTACAACATGAATTATAGAACTAATTAAGCTCTAAATCTGAATTAGTCACTTTTTGACTAATGAAATAATAATTCTAGTTCTAGAAATAATTCAAATCAAATAATAATTATTCCAATTGGTGGTGGTAAACTACTAATTCAGTTGTTAAGGTTACTATTTTAATTAGTAACGTCCCGTGTGGAAAAGTCGGTTGGGCTCCAATGTGGCCCCAATTTAGTAAACAAAGTAAAAATATGTTTATATAATTCAAAAATTGAATAATAAGCAATTACAGTAAGTCGATGTATCAGATTTTCAAGTTTTGGTTCGTTTCATAACTTAATTCTAGAAATAACGCAAACTTATAAAATAAACAAAACTGCGCCCGAGGGGAATCGAACCTGCGACCTACAGACTTACAGACTAACGCTCTAGCCACCATGGTAACGACGCGGTTGTGTAGTAAAGTTTTAATTTCCCAGTATCATTTAAAAATATAATTACTGAATGAAAGATGTGAAAAATATTATTCAATATGATTTAATATATTGTTACATACAAAATTAGAAAATCATGTTCAATTTCTATTATTAATTTGAATAAAAATAAGAAATAAATTATTAAGATTGGGTTCGAAGTGGGAAATAATAAACTCGAAACACGACTATTAGTTATTTTTATAATTATCTTAGTTTAATAAATTATTAACACAGAACTTTACATTAAATTTATTTATCCATGGAACATATTATTTATTAATATTGATATAGACATCTAAAGGTTTCAATTTTCTAATTTTTCCTTAAATCGACTGTCATTTGAGAAAATTTCCTAACGGAATACTAATTTAGTATCAACAAAACTATAACTAAGGTTTTATTTTTCATATTTTTTTTTACAAAATTTATAATGATTTATAACAGAAAACACAATTAAGTCTCAGTTTGGGCGACTTTGGGTAGATTTCCACAAGGGGTTTACTAAAGTAGATTTAAAGTATTAGTTGTTTTTGAGACCGAGATATTGTATTTATACAACATTGATACCTAAAGCTCTTCAAAATTTGAATTTCTGAGCTCAAAAAGCATAAAGAACAAAATCGGATTTGAAAAAAGTTAATATTGCAAAACTTCCTCATATGGAAGCAATAAAAGAAAAAATAATAAATTTTAAGTAATTAGGTACTAGCGACATATTCATCGCTCGCTCGGTCGACATTTTAGTTAGTTATTTCTACTTACATAATATATTTATTATTTCCCATTTATTGTATTTTAATTTTTATTATTTATTGCTTCCTCATAAGGAAGCTTTGCATTCGTGACGATTTTCAATTTTTCAAAACATGGTTATATGGACTCATTTTCATCTAGGATATATATGTATATTTAATTCTGAGCAAATGTCCAGATGTATGTGTGTGTGTGTGTATGTCACAAAATATTGTGTACAAATTATCTCTAACAAATTTTAATGGATTGCCCTGAAATTTTGCAGGTTTATTGCAGCCATTAATACCTAAAATCTGACATAAGGATTTTCAAATTTATCCACAAAATTTTTTTTATACAATTTTTTAAAAATTAAAAAAAAAAATTTTTTGTATTTTTTGAAATAACTTTTTTATTTCTTAATATTTTCATAAATTATTCTCAAAATTACATTCCTTACAAGAAAACGAATCAATTGATATATACAAAGTGCACATTTCATCAAAATTTATAAAATTAATCAATATTTTTCTTTTTCACAAAAAATTCAAATTTTGTGTTATTTGAAATATTACCTTAACATATTAAAATTAAATTAAGCAATTGGTTTATAATATGTTGAGGAAGCGAAATGGTCATGAAATGAACAACTTGTTTTCATTAGTGTATACTCTTCCACATTCAAGTTTTTGAGCACTTTTTATTAAACTCAAAATTTTGAGCCACTTTGAGAATCTGACTTCTAAATTAAAGTGAAGAACTGCATGAGAATACATTAGTATAGTGTTATAGCAAAAAATTTCCTTTTTTCATTTTAAATCGCTTTTTAATCCATTTTTTAAATTAATCTCAAAATTTTGAGCAATACTATCTATTCAGACTTTAAATTCGGATTCAGCGTGAAAAAATTAATTGCATTTAGTCATCTCAGTATAATTATTTAAATAATTTATTCTTTTACATTTTCTGGCAAAACATTTTAAAAATTAAGGTTATGTTTTTAATCAAAATTTGTCAACACTATTACTAGACATAAAATAAAGTTTTTGATTTTTTAATAAAAAGTTTTTTAAGAATACTTTTGTTCATTTTATTAATGTAATTACTATTTACTTAAACTTTCTAATGATTTAAATCAATTATTTGTTAATCACTAGGAATGTTTTATAACCAAACTCTTGAAATGGTATTGTTTATAACGATTTTTTGCTCTCTAAATCTAAACATATGAAATTTTACTTATTCTACGTTATAAGTCGTCTTTTCGATCAGTAAGGGCATATACACTTATAAATAAATAAATTTTTCACTTATTTTAAATGAAATTTCACTTATTACAAGTGTATATGCACTTATTGATCCAGAAGGCGACTTATAACTTAGAAATAAGTGAATTTTCACATATTCAGATTTAGAGAGTGAAATGGTACAGTTTTCCAACAAACTATATAACCTTAATGACTTTGACGTCAGACCACTATCGCTGCGCAGGTGTGCAGTGGTAGCGGTACGGATTACTACTTTTTTGAGTAAAAAGTTCGCTTTTGTTTCTCGTAGAAGTAATCTTTATTTTCCGAGTAATAATTATTCAAATTTGTACGAATAATATGTACAACATATTGAAAAAGTAATACAAAATTATTATTAGTACTATTAATAATTTTCACTACCAGAAATAGTAATATTTACTTCATGCGAAGTACATTTTACAATGAATAGTAGGGTGAATAGTAGGTGTACTTTCTTACATTTTGTATAACTTTTTTTATTAATCTTTTGCCTTTGCGACATTTAAATTCATCGTTTTGGATGTGCTGAATACGAATAAAAGGTCAAAAAATAAGTTTTGACACCTTACTGCTGTCAATAAAGCTGTCAATCTTTTCACGGAGAAATTTACTTGATTAATATAGCACTTGCAATGTCTTTTGTTTAAATTTAAACAACAACATGATTACTTTTAACCAACACTTGTTTATTAGTAACCAAGTTACTCGGTTAAATTTAAACAAACAATATTGCAAGTGCTATATTAACCAAGTCTCGGTTACTTTTAAAGAAGAAAAATTCTCCGTGTTTAAAACGACAAGTTTTGTAGTAGTTTAGAGAGTTTTTGTGATAACTTTAGTAATTTGAAAAAAATTGAATTGAATAGTAGTGTTTTAAAAATACTAAGGTCAAACTTCAAATGTAGATGTAGATAAATGTAGATGTAGATAATAATTAAAATAAAAGTGAAAAGTTCCAATATTAAAATTTTGGCAATTTGCAAAGGGGAAAATAAAATTGTTCTAATTTTAAAGCTATATTTGAAACGTGTGTTGTAATGGATCTAGATTCATTCACAAAATAAATTTTTATTATCGAGTTTATTTACACTGTTTCATTTTAGTTGTAAATATGTATAATAACATTTTTATATCCTTATAAATACTCGAAAAATTAAGAAAAAAATTATTAAAAACCATGTTTATTTGGTTTACAAACAGCAATAAAGTATAATTGATATGAAAAGATTATGCAGCGAAAAACATTTTTCCCTGTACTGTCCTATTTAAAAGAATTAACCAAAAAGAAAAATATTGTGTACTTAAAAAACAGTTTACATATTTTCACTTTAAGTAAGTGCTAATTTGTACGCTCTCTAGAAACATATTTACTTTTTACGAGTTTTTATTCGAATATACATACTATAAAAAAAGTCTCGTGGTACATAAAGAATAAAGTTTCGTATGTTGAAATATGTACCAGTCAAATAAAAATTTGCATATTTCTAATATTTTCTCCTATGAGTAGAACCGTATAAAAGTTTCATACATAATTTGAAAGTGGAAGTGGGTATAATCTTTCTTTTTAAGTATAAGTTGAATACTTTACTTTTTTTTATTACTGATAAACTTAAAAAAATTTTATCATAAAAAATTCTATGTATTTTTGAAGAAAAAAAATTTATAGTTAAAAAAATACTGTCTTGGAATATAACAAAAAAAAATTATGATTTACAATACTATTTACGTATTTAATTTTACTAATCCTCATAGATACTTATGGAAAAAAAGAAATTAAAAAATAAAACTAAAATAAGCTGCCGATTTGTAGATATGACAGAAACAGCTTCACAGCTTGTTTATTATCAATTTCTTGTTTGATTAAAGTAAGAATCAATATTAAGCATTACACAGGCCGACAAGATTTACTTTCCAAGAATCAGACAATACTTTTCCGAAGGATTTCGACGTGCTGAATCCGAATCCGACCTCAAAAGGGACCCATCACGTCAGGTTTTCGAGATATTTTAACCTAAAAATGCAAAAAGCTTGTTTTTAGTTATATTTGATGTCATGAAACATCAAGAAATAATTTTTTTCTCTAAAAGGTCAATATTGAGCCTAAAAGTGCTACTCTTCCCCTTTAATATCCATTTTGAAAATTTAAAAAATCTTCTATTGTCTCTGAGTAATCGTTTATTGAATTTTCTGAGTTTGTCTAATACTTCGAAAACCAAGTAGAAATAGACAAAACTTGGAGAATAAAGCATAATTTAACTACAAACATCTAAATTTTAAATAGTTTTCAGTTTTTTCAATATAACTGAATACGAATTCAATATCAGATTGACTGGTTCAAAAATGGCATATTTTAGGGAAATACAATCAATTTTAAATAAATCGTCTGCCATAATTGTATACGCCATTTTGAATTTTTGTGAATCTTTATATTGAATTGTATTCAGTTATATCGAAAATACTCAGAACTATTTAAAATTTAGATATTTGTAGTTAAATTCTGCTTTATTATCAAAGTTTCTTTGTTTCTACTCAGTTTTCGAAGAATTCGACAAACTCAGAAAATTCATTAAACGATTACTCAGAGACAATAGAAGATTTTTAAAATTTTCAAAATGGATATTAAAGGGGAAGAGTAGCACTTTTAGGTTCAATATTGACCTTTTAGAGAAAAAAATTATTTCTTGATGTTTCATGACATCAAATATAACTAAAAACAGGCTTTTTGCATTTTTAGGTTAAAATATCTCGAAAACCTGACGTGATGGGCCCCTTTTGAGGTCGGATTCGGATTCAGCACGTCGAAATCCTTCGGAAAAGTATTGTCTGATTCTTGGAAAGTAAATTGAATCAAATTTTGTTGGCCTGTGTTATTTGTATGACATAAAGTTGTATACAGTCACAAATCATAAAGTGTGTGAACATACTTTAAATTTTGAATAACTTTATTCTGAAAATTTTTTTTTAAAAAGCGGACAGTGTAAACGGAGTCATAGAATACAAGTCAAAAGTTAACAATAAAATGTTTTGAAATTTTACCTTTTAAAAGAATATTCTAATTTGAATTGAAATAAATAATAAATAATAATAAATAATGTTTGTAAACTTTTAAGAAAAATTTCTATCGTAAGAAAAAAACAATTCCTCAAATAATTAGGCTCCTACTTTCTGATGAAAAGAAGGCAGTTAGAAATTTTGCATTTGCAGTTTAGTATGTTTCAAAGTGATGAACTGAAAAAGAAGCTCATTCGTAACCTCAATGGGGACTAAGAGAGCATACACATGGTCGTCATTTACACTTCTTCTTTTAATATTACTACTGCCACGAAAATCATCAAAGATCATCGAAAATACTTGTTAAGTTGAAGAACATCATAATTAATAGATGATTAATACATAAAATAATATAAAAAAATAAAAATAATGTTTTTTTGTATATTGTTGAAGTACAACTATTATTAAACTATTAAGTTTAGAGTGTTTCTACGAAAGGTTTATTGTTGACAAATTGAATGAGAATAAATATTTCCTTGGAAACAGTTTGAACTATTTTAAGGGTACAATTACAAAAAATATCTACTCTTTCTCCCTACCCTAAAATTAAGATTGATAAAAAATATAGATTTAGAGGTAAACGTAACTTTAAAATTCAGGTTAAAAGTCGCAGGTCGAGATTAACCCCTTCGCAGTCCAGCTAAAAATCGCTTGTGGTCCCAAAACGGCCCAAGAAAAAGAAGTTTGCCAAAAATGTGATTTCATTGTAATTAAGGTTTTTGGAGTCGCAAAATTCGAATTTGAAGTCAGTTTTTCAAAATTTAAAATGGCGGACCCAAAATGGCGAATTCGAACATTTTTAATTTTATCAGATTTGCTTAAAACTTGTTACTCGGGGGTTTTCGGGGTCTCTGATTACGAATCTAATGTCAGATTTTCAAAATTCAACATGGGGAATTCAATATGGCGGTCGAGAAAATAAAAAATCCAACGGATTTGTTTAAAACTTGTTATTCGGGGGTTTTCGGGGTCGCTGATTACGAATCCGATGTGAGATTTTGAAATCCAAAATGGCGGACCTAAAATTCGATCAAAATGCATGAATCTTGAAATTGTCTGCCATATTGGATTCACCATTTTAATTTTGTAAATCTGACATCATATTCGTAATCAGCGACCCCGAAAACCCCCAAGTAACGAGTTTCAAGCGTATTTGATAAATTTTTAAATCTTCATAGTCGCTATTTTAGGTCCACCATTTTGAATTTTGAAAATCTGAGTTGAAATTCGGATTCAGCGTCCCCAAAAACCTTAGTATGCACTTGGTCATTGAAATCGAATTATGTTTAGTATTTTATTTTTGAGATGAACATATATGGCCACAGACGTAAAGGTGGCACGACTTTTTGTGGCCACATATGGGCCATGGACTGTCAAGGTGTTAATAAGATTGTGAAATTAAATAAAATGTAAGAGGAGAGGAAAATAAAAATCACAAAGTTTGGAAATTTTTTTAGGTAAAAATTTAAACATATGTTTCACTATTATATATAAATTTTGATTTTTTAATTTTGTATACACTGAAAAATTCAAGATTGATATTATTAGGTCAAAAAGGGAAAATAAACCTACAGTTTAAGTTAAAAATCACGTAATGTGCATGCACGTATTATGTGTATATGTATCCATAGAAACTAGTTTACAACTTTGAAAGTTGTATACAACTAAAAAACTTAAACAACTTTTAATAAAAGTTTTCCGAGATTTCTGCATGCGAAATACACATTCGCGGAGGAATTTGCAAATCTTCAACCATCGCGGGTCCTGGGACCAGGAATACACACTCACACCCACAGCTCAAAGGAAAAAGTTAGCTTGGCTTTAGCTATTTTTCCATGCCATTAACAACCGACTGAAACGACCTCTATCAATGGTTTTATAGCGGTTGCCTTTTATTCTCCTATCGTTGTGTCCAAGTTGCAATAAAAAAGTCACATTTTTTTCTCTTTTTTTGTTACTTTCCGCTTGAGCTGTGTTTCCTTTTGATAATAACAGTTGTTTTTCTTAAATTCAAGGGGCAGCTAAATTGTTTTGGCCTAAATATAAATTCAATTCAATAAGCTGACTGTTTTTTTTGTGATTGATGGCGACAAGCAACACCCCTACCCGATTATATTGTTATATTTTTCTCTTTTTCAATATAATTTCAATTATAAGAAAAGTCAGCAAGATTGACATGCAGTGATTCATTAGTAGGTCGAACAAGTCATTATTTTTACATAATTGATTACACAATATTTTTTCAACTAATTATTTTGATTATATTTTTTAATCAGTTGCTATGGTTAAATTTCGACGCTCTTTCCACAAACATTTTTTCCATTTCATAATCAAAATATATAGGAGTTCAATTATTTTCCAAACTAATATTTTTTATGCCAACTTTTGTATGCATAATATATATATATATTAAATTATAATACAAAAAATATTTAAAATTCCCTGTGTCCGCAAAATTTAAGTCAATTTTAAAGGCAGTTTTTATCCTCTGCTTCTAAAAATTTTAGGTTGAACTTTGAGGACAGTTTTGACCTACATTTTGAAGAAAAAATTTATAGGTCACAATTTAGAACAAATTTGAAATATTTTTTAACCTACACGTCAATAAAGCACCTTGTCTTTTAACCTATAGGACGAAAATTTGGTTAAATTGTACCTAAATTTTGAAGGGAGCAATTCCTTAACAGATCCTAATCAACGTCCTTATTGACGTGTACACGGAGAAAAAAATGCTGTTGAATCAATGACATATGAGTTTGATTCATTGAATAGTGTCATAACGGGCTGCCAAACGTATATGCTGTTGTTTTGAAAGCACCGATTCTAATGATTCGATAGTATCACTTTCATTGAAACAAAAGCATATTTCTTAAATTGACAGCATACTATGTTAATTTGAAGGTATTCCTTTTGAATCAACGATCAAAATTTTTTAATTTAACAGTATATGCTTTTGAGTCAATGACTATAGTTTTTCAATTTAAAAGCATCATTTTTATGATTCAAAAATTTGTACTTTTAATTTTTTTAGTTGTTGCTATCGATTGAATAACACCATACTGTTAAGTCAATTCTTTTACGTGGTTAAAGATATACGAACGATAAATTGAAAAAATGAAATTTTTGTTCACATATTTTTTATATACTATAATTAATTCTGACACCTTTAACACAACACTTCTTATATACATCTTTTTTCAATTTTACACACTAACATACAATCTTTATTACTTTTTTCATTTTTTCCAACGACAAACACACATACATACATATTCAAACACACTTTATATTTTTTTGAGTCTGAAAAATACACTGTTCCCAATCGGTCACCCATCCATGTAGTAACCGCGACCAAACGTGCTTAACTTTCGTGATGGACGAGAAGTGCCGCGCTGCAATGTAATACATTCGCTTCTTACATTATAAGTTACTTTGTAGTTAAATACCGTGCGCGAAGATTTTTCTCGTAAATAAGGGAATTTATATAGGGAATTTATATTTAACTATAGTCCTTAATTCTTTAAAACAATTTAAATAATAGTTTTTTATATAAGAATCTCAAAAACGACAGGTTTAATAAACATATAAATAAGTGTGGATAAGTATTTCAATAAATTTAGCACCTGTCAATGTCTCAAACACATAGTGTCCTTATTTTTATAGCATATGCTATAGGCAGTCCGCTATAGCACCACTCATTGAAACGAAAGCATATGCTTTCATTTTCAAAAGCGCGCTTCTTTGGAGCAAACAACTTTTCATTTGATTCTAATTTACACGCATTTTCTTAAAATTTATCTATTAGATGCTTCAAATGAATAATGTCAAAGAAGCAATAAATTATTCTGTTGCTATATATAGATGAACTATAGAAACAATTTGTAGAATATCATTAATTTAACAGTACCGTACTTTTAATTTAAACAGTTTCATTTTTTCGTTTTAAGCAATATGCTGTTCGATTAATAAATGTGTCATTGAATCAATAACGGGAAATTCAATAGCATGGAGCTATTTGATTCAACAGCACTTTTTTTTCAGTCCCAGGCGCGAACTGACGCTGGATTCAGGCTTTACTGAAGCTTGGATGAGGATTGGTCAATATTGATCAAGCCTTGGTGGGACGGCGGAAGCAAGGTTGATTCTAGCCATAATGTAACATTTATTTAAGTCTCGCGCTCCAGTCCTTGTTAAAGATTGGCGTTCAATCTTCAATCAATGCTGCGGAAGCCTAATTCAAGACTGAAACAAGGCTGCTTCCACTGTTCCCCAATTTACGCGACTCTCGCGCCCATTCAGTATAATATGAAAATATCAATTGATAATAATAATAATAATAATAATAATAATAATAATAATAATAATAATAAATATAAAGAACTTTATATTATTAAGAACTTTATATTAATTAATGAAATCCAAAAAATAACGAACATCATATACATAATAATAATAAATATTATTGACATTATTTTTATTCATATTATATATGTGTATAAATTTAATTCCAGTATACTATTAGAACAATTATATATATATTATTTTCATGTAAATAATATATTATTATTAACAATAAATGTCATTTGAAATAGTAACATTAAAAAAATAATTTTAGTAAAAAAAGATAATTTTTCTGTTAATCGGTACATTTTTTTCTTGATTTTTTAACAGACATTTAATATTATTTACAAACATATTGACATTTTTTATTCACAACACAACACACAATTTTATTATTTTATATATCGCTTAGAAACGAAAACGGAAAAATATTCGCTCGCATGTGGGATCGAACCCCCCGACGCATACCCGACACCTCTATAAACGCACCTATTTAAACCGCACGGACAACGAAGGTTGGAAGGGATCCCGCTTAATCAAGTATATCACTGACAAAGCATGGTAACTCAACATTGATTCAGCATTGGACACCAATGTTCGTTCCATGCTCGATTCAAGACTCAGTCAATCTTCGTGAGCGAAAATACAATATTCACTTTCTTTATTGCCGTGTGCACTGAACAATATTAAATATAAATATTTATAAATTATTTAATATTACAATATTTATTTGTGATAATATGTTTAATTTTATTATATATTTTTTTTTGCACAGCATCAAATTATTATTTTTTATAGATCAAGAGTTTCGTTTGTCTGAAAAATTTTCAGTGATCAAAAACTTCCAGTGTAAAAATTGTTCATTAGGGTGTAATAAATATTTATGCCAAGTATTTTTACACTAGGATTAACCGTTTAGTAAATATTATCAAAATATTATTTTTTGTCAAACGCGTGTGACCTTGCGACTCAGCGTTGCCAACTCAAGAGTTTGTTTAACGTATGTCTTGAGTTGGCAACGCTGAGTCGCAAGGTCACACGCATTTGACAAAAAATAGTATTTTGATAATATTTTCTAAACGGTTAATCCTAGTGTAAAAATACTTGGCATAAATATTTATTACACCCTAATGAACAATTTTTACACTGGAAGTTTTTGATCACTGAAAATTTTTCAGACAAACGAAAGCGAAACTTTTGAAATTTGTAAATAATAATTTTACACTGTGCAAGAAAAAAATAATATAAGATTTAACTTTATTTATAATATAATATCATTAATGTAAATATTATACACTAAAATAATTATTAATATTTATTTACCTTTGTTATCTTAATATTATAATTATAGTATTATTATTTTAAATAATAATAATAATTAATAATAATACTTATTATATTTTATTATTATATAATTTAATAATAATATCAATAATTTTTAAATAATGTAAAAAATTATCTAAATTAATAAATAATTATTAAATATTAAATGTAAATATTATTTAATTATTAATTATTTAATAATTATTTATTAATTTAGATAACTTTTTAATCTAAATTATTTGATTATTTATTAATATTTACATATAATAAATTAAATGTAAATATTAATAAATTATTTAATATTTAATAATTATTTATTAATTTAGATAATTTTTTATCTAAATTATTTAATTATTTACTAATATTTACATATAATAAATTAAATGTAAATATTAATAAATTATTTAATATTTAATAATTATTTATTAATTTAGATAATTTTTTATATTATTTAAAAATGATTGATGAAATTATTGATTATTGTTTAGTGCATACGGTAATAAATAAAGTGAATATTGTATCATCGTTGATTCAAGCCTTGATTCAAGCTTGAATAAAGATTGGATATTCAAGCTTCACACACGAAGATTGATCGAGTCTTGAATCGAGCATGGGACGAACATTGGTCTCCAATGTTGAACCAACATTGAGTGACAGTGTTTTAAAGACTGCTTCAACTCTGGATTACCCACGCTGGGCGTTCAAGGCTCAATAAAGCTTCAATCCATCGTCAGCATTGGTCTTTCGCGCCTGGGGTGTAGTTTAAAAAATATTTTTAATTTAAACTAATTTTTGACAGTCCTTACGGGGCTTCTGTTTGACCTATTGGAACCAAACTATGAGGGCAGTTTAAGAGAGATCATTTTTTCGTCAAGTTTTAAAATGTAGGTCAAAACTTCCCTCAAAGATGAACCTAAAATTTGAAGAAGCAGGACGCTTTTCTGGTATATAATTTAATGCTTTCTGAATATAATAAAGCAGCTTAATATAATAAAAAAAATTAATTTGTATTTGCAAACATGTAACGATCTCCAACTTTTAACTATTAATCAAATTAATGTTTAAGACACAGAATAAACGCAACCCCATAACTGAATAAAATTTAACACTGCGAGAATCAAACCTACAACCTACGGACTTCTAGCCAAACACTCTAACCACTGCCCTATCAAAGCCCTATAAAAATTTTCATAAATTACTGCGAAAATTCCCATTAATTCTTAAAATAAATATTTTTAATTGTAACTTATGTGGAAAATATTTTTATGAAATATTGCAAAAATTTCTATAAGTTACCTCTTAAATTTCCATTATTTACCTTGAAAATGTCCATAAATTACCGAAATAATAATGTTTATTTGAGACTTAGGCTCCCGTGCATAAATCGCCACTTTTGTTCCCGATTACCGCCCTGGCCCCGGTCGGGCTTTCCTGATCTGGCTCCGACTTAGTGGCCCCGATCAAGGCCAGGCCGGGTTTGCCCAAAGATCTACAAACAGCGCATAATGGGATTTTTTTATAATTTACTGTTCAAAACTGTCTACAACCTGCAATTCTTAACCGGTTTGAGTGTTCTTTATTTTCAATTAAAGGCGAATAAATTCTTACGACATCCCTCAAGGTCAGTTTTTCAGTTTTTAATTGTTTATCATTTTTATTTTCAATAAAAGTTAATAAATCAATACAAGTTTCGAAAAGAAAGTTTATCTTCTTATTCCGTTGCTGCATATGATATAAATCAGTTCAAATTAATTCAATATGGCCACCACACAATAGATAAACCATAAAGAAATTTATATCAATTGTTATAAACAATATTAATTAACAAATATTTAACACTGATTTCTTTCCACTAAAAATTTTTTTTCTCACATTTTCTTTTTAATTTATGTCCATTTAAAGAATATTTGTCCTTTTTGGTTAAAAAATAACTTATTTGAATTGTTATAAACAATATTAGATAACAAATAGTTATGTAAATTATGCACCTGTCCACCAAAAATTTTTTTCAAGTTTAATTTAAGTTCATTTAAATAATATCTGTCCTTTTTGTTTAAAAAATAACTTATTTAAATTGTTACAAACAATATTAATTTACAAATAGTTAATTTTTTTTCCTTTCCACCAGAAATTTTTTTTTCATGTTTACTTTTTTATTTAGATAATGTTAAAAGTCCAAGGAGAAAAGTGAATAAAAAATTACACATTAGAAAATTAAAAAAATAATTGTTTATAATAATTTAGTAAATTATTTCATTTTTGGTGGACAAGATCATAAGTTAACTATTTGTTGAATAATATTATTTATAACAATTTAAAAAGTTATATTTAATCATAAAGGAAAAATATTCTTCAAATGAACTAAAATAAAAAGAAAATGTGAAAAAAAGTTTTTTTGTGAGGAATTAAATATAATAATAAATTATTATTAATTAATTATTTTTAGTATTATTATGAATTATTAATAATAAAATAATTTTTAATATTATTTTAAAAATATTTTAATTGTTTACATTTTTAGTGATATAAAATATTTTATTTACTTCAAAAATATTAATAAGAATTATTAATATTGAAGAAATTACACCTCATGCATTAATAATCAAATAACGATCTGTAATATAATAAATTCAGTTAGTATTAGATTTATACCTGGGTACCGAAAAGATCGGGGGAAATCCCATGGCCCCGACCGGGTCCCGATAGGGCGGCCAGATCGGGCAAAGTGCCATGGCCCAGGTCGGTTATAGTGTTTCAACCCGTGTAGAAAATTATCGTGGCGATAGCTAACAGTGCTAGATACATGGTAAATTTACATGCAGTCTAGCACTGTTAGCTAGCGCCACGACAATTTTCTACACGGGAACCAGGCCGGGACCAGGTCGGGGCCCGGTTTATCCCGATCTGGCCCCGGTCAAAATTTATGCACGGGCTACTATACTTTTATAATTTACTGCAACAATTTTTATAAATAACTGTCGAAACAGGGAAATTGTTAATTGTTATACTTTTTTACAAAAAATTTAATTAATTTTTCAGTAATAATTCTGCCAGAAACATTTTGGTTCCCTTAGTAAACATGAATTAAAAATTCAAACGTGATTCTCTTTATAAAGTATTGTTTTCTAGACATCAAACCTCAAAAACTATTCTTTGAATATTTTGCAATTTTTTATAGGTACACATTTATCTATTATGTGGAAGAAATGTTAAATTTTCCAATATCACTCGCCGCAGCCAAGAAGTTGCAAAATAAAGCACTTTAGTTATCTAGAAAATTGTGACTAGAATTACAGCTGGGTCTGGCTAGACAAACCAGAACAGACAAAATAGCTAAGGTCTGGCTTGTAGCTAAGCAGTACCAGAACTGAAGACGGCAGTATTTCTGTCGAAACATGTCCGTGTATAATAAATTTTTTTAAAAAAGTAACACTTGGTCAAATCCGCGTTTAAAGGTCGCGTAAAATTATTCTGACAAAATATTTAATAACAGACGTAAAATTATTTGGACAACAGTAGATGTTATTGTTATAACAATGTTATTTTTACCAGAATTAAAACCTTTTTTTTAATTATGCAAATTTGAAACTAGTTTTTTTTACTATTTTGAAAAATAATAAATACTCAAAATAAAAATTTGTAATAGTAATTAAATCTTTTTCAATATTTTTACTCTGAAAATTATATAAATAATCTAGAATTTTCCTTTCTTGGGAGCACCTCACAAATATATTTTTCTTTTGAATAGAAGAATGAAAGTGGTTGCGATTTATTATTGTGTGGTAAATCGAATATTCGATCATGCGTCAAATGCGTTTGCAAGTTGATCGACTGTAGTTGAATGTGCGAGGCAAGTTAAGAACAAGAACATTCGTAAAAGAAATCTTCCAACGAATGGAATCAATGGCTGTGCCTCGTGACCAATGGTCTATTCGTTATCGAAGAACTTAGCCCTCTATGACCTAAGGGGTAATCCCTGTCGCGACAAGCCAACGGTCGGGTTTTGTCTCAAGAAAAATGATACCTATTTTTTTCGCTCTTCTGTAAATGTTGTTATTATTATTATTCACTTTTATTTTTATATTGATTATTTAATTCAATTTTGTTATTAATATTTCCATTATATTAAATATTAAATTTTTTAATTATAAAGTTTTTTTAAATTGATAAAGAATATATAATTACTACTTAAAATGATTCATACTAATTAAAAATTTACTATAATTTTGAGTTTCACAAGAACAGATTTGGTATATATATATATATATATATATATATATATATATAAATTTGCGAAGGGAAAAGACCCGAAGGCAAAACTGGAAAGGTTGGAACCACATGCAACTTTTCTCTGCGCTCCCTAATTTCCCCTGGTACTTCACTCTAATTATAAGATTAATTACAGAAGACCCGTCAAGAAGGATGTTTAATTTCGTATACGCGATCATTCCGTTTGTTTTTCAACGTTAAACCAAAGGAGAAGGGGTAGAGGGGTAAAAACCATTGTTGATGGTGGTAGTCCGTTACTGCAACATGTCAGGACATAATTTTGTATAATTGCTTTCTCCTACTTTTAAAGTTTTAACTAAAATAAATAAAAGAAAAACTATTTTTAAAAAACATTAGAAAAGAATAAGAACCAAAATTTTTAGAAAGTAAAGAAAATTAATAGAAATAAAAAATTAATTTCGGCCTAAGAAGATTAAAATACATTTTTTAATTTTAAAAAACTAATTAAATTTCTCAACATTAGAAAGAAAAAATAATATTAATACATATAAATAAATAATATAATTTGTAAAAGAAGAGATTTTATTTCAAAAATGAAATTTAATTAAAATAAATGTAACAAAAACGAGAAGATATAAAAATTGTACTAGGATGATAAATTACGAAGAAACCCTACAAAAGTAAATTGAAACTTTATAAAAAAAAGGAGAAATTCAACACGAATTTTGGAAAAAGAAATAAATTAAACTGAATAAAATATGAAATATGTATCTGTTTAAAGCAAAAAAATAAAACATGAATAATGGATATTATGTATCCTATGGGTACAAATGATATTTTCAATTTAGGGAAAAATTTTTCAAACGTGTCTTTCCAATAAGTTTGGCAAAAGCGTCGCGCGCGTTTGGTGAGTAGCTCACGGGTTAATGGCGTTATCCATTTTTTTTATGTTTTCCGATTTTCCGGGGCGCATGCCGAAAATAACAACTGGCAATAAGCCGGGCGCAGAGTCGCCTATATGCAGACGGCGCGAGCTTTTCCACATATTAAACCGGGGTTTGCAAAATAACTGCCGAAAAAGATTGCATCGACCTCTCCCTTCTACTTTTTTTTTTATTTCATCCCTATCGTTTTGATCGGAACCATCGACTCGCATACAATACATACATAAGTGTACGAATGCCAAAGCAATTTTCAGTTTTCAATCAAATACTTAGAAATTTTATTATTACCAAATATTCTCTCGTTTCATAAAAAAAACGTATAATATCGAAGTTATCAATAAAAAATAAATATAGAGGAAAATTGTAGAGGCTGAAAATCGGCTGCATATTGGACCAACTCTCATTGCTTAATATTATGACCCAAGATTTTGTAAAACTAATGCCAAGTCTTAAGATTTAAATATAAACGCAATTAATAGTGTCCCAAGAGTTTGTTTATTTATAAAAACAAGCTTGTTATTTTAATAATTATGATTAAAATAGGGGAACATAGTCAAGATTGAACCTTACTTAAGTAGAACTGTGCAAAGAATCAATCAAAGAACCGTTTATAATTTTTTTATGCCAAAATCATTGCCCTGTAAGCCAAAAATTAAACGATTTCAAATCACAATTTTTTTTTAGAAATATTTTGGTAATCTTTATGCAAATACAAAATATTTTCAAGAAATTGAAATTTTTAATCCTTTTTATTTAGAGGTCGAGAATATTGAGCCTCAAAAACTTATAACCGACTCTTTGATTGGGACCCTCAATTTTGAATTTTTTAAAGTGATTTCAAGTGATACGCGAACAAAATTTTGCAGACATATATACATACAAACAAACAGGAAATTTTCTATTACCATTTTTGAATTCACTGTTGTCCAAACGAATAAATTATGGAAGAAAAAATTAATTTTGTGCAATGTACTGACAAAAGTCTAATTTTATCAATATCAATTTTATTTCCGTTGTTACTGTTGAAGTTCACAAATTTTATAATAACCAACAATTCAAAGAAAGTAATTTTAGAATTAGTTTTATAAACTTTCGTATAAAACTATTTTTATAAAGTTTCTTGATTGACTATTTTCAGAAAAATATTTTTAAGTAACAAAATACATTTTTTTTTTCAATTGTTGATCATAAACTTTGCGAATTTTAACTTCACTTATAGTTATTTTTTTAGTTACTTAATTTCCTTTTTATTCTTTACTTTAGTTTAATTTAACTTTTTTGAAATTAAAAAATAGAACAAAATATAAGAAATTTAAAAATCCTAGAGATAGAAAGAAAAAACCAAAATAAAAAAAAAATAACTGATTGTTTTATTTTAGCTTTCCACATTAGTTTATTATATTATCTTAGACTTTATTCCTTGTACCTTTTTATTTTTCCCTATAAACTTTATTTGAAAAATAATTTTCCCTCGATATTAAAAAAAAAAATAATGAAGCATTTTCTTTTAGAACATACTTGTGAATTTTTAGTGTCTAGATAGAAAACAGAGATTAAAAGTCTAAATGGATATTTAATGTCTCAATCAGCGATGATATCAAAAAAGGATCATTAAGTTGTACCGTTATCGCAGTGAGGCCTTCGATGATACTGTCTAAAAATGAGACAAGGGGGTAAATTGTCGAGAGTGCCAGGGAAGAAAAGAAGAGGGGGGAGGCAACAGGGTGCAGAGACAGAAAAAGAGAGGATGAGGAGTGTCTGGTACGCGGTCGGAATAAAACAATGCCCTTCCTCAAGAGATGCTGCCTCTGGAAGAGAAAGAGGCGGAGTGGCTGCTTGAGACAGATAGCTCAGACTTATGTACACATCTATAGCCATACGCATAAACTCTCTCTCTCTCTCTCTCTCTCTTCATCCACATTTCCGAAACCCAACTTTATTTACGAAACTAACAAATCGAAACATTTTTACTGGTAACATAATCTCTCTCTTCGCACTGATTTTCATGGCACTCGAGGCCCTCCCGACAAATATTTTTAAACTTGTTCCTTCCAAAAGATGCCGGCAAACATTTCGTTTTTCGATTTTCACTTAATACAAACATGACGGTTCATGTTTTTTTAATTAAATACAAACATTATACTTGACACATTTCAACGAATGAATAATATTTGAATAAGTATTTATAAATAATTACCTTCGCTTGTTTTTACAATTTACAAACATTGATTTAAGCGGAAAAAAATTTCTCTTTTTCAATAAATAAGAACCCTTCATTTTTTTAATCCCAGTTTTAAAATTATGATTAGGTATTTTTCAATTATCAAAAAAATATTTATAATGATTATAATTTAAATTAAAAATTTTTATTTTATAATTTTATCAATTTTATAATTAAACATTTATTATGATTTAAATTTTAATTTCTTATTAAAAATCCATACTGATTGTAATTTTATCAGAAATAGAAATTATTATTTAAATTAAAAATTAATTTTAATTTCTTTTTCACTTTTTAAATATAAAATAAATCTGTTGAAAGCGAAAACAAGATTTTTAAATATTTCTCTGAAAGTTTATTACTAAGTTACATTAAATATTTATTTTTAGATAGAAGCACTTTAATTACTTCTAAATATAAGAGTAATATTTTCTTTTCTTTTTACACGCAGAACTGATTGTACTTACTCATGAAGTTAAATGTAGAATTTCTGAGAAAATCAAACTTACCTGAAACAGAGGAAAAGAAACTATTAGTAAAAAATATTTAATAAACTCAATTATTACAATTCATAAATTATAATCAAAAATTAATTTTCATTTCAGCTTAAAAATATTAAGTTACAAGAATTTTATGTTATTAAATTGTCTTCAATAGAACATTTAAATGTGAATATTTCTTAAAAAATTATATTTTTTCTTTGTCGCTAAAGTCTTTCATCTGTCACTGATAAATTGACAACGACAATACGTATTTTCTCCAAGACTTACGCAAATAAAAATTAAAAAAACAGTTTTTTAAACTCTTAAATTCAAGTTTCTGTGTGGGATTGTTGGAGGTGTTACTATACATAGTAATCGGAGACAAACGAAATGCAAAAGTCAAAGTGCAAAGTCGTGTAAATCGACCAATGAAATTCTACAAGTCGACGAATAAAGAATGACCCTTTCGTTGGGGGGAGATTAATAAGGAAAAAGCCAAAAGACCATCGAATGCATAAATTATCAAGTTGCTTTTACCACAAGTGTGTGTGTGCGCATTTTCAAAACGGATTTCAATTTCCTCTCTTTCGAGGTTTATGGAGAATATATGTATAGGTAGAGGAGATGTGCTACTAGCTGCAGTTTAAAATCAAGGTTATTTTTTTTGTCAAACATTTTGTGCTGTGCGACTTGAATATTCAGTTTAAACACTGAGGTGAAAATGTAATTTAAATTGAACATGCTCGGCTCGAATGGAAATAAATTCCATGACAATGTTCAACACGTAAGTAATGAATTGAATTATGAATCAAGTAAAAGAAATGGTTAATAAAACAATGTAAGACATTTTTTATTTTTTATTGTTTTTTAAGAGTTTTAAACTAACAAAAGATGAGATGTAAAATTATATAAAGTAGAATAAACAATTTTACAAGGTTGACAAAAAACATGAATTTTAAAATTCCGAGATTTTTCCAAGTTTTCCAGGACATTTTTAAAAAAATTTAGAAATTAAAAAGAAAATTGTTTTGATATCTTTTATCTACTTAAGACAAAAATTATTTTAAAAATAATTTTTTTTTACAATTAAACGAGTACTTTGAACATTTTAATAACATTTTTTGTTTTCCTAAAGTGGATTTAAAAATATTAATTTTAAAATTATGCAAAACAAAAAATTCAATTTTGAGAATGAGACATATATAAAATTCCCTAACAATTCCCGATTTTCCCGGTTTGCGGCAACTCTGTTTTAAGTAAAAATATACAAAAATAAAAAAATTACAAAAAAAGGAGGAATATAAATAAATAATGTAACAAGAACAAACCAAGTAACAATAAAAACAGTTGAATTCTTAAAATTATAAAAATAATGAAAACATACAGAGATTAATCGTCGTCTGCACTGAAATGCACTCAAACGTTGTTATTTTTAGGGCACAAAAGTCACTCATTTGCGTGTTTAAAAATTGCAAGCACTCCCGAACCATCCGTTAACAAGCTGTTGAAAAAGAAGAACTTTAATAATTATTACAGTCGATCGCGGTATAAAGTGTTACCGAGACTTACAATATTTAAAGATTATTTTTAATAATAAAAAAGTTGAGAAAAAATTTGAAATAAGTTATAATTGCATCGGTTATTTGATTGCAATAGTGAAAATTTTTATTTTTTATTATTACATGTGAACAACAAGGAACTTATATGTGCATTGTTTATACAGTACAATTAATTGTAAGAATAAAAGTACTAATTTGTATCAATTTTCGTATTAAATAAATCGTAATTTGGTACACTGAAAAAAAAATTATTTGATTCAAATAACCGATTCTTTGACTATATTATAAAATAAATATTTACTTGAATCAAATAATTTGTATTTAAATCAAATAAAATGTATTTGAATTAAATATTTTAGTATTTAAAGCAAATATTATTTAATTGATTCAAATAAAAATTATTTGATTCAAGTAAATATTTATTTGATAATAATCAAATAATCGGTTATTTGAATCAAATAATTTTTTTTTCAGTGTACTAGACATAAATTTATTTAATTATTATAATCTTTAATAACAACTGCTATTTTAAAAATTAACAATCTATATTATTAATAACAGTTATTACTGATTAATATTAGTTGCTGTTGTTAAAAAATAATTAATTAAATAGATATAAATTAGACTAAAATATTTAACATTATTTTTATCCTTATTATTTCATTTACAGTTTCTAAATAAATATTAAACACTTAATCGCAGAAATGTAAATATTGATGAAAAGGACAAACTTTATTTTATATGCTTATGTGATATTGAATCATTTGGTGAAAATTACCACAATTTAGTTAATAGTTTGAATTGTGTATGTGTGTGTTTTGTGCTACACGGAGGAAACACGTGTTCGATAATTAACCGTTTAACGCCTCCTAATTCGCCGTTCATTGTTCTCGACAATCGAAAATATGGGGTCGAATCGATTATCCGAAACGCATTAATCGCATGAGGTTACAGGTTTGGAATTTATAGCCTCTTCGAAATTTCCCTGAGAGGGGTATATATATGTAATGTTCCTGGCTCAGCCAAGAGAGGAGGTTATGTCATCTTCTATAATAGAAATGTCGACGATTGAAATTGGTCGCCAATTTAGAAGATAACAATCCTCACAAAACATCAAAATTTCTTAGTAAATTTCAAATTTAATTATTTTTTTTATTCTTTCCTATAATGTAATCGAATTTATAAACGACAGAATTTACTCACGAAAAGCAATTGAATAGTTGTATAAATGAAAAAATTACTTTTTTTAGTCTTTTAAAGTTTCTTCGTCAACTAGTTTAATTTCCATTTTCTCTGTCATTACCTCATAAGATTGACAAATAATTATTAAAAATAATTTGAATGGTTTTTTTGTTTTAATAAGAAAAGATAAACGTCTGCTGGTTTAACACAGAGCGCCATCTGAAAATCGAATTAAAAGAGCCGCACGAGAATTTAAATTAATATAAAGGCATAATAACCCATTATTATAATCAATATAATATCACTTTATCTCATTTTTCATTAAATAAACAAAAATAAAAGTAAACGAAAAATCGAATTCAATAAAATGAAACAAATAATTAGCAATAAAAGAAAAACAATCCCTCTGAATGCAGACTATGTTGATACAACATTAATTGTTCCAATTGCAATTAACTTTTAATTTGAAAAGCTTTAAATACTAAGTTCTTGTGAAAAGCAATTCGCACGCTCAACTGCAAGTGCATAGTCTAAATAAAAGATGAAGAAAAAAAGTATTTCGTGATCAGCAAGTGCAGTAGAAGACAACTTTGTCTTGAAAAACTGGATTAATTATCTCGGGAAGATTCCTTCTCGTTTCTACCTCGCTTACGTTGCACAACCGCTATTTCTTTTTACTTCCCAGAGAAGTTGATTTTCGTCTGAATTTTTCTTTGTTCTTTTCGACACCAGATTTTCTCTTAATTTACCGTTAAACTTTTGCGGCACATCATTCTCATAAATTGCGTATGTTTATCTAAAGGAAAAAAATTACCACGGTATTCAAATATTATACATAAACACAAAAAAATGTTTATTGTAAAAAATTATTAATGTATTTTTAAATGTTGAAAATATAACTCTTAACAAATTTTGTGAAATGGCGGTTTAAGTCTAAAATTAGCGTAAAGTGCAGATATTTTCTATATTTAAAGCTGGGTTCAAAGTGAATGATGGCAGACGAATTATTTTCAAATTCGTTACAATATTCTCTAGACTTTAAAAGAATTGTATAATTATTTTAGTGGTAAATATTGGATTTTACATTATCAAGTTATTTTTAAAAAGGCAGCGCAAAAAGTATAGTGGTATTTTATTGTTAATTGGATTAATTAAAAATCGCGCTCGCTAGTTAAGATTTATTCTTTATTACGACTACTAGAGAAAGTTGAAAATGAAAGAAAATTGCTAGTCCTAGCTATACAGCGCGAAGAGTTGAAATTTATATGGTGGTACTTTGTTACTGTCAAAGAAACACCCAAGGATGTCGCGGACGAGAGGTGCAATTCTCATGGAGTTTCTCCTCCTCAATCTTTATTTCTGTATATTACTTGATGTTGCTAATGGAGGAAGAATAAGAAGAAGAGAGAAAAAGACAAAGCCTTTGATTGATGATCTTCGTCTCTATATATCTAAAATTTATACAAAACAAAACAATTCCTCACTAAACGAAGAAAGTATTTTATGACTTTTGAAAAAATGAAAGAAATAACATTTATAACAAGAAGAGAAATTTTCTCAAATTAACTTTATCATTATTTAACTTTATTAACGCTTTCTCTGTGCTTCTCTCTTCAACTCACTCTCCTCATATATCAACAGAGTGGTAAAATCACAGATTTTAAAATCTAACTCTCAACTGCTCTAGTGCCATCTTCAAGCAGGAAGTTCACCTCAATGAATTACGGTGGTGCGAGACAGAATCAACCCCTTTACAGACCAGGAAATCCGTTTCGTGTTTGACCTGGTTCACGTGAGTGTCCGTCATAATCCACTTTTTCGTCTTTTTTTAGGAAAGAAAAGAAATAAACGCCAACAAAAGCCATGTCACAATAACTTACGTTTCTTAAATTTTCTTTATTTTCTAAAATTTTTCCCTCCCTGAAGGAATTTTTCCAGGTGAGTCCTTTTTGTGGTATTTTTCACGACTATGACAAAAAATTTTTTTTTCAAGAAAAAAAGAAACAGTTTTTTAATTCTTCAGAAAATAATTATAAAAATCAACGAGAAAAAAATAATAAAGATAGTGATAAAAATGGTAATTTTCCAAATGTGTAGAAAAGTAATTAGTTATCTACTTGGAAAAACAACGATTCGTTAAAATTCTTATTCTATCAAAAACAATTAGATTACTTGTAATATTAATACAAAAAAGAAATAAATTTTAAAACGCAAAATTTAAAAGCAATTGACTTTTACTACTAATACAAAAAAGAAAAAATGCGATGTCTGACTAAAATCTGTTTAAACAACTCTGATACAGAAAGTACCTATAATTAAAGTATACTTAGAGTACTAACATAATTAGTAATTAAAATTTTTTAAAAATTACAATTCGTTGCCCAACTAATTTTAACTTTTATTACTGCTACAAAACATAAAGAGAGTTTATGAAAGTTTGACTAAAATATGCTTTGGCTATTGATACAAAAATTCTAGCTAAGTCTAATGAACTTGATAATGTCGTACGTATGACTTAAAATATTTTATACTACTGGCACAAAAATTTAAATAATTAGTGGAGTCTCACTAATACAGCCACAAAAATGAAACTATTTAGTGGAATCACACTAAAATTTATTTAAACTATACTAATAAAAAAGTTTTTTTAAATTTCTTAAAAAAGTTTAATTTCAATTAGTTCTCTCTAAATCTGAATTAGTAGAATTCTACTAAGAATTAGTAAAATTTTACTAATTTTTAGTAGTTTTCATGAACGACTTTTCACCTTTTTAATAAGTAGAATATTTCTAATTTTTAGTAAAATTCTACTAATGTTTTAGTAGAATTCTACTAATTGAAAGTCACTTTTTCACTAAATGAATTGGTGAAACTGTTTTATCGACTATTAATAAAACAGTTCTACTAATTGTTAGTAGAATTCTAC
Source organism: Leptopilina myrica (nomen nudum) (assembly GCA_032872475.1). Lineage (NCBI taxonomy): Eukaryota > Metazoa > Arthropoda > Insecta > Hymenoptera > Figitidae > Leptopilina > Leptopilina myrica (nomen nudum). The sequence goes on from CM065463.1 coordinate 38,212,314, forward strand.
TAATCAATTAGTAAAATTTTATTAATTGTTAGTAGAATTATTACTAAATCATTCAGTGGCCGACTTTTCACCATTTCATTAGTAACTTTCTACTAATTCAGATTTAGAGAGTTAAGTCAGCTCAAAAATTACTCAAACTATACTAATAATAAAAAAAGAACAAATTTAAAAGCTTCATTGGATTAAAGTAGTATCATTTACCTATACTACATACAAATAAATATTTACTTGAATTACATAATAATTCTTATTTAAATCAATTGAATGGTGTTTGTCTCAAATACTGAAATTATTGGCACAAAATATAAATTAATTGATTCAAATTAAAAAGTATTTGATTCAAGTAAATTCTTATCTATTATTATAAATTAATTAAAATCTAATGATGTAAAGAGTAAACAACAAGTTATCTTTGTTTTTAATTATTATTTATAGAGGATATTAATAAATCGTTAAAGTTTAATGCACACTTAATGTAAATCTGCAAAACTACTTTCCCAGAAGAGTAATTGATTGAGGAGCCAAGTGAAATGGATAGAATGAAAAGGAATGTTTGTCTAGGAAAATCACCGAACGTGCTTTCAGCAGTGCAGTTATTACGAGATTTTGATTAGATGACGATATATATATATATATATATATATATATATATGGTGTTTACAGTGATTTTATCTAGCGTAGCTTGCATATAACGCAAAAGCGAAGAGTGGTTTGGTTGGAGAGGGAGTCGCGCGCGGAGTACTGTGAAACCACTATTAATTTACGAGCACGCCTCAACGTTTGTTTAACGTATTTTCGGATGTGTAGCATATTCATGACGTTGCAAAGGATTAAACATTGACTGACGTAAATGTTTTTATCTCATTTTCTTTTCCTCTCACCCTCCTCCAAATTTTAAACCTTGTAATGCTAAATCAAGAGGGACTTTTTGCAGTGTAAGCAATGACTTGTATTAAAATGTGTAATTAATTTTATTTTACTCTTCCCAATGAGAGTATACACTGTTTTACCATTTTTTTTCTTTTTTTACTCCAAAAATTGTATGAAGTAACAATTTTCCTAAATTTTTCTAAAAGTATTAAATTGCAACGAATTGGTGCTAAATCAAATTATAAATTGATTATAATTTTTTGTATTAATTTGACGATAATAATATTTCTACAAAATGTCAAAAAAGAAAAAAACTAGTTTTAGTACATTGCATGAAAGCATTAAATATTGTTAGAATATTATTGTAGAATATGTACATATACTGAAATGTTTTTGCATTGTAAAGTGCTTGCTCAGGGAACAGATGTAATTATTATTAGTGAAACAGTTATTTTATGAGACATTGCTTTTCCAATACGTTAATTGTATTGTTAAAAAGTGTTGACAGTTATGTGATAATCATTAGGTTATTAATGTAAAGAGACTTATAAAAATTTAATTTCAAATGCTTTAAATGTAAATGCTTTTTTTATTATTATTATTCCGTTAACAGCCGCATATTCTTTTATTAAATAATAAAACCTATTGGACATTTTCTGCTTTCTATTATTCTTAATTATACAGAGGTGTTTTATATAATATAGTTCTATCTCATGTGGAAATTAAATCTTTGCTCTGACTATCCTATTACCCAGGAGATCGATTTTACTGATAATAATAATAATAAAAATATTTCAATGTAAGTTACTATAACTAAGTAAAATTGTAAAACACGTTGAAACAAATTTTTAAAAAATTTATTCAAAAAATCTTTTCCAAATAAATCTCTTTAGTTATTTTTTTTCTTAATGAAATTTTTCGAGGCATGAATATATTCCAATTTTTTAAATCCGAGAATCGAAACACCTGTTAATAGAAGTTTAATGTTTTCAAATTACGAATTGATAGAATTTTTATTGTTGCGAAATATTATTCGCAGTAGCATTAGCTAACGTTAAATAAAGTAAACTTTTCCACTTGAGTACCTATATTAAAAAATATTTGTAGTTCTATATAAAGGCGTGATAATATGAAAAACAAGTTTTTAAATTAACTTTAAAAATTTAATTGTATAGAAATAAAAAAACGTTCTAAATATATAATAAAAGGATTTACAGAATTATAGTTCAAATATATTAATCTGTGGAAGAAATGCATAACAGCATAACTGACATTTTTATCAAATTTGAGATAACATCAGATTTGTATATATTTAATATTGCTCTTCAAAGTTCAATAGCTGAAAAATCATTAAAATGGTTATTAATGTAGAAAATAATGGAAAACATAATCGCATAATTGCATTTTTGACAAAAGGAGACCAGCATAATAACATAACTGCATTCAGTTTAAAAAACAATTGACATAATTAAAAACAAAAATAACCTTTAAGAATAAAAACAATAAGAATTTTGTAATGAAATATTTTTAGTAAAATACATTTTTTGTACTTTAAATTAAATATATTTATTTTAATAAAACTGGAACAAATTTTTTATAACATAAATTGTGCATTTAATTATGTACTTATTTTTAAGGCTATTTCTATTCTACAAAATTTTGGAAAGTTTTTCAAAAATAAATTGACAAATTCAGTAAAGTACATTTCTTTTCTCGTTTTAATAAATTAAAAAAACATTTTATAAAAAAATTAACTCTTATAATTTTTTCTAACGAATTAATAGTTTAATTTGTGTTTGTGTGAACAAATCTTATTATTATGACAAATCAAACCAAAATAAATTGTGACATTAAAAGTGTCTGAAGTTGGACTCATATACAAACTGAACTTGCATAACCGCATAAGTGCAATAAAACTCATGATTCGAATGAAAAATTATCAAAATTTATACCATATCGTGTGTTTTATTAAATGTTATAAACGAATTTTGAAAATATATTAAATAATAATACTAAATGCAAAAGACCGAACAAATCTGTTGATTTTTTGAATTGACAGAAGTGAGAGAACATTAAAATTAATTTATCTCGAAATCATGACAAATGCAGTTATGCTGTTATGCCTTTCTTCCACAGAAATTGATCTTAAGTTTTTAAGATTTCTATATTTTCTGTTTCTATTTAATTTCTTTTTTTTTGACCCCTCGTTATCGCTTATAGGAAGTTTGTTCAAACGCAGTTTCGCACTCGATAGCAGCAAGTCGTTGAAATTTATAGGCTCATCGAAATGGCGAACATTAACACGAATGTTATTTGTTACACAGGTGTACCTACACAATCTATACATATGTTTTTTTACAGGTCATGGAGAAAAAGGGCTCTTGTGTATTTTTCAGTGCTAGTCCTGGGCAATTAATTTACTCTCTCACTCTCTCTCTTTCTCTCTTTTCTGATGCAGCACGGTTTTCTACCCTTTTGGAACCGAGCATTTGACCTATAAATCAGACTGTGCTTGCACCCCGCGCGTTTTCGTTTGTCGAATCGCACTCACCTAAATTCACGTTTAAATGCTGAAAACTTCCACCCGAAGCGCAAGTTTATCGAATTTTCTCGAGTTACATTTCTTTCTTTTCTGTTTTCCCTCATACTGATGTGGTTCAAAAGAAATTAACCCAGACGTGCAAAAAAAAAGTAAAAAAATTTTTTCTCATCTATTCTAGAATAACATTTTGAGCATAAAACAATTATAATTAGCAAATTAAATTATCCAAACAACCGTAAAATCAAAAAAAAATAATTTTTTTAAACAATAAATCCATTTCATATTATTTGTTTTTAAATATTTCCCGAAGGTAATTTTGAAACATATGTTTATTCATTTTTTATTATTAACATTAAAATAAATCAAAAATTTTTATTGTCCCATGAAAATACATGTTGAGACCACAAAACTTGATGTATGAGTAGCTTTTTTTAAAATTATTTTCTAAAAGTATGTAACAAAAAAATTTATTTTATTCACGTAAATATTTATGTGATAATAGAAAAGTAGTAAATTGTTATTTGAATCAAATAAATTTGTTTTTCAGTGTAACTTTTGACTGAATAACAAAAAGAATTTCAATATGAAACTACAAAAATGTAGAAGAATAAAAATACACTTTTTACAAGATACAGAAATTTATTATTTAATATTTTAAAAATCTTTCTAATAATTAACTGCACTTAACATTTTTATGTTAGTCAACAAGTTTAAAAAAATTAAAAACTCAATAAAATAAGAAAAATTTTATTTCTTGTAAAAATGAATTTCATCTTTAACCCTTAAACCGCACACTGGGTGTGCGACACCCAGGGACTTTTAAGTGTGTTCTCCAAGTTGGAATAGGATATTATCTTTTGGAAAAATTATCTTATATAGCTCAATACATCTATTTTTAAAGAAAAAAAGGTTTCATAATGATTTATTTAATTTAAATAATTAAAAAAAAGTTTTTTAAAACTACTGAAATCACCTTAAACCAAAAAGTGGGTGTCAGACAAGCTGAAATTTTTCGTTGTCAACTTCATAATATTATTAAATACACAAAGACACTCGTCAGACTAATGTCACTGCACTGAGAAAACATTATACTCGTTTCAAGTAAAAAAATAATTTTAAGTGATTTTGTTTCATTGAAATTAGTTTGTAAGCTTAATTCCAATATGGGTAGTTCTACAAACGAAGGAAGAAAATGGAGAAAAGTTTGGCACAACAATTTTTTTTACGTTCAGGTCTTAAAAAGTAATTTAAATTCAAGTTAATAGTATTATCAAAGATACCTAAAAGTGGCCAGTCAAAAAATGACAAATTGCAAATTTTACATCAATTTATTAATAATTTAACCGCGTGACCCAGGTTATGAAAAGAAAATTAACAATTGCTCACAAAATAATGTATAGATTTTGATAACTTTTGTTACTCGGGGGCTTTTGAGGTAGCTGATTACGAATCTGGTGTCAGATTTCCAAAATTCAAAATGGCGGATCCAATATGGCTGACGAATTTTGAAAAATTGCATGCAATTTACACGAAACCTGTTACTCGGGGGTTTTCTAAGTCGCTGATTACGAATTAAGTATTAGATTTCAAAAATTAAACATGGCGGATCCAATATGACAGCCGAATTTTCAAAAATTGTATGAAACTTACACGGAACTTGTTACTTTGTTTAAAACGAAATGTTTTAGGGTGTTTGGTGTTGCTGATTATAAATCCAACGTTATATTTTAAGTATTAAAATTAAATTTCATAAAAACCTAACATTTATTATCGCAATAAATGGCAAGGTGTTATTTTAATACCAAAATGAATTAGAATAAGATGCATCGCTTTAACCCATCTAGGATTTATATAACTGATCAAAGGATTATTTTTTAAAAATAACAATCAGACTTACAAATATTGTTTACTATGAATAACATTTAGACCACATTTAAGGCACTTGATTAACACTAAGGCACACCCTAATATCTAAGTGGCAGTTGAAATAAAAGTTTCCACAAATTTGGATTTAGTGACCCTAAAAGTGTCTGAATATACATTTTAGATAAATCCAACAAATTAATAAAAATTTGGTTACCATATTGGATCCGCCATTTTGAATTTTGGAAATCTGAAATCAGATTCGTAATCAGCGATCTCAAAAACCCCCTGGTAACAAGTTTTGTGTAAATTGCATGCAATTTTGGAAAATTCGTCAGCCATATTGGATCCGCCATCTTGAATTTTAGAAATCTGACACCAGATTCGTAATCAGCGACCTCGAAAACCCCCAAGTAACAAAAGTTATAGAGATTCATGAATGATAAAGTCTAAATTAATAAATTGTTTATGACATTTTTTATAACCAATTGCGTTTGCTTAATAGCACAATTCCAAAATTTAAATTATCTATAAAAGTGAATTTAAGTACTTAACAAAAAAAATTTTTTTACATTCATTAAAATAAACGTTTTACATGAAAAAAGTACTTTTTTCATTTGTTAATAACAATATAAATATTTATGCAAAGTAAAAATTAAATATTAGTTTTTACAACCTTTTACAAATTTAATTAGAATTATTTAAAAAAAATTTTTTTTTGAAAGGATTGAAAATTGTTGGCTATATGCTATTTTAAACATAAGCACGTTTGTATTCTGGCAGAATCTGCCAGGATACTGAGAACCAGGATACTGAGAATTTTGGTCATTTTTCGTCTAAAAAATTAAAAAATAACGTTTAATAAGGAATTTCAGCTTACTAGTCAAAAGGGAATAAGGTTCTACGACACCTAGAGAAACAAAATTATAAAAATATAAAATAAATTTTTTTTAAATGCGTGCCAGGATACTGAGAATTTGTCTGACCATATGACAATTTTGAACACAAAAGACACAATTTTAGTTAATTGAACTGCAAATTAGGTATTATTTATATGCTATCATCTTTAGTTAACATTTACTAATCAGTGTGAAAAATGGTAAATTAATCGGAATAAAAAATTCTTAATAATTTTAACGTTTTTTGTTGTGCCATAATGCACATAATAGAAACCATTCAGTTTTACAATTCCCATTAAAAATAATTTTTTTTTCAAATTTAATGTAAGAAACAACCTTAAACATAAAAAATTCCTTCGTTTGTAGAACTACACATATATAGAAAATATTTACTGCTTTGATTCAAAAATAATCTTTGTTTGAATAATTATGTTTAATTCAAACATATTTTCTGTTTTGGTTTAAACAAAAAATATATTTAAAAATTTTATGTTTGATTCAAACTTAAATGTTGATAATAAATAATTAAAAATCAACTATAAATTCTGTTTCAATTAAATATATTATTTCTATATAATGAATCAAAAAATATGTTTGAATTAAACTTTAATTTGTTTGACTGTATAGCAAAGATATTTTAAGTTTGATTTAAACAAAATATGTTTGAATATGTATAGTGCTTTACAACATACATATATTAGTAATAAAAAAATTCACAATACAATAGTATACGAGCGAGCGCGGAATTCATCGCTAGTTTTAATAAAATTAAAAAAAAAATTTTAATTTTAATTTAAATAAATTATTTTGTTGTATACACAAATTTTTAACAGAATAAACAAACTTCATCTCTACAAATACCTATCAAATTCAGATTAAAAAATAGTTGTTGATTAAACAACTTTAAACATCTTTCTAACAAACTATTATTGTCCATTATATTATGTTTCATCGGAACTTTTCCTCTACTACGAAGATAAATTTCATCCTTATTTTTAATTACTAAACTTATATAGACATAAACAATTATATAATATATAATATATATAATATATTATATAAACAATTTGTAATCAAATTATTATTTTTTTTCAATTATAATTTTAATTCTAGTATTATTTTGCAAACAGTAAGTAATTCCTTTTTATCAGTTGCGAGCAAGGACATAAATGCAATATCTTGGAGAGGTTTTGACCCTTCGTTAATTTTTTTTCTTGGAAGATACTCGTAAAATAAGTGGAAATCAAATCTTATTAAAAGCAAAAACCTAATAATAAAAATACAAAAGAAAATAAGAGTACCGAATTTAAAATAAATAATTGACAAAAATTTACAATTACACCAAAAACAAGAAAACAACTACACGGAGCGTAGTTGTTGTTGGATCACACGAACTGTAAAAATCTGAACAATTACCATTTATTTTTGATTTCATCGATCCCACAATTCATAATGCCAACGCTCCACTTCTACCTGCTAATTGGAGAACATAGAAACTAAAATTGTCAATTAAATTCCCAGAACTAAAAGAAAGTCCATTAAAAATCTCTGGAAAAAGAATATCGCTTCAGTATATACATTTACTGTGAATCATAATAAATTTTGTTCATTTTTCTTTAAAATAAAGCATTTTTAAAATATTAAATTTTTTTTTTAAAACCTCTTAAATCCAAAATGTTTTGAAATTTTTCGTAACTGATTTTAGTCTTTTTACTGACATGTATTGATAGAATTTTTAAAGTGTCGAAAAATAAACTAAAAGTCTGTTTTGAAATATAATTAAATTTATTTGATAACAATTTTTTTATTAGCTAGAAAGGAAGAAAAATATCGTAGGAATCCAAAAATTATCACACTGTTTATTGCTTTCTCTGTTATTTATATTTATTTTCCATTGAAAAATAGGAAAAATGCTTTAGTAAAGTCCATAACAAAACTTTAAAAAGCAATAGTGCAGTCACTAAATCTAAAAAAAATAAATTCAAAAAATACGTGAACTATTTTTAAAAACTTATTAAATCCCAATAAAGGAGAATTTAAAAAGTAGATAAATACAAATAAAATAAAAATTTCTGTATAGTTCAAACTGTAAATATTTACCTATATAGAACAAAGTAAAAAATAAGGACGCAGTTGTTTTTTTTTGTTTTATCAGGAAAATTTACTTTTCAATGGAAAAATGCAAAAATAATTTTATTTCATATTATTTATTCAAAATGTATATTTTTCCCATAGCTAAACCAACAGTAGTTCTTGATATTTTAAAAACAATCTCCTCTCAATTCATGTTGGCCTTAATTTTCCTACAAGTAGTGTTTATACGCAAAATGAATGTTTATTTTTCCTGGAGGGGCGTGAGGGAGGAATATAAGGAAGGGAAAGTGTGCATATAGGGCTGACTCCTCATTGTTACTGGCATGCAATGCCTTCAAAGTTTCCAAGTTACATATACATACAAACGTATATCGCGTGTGCGGCTCATTTGCATTGCGAGCGGTATCTATCATCTGAAATTAACACTGTCAGCTATGCTTTCCCGTTTCGGTCCGGTTTCATGTACGTCGTTACGATTAAGTCACCTGGGGTAACGTACACGATGGTGGTATACCCGTTTCCCTCTCGGCTGCTCTCTTGAGAGTGATAAAAAATTTTCATTCACTTTCTGCTGCTATACACTCTTATTCGACTCTGTCTTGCACGAACATCTCATTTTCACTTCGTGCATAGAATGCAAATAGCAAAAATATTCGCAAGAGGGAGAGGAAGAGAAAGCTTTTTCATAAATCGTTATTTCGAAAGTCATTCAATTTTTAACATCGCCTTTCATTAGGTTCTTGTGTTTAAAAAAACAATGTTACCTAACCTGTGCATGTAATACAAAAAATAAATAATAAATTAATAACTTTAAAATAATTAACTTTTTTAATATTTTGTTTTTTTGATGAGTAATTAATTTTTAAAAATGTGAAAATTTCCAATGTGTAAAATTCATTGAAGAGATGATTAAAATTGCAAGGCTAGAACACGCGAGTTGGCAAGATTTCATCTTGAATATAATTTCAGTGATTACAAAATTACTTCTTATTTTTAAATATAAACTAAGACGGAAGCAAATAATTAGTTCACGAACCGTGATCGAAAAATAGAGCAGATAACACTTTATTATTAAAATTAATACGAAAGATTTGATATTAATCTCCTTTTCCTTTTCTTCGGAAATTAACTTAACTTGATAATTACATCAATACCTAATTTAATAAACCTTTCTATATAAACAGAGTCAAAAATAATATTTTAAGAAATTCCAATAATTTGAATCAAGAAATATAATTCAAATTTAATGAATGAGAATTGATATTATAGAACAATATTCTTGCACTGATAAGAGATCAAATATGATACATTTCTAAAAAATGTTAAATGTGTCATAAAAAAAATGGGTACAGGCAGCATATTGCAAGCAGTATAAATAATACGAGGGTCTAGAAAGACAGCTGCAATGGAAACTGCACCTGTAACCGGGTGTATCGTCCTACCTGTAAAATAAGCCTTTCCCTTCATGGTACTTTAAAGAAGAAAAAACACTTGACTCTGAACATTTTCATCATGTACACTTGAATTTGAAAAAAAAAGATTTTCTTTTTTTCATGATAAAAAAATGGTTTTATAAATTTGCCATTCCAGATGAGAAATTAAAATCCCAGGAGAGAAAAAAATACAACTTTTTTTTATTATCACTGAAGTAGGTTACATCATACAATTAAATATTCCAGTGAAAAAATAGAGAACTTTGTATTTTTAGAGTCGTAAATTAGTTTTTAATCTGTCTGGCTTTAGGAACAATGTACGAGTTCATGGACTGGTATTAAAAGATTTAATTTTTCACGCGAACATTTTATTCAATTTAACTGCAGTTACAGGAAAGAATAATTTGTTAAGTATACTAATTAGAATTTTGCAAAATAAAAAAATACAGAAAAAATGTAAGCTACGTACTAAATCAAGAAATAACGCATAAAAATTTATCATGATAATGAGTTCGGATAAATGGAATAAATTATTGATAAAAAAACTGAAAAAAACAAACTCTTTATTATTCTTATATAAAGTTGAGTGAAGAAGTTTGGAATTCAATCGAGATACGATTTAATAGAAAAAAGAAATGGGGGGAGAAGGGGGTAATAAATTCCAGAAGCAGATCGAAAAGATGTCGAGAGACTTGTCGAACAAGTAACATCATCTCCTCTCTCGCGAATAATTCCCCGATTTTCGTCTTCGTTTGAAGTAACTACTTCCATTTCCAGAACAATTATTTGGTTAGAGTAGTCACAACTCAGATCTTATAAGTACTCTTCAGTCATGAAGCACGAAAGTTATGATTCAACTTTTACCCCATGCTTCATGGCACCCACCCCTTTCATATAGCTTTAATGCTTTACCTTAAGGCTGTAGTCATTTCTTCTTGGTCGACTTTTAATCAACATATATATATGTATATACCACTCTGTTTATATCAGCGTTTATTTACAGAGCATTAATAATCTTAATGAAAGTTTTAATGAGATTTATTAACACAATAGATGATTTAATTTGTGTTTAACAAAATAAAAATTTATGTTGTACACATTTTGTTGTGGTGTGAAAGTTTTGCCTTTTTGAAGAGGTGGGAACGTGGGAACTAGAACACGCCTTTTTTTAGGGCAAATGAAGAAGGTTTCGCCTATTTTTGCTAGGAAAAGTTTGTAGTTGTTTAAATCTTATAAACAAGATTACAACTTTGTGGTCATATTTCAATTAGAAACTAATTACTTTGCGTTGTATTGACAATTTTACTGCCTTGGTATCCTATACGAAATCTTACATGAAATTCTATTAAGAACGTTATATGAAAGCCTATGTAAGATCTCAAATAAGAGTCAATGTAAAATCGCATATAAATTCCCATGTGGGGATTTTCAATAGGGATATAGGAAAATTATGCTTGAAAAATGAAAATAGAGTTTACATTTCATTAACAGAGTGTCGCAACCGTGAAGAAAAACAAAAAAAATAACAAGGAATTCAATATTAATTAATTATTAATTATTAAAAACATTTTCTAATATTCACGAGACGTCATAGTTTTAAAAAAGGCAATATTATTAAAAAAATTTGAGAAATCGATATGATAAATCAAATTTAGATAGTGTATAAATTATATAAAAATAAATCTATATTTTGATTGTCAACTTTATTTTTGCAAATTGATATTCTTGTTTTCTAGAAAAAACTATAATAATAATAATAATAATAATAATAATAATAATAATATTTGAATTATTTGAATGTTAAATAATTAATTAACTAGAGGTCTGCATTCTGTTCAATGAATCACCTTTTAATTTATAAACTACTTTACATTTTATTATTCAAATCATAAACATAATATATTTACTTTGAAAAAAAATTTGAAAAAAAGAAAAACTTGTTTATTTTTTATTATTAAAAGGTGAAAAAGGTGACACATTATCAAAAAAGGGGAGCTGACAACATTGAAAAAGAGGACAATCCATGATGCCTGCATATAATATTTAGGACCTACATTTTTCTGAACAATTTAAATTTACTACTTTAAATTAAAAAGTTGTATATTTTACTACTTTTGGGTTTATTTAAAAAACATTATTATCTCATATCACCATTAAAAATACATGGACAAACGTATAAAGTAACTTTTACCACTTTTATAGTACATTTCAGATAAAGGGTTGTGGAACAATTTATCTAAAATGTTTTTTATAATTTTTTATTTTCTACAAATTTTTTTTCTTATAAAAGTTAATTTCTAAAAAAAACTTTTCTTATGAAGATGATTTTCTAATTTTCTTTATTCTAATAAAGTTCATTTTCTAAAAAGTTTATTTTTTAATAAAGTTAATTTAAAACATTTATTTTCCCATAATATTCAATTTATGTAATGACGATCAATAGGTATATCATTAAAAAATAAAATTTAAGAAACTTTTTTTAGTTCATTAAAAAATTTATTTGAGATTTTGTTAAAAAATTATAATATAAAATAGAAGTTATGCAAATTTTTTAACAGCTTTTCAAAAAATATTTGAGATTTAAGATATAAAAGTACTACGAATTTTTTTTCTAAAGAAGTTAAAAATTTTTAAATAGACGTGTAGGTAATAAATAAATTAATTTTGGAAATTTTTGTATAAAAATGATTCAAAATGTTATTTTTTTTAAAGAAAAAGAGAATTTTATTAACAAGTTGTCATAAGAAATAGTAATTTTATTAAATTTTTTCTTTTTCAAAAATAAAATTATAATTTTGTAAACAAAATTTTGATTGAGAAACAGAAAATATAATTATGTAAAATAGTTTGCATTTTTAATCTTTATTCTAAACAATTTTTAACCTTTATAAAAATTATAGAATTATATGAATTTTAAGAAATATCATAACTTCTTAGAAAAAGTTTGGTTAGAAATCAAACCTTGTTAGAAAAAGTTTTTTAAGAAATCAAAAATTGTTACTTTTGTTGTTGTTTTCTTAATAAAAAATATTTTTTATAAAAAGTGACCACCTACCCTGCACACAAATACCTGTAATATTTAATATTTATTTTTTTCACAATTTCTGTTTTTTAAAATATCAATAACTTCTTTATTTCTAATCGAAATAGCTTCAAAAATAGGTCAATAGAAGGGTTTTTTAATGCTCTACAAGTTGGTAACTATGGTTTTAATGTTATTTCTACATTTTTCAATAAAATTCTCAAAAAAGTATTATTTTCTAAAATTTTTGATTTTTAAAAGTTTAATATCTCCGGTGAATATAAACGAAAAATGTTCATTCTGGGCTCAAAAAATGCGTCTAAAAACTCTAAAAAATTAGAGAAAAACAGTTATATGTGTCCTAACATTTTTTTAAAGTTATGGGCAAAAAACGTTTTTTTGAAAAATTAAAAATCAAAAAAATAAATAGTTAAACTTTATTAATCTGTCTCAAAGTACTCTTATTTTATGTCCGCAGATGAGACCTACAATTTAGAAAAAATTCAGCCCAAAAGCTCTTTATAATTTGGAGATATTTATGAAAATATGATTTTTACACACACACACACACACACGGAGTGACATTTTTGAACTCCTGAGGTCAAATAACATAAAGATATGTTAAAAAATTGAACCAGAAAAATTTTGGTATTACAATACTTCCTCAGTATGAGGAGGCAAAATTAATAAAATTTACTCCTTATGTAGTAATAGTACCAGAAATGTTTTACTATAAAAGTAGTAAAAGTTACTTTATAATTTTCTCCGTGTAAATTAACAAAAAAAATTAATCTCGTCGCAATATTTCGAAGAGTTATAATTATTATATAAAACTTTTCCAATTTTCAACAACTAACTTAATGAAAGTTATTCACATACCTCTAATCTAAAATAAAAGTGCAAGGAAGAAAAATGCAAAAAATATTCTTAATTAAAAATTCAGTAAACAATTCAGGAAATTTTTCGTCTTCCCTTGTGCTCATGAGCACGCATCCAAGCGAAGGGTGCGACGTTATACCCACCATATGTCGTGTGGAATAGTAGAAGGCAAAAAACAGGAGGGAAAAAAATGAAAGAAAACAGAAACAAAGGTTAACGAGAAACCCGTTTTGCGGTGCAGAGTGAGTTTGGCGGGTGGTCTCTCCCGTCGTCGGTTCCGATCAACAAGCGAGGAATACCGGAAGAGAGTATGAGTTGTCGCCAATTAGCCGAGTATGCTGACTTATTGCTTAATGAGCTAATACACAGCTTAATGAGCCGCGGTTTATACCTTTAACGTGGAGTAAAAATCTTGTACCAACGATTCGTTCCATCATCGACTCTCGACGTTTGAAGATTTATAAATCTTCCTCAAGGGGCGAGTCACGAAACGAAATGGGAGCGAGAAAAAACGTGAGAGAGAGAGAGAAAATACAAAATGATAAAAAAAAGTGCAAGAAAAAAATATTCGCCCCGTCAGTTAATTAGGTAGAAACTGTTAATTTATCACCAAATCAAGTGCAAACTAATTAGGACTGATTTGAGAATTTATTTTCAGTTTTTGAATCAGCTTCATCATATTTTTTTACGCAGGCAGAGAGAGAGAGAGAGAGAGTGCGGTGATCATTAGCAGTTCTGAATAAAAAAAAGACCAGAGAGATTAATATGAAAAAAGAAAATGTTTCAAGTTTTATATAAAATCTCCGTGGACATTTTCAAAAAAGTTTTATTAGGATCGAGAAAAGTAATTTTACAAACTTGACCTAGTGGATATGGAGAATCTTTTAGCAATCAGATATTTCACGTAATTAGCCAAGTAAGATAGGAAAGTTTTTTTATTACCGCTTCATTGCACTTTCCTTCACGTTAAATGAACGTAATTGACACGATTATTGATCGCCGACTCAAATTTCCAAACTTCTTTTCTCATTATAGTAACGATTTTATCTAACTGTACAATTTAAAGAACCAAAAGTAACCAAATCATTTGCCTGAAAATTCTTGTCGTAAACTAAAAATTGATTCCATTTCCAAGTATATTTTAATCTACAGAAGGAGTGAATTATTTTCAATTCCGAAATCCCTTAGTTAACAATATCGCTTCTTCAGATTACATAGTTTGAGCATTTAGTTTATTGTATCAATTTACTTTAAGGTACTATTCATTTAAAAGTTATGACAATAATTATCGTAAAATATAGGCATAAATTGTTCGAGAGAGAGAGAGAGAGAGAGAGAGAGAAAGGGAGAGTTGGTGTTATAGTTTAAAATTCGTAAAGCTATATATATACATACAAGTGTGACGTAAAATTGATCGTAAAATATCAATGGCGTCACGGAAGTAGTTGTACTATAGTCCTACAGTTTATTTTATAGAATGTGTACCTCTACTACTACATATGAGGGTTTTACATCTTCAAACATAAATAATTTATGCAAGACAGCATTTCACGAATTCTATAAACTACACTACTCTATATTTTTCTACAAAAATAAGTCCCCTGTTAGTACATTAAGAAATGTTCTTCAAACATTTAATTATAGCAATTTATTTACGACTAGCAACAATTTGCCCGTTAACTTCTTCCATACTTTTTTACATAAAATTATCAATTTAAAAAAAAATTGTAATTCAAATTTTGTTTTCATAAACATAAAATCTGAATTGAAATATAGATTATTACTACTACACCACAATAATTATATAGATTTTCTGAGACGGGATTCAAGTAATAGTCAGACAAAGTATTAAAAAAACTTAAATTGATTCCTCATTTGCAGGAAGTATTGTAATACCAAAATTTTTCTGGTTCGATTTTTTAACATATCTTTATGTTATTTGACCTCAGGAGTTCAAAAATGTCACTCCGTGTGTGTGTGTGTGTGTGTGTAAACATAATATTTTCATAAATATCTCCAAATTATAAAGAGCTTTTGGGCTGAATTTTTTCTAAATTGTAGGTCTCATCTGCGGACATAAAATAAGAGTACTTTGAGACAGATTAATAAAGTTTTACTATTTATTTTTTTAATTTTTAATTTTTCAAAAAAATGTTTTTCGCCCATAACTTAAAAAAAATGTTAGAACACCTATAAATGTTTTTATCAAATTTTGTAGATTTTATTCAGATGCATCTTTTGAGCCCACAATGAACATTTTTCGTCCATATTCATTGGAGATATTAAACTTTTAAAAATCAAGAATTTTTGAAAATAAGACTTTTTTGAAAATTTTGTTAAAAAATGTAGAAATAATTTTGAAATTATAGTTACCAACTTGTAGAGCATTAAAAAACGCTTTGATTGGCCTATTTTTAAAGCAAATTTGATTAGAAATAAAAAAGTTATTGATATTTTAAAAAACAGAAATTGTGAAGGAATTTTTTTTTATGTGAAAGTATTAAATAAACAGAAAAAAATATTACAACACTTAAGAATAATTGTTCAAAATGTATACTTTATTGTTATTAACAAATAACAAAAATGTAGAACTTGGCAGCGGTTTTTTTTAGAATTTATAAGAAAATTATGAATTTTGGTGCCTTTTTGTTTACCTCATAAACTATGAAATCACCATTAGAAATGGTGCACGAATTCTAATACAAAATCCTTAATTTTTTCTACTTCTGACAATAATTTCTTTCGAAATAACTAATTCTTGAACAAGTATATTATAAAATTATTATTTAGAAATTAATGATAATTTTCCTTAAATATTTCAAAATTAATTTAATTTTAAAACGGTTGCGTTTAAAATTTTCATAAATAGATAAATTTTAAAAGGTTTCAATTTAAAATTTTAGAAAATTTAAATTTTCAATTAACTTAATTAGAAATTTTAAAGAACGCAGGTTTTTGTAAAATGTTAATAATTCAAATTCTTCTTGAAATTAGCTAATTTAGCAATATTTAATTTATTTTATCAAAAATAATAAAATTCTGGTAAAAATTACAAAATTATCTTTATAAACAAAACAATTCTTCCCCAAAATTCAATTATTCTTACAAATTTTCCTCATTTTAAATGATTTTAAATATATATATATACTATTTTAATAAATTTCCTCAAAGACTTCAATTATTTTTAAGAAAATTTAATAAAATTGTACACAAATATTTAATTATTTTTTTAAAGATTCCAACAGAATTTCAAGAATATTTTGCGGATGAATTCTATTAATATCCCTTCAAAATTTCTATATTTCATTTTCATTCTAGCTGGAATTCTCATTTCGTTATGTTGTATTTCAATTTTCAATGAAAATTAATATTGAAATTCCGACTCAATGTTCGTAATGCCAAATAGAGAAATTAAAAAAGTGAAAAAATATGTTCTTTCTAAGAGAAGAAATTTATTTAAAAAAAATAACAAAGTGAGATATAATTGTTAATGTTTACGTTGTGCTGTCATGATGATTATTGGTTGTGTGAATAAAGTCATTAGTAGACAAGCAGACGGTACTTGCATGACAGCTGACCATTGACCAATGGTTATAGACTGCATCGTACTTCCGTTCTTCTTCCTCAACACAAATTGTGCGCAGCGAAATCACCACTCGAAATTGGAATTATCCTTGAATTACATTTTCCCTCACGCTCACCCAAGAATCTTCGCCGATGTATATTGATATACAAGCGCCAGAGCGTTAACAGCCCTTGGGCACGCATAGATCGGGCTCTCTCCGCATGTTTTCATTTCAAGTCTTCTCATCGCGTCAAAAGAAACGATGGCTATCACTTTCCCTTTAATTAGATATGCCATTCAAACTTATTTCGAACATCAGTCAAGCGAAATTGTTTTTCGTAATAATAACAATTAATTATTGATTAATTAAACCTCCATTTAGTTACCGTTAGTTGAAATAATCTTTCATTAACCTTCCGCTGAGACACTGGATCTCAACTAAAATTAAACATTTATTATAGATTAAAGAAGATTCTTAATTAAAAAAAAA
Organism: Leptopilina myrica (nomen nudum); assembly: GCA_032872475.1. Classification (NCBI taxonomy): domain Eukaryota; kingdom Metazoa; phylum Arthropoda; class Insecta; order Hymenoptera; family Figitidae; genus Leptopilina; species Leptopilina myrica (nomen nudum). The sequence goes on from CM065463.1 coordinate 38,229,971, forward strand.
TTCATTTCTTTTTATTAAAAAATAATTAATAAAACATATAATTTATTCTATAAATTTTTGTACATTACACAGAGAAAAATATGTTACAGGGTGACAATAATTATTCTGAGTAATATCAGTGTGTCAACCTCGTGGTAAATTAGTTATCATTATATCTAAGAAAATTAATTAGAAAATATGACTATTAAAGTCATAGTTTTTAATTTTTTATTTCTGAAAATAAAAATATCGTTTTTAACTTTTTTATTTGCTTCAAATTTCTTTCAGAAAAAAGATTTTGCAATTTTTACAAGTTTCTATATTTGACGAAAGTTATTTTCGAAAATCAATTTTATCGACAATACAATTCGTAGATGAAAAAAAAGTGGACTAAACTAGTTCGCTCGCTTTTGAAAGCACATAGTGCTCTCGAAGAACCCCCCCCCCCTCTCTCTCTCTCTCACTCACTTTCTTGCCACCCACTCCCCAAAGGCAACCTCACGCCCAGCGACACGACCCCATTCGCACGAATCTGCCAAATATAAAATCCTTAGAATCACCCTTCGCTTGCATCACGCTCGAAGAATTGGGGGAGAGGACTGTTGAAAATTAGGGTATGCTGGAACCGCTTCTTTTCGTTTCGTTTTCGTTCGAACGTTCGAGAACGATTCTACTGCGGAATCACATTCTATACGTCCATTGAGTCAATATTGGCACAAATTCACCCTTCCCAGTGCTAGCCAATGACTAAAAGAATTTTTTTGTCGACAGGAATTTTTCTGCTAGGTGGAAGAAACACTTTTAGCCTAGGAAATTTTTTCACGTAATGGTGGTGTGCTGTGTGCAGATGACTTTATGAAAAATTTGGGATCAGAACTTTCTATATTGTTAGAGAAAAAGAATAGAAAACAACTTTCTCTTTTTATTATGTTTATTTTTGTATTTATCATTATTTTTGTGAATTACTTTTAAGTTTTAGTATTTAAATGGAAATGAATTTTATTTGTATCAATAATGACATTATTTTTCTGTAATTACTTATTTTTCTATGTGCCTGGTTACACCGAAAAGGGTAATGTAGGGAAGGGTAATTATAAGCTAGAGAAACAGAAAAATAGTTAGATTTGCGCCTGCGCATCTCAATATTTCATTTCAACAGCTTAATTTATATTCCTTCCCTATACTTTACTCTCCGTGGTGTAACCAGACTCTATGACTAGCTACCGCTTTTAGGTAGTTAAGGTTCAGGTCCTTCTTGGCATGAAACATATCTGAAAACTGACTTTTTTAAGTTGAACTTGTCAACTAGAAGGCATTTTTTAAAGTATACCTAGCAGTTTGATATTTTATTATGGTTAAGTCTCTTTTGAGCATATTCAGTAGCAGTTTTCCTATAATCCTGCTGACAATGTTTTTTTCTGGTATGATATGGAAACCACCTTTTTAGGTCTATTTGTCAAACTTACATCTTTTTTGGCACAAAATACATAATCCGCCTTTTCTTGGAAGAAGAATGACAAGTAACAAACATTTTTTAGCATAGTACTCCAAAGATCCGATTAATTTAGGGAAAACTAACAATTTTATGTCTATATTTTGGACACCGGTATTCAGGAGTTGTCTTTTTTAGGTCAACTACATAATACAACGTCATAGCATTTAGGAGATGCGTCTTTTAGGGTCATACAAGAGTCTCTTCCAGACTATTATACTTCTAAAGTACATACTTATTGCTATATTGGTATTATTACAAACATTGAAAGAAAAAAATATTGAACTAATTAATAGAGATGAATATTTTTTCAACTGAAATTTCGTGAAAACCAAATCGTTTTCATCGGAAACAATAACCATATATGGTTTAAATGAACATGTTTTACGTATTCTAAAGGTGAACTAATTTTGATAGCATATGACTAATCATCTAAAATCACGCAATTTCCCAATGGATCACTGTTGTTTCGTATATCGCAACGTACGTCCATCACGTATAGGTAAAGCTCGATTACAAAAGCAGGAACGATCAGCCGATATGCATTTTACGTGAAATGCACATTTCAGCGTGCCATTACATACGTGGTCAGGGATATTATGTAAAATTTGGACCGCGGGGCATCCTCCCTCTCTCGTTAGGAGTATCGCATGACATTCAAAACTTTGGAATGAAGAGAGAGAGAGAGAGAGAGAGGTGCAACGACCACCTGTGTAATTTCCAACGTTCCACGCAAATGCCAAGCACGAGCATCGTGAGCGTGAGGGGCATATTATAAACGCATTTATAACTGATCGTTATCAATGTTAATTGCAGTCTTTGGATGACTAGGGCGTGAAAATCGTTCCGGATCATCGACATGGAAAAAGACGAGTGAAAAAATTCGACAGCGCCCGTTGGCATTTGCTTCTTCTTCTTCTTCTTCTTCTTCATGCACAGGAATTATCTTCTTTTTTAAAATAGGTTTATATATGTAAAAAGTCGCCTCAAGCGAAAGAACTCCTGCTTCCTTTAATTCTACATTATATCGATCTTTATCTTCTAATTAAGGTATTTCTCTTAATTAAAATTTTTCGTATGCAGACAGTCTACGACTCTTCGCAGACCCTTCAAATATTCCCAACGACGAGACGTGAAATTATCAATGTTGAGAAATCTTAATTAAAAGCTCTTTTTGACAATATATCGCGTAAGTATATATATATATATACATTGTTTACTTTCTATTATTATTAAAATATTTAAACGACATTTGTATTAATCATGCGAATAACATTCAAACGATTCTGTCGTAAAAACCGCAATTAAACTTTAATAACGCCATAAGGTAGATTACACTAAATTGTAAATTGTTTAATTATACAAATAGTGAAATTTATTTTATATCCCCAAAAGAGTAATATAAATTCTGTTCGCGAAATAAACTTAATAAAAAAACTATTGTCCACAATTTCATTTGCGAAAAATTAATTTCCATTCAACTAAATTCATATATTGTTATTACTTTTTTTCATTAACTTTATTTGTTAGGAGTTTTAAATGACTGTGAATAATAAAAATAAAAAGTTTTTTGTGAAAATTAATTTGTTCATGTTTTCTACTAACTGGCGCGCAACAGGAAACCAACTACTATACGCTGCAGTTCTGTAAATTCAATTAAAACAGATGCTTTTTCAAAAAAAGTAAGAAAATAATCGTAAATAGAAAATATACAATGCATATATACATACAGATTTTAATCATTTAATAAATAAAAATTGAAATACCCTTTCAATCGTGCATTTAAAATTTATTTAAATCTTAATTTACTGTTTCCAAAGAAAAACAGTTAATTAATTTAATAACATTTCTTCGATGACTCGAATATAATTTTCTTTCTTTAAAAATCATATCTATTGAGTGAAAATATTTTGTAATTTACATGGTTTTAAATTTTGATAAAGGGAAATGTGAAAACTCTGATATTGAAAATGAGACTGGTCCAGACGGAACAATTCAGATGAATTATGGATTTGAGTTTCGCTGTATGCTCTTCGATTTTTTCGACATATACGAACTGGGAAAAAAGAGGTGTGGGGGAGGGATGGGATTCTACTCAGACATAACGGTAGCTTCCATATTCTGTTGAAGATCGAAAGAAAGACTCTCTTGGGCATTGGCCTGTGCCTCGAATGAAAGGAAAGTACGTTTTGGTATCTCTAAGTTCCTTCAAGAAGAGGGTTGGAGATGAAAACCTTGTAAAAAAACTTTTACATGGGAAAACGAAAATTGCATGATGAAGAAAGAGAAGGAGGAGGGAGGATGGCAGGGGAAAAACTTCAAAAAAACGCAAGTTTTATAAAAACACATGTGTATTGGTGTAAACGTAACTAACCTCATAGCACCTCAGCATTTTTTTCGGACTCATCCTTTTGCTTTCTCATTTATTTACATAACCTTTGCATATCCTTTTTCTTCATGCGTGAATTCCTAAAAAAAGGAATGTGCACTTGATACAATTCCCAGAGCTCTGCCAATGTTTATTGTCGCAACCAAATTAACATCAAAAGTTTTATACTGCTTTGATTTTTGTGAAGAAAAAAAATATTTTTCAATTTCAGCACTTTGTAAAAAACTTTTTCTATGAATAATTGTAACGACAAAAAAATTTCAATTTTACTAGATACTTATTAAAATTTTTTCTCTTTAGAGAATCCCACTTGACCTCAATTTAAAAATTCTTTTCCCTTTTCAATTTAAATCTCTTTTCAACAGAGATTCTTTATTATTTTATAATTCATAAAATTTTCTACCAATTGTACAACTATTATTAATTTTAATTGTGGTAAGTTTAAAAAAAAGGAACTGGAATAAAAATTGAAATAAATATTTCATTTCCGTCAATTAGAATTGTTTCAAATTTTACCTTCATCTATAATTTATTAAATAATTATAATGTTTTGTTTTCTCATTATTTTTCAAAAATAATTATTTCATTACATTACTTTTTTTATTAAATCATTGGAAAAGTATGAAATTTGTCTTTCTATTGAATATTATTTTCTCTTGAATGTCAATTTTGTTGTGAGTATCGTTTTGAGACAAATTCAGCGTTAAATTGAGAATCTACGTTATACTGTCTGTTTTTAATCGAAAACGTGATTGAAAGAGATTTAAAATATAAACCGCATTTGATATTTGAATTAATAGATTTGTCTCCATTTATTAAAATAAAAAATATGGAAATAAATAAATGTCTTCGTTAAAGAAACAAGAGCAAAATAACTCGATAATATCATTTACAATTTTATTTGAAATTATTTTTTTAATTACTATTTATGTTTTTGAAAAAAATCATAATTAAAATTTATTGAATATGTATTATAAATATGAAAGTATTTATTAATGATTATAAACAACTTAATATAATTTTTCGACCATGATAAATAAATTATATTCAATATTTACATGATATCGATTACATATTGTAAAGTGAACGATATATGCAATTTAAATAATAAAAGCCTATTGTAATAAAAAGCGAACACGCTATATATATATACATAAGATTAGAAGAGGGATCAATATATGCGGCTTAAAAGCGATTGAAAAAAATGTCATTAAACGGTTCAAATTTAACCTGAAACGATAAAACTTTTGTAGCATCTTTTTATTTCCAATTTTTCGAAGCCAAACTAAGCACCGATAATACGAGGGCGGCTCGCATACTAGATAAACGAAACCAATTTCCCGTGGCTTAAGTCAAGCAGCAATATTGCCCTGCAGGTCTCCATACACTGTCGCAAAAAAGAGAAAATTTTCGGTTTTTTAAACTCACTTTTTCTATAAAAAGCATGATGTATTTTGTCATACACAAAAGCCACTTTAAAACACCTCTTCTTACATTTTTACAATGGTTCACTTTAACAAAAAAGAAAAAGAAAGAAAACAGAAAAAAGATGCAATTTACATTTGAAAACTTATGAACTATATATATATAGTAACCATATTCCCAAAATTTATACAGCTACATTAATGTCTAATTAGCAATCTTTATTTATTTTCTCTATTATGTTATGAATAATAGTAGAATTAATTGTAGATTTATTCAAATTGTTTTAATTACTTTTATTTGAAAATAATTAAGGGGCTGGATGCTATAATGTGTTACGCGCCATTCACTTAACATGGCGCGTAACACATTATAGCATCCAGCCCCTCAATTATAGTTAAATTGTAGTTTTAAATACTTTTTCCCCAAATAACACAGGCACAAAAACAATAAAAGTGGTCTGTTTATTGAACCTGATCCACATCAAATTGCTCCATCACCCATGGTTTTGGTTGGTCTTTTAAATCGAAAAACCACCCTTAAATGTACTGAAAAAAATGGATATTGATCTTTAATATCTTTATAAAGAGCTTTTGGGCTGAATTTTTTCTAAATTGTAGGTCTCATCTGCGGACATAAAATAAGAGTACTTTGAGACAAATTAATAAAGTTTAACTTTTAATTTTTTTTAATTTTTAATTTTTCAAAAAAATGTTTTTCGCCCATAAGTTAAAAAAAATGTTTGAACACCTATCAATGTTTTACTCAAATTTTGTAGATTTTATTCAGATGCATCTTTTGAGCCCATAATGAACATTTTTCGTCCATATTCATCGGAGATATTAAACTTTTAAAAATCAAGAATTTTGAAAAATAAGACTTTTTTGAAAATTTTGTTAAAAAATGTAGAAATAATTTTGAAATTATAGTTACCAACTTGTAGAGCATTAAAAAACGCTTCGATTGGCCTATTTTTTAAGCTTATTTGATTAGAAATAAAAAAGTTATTGATACTTTAAAAAACAGAAATTGTGAAGAAATTTTTTTTATGTGAAAGTATTAAATAAACAGAAAAAAATATTACAACACTTAAGAATAATTGTTCAAAATGTATACTTTATTGTTATTAACATCTCTATGAGGAAGCAAAATGTTCATGAAATAAGCACAACAAGATTTACGAAAACGAATGAAATGAGTACCAAAATTATAACAAAAATGTAGAACTTGGCAGCAGTTTCATATATATTTTTATTTCGACAACTGAAAAACAACGTGAGAATTAAAACAACACCATTTTTTTGTTGAAATTATGAAAACTATACCATTAACATGAAAAATATGATAATAAATATATATTATTTAAAGGAAGCATACATTTTTGTATTTTTGTTTTAGAAACTAAAAATCAGCGTTAGAATTAAAAAGTAACCATTCGTTTTTTTAGACTTAAAGTGGTAAAATTTTGATTTTTTAGACGGAAATTTTTAAAAATATTTTTCTGGTAAATTCTGGAACTTTTCATTTAAGAAAGTTTTTTTTATATAAAAAATTGGAGGGAAATAAAGCAATTTTGATGCTTTTTTGATTTGTTAAAATAAAAATACAGAAGCGTCTGAGCATATCATCTTGGGTAAGTTTAATTTTCTTTAATATAACAAATAATAATAATATAATAAGTAATGTAATAAATAATAATATAATAATAATAAAAAAATAAACAAAAAATTGGTGTGTTTTTAGTTTTTGTGAGAAAGCTACATAAATTTTTTGTTCACGTTTGAAAAACAATCTGTTATTTCATTTTTCTACTGAAAATGATAAATTTATACATTTAAAGGTATAGTCTTTTAAATTTAAAAAAACAGAGGGTCATGGAGCAACTCTAACATTGTTTTTCAGTTTCTGAAAGAGAAGTACATAAATATATTGTTTAACTTTGAAAACAATTGAACCGCCGGCAACCAAAAGAGCATACGCTGACTCTCGTTGGTCCCGCGATTAGTAAGTCTTCAGCTTCTCGAGAGGCTTTCGTTGTTGTAAGAGAAGTGCATAAATTTATTGTTCTGTTTTGCAACACAATCTTTTATAAAATTTTCTCACTTTAAACTTTGAATTTGATCATTTAAAGATAGTTTGTTCGATTTGTAAAAAAACAGAGTGATTGGATTCACAGAAACAGAGGGTGATAGAGCAATTCTAACATTGTTTTTGAGTTTCTGAAAGAGAAGTAAATTAATATATTGTTTTGTATTCTGACTTCATTTTCAGCGATCGAAAATACTATTAGACATATGTAAGTCTGGTTCAAAATACAGACCACTTTTATTTTTTTTGTGCCTGTGTAATTGGAGCTTGAACAGACAAAAGTTTTAGTTATAACCAAATTGAATTAATTATAATTTTCACGATTTTCATTCCAGTTTCATTCCAGTTTATAGAAGTTCTACTTATAAAATATTTACACCCAATTTACAGTTCTGTGGACAGTTAAAGTCATTTTGGTAGAAGCAATCTATTTGGCACGCATCCAACTTAAGTTATGCATGTAAGATATTTGTTTATATTTATTTCTGTGTAATACCTCTTTAAAATTTACTGATGGTTTGTATCTACTTATAGTGGGACAAATACAGGCAGACCTACATATGACGAACTTCTATACGGCGCGGCAGAAAAATCGCTTTCTACCGTATAGAGGTTTGCCTGTAGATCAATTCAGAAGAGAAAACCTGCCGATTTCCAAAAAGACAGTATTGTCCTTCTATTGTGCCCATAATCAATATAAGAATTCTTGGCTTAAGGTTTGACCATTGATTTCCTTTGCTTCTTGCCTTAGTTCAAAGCTTTCCGCTTCGAAATAAAATCGGAATTTTTAAAATAAGAATGATTAATTACAAGAAGAGAGTTAATAACTATAATTTATTTGTTTATAGACCAGTCTTAAGCTTATTTACTTGTTATACGTGTGTCTTATTGTCGAAGAGTTTTTCATTACATTCAGTCTTATATATTACAAGTTAACACAAATTTGGAGTCTACAGAAAAACTTGATATTAGAAGTGTACTTGCAATTCCCTGAACCTCCCATCTAATGGTTTTTCTCGCCAGACATGAAGCAAGCTATAGAAAACCTTTCTTTAGTACCACCAATTTTATCGACAGCTGAGTTCTAATGGTGTATACTGGACAATAATCGACAGTGCACATTATTATATCTCAACGTCGAACCTTAAGCTTGATATATGTCAAAAGTAGCCAGAAAAAATCGATCTTCAAAAAACTCAGTTTCATTTTTATTGCCACTCAAATGAGTAGTCTTTTCTGCTCATTTTTATATACACTGTAAAAAAAGGGAGTTAAATTTCAACTCCCCAGGGGATTCTATAAAAGTCGCACCCATTTGGGAGTTAATGCCAGGGGAGTTAAATAAAAGGAGTTAAAATTTAACACCCGAATGCTAACTCCCCATGGAAAAATAACCAGCACGGGTGTTGATGAAGGGGTTAGTAAATTAACTCTCTTTTGGAGTTGATTTTAAACTCGAAAAATTTAACTCCCAACTCCCGAGTTCGTTAACTCCCTAAATTTTTTACAGTGTAAGAATGCGAAATGATATAGCTTTACTATCGATTAGTTAAATGTTACAATAGTTTTATACTATTATATCACAAATCAATTGTATTTTTTATAAAAATTTATCATGTTCAGTAACATGTAAATAATTATAAGTAAGAAAGAAAGTTTTCTGATTGAAATTAATAAATTGATTAATAAAAATAATTATTTAATTACAATCAAGAAATTGTACGGATAATAATTATCTAAATAAAATAATAAATAATAACTTTCAATAACTATCAAAAATTGCTTTTCTTTATATTTCGAAATATTTTTTTCATCACGTATCAATTCCCTCTTTTTGAAGTGAAAAGAAAACTTGAAGGAAAGACGGGGGAAAAGGGAAAAAGAGGGAGCGTAATTGTGCGGCCGAATTCTCTTGCTTATCACGCGCATTTCACGAAGGGCGATATATATATATATATATATATATAAAGAAAAAGAGAGAACCCCGACAAATGAAATATCCGCGTAGAGAAAGAGAGTGACGTTCGTGGCAAATAAAAGCAGGCAGAAGAAGAGGGAAGGAAAAGAAATCAGCCAACGGATGGATAATACGCGCTCCTCGGCAAAAACGTGCGGTTTGGCCCATGTTAAAAAGAGGTTTGTCGAAAAGACTATCGGTAAGAAGGAAAAAGAAAAAAAAACAGGAGAAAAAGGGAAAACGTGATGGAGGAAGAAATAGATGTGAAGGAAGGGAGGGGAGGAGGGTAAAAATCCAGAAAGGAAGTAAGCAATAGCGCGTGAGTGAAGAAAAAAAGAGGAAAATGAACTATATCTATATATGTATACTGAGGAAAAACGGATCATGGATAAATCCTGAGGGCGCAATCCGGTCGAGTGGCTGTGCAACAAAAGACCGCGGGCTGACTGGCGGAATAGGAAGCTCCGTTAACGTGACTCGAGTGCCTCAATGAAACCATAATATTATCCCACTCGTTCTCTATTTCCCTTCCTTCATCTGCCTATCTTGTATATAAAGCTAGTCTCTCTCTCTCTCTCTCCCTCTTGCAACCTCTCTCTCTCTCTTTACTGTACATACACACTCTCCCTCGCGGTCCTATTTTAGTGGGAATCTACGACCTGTTTGCTTCCACGATATACTCGCTATTTCGAGCCGAACGCTTCGCGGCGCGGGTGCTTTACGACTAGCGAGAGACTGCTTTGTTTCCGACAAGTGTTACTTTCGACAATTGTTCCCACAATACATGCCACGAGTATATCTAATAGCTGCTAGAGAATATTGTCTCCATTTTAGTTCAAAAATAATAATTACAAAATACACGGAAATTATTATTATCATAATTAATTATTTTATCAAGCAGATAATTGAATTGTTGAGAATTCGAGCCATCAGACTAATAATAATAATATAATTATATTATTCACTCTGGGTTCAAAAATAATTAAATCAACTTATTTCTCTACAATAATTAAAAACTCTTTAGATCTGAATTAGTGAAATGTAATCTCTAAGAGTACTTTTAGAGTTTTACGTAAAACTATTAAAAATATCTACGAATTTTTAATCATTTTGTTCATTAATACTTTAATAGCAAATTTTTCAACTACAAAACAAAATAACTGAATTTCACTACTTTATTATTGTTAGAAGCAAATCAAATCCCACGAAGATTCCCATTGTGAATCTTCGTGGGTGTAAATTAATTCCCTTTTTGAAGTAGATTTTTAACTACAAAATTTTTACCCCTATTGCAGTTGCTATTTACTTTATACATTTTTTACAGTGCATTCATTTTGTTTAGTTTCATTTTAAAAATTAGAAACAGAAGCTAAAATTTTTGGCTTGTAATATTACAAATTATTTCAAAATCAATTTTATTTTCTTCTAAATCAAATAGTTGTTTTTGAAAAACATCAATCTATGATTTTTGGGCATATTGAACTCACTCTATCCATTGGTAGCAAAAACAAAAACAATTATCAACTTTCATCGTTATACAAGATTATCTCTCGGAGAACACATGCAGTCATTCTGACCCTACGTATTTTAACGAGAAGCTTTTTATTAGAGGTGTGCAAAATTCGAATCGAAAGTAATTTCGAATCAAACTAGCTAATTCGAAACTTCGAATTCGAATTTCGAATTGGCCGATTCGAATCGAAAGTAAATTCGAATCGAGCTAGCTAATTCGAAACTCCGAGTTCGAATTTCGAATTGGCTGATTCGAATCGAAAATAAATCGAGTCGAGTCGGCCAATTCGAAATTCGAATTCGGAGTTTCGAATTGCACAGCTTAACTCGGTTATTTAATTAGCACAATTATTTTGACATAAATCCTAACCTAAAATTAGTAGGCTGGTATTCATAATATGTCGACGTCCACATGAAAAGGGCCCATTTTGGCACTATTGGACTTATCTGTATAGGCGAATTCCTTGCAAAATTACGAAAATTTTGAGTGGTCATACAACTTTTTTGGTCAAAAATTCGATGAGTTACAAAATTTCAAAGTTTATAGTGACAAATACCTCATTTCGAGAAAAACGGAATTAAAGATTGTGATACCTATTAATTGTGATATCTCTGGTTCTTCTGGGAAGGTATTCAGATAATAATTGTTTTCAGTCCAGGGCACCTTAAAGATGAAAAACCAATAGGTTTAAAATTTTTAAAATCACCTTACCCCCCCCCCCCTTTCTGTTTAAAAATACGAAAAACCGACAAAATGGGCCCTTTTCTAAAAAAGGCGATTTTCTTATTAATAAACCATTTTTGTACAAGATTAATGATTGGGAACAATTTTATTGTGTTATTTAAAAGTAAAGAATAGAAATTAAACTTATTAAAAAATTTTTAACAGGTTTTATTATGAAATTTTGACGAAATATCGACATTTTTTACATCTACGACTACGTAATCAATGACTCTAACATTAATATCTCTGGTTCTTCTTGGAAGTTATTCAGATAATAATTGTTTTGAGTTCAGGGTACTTTAAAGATGACAAATTAAGAGGTTTTAATTTTTTTGACCCTCTAATTCAAAAATACGGAATATTTTTGCAAAGGACCGACAAAATGGGCCATTTTCTTTTTCTAAAGAACCAATAAAGTTAAACACTTAAATTAACGATAAATTAATGAAAACGTCATGATTTGACTTGTCATAACATGTAGATTGATAATAAAAAATAAAAAAAAATTAAGGTTTTTCTCAAAAAAGTATTAAATTGCAAATAACTCGAAAACTAGAACCGACAAAATGGGCCCTTTTCATGTGGACGTCCACATATAGCTATCTAGTACTTAGAAACTTGTTGAAAGTGAAGGAAATATTTCGCTTATTGTTTCTATTACATAAGGAAAAAAAAACTCATTTTGCAAATCTTTTGCACAATTTTTAATAAATAAATAAATTTAATGTTTCAAGAACAATTGAAAAATTTTTTGATAATTTAAAAAAATCATTTTTTTGGGAAATTTTAATTTATAATTTTGAATCTTGTTTGTGTATGTATTTGAATTTTCGGAAATATTAAAAATATTAAATATCGAACATATTGGAAATATTTAAATTCTTTGCAAGAATTCAATTATTTTTCTAAATAATATCAATCTTCGTAAAATTAAATTATTTTTAAACAAAATTTTAATAACATTTTACGAATAAATACAATTATTTTCTAAAATTTTAATAAATACTTCAAAAAAATTTAATTATTTTCTTAAATTGTAAAATTTTTGAAAAAATTCCATTATTTTCAAAAAATTCCACGAAAAAATTCATTTTTTAATTCGTTATAGAGTATATCTAATAAGAAATTAGTTATCTTCTAAAATTTTAATAAATCCTTTTAAATAATTTTTTTTATTAATTCTTTGCAAAAATTTAATTATTTAAATATTAATTTAAGTTTTTATTTTCTAATATTTATTTAATTGAAGAATTCAGGAATACTTGAAATTTCGTAAAATTGAATATTGTAAAGTAATGGATTTGAAAATTCTCAAAGAACAATCGATTTAAAAAAGAATTTTAGTTAAAAATTCTTGCAAAAAATAATTGAATTGATAATGATTGTATCACTTGGTTATTTTTAATTATTAGAGACACCTTATTTTAACACATTATTGGTATTTGTATGTTATTTATATATTAAAATTATAGAATTAATAAAAAATATATTGACATTTTTAAGAAAAAGTTTCTAAGTACTAGATAGATGCACTGTAAAAAATTTTTTTTGTAGATTTACAGTTTTATTTAGAATTTTATAGAAACTTATAAAATAACGTCTTTAAAAGTAGTGAATTTAAAATTCCGTCTGTAAAATTAATACTTTTAATGTGTCAATTTTACAATTTTCTGTAAATTTACTACTAATTTTAGGTTAGGATTTCTGTCAAAATGATTGTGCGAATTAAATAACCGAGTTAAGTTGTACAATTCGAAACTCCGATTTTCGAATTGGCTAGTTCGATTCGAAAGGGCCAATTCGAAATTCGAAACTTTGAATTGGCTAGTTCGATTCGAATTTACTTTCGATTCCAATCGGCCAATTCGAAATTCGAATTCGAAGTTTCGAATTGGCTAGTTCGATTCGGATTATTCCCGACTTGAGTTTTCTGTTGTCGAGTCGAATAATTTTCGATTCGACTCGATTAAATACACACCTCTACTTTTTATCTATTGTTTAATATTTTTTATAAGGATTTTACAGTAAACAAACTTATACAAAGTTTAATCTACATTTAAAAAAATCCTCAAGTTGATCACATGAATAGTTCAAAATTGGTTAAACATTGAAAAATGATCGAAAAAAAAGAAATGTGTTCTCCGAAGGTTATACATAGTATCATATTGAAATTTCAATAAATTGTCAAGAAAACAAAAACATAACTTAAATCGTTATTCTCTCATACAAAAATAAAAAGTACATACATCATATTCTGTTAGCAAGAGAAAAAATTTAGCAGACAACTAAATTCGATTTTTGATTTTGAACTAAAAAATTATTTATTCAAAAAAATCAATTACTTGAGTGTTATCATGAATATTCTTTTGAATCACACAATTTTTATTTAAGTCGAGTAATTTGGACTGGGACCAATAATAATATTTGTATTTATATAAAGAAAGTTTGTTTCATAAAAGTTAAACATATTTATTAGAATTAAAATTTATACAATGAGAAAAGAGAACCTACGACAACAATATTTAGAAGCAACAATAAATTAAAATTCTATAAAGAACCTGTCACTTTTACAACATATGTAAATAAAGGAATATATTAAATACAATTTTTTCTCTATGAGGTTGTCAAAAAAATGTTTTTCTTTTAAAACCAACTTGATATATGAAACTTAATTAAATTTAAAAAGTGTATTAAATCAAAAATATTGTAATATTTAAAACACAATTTTTAATTATCGAGTGATGAAATACATTAAAAATTATTGTTAATAATGTCAACTGTTAAATGAATCTTGACAAATTCTATAATTTAAATTTTTATACCCAAAGTTGTGAAAATTGAAAATAAAATAATTGTATTATCGATCTTCAATATTTCAATGCATCATCTGATAATAATTTTAGTGTTTATATTGTATAAATAAACTTAATTATTGAATATTTTAAAATTAAATAATAATGATAATAATAAGAAAAACAATTTCTGTTTGAATAAACGAGTGCGCTAAAAATTTTTTAATTATATATTTCAATTGATGTTTAAAGAGAAATATTTATTTTCATGCACTCTCTTTATAAAATAATTTTTTTTATTATCGACTAATTAAAAAATGCTACGCATAGAAATTATTCTGAAAAATTAAAATAAAATTCTCCAATGAAAACAAAATGAACCGACATTGATTAAAATCCAGCGAGGCTATTAAATTAACAATTTTTCCAACTCTTTAATTATTTTAAGTAATTAGAAAATTTTTTTAATTAATAATTTCTCGTTTTCTATGAATTCTTGTGCTATATATATATGAATAAAGAAAATGTTTAAGGCTGACATAGTAAAGGGTCAGAAATAGAGCCAAATGAGAAATTGACAAGACGTTCTTTCACATGGAAAACCCAGAAAGTCATAAGTTGTTGAAAAGTTTCTTAAAAATGAGGAGAAAGTATGAGAGTCTTTTATTAAAAAATGAATATAAAGCTCAAAAAATTGTGGTTTTTAATGTATTTGTAATTGGGACTTTTTAGGATCGGTTGAATATTAATCGTAAAGAGCGAGTCGAATATTTTAATTTGACATCTAAAATTCTAGTATCCTACTGTAATATACTTTTCGAATTCATGACAGATCAGTTTATTTTCGAATATATATATATATATGGAGAGAAGGAGAGGGTGAGAGGTAAACAGTGTGGCAGAAGAAACTGTTGCATGCTCATGAAAATTTACGACACCTAATTTTAAAGTAGTCCCCTTCCCCCCACCACTAAAGCTAATTATTGTCTCATACGCAAGGGGTGTGTGTTGCATTCGCGATATAGAGTGCCGCGCCCGAAACTAACAGCGCTTTTGCCAAGGGTGGTACACTAAATGAGAAGTTTATTTACACCTGCTACATCGTGTGGAGCGAGAATATACATGACTTCATTATCTCCTTTCTAAACCTCTCCTCATTCCTTTCTTCCTCCCACTTCTCTCCCTCTCTCTCTCTTTCTCACTCTATATCTCTTACAGCTTGCAGCTAGCATCCGGTGTGTATTTACGTGCATCATTTACTTGTGTATATAAACGTATAGAACAAGAATTAGCAGCATGCAGCTGTATTTTCAGACATCGTTTACCTGCCTGCAGAAACTTTTCATCCCTTTCAAACGAGACCCAAAGTGTGCGTCAGATTTTCATCTCACTTAAAGACGCCGAGCCGCCTTGCCACACGTCTAAAATGAATTATTCACTCGGTGATAATTTAATTTCTTTCTCAACCAACAAGAAAATAAATAAATCAAAACAATTAATGAACGTATTTTTAGATATAATAGAAAATTATTTACTCTCTAAGTCTGAATTAGTAGTTTTTTACTAATGAAATAATGTGCATTCGTTTATCATTGAATTAGTAACAGTTTCGACTAATTTTTTAGTAATTTTCTTACTGTTATAAATTAGTAATCCGACTTACTACATAAGCAGCCAATGCTGAATTTAATACTGATTTTATACATACAATTAGAAGAAAATTTGTTTCAAATAACAAAGTTTTGATTGAATCCACTAATACAAATAGTAATGTTTCTACTGACAATTAGTTAAAATAACTAATTTATCAGTTATTTATTGAGAAAAATAAGTTTTTTTTAATAAAAATGAACTTTAACTTAAGCAAACTTTATTTAGAATATATACAAAAATAAGAATTATAAAACAAAGCAGAGTATGTAATTGGAGCATAATTTTTCTCTGAGAATAAATTAAGATTTTATTTTTACTGTGATTATCAATGAAAGTTAAATTCAGTCAGACAAAGACTACAGTTATTCCAAATTTTACAATAATATTAAAAACCGTTACCGTCAGACAAACATTTTTAAATGTTTCTTTTTATATCTTTAATGAATATCATAAATTAATTTTAGTAGCCTCATGGCTCACTTTTTGCTTCAGTAATTAGTAAAAAAGAAATAATTACATAGGCACAATAAAAGTTTTTGGCCGAGACATTACACTAGAATATTCCCATTCGTTCTACAAAAATTTTTTAATTTAATTCAAAATTTTTAGACAATTTTGGTTTTGAGACGTTTTTAAGTCCTTCTCAAAAATTGTTAGCCAATCTAACTTTGAATTTCGATTCATCTGATAAAAATCGGTTCGGGCCATACGGCTTGCCCGGCAGCGGTCGCAAACAGCAATAAAAAATTCAAAAATTAATTTCTCGAAAATACCAAAAAACACATCTTCACAAATTGGGGTACTTTTTAAGGACATTCCAAGCTTTAATAAAAATATTTTTTTATTAAATTTGGTTAATCCCTTCATGAAAAAAACAACTTAAAAAAATAATTATTTAAACAAATTAGTCGAAAATTTAAAAAAATTATTTTTTAATAAAATATTATTAAAATTCAATACATTCTCTTCAATTTTTATATGAAACATTTTTTTCTAGGACGAATAGTTTACAAGATAAAAATTTGTGAAAAAAGTGACCAAAAAGTTTAATTAACAATATCTTGCAAAATATTAAAATTTTGCAAAATCCTTGAGTGTACTTTAAAAGCACCCTAAACACAACAAATTAACCAAGTATAAACAAAATCTGAGATTCAAAAGTTCTTCCAGCTATGGAACGCCCCGTATTAGAGAAGATACATAATTTTTTTAAATTCAATAAGACAATTATTTGAATGATTTCAATTATATAATTTTAATTATAAAAACCGTTGTCTGGTGAATTTTATATTAAATGGTAATATTTATTTCAATATCGAATGTCTGTTCCAATCAGACATTAATAATAGTCATTGTAAATATTATAAAAGTGGTAAAATACTGTTTTAGTCCGACAGATTTGATTAAAATTGTGATTAAAATTTCAGTAGCAAACGCCTATTTTAGTTAGACAAGAATGTCCTAAATTTTCGTAAATTTTACAAGTTGTGAATCAACGAATGGAATTACAAAATGAAATTAAAAATAGAAATTAATAGAACAAACTAATTTATAATTAAAAGCAAGAAGTCGAGAGAAGTTGAAATATAAAATACGAAAAGTAAAATGGCTTTTAATTGAAAAATAAATTTAATCTTAAATTTTTGATTGCAACAAGTTGTACTAAATATACCATTTCAGTTGACTTTGTGTAGAGCAAAGTTGTATATCTTATGAAAGTTTCTGCAAAATCCTCAATCTGCGTGTTTTACAAGGACAGTAAATATTTTCCTGTTGTGTCCATAAGCTTAAGTTTCAATTACCATTTAAATATCTCGGTTGTCTTTTATTTACGAACAAGATAGTGTAGTGTTTTTTCTCTTTTTTTGTTTAAATGCTAGTTTGCTTTGCAGCAAGTAGACGTTTTATAGTCGGTAAACGACTGTGATGATCCTTTCACGACTTTCACGTTGCCGTGAGCATCAGAGAGTGAGTTTTGCGGGTCTGAAAAGCATGTCTAACCCGCACTTGGCTAGTTCACAAGTCTTATATAAAAGAAGACAGAATTTAACTGAGAAAAGTTCTTTCGGTCACCGACTGCTACTTCAGGTTTTATGAAGGCATTAGAAAAACATTGCGTGCCATTTTTTGCGCTTTTTTCCTCATCAAAGTGCAAGAGAGATTTTTTATTTATCTTCCTTTTGACTAAACTAATCAATATTAACTTAACTTAGTCATATTAATTTATTATGTACTCGAAAATCTCTAGTTTGCATATTTAATTATTTAATGAAAAGAGAAATATTATTACTTATTTAGAATTTAAATAGAAAAAAATTGAAAAATTTTTCTTCACCTTTATAAAAGATTAATCATATTACTTTGGTACGAATCCATGATTGGAAAATAAAAATTCCCATTTGTGATTTAACCAAGAAATTTATAATGACAAGTAAGGGACCTAAAAAAAGCTCAATTTCTTTTTAATCTCAAATCCCATCAATATTTCTAAGGAAAATTTTGATTTCCATGGAGTGAAGACAATTTTATTTTGTTGAAAAGATTATTGTAGTAACTTTCCATTCTAAAAACATATAATAATAATAATAATAATAATCTAATAATGAAAACATTTAACAGGATGTTCACTAAATGGAAAGTAATAATTAAGAGTCGAGTTAAGAGTTGAACATCAGTGTGGCAAATCAAGCGTAATGTAAGTTTGATATTCGATTAAAATCAGTAATTTCGCTGAGGGAGAGTGAGAAACACAGATATACCTTTAATGTGAATAACTTATTTTCAAATGTGTGTGCGACGAGGAATAGCCGATCTCACGAATTTCGCAGAGCAGCCAGTTAATGCCTGCAGTAAAATCGCTTATCGATAATTCCCACGGAAATCCAAAGGCACTAAAGGCTCAACCACTCTGTACGTGCTGTAATGTTCTATACTTGACGATCGTAAAACTGTCCTTTCAGTCAACGCAAGCCAACGGGCGTAAAGTTAAAGACGATTATATTGTTAACGGTAGTAACTTTAGATGTTATATAAACGTTTATAAGATTTATCAGGGATAGAAAATTTTCAAAGAAAACTACTTGTCCCAATTTCACCAGCGAATTATTGCTCTTTAAATTATATACAACTTTTAACGAGATATTTGCAATTTTTTTTGTAAATTCTTTTTGCTTCTACTGAAAGTGCCCGAGGAAATTTACAACATTTACTTAGATACTGTTGTTTAATGTTAGCAATTTATTTTGAGTATATAAATAACATTTATTTGCAAATAGAAATATGTGTAATTTTGAAAATAATTTTCATACTATGTACATTAAAAGAAGAAAAAGACTTTTATTAACTGAGACTGAAATTGTAAGAATTTAAGCTTCCACGTCTGTAATAAAACATATGTGGCATTCCACACCAAATCAGAAATTATTTTGCTTTTGCACATCAATTTTTTTTTAAATATTCTATTTCTTTTAGTGATCGTTGAAATTAGCTACCATGAAGTTTTTCAAATTTTTTCATAAATTCTCATAACTCGGACAATAATTGATCAAATTGGACGCTCTTATAACGTAAATTTTTGTTTTTACACGTACTATTTAATAAAAATATAAAAAATATTTTTTAAAATAATTTACAGTTAAATTTTAAAATTTTAACAACTTTTTAATCCTTGTTTGCTTTTGGACAAACGATGGGATCTATTTACTTTGAAATTTTGAATTTTTATTAAACGGTTGGTAGCCAAATGCCTAACTTGCAATGTGACTAAATCACACAAATTTTTCACTCCACAACTGTTCTCAGACTGAGACTCTTCGAACCTTATCTTCTTACTGTTTAAAATTGTGATTTAGTCAAATTGCAAGTTAGGCACTTAGCTACTAACCGTTTTACAAAAATTCAAAATTTCAAAATAAATAGATCCCATCGTTTGTCCACAATCAGACAAAGATTAAAAATTGTTAAATTAGTGCTAGTTTCTTACAAACAATTTTCGTTTTAAGAGTTTCCAATTTGATTAATTTTTCGCCGAGTTATAAGTATTTAAAAATAAAAGCGTAAAAAAGTGATATTTTAAAAATCTGTGTCCCTTCAGTCGCTTGATGTAAAAATTTGAGAAAAAAATCATGGTAGCTCATTTCAACGTGCACTAAAAGAAAAAAATTTTTGAAAAAAATTTGAGATGGAAAATCAAAATAATTTTCTATTTGGTGTGGAATGACCCATATATTTACTGCACGGAGAAACTGTCAAAACAGTAATTTTTCAAGAACTAGACCATAAAAGCAATTGCATTAAATAATAACGTTAAAAGCATAAATCTTACGATACATACATACATACATATATTCACAAATATAAAAAATAATTTTACTGCAATAGATCTATATTAATACTACTGCCGTATATATCAATTTACTTACTTCATTCACATCTTATGCTCTCTACAATTGTTTATAAACAAATAATAATTAATACTCCTGCCCACAGTACATTCTAAACGCTGTCTGAAAATGTGTTTATCTATAACTGACAATTTCTAAAAATGAAAAATAAATGTCTTCTAAATTGTAAAGTTCATCTTTACCTACAAATACAAAAATTTCATTAATTCAAACCGTCTGACCAGAAAAATTTATGAAGCAAAAATTCAAGTTTAAATATTGTCTGACTAAAACGGTTTGTACTACTTTCATCCAATTTCAAATAATGTAAATTGTTGTTTGACTAAAATTTAATTAATTACATAAATAAAAATCACAATTTAATAAGATTCGTCTGATTGAATTATAAAATTATCCATGAAATACATATATTTTATCCAGAATTCTACTTTTGAATTTCCGAACTTTTACTTTCTACTTGTCTTTGTTTCGAAATAATTATTTTCATTATACTGAAAAAGCTGGATTCAAAATAAGTTCAAAATATATTCAATTTGAATTTTCATCAGAAAGGTTAATTACAAACCACATCAGTTTTTTTCGTGCATTTGAACCATTAAGACGTCACAGTTTTCCAACACAACTTTTCCGATGTTTGATTAATGGATTGTTAAATAATTTTTAATGAAAGATGTTGGAAAATGATTATAATAATATAAATTATGTCTGTTACGTGCAAATTAATTTAAATTTTAGCTTTAAAAGGATTTTTGAACAAATTTTAAGTTAATATGAGAAAGATTTATGTTCTAACGGTTAAAAAATTTAAAGGTTAAAATTTGTTCAAATACTGTTTTAAACCTAAAATTTCAATTGATTTGCACATAACAGACACATAATCTACATAATAATAAACATTTTCCAACAATTTTCACTAAAAGTTATTCAAGAATCCATTAACTACATTCTCAAATAGAGTTAGAATGTGGCTCAATTTGATACAGAACAGTAAATATCAAGTTATTGAAAATGATAAAACACTGCATTATATTTCAGGTTAGGATAGATTTTACTAAATTTACAGATTTCACATTTATTGTGATTGCAGGGACAGTCGCACCAAACGTTTGTGTTGAATTCTTGTTGTGTTTTGAGCACAATATATTTCAATTTTAGAATTGATATGGGCGAATCTCTGGAACTTTTAAACTTAATGTCCCTCACATTATTTTCACTTAAACAACCTAAATATGAAAACTAATGATTTTTAAATATTTACATGTTTTTAAAAAGAAAATAAGGATTACGATTTAACCATTGATATAAATTATTTTGTTTATTTTTTCTATGTTCTTCTTTATTAAAGTTCACATTAACATGATTTTGCAAGTGTCACTTCCATTTTTTTTAAAGTATTTTAACTGTTTAAATAAGATTTTTTTGGAAAACACGTTTTTTTTCTGTTATAAACTATTTAAAAATATCTTAAGAATTTCATAAACAAACTTAAGAAAAATAAAAAGTAAAAATTAAAAAAGATATAATCTTCTATAAAATGTCCCTCAGTTTTTGTGTCGCTGGTCAAATCAAAATGGTTTTATAAAATAAACATTAAAAAATTTGAAATAAGAGGCACAATTGAATTGTAATTCAAATTTTATGTGCGTGATTTTTATTGTTATTTTCAACTATATTTTAAGAAAAATAATTGTTGGTTACTTGTGATACTGGTGTAGTACGAAAAATATGTCGCTGGTCAAATCATTAATTTCTCCAAAGTTTCTTATTTAATTTTCTCAAAAATTGGGGCACATATTACTTTAGATGTACTTAAAACTGTGCATGTGTTTTAATTAATCTAATTCTTATTTAATTATTTTTTTTACGTGGATATTCAAATTGTCGCTCGTCAAATATGTCGCTTGGTCAAATCAATCGTTTTTCAATCAATCTGAAGTTTCGCATTTATTTGTTCCATGTTATTTATCACGAAGTAACCAAAAATGTAATAAAAAGTGACAAAATGAAAGAAAAGAAAATAAAAAACGAGAAAAAGGAAACGCGGAATGAAAAATTTATCAACGGAAGGCATTTAAGTAATATTTATATATTTTTTATTAAACGTTCATGAAACTGTTAGTGTTTTTTCAAGGTTATATTAAGATCCTCAATATTTTTTCAAAACAATTCAGCCAATCAAATAATTAGAAAAGTTCATGTTACTAATTCAAATAATTATACGTAAAAAATTGTCATTAATTTTTTTATTGTAATGATGTCCTTATTATTTGTATTAGACGTTTATTATATTTATTTTCATGTTTAATTATGTTTTTGTGATACTGAAAAATAACTTACTTAAGTGTAGGAGGTAAAATGTTTATGTATATCATGTTACAGATTTAGATAACCTAACATTATTTTCTTTCCAAAAATTTATATTTTTAAATGGAAGGCAATCAAATAATGGTTGTACAGTAATAAAAATGAAATCTATTTTGGTCGAAGATGTAATACTAAAAATATCGAAACTGTGCACACAAAAATTTTTTTAAAAAAATTCAAATGTTAAAGTTTCCAGAGATTTGCCCATATACTTCCAATGATAAAATGTGTTTGTGTTTGAAAACACACATTTGCTCAAACACATGTGATTGAGTGTTTAACTGACATTTAAACAATTGGCAGAAGCTAAAAAAACTTGAAAAACTATGAAAGGAAAGAGAAGTCCTATATTATTAAGTAGGGCAAATAGGGAAATTCTGCTCGCGGGTACATTCATAAAACAGAATAAGCAGAATTCTTATTATCAATCAAGATTAAAAATAAAGAACGAATCCAAATAAATTTTCTCCAGCTTTACGATACGCCTCGTCAAAATAGATGCTTATCCATTTATATGGATATGCAAAAGCCTATGTATATATGTATATTCACAAACCGATATTTGATCCGATAGGAAAAAGGGGGAAGTGAAATGGTGACTAGTGGGCATCCAAGGGATGATGATCAGTGTTGCGGGAAGGGGTCTGTGAAGGGATCGAATTCGTCCGTTATTGCTCCTTTGAATCAAAATACCAGTGGAGCAGCAAAAGCCCCTTTCTCTCTCTATCTCTCTCGCTTGCCGTGCTTTTCATCCTTGTTCCTCTTATATGAATCCTACGGGTCGTTTCTCCCATTTCGTGACGCGATTCGACGCCGTCTGTAAATTTAAACGCGAATGCGTTTCTGTCTGGATTACAAATCGAAAGCGGTTTTGCTACTTGCCTTTCATAAAGGTAAAATCCTCCCCTTTTTCTTTTTTCTACTTTTGCGTGCTTGCAACCGAACCCGTCCGATTATGTACGGAAAATAAGTGTACTTGTACGTGACTTGTTTTGCCAAAAAACTTGGAAGGAAAAACTTTCTCTCTCTCTCTCTCTCTGCTTACTCGGAGGAAAATTTTCTCCTATTGCACTATACACCAAATATAAGCTTGCGCATTAAACAGAAACCCAAGAGGGAAAGAGAGAGAGAGAGAGACCCTGTGCTTTGCTTCATTTATTTTCGCGAATGGAGACGCCAATGGGAATAATTTTACTCTACATTTCTCAGTGAGGATATAGCGGTTCTGATTTACGTGCCCGACGTGCTTGTCACGCTATGATTTCCGTTTTTATATTCCCGCAAATAGGACAATACATTTTGTTTATTTTAGAGAAAAACATCGTATTTTCCGCTAGATCTTCATATATTCTTTTGTATCAACTGACAGTTATGTGACATATTTTTTTCTCATAAATGGGATAACTTTATCCTTAAATCTTTTCGGATAAAAGATTTGCTGTACTCAACATATTGTTTTTCTTTAATATATTTTTGATTATTGTGTGCAAAACTATGACTCTGTAAAATTTGAAAAATATATGCAACATGAAGAAATAAATTAAAAGTCAAAACCTATTTGTCTGTTTGTCAGCGACTGAATCCTTACAAGTAATAATTTAGTTAATTTAAGGAGTTGTCTCAAACTTTTTATGTAAAGTCCACTTGAACTCCTACAAAACTAAATAACATAGGTTTATATGAATTATTATAAATAATAATAAATTTTAAATCTATAAATTATAAATTTAATTTATAATTTATTATTATTAATTTATTATAACTTATAATTTATTATTTGCATCAATTTAATGCACAATTTTACGTAAAACTTTTAAAATTTATTGAACGTTATTAGAGTCATGTTCAAAAATTATTTAAATTCTTATCAAAATTTCAATTATATTCAAAATTTGTCTTTAATTCAATGTTTTTCAATATCTACTATTTTAATAAAATTTTCCGAAAGAATTCAATTCTTAAACAACAATTTTTTCTAACGCTAAAATTTTCGTCAGAAAAGAATATGTGATTATGAAAAAAATTAATACCTTGAGCAAAATTTTGTTTAAGCTATTATTGACATTCAACAAATGAAAGAAGGAATACTAGACAGAAGGATGAACTGTTTGTTTTCATGAAAAGTTATGTATACTTTTCATGAAAACGAAAATTTTCACCCCCTTTAGGGATAGTAAGAGAGTGCTAAGGCGTGAAGGAGAGGACTAATTTATGTTTGGTGGTCCTTATCGGTTTCAGGAACCTATAAAACATAAAAAGACACCAGATTCGACTTTTCGTAAAATAGAGATTTTTAATTTTTACCAAAATTTATTAAATAAATTCCTAAAAAGTAAAAATGTAAACCATTATTAAAATTTTTACAATTTCGAAGTCTATGAAATTTCCTGCTTGAAGGAGCAAAAAGAAAGAAAAATTTATTACTACTCCAAAGTAAATAAATAATTTAAAGCACAGCATGATACATTTAATTGAAAGAGGAAAAAAATTGCAAATTGAGGTCCTTGATTAAGGAGATGAATATAATTCTTGACAGTTTACAATTTACATAATCCAGTCTGTCAGATTGAGAAGGAAAAACATGTGAGATGAGAATAAGCTTGCTTCACGCCTTTGGCAAACGTTCTCGAGTGGCACTCGAGGTGAATTAGCGATTATGAATAAAGAACGGCAAAAAGTAGAAGGGTGATGTTCGGTTTGCATACACCGTCCCTAGTGGACCATATACACGCACGCATCGCTGACCTGTTACAACCCTCCTCTTTCTCTCCGGTTGCATAATAAACAAAACTGTAAATGAAACTTTCTTTCTCATTTCAATGTTTTTTTTCTTTCATTTCCACTTCGTTTTTATTTAACTTTTCCATTTCGTCGTGTGTACAGTGAAAAAGACTCTTTTTTCTTTACGTCGAAAGGGTCACATTTTTCACAACAGAGGAATAACGTTGTTCATCTCTGTAATTACATTTTACAAATGTTAATTTAAATATTGTTTTTCTTGGTGTCTGTATATTAAAAAACAGAAACTTTTTATTGTTATGAGTCCTAAATAAATCAAGAGGAATTCAAAACAATTTGTATTTTAATTATTTAAGTATAATCCAAATATACAATTATTCGTTTAAGTAGAAAAAAGTTTCAGTGCTGAAAAACATATCTTCTTATTATTAAATTTTGGTTCAGCCAATGAAACTATAGTTGAATAAAATGAACATATTTATTTATTCTAATAAAAAAATTAAATTGATAGTTTCATTAAAAAAAAATTAAGTTTTTGTAATTCTTGTATCAGTAGTTAAAGTCAATTTAAGTCAGACATAATTTATGGCTCTTAAATTTCTATTTCGTTATATCAGTTTTCAGTAAAACAATTTAAATTAGTATGATAGTTCCTCCAAAAATTATGAAATAAATCTTTTTCATTTTTAATTTATTGGACATTGATTTTTAGCTTTAAAAATTAACAACCGATTCTTTGACCAGGGCTCTTAATTTTATTTAATTAAAATAAATATAAAAAGTTGTCAAAAAATTCAAATAAACTAGAAAGTTTCAAACAAATAAATAACAATTAAACTACTTGAAGAGTGGCATGGCAAGAGATGTCAAAAGCGTCAATTTTTTAAAATTAAATTTGTTCACTAAAAATCAATTAAATTTATTTACATATTTCTCGAAAAGAATTTTCCTTTTAATTGTGTTTTTAAACTCTTTTTTAATAAAAACTAGAAAACACTTGAACACTATTGTCACACTATTCATCACTTAAAATTAATAAATTTTAAATTAAATAAAATTCTAATTGTACAATTATTGATCATTGCAAGTTTATTTTCTTGCTTTTTTTATTATTTTTGCTGTTGTTGCCTTTTTCCTTTTGAAATTTTTTTTACTTATAGAGATCCCTCTCGCAAAATGTCCTTTTACGGAAGGGGGGTAGAGATGTTTTTACATTTTTTTGTGGAAGCAATGGCTCACCCAAAAAACAAGAAATTTATGCTAAACTTATGCGACCTCCATAGCGATTACTTTGCATACCAGATACTAGGCACTCGTAGTTGAAGAATACAGCAAGCTGCGTTGCACCGATAACATGAGACTTTTCCACGACTACATTTTCCCAAGCATCAAAACTAAATTCTCTACCGCTGAACATCTTTAGGTCTTTATTCACCCATATTACATATAAATACCTGTCACATTATAAAAATTGCAAACAGAAAAAGAATCGCAAAAAACACAGGACAAAATTATTATCAAAAAATGTTATAGAGTAAAGCGTTCGATCTATTTATATTACAATAATTTTAATTTTAATAATGAAAGCAATTACTAAAATAATATATGGGCATTTCCGCGTAAGAATTTAGTCGACATCTTAAAATTGGCCAAAAATATTTTTTTATATTCTGTATTGAAAAAAAATAGGAACGTATTTTCTATTTTTTATGGAAAAATTTTAGAGTTACGAGTTTTCAAAATGTTCGTTTTTTAAATGTAGATATATTTTTAATGTCAAATAACTTTTAAAAAATTGCTTTTCTCATTTTTTTAATAAGTGAAAAAAAGTTTTGTCTTTCTCTCTACTTTTGAAAAATTATTTAAAATAAATTTTTTTTTCATTTTTTAATTAAAAAATTTTATAAACAAATAATTTTCTTTTAACTTTGGGTATGATGAATTCTTCACGTGGAATTGCCCACATGCTTTCTGAAATCTCACAATCCGCAGTAAAAGACTACCAATATATAGATTTAGAGAGTATGTTTCCATATAATCATTACAATGATAATTGTAAATAAAAATAATAATAATTGTAATTATAATTGTTGCAATAATATTATTACTAAATAATAATTTGGAATATTGAAAATATTTATATTTATTTATTATAATCGATATTTTTAAATTTAAATGGTATTTTATTTCAAATTAATGCAATTGTTCCTGCGTGAAAAAGAATTTTTTGCAATTGCTTAAACAAATTATTTATAAAAAAAATTGTTAACTACTTAAAAATTTTTAAATATTCTTGTGTAAACTTTAAAATAAATTCAATGAAAACATACCTACTTTTTTTATGAAGAAAATGATTATAGGTATTTTTATTTTAAAATCAGTAATGTTCTAAGCATAAATATTCTTATAGAAATTCATCAAGATTTCAAAAATTAGGTCTCCATGTTAGATCCGACATTTTTAGTTTTGAAAAACGGAAATTAAATTCCAATTCAGCAATCCACAAACAATGTCTTCAAAAATTTTTGTATTAACTATATACAAGGATAGAAAACTGGTTTTTTACCATTTCTGCACCAAAAAATCCCTTTAATTGAATAATGGGATTTTTAAAAAATGCAACCGAATAAGCTTCGATTTGATCGATTTTGGTTTATTTTCATAACGGAGAGTGATTTCATCTTTAGTGTTGACTAAGAGCATTGGCAGTTTGCGTTTCATGATGATGCCAGATTATACTATGTACAAAGTGATGGACACTAACGAGAGAAACCGCAGGTGAAATTTACTATGGTTAGGATGAAATTGTATGCCTTAATAAGCGCATGTTTGCATATATATGTATATATATATATAAATACATGTATATGTATCTATAATTCCCTTAGACAGTTGCGTCAAGTGTTTTTAGACTATAATAAATCTGTGCAACTAAAAATTCTATTGCAATATCTTCTTTCTAAGAAAATAAATAAACAAACATAAATAACTTTTTAAGACTTGCTGCCCATTAAATATTTATAGCAAATCAGTGTATTAACGTTCATATTTAATTTTCCAACATTTGTTTTAAATTTAAAAATTTATTTTTTATTCGCATATTGCATGTATTGAATTGAATTTTTTACTTCCCTTTGTAAATTGATATTTACAAAAAAGGAAGAATAATGATGTTTATATACATGTTCGGATTGTTGAAAACCGTATTGTTGTCAAAAGATGTATTGATATCGTTCTATTTATTCCGATTACATTGCCTCTCAACTGAAAATAAAAATATTCTATATAGAATACCAAAAAATTTCACTTCAGATAATAAACGTCTCTTGAAAAGCCACTTAGAGATAAAAATAAAAAGCCTTTTTCCAGGTCACAACAAAGAAAAAAAAACTTACATCATGCACATTTCTAGACGAAACTCGACAAAGGTTTCTTTTGCAAAATTTTGTTTACCATTAAAAGAAAATTTCTTTACGAAAAAATTATTTATCATTCTATAAATTATACTTAAAACTAATTTTTATAAATAATTTTAATTTTTTAAATACCAATAATTATACCAACTTTATTTCTATTTTCTCATTAGTTAAAAGGGAATTTCTGGTCAAGGATTACTGTCGGCAAAACATTTTTGTAAAAATATGCAAAAGAAAAAGTTTTAGCAAATTTTTATAATAATGTCAGGTTATATATATTTTACAATGGAAAAAGTTCACACTGAATAATAAGACCTTAACTTATTGTAATATGTAACAAAAATTATAAACGCCTTGTTTCCGAAAATACATTTTTAATTTTTTAAAAAGACGTAATTTTCTGAAAAAATTCATTTTTGATTCATCAAAATCGGTATTTTCAAAATACAAAGAATCGACAACATGGGTACTTTTCTAAAAAGGACGATTGTTTTATTAATAAACCATTTTTTATAAGGTCAATGCCTGGGTAAAATTTTATTGTCATTTAAAGAGAAAGAATAGAAATTAAACTTATTTGAAATTTTTAACAGTTTCCATTACACTGGTTTACAAAATTTAGAAAATTTTCTGACCCGCGGCATTTCAATATCATTTCTTATGTAAAATTTGCTTCAGAAGCCGAATATGAAGTCAGATATTAAGAAAGTAGAACAGTTTTCCAGATATAGCTAAATTTCAATTTTTTGAAAATCGACAAAAAGTGGATTCACAAACTTACAATTTTTTCTGAATGTAGTGGATCGATTTCAGATTTCTTTGAAGCACATTAAAGGTTATTAAATTTTTCATAAAAAATACGGAATGCTTTTGCAAACAACCGACAAAATAGGCCCTTTTCATTTTTCTAAAGAACCAATGAAATTCAACACTTGAATTAACTATAAATCAATAAAAACCTCATGAATCGACTTGTGAAGACATGTATTTTCATTTATGGGTTACTTAAATTTTATTTATTTCAAGTTTACATGTACTTATTTTTTTAAGTGAAAGAATTTTGACTTGTTCAAATTTAGAGAATAAAGTGCTAAAGTTTTGGTAATTAAACAATTTTTTATTATAAAACAATTTTTAATTTTTTGTAAATTTGAGGTAAAGAGTGACAGGTACAACTGATAATTTCAAAGTTTTATAATAATTAATTTTTTAATTATCAAAAATTATGTACCACAGTGCGCTTTTCCATTATATTTTAAAGTTATAAACAAGAAACTAGTTTTATTTATTTGAAATTTTCAAGAGAAAAGTGATTGAAAAATTAAATTCAAGTTCTAACAGTCATATATATATATATACTACCGGTCAAAATTGAGAGACCACCCATTTTCAGATGATTGAAAAACATTTTAAAACAAAAATTGTATGGAACCTAAAATTTTTTTATTTTTATTTTTTAAAAGATGTTAAAATTTTAAAGAGAACAAGATGTTTTAGAAGTCATTTGGCCAATATTTAATTTAGATATTTTTAAAAAATCGTCATTTTCAATGTTTTACAAAAATTTGAATAATTTCTAAAATAATGTACGCTTTTTAATGATCTTAGGCTTATTTTAAAGGTCATTTGTTACACTATAAGACTTACTTATAGGCATTAACGTGTAATTTTTTTCTTAAAAAATGCAGGCCGTCAAACTTGGACCAAAAAAATTCAAAAAATTTGGAACAATTTTTCTGTACTAAAAAATATTCTAAAAAATATTTAAAACATCATATGGTGTAGATTTTTCAAGACAATTTAATAAAATTAATACGTTTGAATTTTAAAAATTATATTTCTGTTAATAAGAATGTTCCAAATTTTATGAATTTTTTTGGTCCAAGTTTGACGGCCTGCATTTTCTAGAAAAAAAATTACACGTTAATGCCTATAAGTAATTCTTATAGTGTAACAAATGGCCTTTAAAATAAGTCTAATATCATTAAAAAGCGTTCATTATTTTAGAAGTTATTCAAATTTTTATAAATCATTGAAAATGACGATTTTTTTAGAAATATCTAACTGAATTATTTGCCAAACGACTTCTGAAATATCTTGTTCTTTCTAAATTACATCATCTATCAACAAATGAACAGAGAAAAATTTTACTTTCAATTATAAATCTTATGTTTTAAAACGTTTTTCATTCGCCTGAAAATGGGTGGTCTCTCAATTTTGACCGGTAGTGTATGCAGTTTACTCTTATATTAAACTATACTTTTTCTAAGCTTCACCAAATTAGAAGAACCACTTGCACTTTATTATTGTTAAAAAATTTTTATTAAAACAGCTAAATATTAGGAATAAGTTATAACATATTAATAGTAAATAATAACAATATTAATAATAATAAGAATAATAGTAATCAATATAATTAATTAAATTTATTAATTATTATAAATAATGATCATTAATGATGGAACTATTTGTTTACAAAATCATTTATAAATAAATAAACAAATATTGAAAAAAAGGAATAAAAAATTTACATTTTTAAAAAAGGTTCTGCGTTAATAATAAAAGAAACAATTTTTCACAGAAGGCATGCCACCATTGTGCAATAAATATCGAAATAAGAGTTTTTGTGCGGTTTCTAGTGCAATAGTGGCTTTATAGTTGTGAAAGGCAGAGAGATGTAGACGATGGTAAATATGAATGTGTTACTGAGGTAAATATACAACAAGGTAGACCAGGGGATTCACTTTATGCCTCCTCTTCTTTCTCCGACGGTGATGGTGGTGGTATTACTCTCTAATATAAAACACGTCTTCGTCGCGGATGACGCGATTCTGAAACTTATTTCGGATATCCACGAGAGACGATGCAATTTTTCTCTCGCCTTCCTAAACGCAAAAGGTGCATATAAATCTTCTATATAGGTATATAGACGCCATTGTTTATCCCCCCTAGGCAAAAAATGTTGAATTTACGAAAAATATGGAAAACGCCCAAATAAAAAATCTTTAATGATACATTACATTAAATATAACGATAAATTTTTACATATTGTTTTGAAAATTCTTTTTTACAAGTCTCACAATACAAGCCAATAATAATTTCTTTGTGTTTTGAAAAAATTTTCAAAAAGAAAATTTTTATTAATCACGAGTGGATATTTATCACTTGAATTTTTTTTAGTCTAATATAAATTCTGAAAAAATTGTTATAAATAATATAAAATAAGAAAATGTTATTTAATAATAATAAAATTAAATAAAAGAATTGTATTTAATACTAGAAAAATAATAACTGGTATTTTATAAAATTCTTATTACTCTCTAAAACTGAATCAGTGAAATTTGACTGATTTTCAGTGACTTCATTCTCACGATTTGAATCAGTGAAATTTCACTGAAAATCAGTTAAAAATGACTGAAATATCAGTCATATTTCACTGATTGGTCAATTAAAAAATAACTGAAATTTTCAATATGCGTGACAGGAATTTTCAGTAACTTTTTCATTAGTCAATCAGTGAGAAATAACTGATATTTCAGTCATTTTTGACTGATTTTCAGTTAAATCCCACTGATTCAAATCGCAAGAATAGAGTCACTGATTCTCAGTCAAATTTCACTGATTCTCAGTGAAATTCCACTGATTCAGTTTTAGAGAGTACATTTAAGAATACAATTTTGTTTCTTCCTAAAAAACCACTATTCCGAATTTTCCAAAAAATTTGTAATACAGCTGCGAAATATATTAAAAATTCTGTGTGTAATAAGAAATGCGAAACAACTTTAAAAATGAAAAATTTCAATTTAAAGTTGAGAGCACTTAATATGTAGGAACAGCCTCTAATTTTTTCCTTCTCTTTAGTTATATTATTGAAGGAGAGTCGATAAAAAAAGGAAAGTGTAAAAGTAAATGGAAATTCCATCGATATTCAATATTTTATATTATCTCGCGAAAAGAACTAGGGATTTTTTTCTTTTTTTTTATAACTGCAAAGATATTGCCTTCAATGATACCAATCTAGATTCTCGTCACTTTTTCATTCATAGCCTTCGCTTTCTATTCTACGACACCTACTTATCTTGGATAAAGTTCTCGTGGAACTTGGACGTTTCCAATCTCTTTCAAACAAATGGAGATTGGCTTAACCATCACAGATGCTTCTGAAAACTTGTCATTTTATGTTACGATGTTAGAGGGAATGTGAGAGAGAGAGTGAGAAAGATTCGAGATAATAACAAAGATTCTTATCTTAAACAAAAAAAATATTTTTGTTAAGGCATATACACACTCATATGGGATATATGCAGCAATAAAAGTAAACGATATAAATTGAGTTTACAACGTTCGAGCTTTTAAGAAATGAAACTTTTCAAGCTCAATGGTTTCAATATTAGGAGTTATTTCTTTTCTTTGGCAGTGAAAATTTATCAACTTTTTGGGTCAATATTGCGAATTCTTTTTCTTCATTGAGTATCAACAAAACTTTTATTCTATTTTTGTAATACATTTTTTTGTATTTACTTGGAACATCAAATAAATTTCTTTTGAATTTTTATGGAACGTTTAAGAAATTTTTACTAAATGTTCATGAAAATTACATAGAATATTGATAGAAATATAATTTAATAGACTTTTAGTTTTATAAAATTCTTATATTTAATTTACATAAATATATGAAATATCAAGAGAACTATCTTTGAATTGAATCAAATTTTTTAAAAATGTAAATGTAAATAATATAGTTAAATATAAAATGCATCTTATATATACATAGATTTTTTTTATTTCCATCTAAAAGTCATTTAATTGATATTTGCTAATTTCATAAAGTATTAGTGAAGCTTGAATAGAACTTCAGTACGGAACTGCCATAAAAATACATAAAATTTCCATCCGTATCCGATTTCAATTCAAATAATTTTTTTTTGTGTAATTTATAATTAATTATAATTAATATATTTAAAAAAAAGTTTTATTAAATGTTTCTTCGATTTTTATGTAATATTTTAGGAGTTTTGAGAGAACGTCTTTAGAATGTTTAATGGATTCCTATGTAATTTACATGAAGTATTCGTAGAAAGATTTTTAGAAATATTTACTAAAATTTTATTAAATATCCATTAATTGGCAGCAAAACGTTTAATTTATTTTGTATATATAGCAATGTTCTTAAATTTTTAATAAATTTCAATTCAATTTTTATGTTATTAAATTTCTACAGAAATCTTATGAATTTTTTAAATAGAATGTACATAAGATTTTATGGAAGTTTTCAATGAATTCTCTTAAAGTTTCATGTGAATTTATAATATTAGTTATAAAATTTATATATGCAATTTGAAATTAATATCAATGAAATTTTTTTAATCGAGTATAATTAAATTTACGTTGAATTTCAACAAAAAGTGTATTGAGTACATGTATAGTAAAAAAAAATTCTTTGTAGAATCTATTGAATTGAAATGTAATAATATATCTATAAAATTGTTCTGGAATATAAAAATAAAAACTACATGGAATTTGTGTTGATTAATACTAAAATCTTAAAAATGGTTTTTCATAGAAAATACTTATTACATTTAAATGTGTAATAAAATTAAGATTATTATAATATAGAATTTTTGGTAGTGTTTTTTGAATTTCCAATAAAGGTACCTATGAAATATGAATAAAAGAAAAACAAAAATTACTTGGAATTTCTATGGAAACTTCCCTGACATTCTATAAAGAAATTTCCCGGTGAGCGATAATTCAACTTTATAACACTGAGCGTAAGGCAGGGTATTCTTTACCCTGCAAAGATTTTCTATTTGGATATTAAAAAAAAATTAAAATAATAAGAGTAATCTAATTTATTAAAGTTATGATAAATTTTTCATTTGTTTAAACAATTAATTATTAATTGTCAAATCGATATTTTGCAAAATGTTAAACAAATAATTGTTTTTGTATATTACCTTTTTTAATGCAACTAAAACGATGAAATTTTTTAATAATTTTTAAAATTTTTAAATTTTATATTTATCGTTTATTATAAAGAGGCCTAAAAATGGCAAAATTATAAAAAATTGTGTCTTCCTAGGTGCAATAGAAAAAAAGTTACTCCGAAATAAAAACATATATTTGTTTAAACAATTGCTAAAATAATGATTTGACATTTAGTATTTATCGATTATCAAAAAATAAATTGTTTAAACAAATGCAAATTTAATTGTTCTAATATAGTACATATATTGAAAATAGTTATAAATAAATAATAAAAAGTTAAAACAAAAAAATTTCTTTTTATGCTTTATTGATTTGTTACCGTATTCAGAGCAGATTTTAAAAATTACAATTAAATTCAGCATTTCAAAATCGAATTGTCGAAAAATGTATATTCCACAAGGTAAAGTTTACCCTACCTTACGCTCGCTGGGTAAAAAAAGAAATTACATGGACTTTGTATAAAACCATATACTAAATTCTTAATGATGTTTAATTTCCTGCAGAAAGTGTAAGTAATTGATAATGATAATTTATAGAATTCAAATGGAATATCAATAAATGTAAATCGGAATATCCTCGATAAGATAATTTCCAAAAAAACTTTCTGAATTTTTTTTTTCTATGTGAATATCGATATTCAAATACCTAACGTTGAAAAAAATAATTTCAATGTCTATATTTTAAGAAGTTCTGTCACTTGTTTCGAAGCAAAATTGAATTTCATTCAGTTGACATAAATCATCAAGGAGAATATAGAAGCACGTCGTTGATGGTTTCTTTTTCCATCATTTTTTTCTCTCTTTCCCTTACATACTGGCAAGATATGATCATGCGATGTGCATCGCTCGCATTTGTCATGTAAGGTCGGACGATTTTAAAATCTATCTGGTTAGATATCGTCCTTATAAGACAGAGGGAGAGAGATTCGATACTCGGGTGATCGTCAATCTTCGAGAATGGTCGTAACAGCTTTGTATGTATCAAACTCTCGGGTCACGAATTCGCCTATACGACTCCCCCCCCACTAGCCCCTCTCGCTTACGGCATTTGATTACCGCGGATTTAACGACGGTTCTTGAATGCCAGAGCTTAGATTACGTTTAGGTGGCTCAGTTTGAGCGATACGAGCAATCCGGCTGCTGCCAAGCAGTGATGGTCTGCCAATTTAGCCCCTAGATCTGGATTAGCCACGTCGGGGTCTCTTGGTATCACAGATTGTTTTTTTCCTCTTTTCTTTTTTTCAATTCCTTTCTCGAGCTTAGTCACGGTAGTTCAATTCAACGCAAATTTCGCTCTCCGACTTTTCCTCTATTCTAATTTCGTTTTTCTCTCCGGGTATTTTGGCCTTTTTTCTTCTACATATTTTTTATTTGTAAATTAACCCGAACTATATCTTTTACAGGCGAAGAAATAAGAGTAATTATTTACATAATAATATAAAAAAATTTAAGAATAAAATCAAAATTTCATCTGTAAACAAGTAAGAGAAAAAAATAAAATTTTTTTGTGCTTTCAAAAAGAATTTTCGTGAGAAATTTTTAACTTGAGAAATTTTACGTTATAAACGAACAAAAGAAGAAAAAAATTGTTATATATATATGCATAAAGCAATATGATATTTCAGCGAAGCTTCACATATATTTCAAACACGACGCATCTGAATCTGTGAGAGCATAAAAAAATTGCCATAAATCTAAAGAACATTTATTGGTCAAAAAAAAGGGAAAAAACGCCTTACTCTGAAAATCCAGGTTTATTTCAACGCGGATTTCTTAGATGAAGAATTTATCGACTCACATAAAATCGCAATCGTTTTGCAAGAAATAGCTGGTCAAAGGGTAACAATTTCTTTTCTACTTTTGAACGTTTATTAGCAATCCATATAACAATTTAAAGAAAAAATTAAAAAGAACATAATCTATACTGAGAAACTATACTTTGATTCAAATACACATAATTTTTTCAATAAACCAAAAAAATATAATTAAATTTAAAGATGGTTGGCTGTATAACAAAGATATTTTAAGTTTGATTTAAACAAAATTAAAAGTAATTGATATAAAAAATATTTTACTCAGTGAATAAAAATGAGACATAATATCTTAATATTATTCTATACTCACATACTGTTTTCTCCAAATGAAATTAAAAATTGAACTCACCTGTAACAAAAATTAATTTTTAATTAGTAATCAAGAAATAATTAATAGCATTATTATTGTTAGAAAGTGCCTGAAACTGTAACCCAGTTATCAGAACCCACTTAATTTTAGAAATAAAATTAGAAAGTTAAAAATTTTTTTTGCTTAAAACAACCATAAAATTTTTAAAAATTAAGTGGGTTCAAATAACTAGTTGCAAGTAGCAGTGTCACAGAAAATGTTATATAATTATACTTTTATTAAATAAATAATACATTCATTAATTAACTTTTGGAAAAAAGAAAGAAAACTATTTCTTCGAGCTTTTTATCCGAAATTTAATAGGAAATTAATATGGGTATAACGTATAAGTTTTTAAAATAAAATTTAACGAAAAATATAATTAATTTGTTTCAAGAATTGTTAAACATTTGCGCAATACCTTTATTTTTGTGTTTAATTGTTTTCTGTGTAAAATGTTAAGAAATGAAAAAAATAGAATTTTGTTGGTTAATGTTGAAAAAAATTATTCTGATGGTATGTAAGTGTTTTTTTTTATTTTTTAAATTTAGTGTATGATGTTTTTCGTTTTCTGTTAAAAATATGCTTCACTTACTTATTTCTCGTTTTAATAGTTACATTAGCATTTGCCCGACTACGTTGGGTCTCTTTAGATAAGTATTCTAGAGAATATAAACTCAAAAATATACTATAAAAAAAAATTCATAACTGACAATAAAAAAATGGTTAAACAATTTAAAAATTTATGAAATCAATACTGAATGTTTAAATATTTCCTCTTTTTCGAGTTTTTCCAAAAGTTAAGTAATTTATGTATTATTTACTTAAAAGTATAATATATATATATATAAAATTTCTTAATTCAAGAATACTAAATACTAAATTAATTAGAGCTAAATCTTGTGAATTTCATTATCATTTTAATTTTCCTAAACGAATTTTTTAGAAGGTTTCTCCCGAGTTTAAAGTCTCTTAACCCTTTAACGCCCCTGGGACATATATGTCCCACCTACAAAAACCTCAATAACTTCCAAGAAAATTAATATTTTTCATTCAACCTTGGTGCGTTTTTTTCAGGAAGGATAGAGCTTTAAAATTATGTAAACAAAATTATGCCTAAAATTTCCTATTTTTTAATAAAAACTATAAATAATTCTTAAAAATTATTAAAAATTACGAATTTTTAAAACATTTTAGATTTGCTTGAAACTTGGTACTCGGGGGTTTTTGGGGTCGCTGATTACGAATCTGATGTTAGTTTTTCAAAATTCAAGATGGCAGATCCAATATGGCGGACGACTTTTTTAAAATCTAAAGCGATTTGCTTGAAACTTAGTACTCGGGGGTTTTTGGGGTCGCTGATTACGAATCTAATGTTAGTTTTTCAAAATTCAAGATGGCGGATCCAATATGGCGGACGACTTTTTTTAAATCTAAAGCGATTTGCTTGAAACTTGGTACTCGGGGGTTTTTGGGGTCGCTGAATACGAATTTCATGTGCATGTGAAGTGCAGATGTCTAATAACGGACTTCCACACTACCTTAGAGGTTCCGTATCCCATTTACTAATGGGATTGTATGGAAACTTGAACTTGGGTTTGGACTAGCCTTTTAGTGCCTATTGTTGAAACTCCTTCGGAGTGAATCTTCGCCAGTAGCCCTATTAAAAATCTAACGCGCTATATACGGAACCTCTAAGGTAGTGTGGAAGTCCGTTATTAGACATCTGCACTTCACATGCACATGAAATTCGTATTCAGCGACCCCAAAAACCCCCGAGTACCAAGTTTCAAGCAAATCGCTTTAGATTTTAAAAAAGTCGTCCGCCATATTGGATCTGCCATCTTGAATTTTGAAAAACTAACATCAGATTCGTAATCAGCGACCCCAAAAACCCCTAAGAATGTGTAAGATTTTTAAAAAAATTTCCCGCCTTTTCCGGGGGCGTTAAAGGGTTAAAAGATAATTTTTTAAAAATCTTTTTTCGCACTCACAAAGTGATACTTGGGGGAGGGTTCAGTAATAAATACATACAAGTGAAACGATGGATATATCGGGACTTGAAAACTACCCCTAAGATAATAGGAAAAAAGGCTGAAGCGAATCCAAGAGTTAGGATATGAGAGAGAGTGAGAGTGAGAGAGAGAGTTTCCTATCGAGTGAAATACGTTTTATTATGCCATTTCAGCAAATCGTTCCCCATTAGGGCCCCTATATCGATTTGTCGAGAACCTGACTCCGTTTTATGCTGTGTGCGACTTCCAAGCTATATAGGTGGTGGCTTCAGGAATATAAATAATTACCCAATTTGCCCCGCGCACTTAGATACTACACACATATTCTCGAAGTGAGAGAGAGAGAGAGAGAGAGAGAGTGCGAAGCTGCGCGCGCGAGTCAGGTGGTCTCACGGCTCTTCTTTCTACCTATAATCGTGTGTATAAAAAAAAGTGCCCCTCGTCCCATTGGAATCAAATACCTCCTATCGCCTTAACGTTTACCCTGATTTATTCCAACGTGCCCGTCAATATAAATCGGCTTTCTTACAGAAACGTTATACGACAGCTTCACGCAATGACGATCCATCAGGATTGCCGCGACGATGAGAAATGAATTGTCGAATTCAAATTATTGTCCCCCTTTCCCACACGACAGAAGCCAAAAACATTAAATTCTTTACTCTTCCAAAAAAATTGATTTAACAATTAATTAATACATTAAAATTAATTATTATTAATTTAACATTTGGTTGTTACTAACAAATAATGGTCGAAAACACAAATATGCTGAATAAAATAATTTCGTTTGTATAGTGATTGAGATTATTAAATAATTTGATTTTAGTCAACTAGGTTAACTGTAAATTTAGTTGCCAAAACCAAAACTAATTTAAAAATAGATATTGTTGACAGCACTGAATTTTTTTTCTCAGTATATTTTCACTTTTGTGCCAAATATCAATTTTTATATGCATGTACATATTTAAAAAGTATTCGAATAATTATAAATATTAAATTATTATCAAATACTATTAAACTTTTAATAGAGTTTACAACTTTTTAAATTAAAATCCACATATAAAATAATAATCGCAAGCAAGGACCCTGCAACGAAAATTTAATTAAAAACTTCATTACAATAATTTCTATAAAAGTGTTTCATTTCAAAAATTTATACAGAAAGCAATTGTTTTTAGAAGAAAATTTTTCGTTTCATGATTTTTTTTAAAGGGAAGATTGTAATTACACAATCATTTCAGATCAATAATGTCAAAGAAAATATCTCAAAAAAAAAAATCCTGTACCGCTTGTTTCCAATATCACATGGATCAACTCGTTTGTCTTTTAATCTTGCGTTCTCGGTAACTTGAATAATAAAAAAGGACTTTGAAAAACAACAAATCGTAGAAATGAAATATCGAGGTTGTAAATTCGCAAAAATGAATGTCTTTCACGAAAAATAGTTACAGGACCAAAATCCAATTTCACCATGAGGATTCAAACCATGCACTTATATACATATATACAGCGACTATGTAATATTGATAGAAAAAGGTATGTTGTTAACTTTCAAGCGTCGATATATATATATTATATATATATATAAACTTTTTTCAAAATAAAATTTGTTATTTTTTATTATTTAAATTTTTTTATCTATCGAAGTTCAATCTGTCAAATTTTTAATTTCTCTAATGAATAAAAACTTTTACTAATTCACTTAAATTTAAACTTATGTCACTTTTTTAGTAATGAATCAAATTATTTTGTCAAAATTGAGCATTTAGCAAGTGCATAAATTCATAACTGACTGAAAAATAGGATGATGAAAAGAAACTGTTTAAATTGTAAATGAACATTTAAATTTTTTCAACGAAAACAAAGACCACTTTTAGAAAAACTATTAGGAATTATTAGAAAAATTTATATTTAATAAAGCAAGATAAATGAAAACCTTTTGTCAAAAAATTAATTTCATTAGGTATTGCTTTGTCTTAGAAAATAATAAAGATTAGAAAATATTTTTTAGAAAAGGTGACCATTCACTACTACATCATTTAGGTGAATTAAAATTAAATAAATATCTAAATAATGTAAACATATTTTTTTTATCTACAGCTATGTGTAACTGCGCCAAAGAACCTCCATAGCGCGAGATAGTTAAAGAGAGAAAGATAGATTCGGCTGTATGGTTATTACCATCAATAATGGCAATTTGGTTTGCAAATGGCTCGAAACGCCGAGCGGAGAGGCGCTCCTACCTACAATTTCCCCAGTATTTTGTGGTAGTAGTATATAACTCGCCCTCTCTTGCGTATAGTCAGCCACATTGAAATGCCTTGAGTCAACATTTGCCTACGCTCACGCAAATTGATTTTATTTAAATCCAAAGTACGAAGAAGGACTAAAGCTTCTTCGGCCATGCACTTTAATTGTATTATTGCGATCCATTAATAAAAATAATCGACAACTGAAGTAGCGAGACGATTATTATTTTGCATCTTGGAGTTTAAGAAAGAAGGATTCTCATACATAATAAAATCAGTATTCTTATACAGCAAAAATAAAAAAAACTTATACAATTAGAATAAGAATATAAATATAAATTATTCTGCAATCAAAATAAGAAATCATAAGATTTATATAAAAGAAACTTATAAGTTTATATATCAGAAATAAAAAATCCTTTATAACAAAAATGAAAATTTTAATACATACGAAATTTTAAAATTCCATTACTTTTCCAGATTTTTCAGATTATGTTTTAAAAAGTTTTTAGATCCAAAAATAAAATTGTTTTGTTAAATTTTGATTTAATTACGATAAAAATCAACATTCCTTCAAATAAATTATTAATAACATGTTATTAATTTTTTGTTTTATAAATAAATAAAATTTATGTTAAAATTTACGAAATTATTTTAGTTGCAATGAAGTTTTTAATATTATTTTTTTTATTATTTTTTTAATATTGAGAGTTAATCTACTCTGTGTAATTTCATTCTAAAAATTACTAACATAACCTACCATTTTTTGCTTCTATAAGGCACCTTTCTTCGAAGACTCAAAATGAGTCTAAAGGGGTATCATTTTGTGTTTACGATAAAATTACAATTACATTGGAAAAACTAAGAATAATTAATAAAACTATGAATTAAAATAATTGTTTATAATTAATAAACACGTTGCACTTGTCAAAACATTAATGCTTGTAGTCGATTTATTGCATTTATAAGAAATGAAAAAAAATTTCAGGTTAGACACACATGTGAATTGACTGGCAGGGATGGGCAACCATGTAACACAAAACATGCGAAACACAAAAAAAGCAACTAGAACATTGTCATTTTACTCATTTTGAGTCACTTGAAGTTGTCGATTACTCATTTCGAGACCGACTTCCGAATGACCCTATATAACATAATAACATTTTTGAAATTTAAAATAAATAAAACTGCCAATTTCTATACTATTAAGAATAATGGAAATAAAACTTTAAAAGTTAATGGAAGAATACAATTTAAATTATAAATATTTGTGTCTGACGATATAATTTTAACTACCAGCTATTGCTACTAAAGATAATTAAAACTTTCTTTCACTACTAATAAACGAAACTACAGAATGCTATATTACTGAAAATGAATAGAAACTACTCATTTTTCCTATACCGTTTTCTAAATGTGAATTTGTAAAAATATTTAGTGACTAATTTGACTTAGGGACTGACTTT
Source organism: Leptopilina myrica (nomen nudum) (assembly GCA_032872475.1). NCBI lineage: Eukaryota > Metazoa > Arthropoda > Insecta > Hymenoptera > Figitidae > Leptopilina > Leptopilina myrica (nomen nudum). The sequence goes on from CM065463.1 coordinate 38,272,781, forward strand.
TTGCTTTTAAATTAGTAAATTTCACCATTAGATTAGTAGAAAAGACTAGTTATGAATAAAATTTGCTAATTCAAATACAAAAAGCGAGTCATTAATGAAACCCTCTCTATTAATTACTTATATCGTAATTAAAATTAGAGAAAAAATTGAATTCAGAAGCAATTAATGTTCACTACAACTACTGACAATGAGTTGTGCCTCGAAGAAATAAGAAAGCTTAAATTGTTGTATAAATACTATTTCTATAGTAAGTATTAAATAAAAAAAAATACTACAAGTGTCTTAAATTATAATTGATTAATTTATTATGATTTAAATTTTCAAACCAAAATGATAAAAACTATTCTCGATAAAACTGCGTAACGGAGAAAAATTTCGCTTCCTATATTTATACTTCCTCTCTAATACATAAGACTTTTTATTACAATTTCTATTCGAAGTAACAAGCCAAGATTTAAGTGCACGATTCATATCGCTTGATTTTTAGAACTGAAATCAGAGATAAGTTATAGTAATAGTGCTTTCTCTCTCTCGATATTTCCTTTTTCTATTTACCATTTCGTGACTCTATGCCAATGAATGCTCCACTCAATTTCCTACGGTTAATTATACTAGTTGATATTTATCGTAACTCGCAAATCCACCGCATGATGCATGCAATAAGCTTCACAATTTCCCTGAGACAATTTTCAATCGTTTTAAATTTTATGATTTTACTGCGAGTTTTTTATCATTTAAATTATTAGCCTGTTTTTTTAATTATTATTATATAAAAATAATTGTTTAATGACATATTTATTTGCAATTTATAGTTTTTAAAATTATTGGAAAATATTTTACCTCGTGAAAATTTAATACCCCACACAAAGTGTGCAATATTTATAACCTTCACGTGCTGCTTTATTTTTTTTAATATTAAAAAACATTTCCTTTCATCATAAAAATAAATAATATAAAATTTTGAAATATTTTTTTTTAAAGATTAAAAAAATTGTTTATAGGGAAGCATAAAAGCGGACGTGCAAAAATTAAATTATTTGAAAAATGTGAAAAATTAGAAATTAATTAATTAAAAGAAAAATTGACAAGAAGAATAGTAATATTGGTTGTAGAAAGGATTTTTTATAAGAGCGTGTTATGCAATTTAGAAATGTATTTTCAATTCACAGTCACATTTTAAGTTAAATGAAATAAGCTTTAATGGTACAGCCAGCGGGGAGAAAGTTTGTTGAATGGTGTTGCTTATTGAAAGCACTTGAAGTACAAAAAACGAAATGAAATCTGTTTTCAAAGTAAGCTTGGCGTGATGTTTCTTAAGAGAGAGGCTGATTGAAAAAATATTTACCCGAGATACCACCGCCGCCAATGGTAAGGCATAAAGTCTATTTTCTTGACGCTATCTAATGGAGCTTGATTGAAAAGTCAAGACTCTCGAGAGAGTGAGAGAGAGAAAGAGAGAGACCCTTGCGCACGCGATTATGCCCGACAATAGGATTTCGATCAAAGCTTTTCCACTTATACAGCTCGAAAATAAATAAGCATCAGCAGCAGAAGAGAGGAGAGAGCGAGCAAAGCGATTTTTCTCTCTCCCATCGCAATTTTATTCTTGGATCTTGGACTTAAAAAAGGGTCGCGAGACGATCGGTCCAAATACTTTTATAGGAAATATTCGATGCTTCTTCGCTCTCACCATCTCTCTCTTTCTGTCCCTCTCCTCTTATAACTGAAGCCCAACAGGAGAGCCCCTCGAAAAGGATTTATTTCTCAGCTTACCGATCGACGAGGTTTGAGGGGGGAAGAACGAGAACCACCAGGAGTGGCTTCCAACTTGACGAGAAAAATTGGCCCTCGGTGTTCAAATTTAGGTCTGGTTGAAAGCTTGATAAAAAAGAAAACTGCATAACTAACATTCATTAAAGCAATAGAAATTTCTGCAATAAAATTTTTAAAAATTGAGAGTATCTGCTTTTGCACCTATGGAAATAAACAATTATTACTATACACTTTAAATTGAAAATAATCACAGGGTTGCTCAAAAAATTTAATTTTGTCTTTCCCCAACTTATCCTTGATTTCAAGAAAATTTTTAAACTTTTTTCTGTTCTGTTACATTTATTTACGAATTTCTTTATCAATAATTGTAAAATTATTCGAAAGCATTCATAGTTTTATGCATTATAAAATAATTTTCAAATCCATTATTATATAATTTAATTTCACGAAATTTAGATTAATTATTCGAAAATTTTTCAATTAACCCCTTGACAGTCCATGGCCCATATGTGGCCACAAAAAGTCGTGCCACCTTTACGTCTGTGGCTATATATGTCCATCTCAAAAATAAAATACTAAACATAATTCGATTTCAATAACCAAGTGCATACTAAGGTTTTTAGGGTCGCTGAATCCGAATTTCAAGTCAGATTTTCAAAATTCAAAATGGTGGACCTAAAATGGCGACTATAAAGATTTCAAAATTTATTAAATACGCTTGAAACTCGTTACTTGGGGGTTTTCGGGGTCGCTGATTACGAATATGATGTCAGATTTACGAAATTAAAATGGTGAATCCAATATGGCGGATAATTTTAAGATTCATGCAATTTGATCGAATTTTAGGTCCGCCATTTTGGATTTCAAAATCTGACATCGGATTCGTAATCAGCGACCCCGAAAACCCCCGAGTAACAAGTTTTAAACAAATCCGTTAGATTTTTTATTTTCTCGACCGCCATATTGGATCCGCCATTTTGAATTTTGAAAATCTGACATTAGATTCGTAATCAGAGACCCCGAAAACCCCCTGAGTAACAAGTTTCAAGCAAATCTGATAAAATTTAAAATTTTCGAATTAGCCATTTTGGATCCACCATTTTAAATTTTGAAAAACTGACTTCAAATTTGAATTTTGCGACTCCAAAAACCTTAATTACAATGAAATCACATTTTTTAAAAACTTTTTTTTCTTGTGCCGTTTTTGGACCACAAGCGATTTTTAGCTGGACTGCGAAGGGGTTAAATATAATTATATTATGTTAGAGTAAAAAATGTAAATAAGTCAAAAAATTCAATTAACCTTAATCAAAAAAATTAATTGTACTGAATTTTAATAATTTTTAAAAGTATGAATAATTCAAATTTTCGAAGATTTTAATTTGAAACCTTTTAAAAATTTAATTTTTACTAAAAATTCATGCTATAATGTTTTTAAAATTATCTAAAATTTTAACTAAAATTTATTTTTTAATCAATTTTTATTAGAAAACTCTATAAACCTATACGGCGGAAAGTAATTTGCCGATTCCACCGTAAAGAGGTTCGACAAAATGCTATTAGTGATTGAACGTTCAGGGATGTATCAACCATTTTGAGTCACATGATGTTTAAATATGAAATGTAAATTATGGTAATATTTATTAATAACTCTGTTTAAAAATACGCTTATAATACTGTCTTTCGGATTCAGTAAAAAAATAAAATGTAATTATTATAATTATTTTTTAAAAATTACCTTGATTTGTTTTTCAATTTTTTAAAAATTTTTTTATGTTTATTTTTTATACTATAAAATATATCATGAAGTAAACAAAAATTAAACATTAAATATGAAATAAGTAATTCAAATAGATAACATATGATTTTTCTTCTATGTATGTAAACATATCAAATATTGCAACGTTGTTATTTAAAAATAGATAAAGCACACTGTTTATTTACACACACACACACACACACACACACACACCCATATATATATATATATATATATATATATATATATATATATATGTCTGTACCTTGTTTACTAGTTTTTCCTTTTTATCAGTTTTGTAATTTACCACAAGTTTTACTTTTAGAAAAGATTGGAAAACCTAGAGAGTAATGAGAGGGATTGTGAAAGAAGTGTAAAAAAGTTTCAAACGTTATAAATGGTATACACACCTAAAAAAACTCCCTCAGCTCGCATTTCCTTTTCTTTTTCTATTTTCCCAAGCACGCACACATATCAATGTATTTTTCAAATGTAATAAAAAAATTTCATTCGATATGCCCATCATATACGGGCAGTCTATATAATTTTAAATTAGTATCGAATCACATGAAACAGAAAACCAGTAAACCATATGAAAATCATAAAAAAAGATGAAATCTGAAGGAAAAACATCAAATCTTTTATGATTACTGTTTCGATATGTATGTATAGAGAAATTTAAAATTTTATTTTCGTTAATAATTTTTAATAAATAATACTTTCTACCGTTGTAAAATGAAATCGATTTTTTATAAATTATATTTGCATGATGTCCTTAAAGTTTTGAAAGTTCAAAAAAAATCTCATATTTTTGTCACTACACTGTAAAAAATTTGAGGAATAATCACAAACTTTTTTTGTTGAAAGTACTTTTCCATAAAAAATTTGTGAATATCTCTTAAAATTTGGTAAAAATTCCACAAAATTCTAATAAATGTAATTGTCCCCAAAAAGTTGATGAATATTCCCCAACTTTTAAGGAATTATTTCTTAAAATTTGGGAATATTTAATAACTTTTTAGGGAAAAATATGTTCTATAGAATTTTATGGAATTTTCGCCAAATTTTTTGAAAAAAATATATGTAACGAAAATGTGAGAATATGTGTTTTTATTAACATTACAGGTATTATTTACAAGAAACCAAGTTATTTTAATAAATTCTTTTACATTCACAGTAAAAAGAAAATCTTATTTTAAGGCAAAATAAGTCCGTCTTAAATTAAGACGCAACATTTTTAAGACAGTCAATGCTGAATTTAAGACTGATCTTAAATTAAGATTTACTTTTTACTGTGTTCAATTTTTCTGTAAGTTTTGACTTTAATTTTATTTTTCTTAGACTTATAAGGAGTATGTACAAAAATCCAAAATTATATTAAGTTATAGATTGAGAGGTAATATATATTTCCTGTAAAGTCTTTTTATATTATTTAATTCTATTCGTCAAACTTAACTATTTTTATAGTTAAAAGAAAGACAGCAAAGATTGTTAATTTTTTTTCTATAATAATTAATAAAGTAATATTTATAAGCTTTAAATTTATAATAATTTTAATTTATAATAAAATATATTCAACGATTTTTTAAAAGTAAAAATATAACTTATAAAAATTTTTCGGTACCAATTTTTTTCATATAGTTTTATTCAGATACAGAGTTTAGGAAACTTTTAGAAATGGATAATACCGAAGAAATATATAGAAATTTCAAAGATTTTCCACGAAATTTCCAAATGTCAGCATTCGTAGCAGCAGTTTTTGAAAAAAAATTTGGCTATTTAATAGTTCCAAATTTTAGTGAAATTTTCCATGAGCAGAAAATTTTTAAAACAATATGTTCCTAATAATTGAAATATTAAAAATTAAAATTGTGAAAAGACCTTCTTCTGCAATATTAGGTACTAAAGAAACAACTGCTTGATTTTAACAGAAAAAGCATTAAAGAAGAAGAAGAAGAAGAAGAAAAAGTGTCGAAAATTGTAAAATTATCATAAGAATCAAAAGCAAAAGACTTAAATAATTTGAACATAGAGTATCATCGATGGTAATACATATTTTAAAGGAGATAATATGTCAAATTCTCAAGTAAAAGATTTTTCTGGGCCATTGACTTATTGCACTTCTACTCTCTAGCGTAGCAATCCTATTTTTTCACTTTCTTTTTTTACCTCTTTTTTACCCTTTTTCATTCGTGTGCGCGGATACTCGAACCGGAAAACGATCCCCGTCTACATTTTCATCTCCGGAAGTTTCCTAGGTGGTTATATAAGATCAAGATTCTCGATTTGCGTGTAGACGTTATAAGGCGGGATAATAAATTGTGTTTGCTCATGGGGATTCCACCAGTCGTGAATCATTATTAGGGAAGTGTTGGATGATGTTGAATTTCTCTATGGAATTATCCATTGATCTGATGAGAAAAAAATGCAACTTCTATACGTATATATATATAAGACAAGTTATACACCCAAATACATCCAATTGCTTTATAATTTAATTTACACTATTCATAGAATACCTCCTTCTCAACTATTGTAAACAAATAAAAACAACATTTACAATGCTGTTTGTAAGAAAGTCAGTTAAGTCAAATGAATAATCAGAATTAAAAAAACATGAAAACAACTATATTACTATATTGCTATTATTATTGTTGTTATTAATATTATTATTATTATTAATCTATCCTAACAATAATGATTTACGCTCTCCGAACCTGAATTTGGTGAAGTCGACATATTATTGCGCAAATCGCAGAACGTGTCAAGACCGAAATGAACTACTTTTCACTGGTTTGCTAATAAACCGTTAATAAAAGAACTAATGATTCAAAATAAATTTATAACTATTCTACTTATCTCTCTATTTAACAAAATTTTCTACTAAATGCAAAAAAGCGGATAACTAGAAAATGTGGGAATAAATTTACTCAAATAAGTTGTATTTTCTTGTTGATACCGGAAATGAATAAAAACCGGGTAGTAAAAAAGTCACATTTTAATGACGTAAAGAGAAAATTATTTCAGAACTCAAGAATTTACATATTATACGCTTATCATTCGGAAAATTTTTATTCGACCCCACAGGTTTTCAACGACAATCGTGATCTTGAATGTTCCTCTGACCCCCCTCATTCCACCCACTGCCACCCCCTCAATGGTGTTAGCACTGGACGAGTTTAGATTAGTTTAGTTTAGTTTCGCAACGAGTTTCACCAGCCGCCACGATTAATCCGTTGAGCGTGGATTTATGGTCCAGCCAACCCAATCGTTTCTCTTCGTCATGCGTTGTGTACCATAACACACACACATATATATACTACATATTGTTGCATATCCAGCCAAAATGTTATCGACATGCTCAATTTCCAATTTTAATGAAAAATAAATCATATTATATTAAACTGCAGACGTTAACAAATTACATTGCAACGTTTACAAACTTTATTGCAAGATTTACAAATTGTATTGTAACCTTTACATACATATTGCATTAAAATTGTACAAATCACATTTATAAGTAACAAATATTTTTACAAATTTACAAATGAATATTATTCAAAATGTCTACTAATTCTATTCAAAATAGTACCTGCGCTAATTTTTTTCAAAGATTTGGAAAAAGTTTTAAGAAGTTTTTAAAAGTTTCGAAAACTTTAAAGGGTGACTCAACGTCAGAAATATTACAATCTGCAATTGGTTTCCTCATTTTAATAAAACTTTGTGAAATTCTAGTATAATGTGAGAAAAATTAGTCAGCAAAGGAATTTTCAAAGAATATCACAAATTGAAGGAGTTATACTACTTAAAATTTTAGTGCTATACATTTTCTTCATTATTTTATATCTTATTCAATTTTTAACCAATTTTGATGAATCGCGCACCAATTTTTTCAGAAAATTACGTATTTTCAGAAAATCAGAGTACACCACTTACAAAATTTAATAAAACTTTCATAATTTTAAACCAATAAACAATTAATTTGGTTCTTTGAATCACCAACGTAACTACTATATATAAAAAAATAAAAACTTACACAGTAGGGGAGACCGGGGCGTAATGGATCACTTGAATTTATTCAAAAGTGATAAATCAGATTACTTTCGATTTTTGATCAAAATAATGTACTTGTCATACTGTAAGTTTGTACAAAGTTTCATTGTTATTCATTCATTATTGTTTAAAATAAAGTAGAAAAAGTGATTTTGACGCTCGAAAGTAAATTTTTGAAATTTTTGTTATATCTTTTTCAAAATTACTTGTAACAAATTTTTGTTTATCAGGTTTTGAGCTTTAAACATTTGTTCTTAAAGAACAATTGACAATTTTTGTTTATTACTTACGGTATTGATAAAAAATAACAAAATTTTCAACAAACACCTCCGGGGCGTAATGGATCACTTTAGTCTATCCATTAAGAAAAACCTATTATAATTAAAATATTAGTAAAATAATCCTGTCAAGTTTAATTTCTTGTAATTTATATATTAATAAGTACCAATGATAACCCTTTATTAAAAAAATAACTGGAGAATAGATTTTTTAAGTAAATGGATTTTGCATTTCGCTACAACTTTTTGAAATTTGAAAATTGCATGAAAGTGTTTAAAGTTTAAATGAAATATGCTCTATTTTCAATATTCTTTGTTATAAATGTACAATAGAAACGAAAATTGTCAATATTAAATAATATTTGATGATCTAAATTATAATTTAATTGATGATCCATTACGCCCGACTCCAGGCAAAATTCCTCACTTTGCATTTCTCCAAAAACAATTGTTCTAGAAAAAAAGTATAAGTGACATTCGGGCATACTCTTTTTTAATTGAAAGCTGAGATGTTAGGCTAAGTTTTCTAGATAATAAAATTTTTATTAAAGCAAGAATGACGAAGTTAAGCAACAAAAAGTGAAAAGTGATCCTTTACGCCCCGGTCTCCCCTACTATCATAATTATTAAAAACAGTAGGTGACATATTATTAAAAAAATATCAAAATTTTTTCGGGGTCGCTGATTCCGAATAAAAAGTCAAATTTTCAAAATTCAAGTTGGTGGCCATTTTTTCGGGATTTTTCAGGGTTTCCATTTAGAATTTCGAAAATCCGACTATTCAAATTCCTAATCAGCGACCCTAAAAAGGCTCGATTAATGAATTTTAAATTTTCGGGGTCAAGAAAGGGTTAATTTATATTTACAGTTTTTCAAAAAAAATATAAATATATAAGAATGAAGAAAGAAAATGTACGACTAAAAATTTAGGTAGTGTAAGCTCCTACAATGTAACTCAGATAGTTAAAAATGTTCACAAGTCCTGGAAAATAGTAACAATCATCATCGATTGATTACATAAAAAAAATATTCTACATCATTTTTTAATGCACTGTGCATAAATTTTTTAACTTGAAAAGTTTTCATATTACCTGACTTTATTTTAATTCTGAATTCGCTTTATTGCTTTGTTATATATGAAGTCTCTTATCAGTGTTCCTTAGCACTTTCTAAGATTGTTTATATAAAAGTTCGCGTGACATTGCATGAAGGAGAATGGACGCGCAGAAGGGACGAAAAAAGGTCTTTCGACAATTGCTGCATTTAAAATAATATGCAAAATGTTTATATTATACATAGGTACTAACGAACTCGATATATGGAAGCGCGTAAGCAAGCGGCATGAGAAAGGGAGAGAGAAAGAACACACTGTATATGAAAACGACACAGGGTAGCGTAGCAATTACTGTTTTACGAGTGCCGTTATTTCATCGTTTACAGCGACCTCGACGCTTGGCATGTTCGGTCACGAGCTTACGCTTAAAATTCAAAGGCTCTCGCACCCTCCTGTCCAAGAGGCAGCAACCTCATGGAAAGTCAACGAGAAGTAATAAAAAATGCGTGAACGGAACTTGATTGCGATTCCGGACTGCGAGGCCTTTCATTTACGGCTCTGAGAAAGTATACATATATACACACACATAAAGTGCGTTTATTCTTTTACGATGCGAATTCACTATCTGTGGCAATTGAACAAATTAAATCCAATGTTCTTGGTTGGAAAATAAAACAAATAAACTATTTTTTCTTTTAAATAAAAAATATATCTATATATATATATAAGATGAGACTTTTGTCTGTACATTGCTCAGAATTTAACATTTCACACATAATTATTCGTTTTAAGCATCCAGGATTCTAAAAATGAGAATAAAAAATTTCGTGTATGTACTCTCTAAATCTGAATCAGCGAAATTTCACTGATTCTCAGCGATAAGTATGCCACTAATTTTAATCAGCGTATATGCGCTAATCAATCAGTGACATTTCACTGATGATACAGTGAAATTTCAATAATTCACAGTGCATATACGCTAATTGAAATTTAAAATAGTAGCATAATTATCGCTGATTCAAATTTAGAGAATATGCTGCCGTTCTTTTTAAAAAAGGTATTATCTACATTGTAACTCGAACCGAGATATTTAACTAAACGCGTTTGCATTTCTATCTCTTAACAAAAATAAAATTTTGTAAATCAACCTATTGTTCTTAACTAAATCGGACCCGCTCTTTTCATTGGTGCAAAAATAAATTTATAATTTTAAATAATAATATGCAAAACAGTAGCTAGATAGTGCAAAATTTTCAACTCAAAATTGAAGGAAATACATATGGCGGCGGCCTATGTACATAGTGCACATTTTTGGCGGCTAAAATATCAGTATTTTACAGACAAGATGGGGACGTTTTCCTTATAAAAGCGTCACTATCTACAACAAAAATTGATAATTAGCTCATTTTTACAATTAAAATCTAATTTACATTTTAACTAATTAAAATTTTCAATTTTGGATTGCACAGATAATTTTTGATTTTTGTAACAAATCTAGCCATATAAAAAACTCATTTTTCTTAAAAAATGTAGATAGTGCCTTTTTTGAACTGGACGGCAGTATGTATGTATGTCCGTATGTCTCAGAATCTTTGTTCGCGAATCACTTAAAAACAGCTGCACCGTTAGAAACCAAATTTGGCAGAATGTTTGACCTTGGGCCAAGGAAGGTTTATATTATAAATTTACAGATTTAAAAAATTTTAATTAGAACGGGAGATATTCAATTTTTTCAAAAAATTCAAAAATTTTCTTACATTTTTTTAAAAAATTCTTTCAAACTTTGTATAATTGAGTATAACATGTTATATAATCACATTCTAGAATAGATTTGCCAAAAAATGGCCTATAACTAAGATGTTAGTATAAACATGATTTAAGGGGACATTCCAGTTCAAAATGTCAAAAAAATCGATTTTTTTTGTTTTTATTTTCGGATTTCTTGTAGTCTTAAGAATACTCTGCTAAAATATTATTACAAAATTCGAAGTAAAACAAAAATTATATATTTTTATTTTTCGCCATATGTCAAAGATGTTTTTGTATGCGGATAAGCAATCAAATAATTTAAATGTTTTCTCATTTGCATTTTTTTAAAAAAGCAAACAAAAATGTATTTGGTGTTGCTGATCACAAATTAGATATCAAATTTTCAAAATTAAAAATAGCGGATCCAATATGGCGAAAAAAAATTGTTTTATTTTAATTTTTTTTCGTTTAATTATTTTTTCGTGCAGCATATTGCATCCGCCATTTTTATTTTTGATGAAATTATGTCATATTCGTAATCAGTGACCCCAAAAAACCCCCCGTAAAAATCTGATTCCATATTCGTAATTAGCAACCTCAAAAACCACCGAGTAACGATTTTCAAGCAATTCCAATGATTTTTTTTTAAATGTCAAAACTTATGAACAAAAACTTTAAATTCGTTTTTCTCAAAATGTCTTTTTTTGATCTGGTAAGACTGATATCTCGAGATCTTCTAAAGTGATTTAAAAAAATCAAACGGCTTTTGATTTAGCCAATAAGAGGAACCTCAAAAACTAAAAAATTTCCAACTACCTTTTTTTATAAGAGAAATTCTGAATAAAAACACCTTTTTGGGAAAAAGTACTCTAAAAACTATAACTATAAATGAATCAAAAAATTTTTATATTATGTGAATAAAATTTTTAATAAATGTACTACAATAATTGCTTTATTAATGTTAGAAAAAATTAGAAGCTTCAAATTTTGGTACTGAGTATAATTCGAATATTAAGGATTAAAACTGAAAGTAAAAAAAGAAGGAAAAAGGAAGCAAATTACCAAACGGATAACCTGTCATTTTAGAAAGCAAAATGAAAAACTTCCTCAGATTAATGGAATTTTTCAAAAGAGTCTCGCTAACGAGAAAAAAAGAGTCCCATTTAATTAGCGATATTTCAAGAAACCTTTCGATTCAAAAGGTGCGGAGAGTATGGCTTGATTTGAATAATTCAATCATTGCCTTGGACAGTTAGATTGACGCGCTTTTTTCCAACAATTTTCCCAAAGTTTTTGCTTCTTCGTTTTCCTCCTTTTTTGAAAGGAAAAGTACCTGAGTCTTATGCAATAAGGAAGGGAAGGTTTCAGATAATTCGATCTTGGAATTCAATGCCAGTAAATTGACTTCGTTATAAGCGAGGGAAGACGGCGCTGGCTTGACAATTAATGAAACATTTCTCTTCCAAGATTCCTTTTAACGAATAATAATATTCGCCGGGTATCATCAGGCATGAGGTGGTAAGGGGACGAAGCTTTTTTTATAGAGAACAATAAATAACAGTTGCGTCTTCAGAAATGGTATTTCTGGTCCCATCACGTCGTCGTCGCGACCCCTCTTACATTAAATCTCCATTTTCGAGATGGCGCAATGCAGTTATGATTTCTTCTTCTATAATTTCACTGAAAAGGACACGATAATTTAAAAGACTGCTGTAAAATATTTTCTTTTAATTTAGATATGACAAAATTTTTATTATATTTTTAATGGATCAAAATTAAAAAATTTTATAAAGAAATTTTTATTGTTTGCTCAACAAAACTGTTGGTTAGTTTTACCAATTTTTAACATTAATTTCCTTGATATTTAGATTAAATAAGGTTTAATTTATACAACAAATTAAATAAAGTATAAAAACTATTTTTTCCAAAAATCACGAAAATGTCGCAAATACTTTTTGTGTGTTTTTACAATATTCTTTTTTTGAATATTCTATTTCTTTCATTTCATTAAATTTAAAGTTCCGCTGGAGGAACTTAGTTACAAACCCGCGTACATACAGAAGTATTCTGGCAAAAAAAAGTAAAATGAAAGAAAGAAGACGAGTAGAAACGACCCAGCTAAAAGAGGGTATAACTCCCAAGGGGAATGGTGTAGGCGGGTTGACTCCCCATAAATAAACCGCAAAATGTCCCAGAGACTTTCTCTTAAATGTACTCTGATCCACATTGAAATTTTTCTATGAATCATGCTTATAATTCCAGTGAAAAAGTAGATTCCGAAAAAAAAACTCTAGCACTCCTCGATATTGTTCAAAATGTTTTACTTTTTTTGATGATCTTAAATCAAATTTAAAAAAAAATCCCTAATAAATACTTCGGATCAATAGTTTGCAATCATGGAAAGAATAAAGAAAAATTAGATAAAGATTTTCATCACCCTAAGGCTTTTTTCATCCAAAAAGTAAACTAAGCCTGAGAGACGAGGGATAAAAAAGTACCACCCCGTAAAGTCAATAGTAGAATTCGATAAGGAAAACAGTATTAAAAAAATGTTTTAATGTTTCGAGTCGTCTTTGTTAAACTCGAAGATTACAGATTTCATTCAAATATATTTGGGGATAAAAAAAGGTTTTGCTATTTGAAAAAGAAGGTGGACTCAAAACAAAAAAAATATCATGAATCTTTTTACAGATGGATTACCAAAAATGTTGACAAACATTTTTTCAATAAGCTATTATTCAAGAAATTATTGATTAAACTACAAACTACAAATTCGGGAAACCAAATTTTAATTTTAACTTTAAACTATAACTTTAATTTTAGTTTACAAATTTAATTTAAACTTTTAATTTCTAATTTTAATTTAAAAATTTAATTTTAACTTCAATACTAATTAAATCAAACAAAATTGTTCGAAAATTATTAGACACGTATTTATAATTACAATTACAATATACACTAACAAATTTCAGTGTTCAAAATTCGTACTAATGATATAGAATCAAATAATTAAAATTATAAAATAATTATTAATAATAATAATAACAAAACTTTAAAAATTTTAATTTTAATTAATTAATTTTTGAGATATTTAAGAAAATTTGCTAAAACAACATATTTAAGTCAAGTTACTCATCTTTATAATTTTCTTCACAAGAAAATTTATTTTTTGTAACAGTTAAAATTATTTAAAATTCATGCGGCTTATTGTTGAGAACCATGAAATGAACCTAAAATAAATTGCTGAGAAAAAATAATTAAACTTGTGAAAGAAGTTCAAAATTGAATTTTCTCTGTCGAAAAAAGTGTAACAAAATGTTCGTTTAACTATAGTGTTTTATAAAATGTTTATTGATCACATTTTAACGCCTTGGCTGTCGACGAGACTTCCTCTGTTTGGGCCCAAAGTGTGTTAAAAAACATTGTATTTTTTATGAAACTTGGAATCCTAAGGTTTCCGAGATAGCTGCTTGCGAATCTGACATCGATTTTTTGGAATTCAAAATGGTGGATCCAATATGGTAGACGACAAAATAAAAAATTAATTCGATCAATTCTGAACATTTCTGAATTAAAAAGTAAGTACAAGAAAAAACAAATGTTAGGAAATAAATTCATAGGTGGTATACAGTGTTATCATATATACATTTTAAAAAATTGATATGAACGGTTATATTTTGTTCTTTCGGTTATATTTTTTTCAAACAGTAATATGTATTCCATTCACGAATGCATTGATAGAGGATACAAATCGTTCTCGGGGAAAATGTCATTCGAAAAAGATCTCGACTTGTTCTGTATTCTGTTTTTGTCGAACTTAAGGAAACAAGGGATGCGACTGGCACCATCGGTTCGTGAAATTCAGGGTGTAACATACAAGACTAGAAGAGAAAGAACGACCTCCGAAGCCCCCAGAGGGCTTCGCTGTAAAGTTCCTTTAGTCATTGATGGAAGGGGTGAGAGCAAACGACAGAATAGAACGTTACTATAAAGGGAAACTCCTGGCTCTTGCTTTCTCGAAATGCTTACAATTGTCTTTCTCAAATAGATTCCTCTATACCTGCAGAATCCAATACTTTTCATTCTTCTTTCAAAGATTCGAAAATTATATTCACGAATGGAAAAAATATTTTATATCACATTGCTATTAGTATTTTTTGCTATTCAATGTTCGGTATTCAATTATATTTCATTTACATTAAAATCTTTTAACTATCCTTTACTAAAAGTCTCATAGCCATGCAATCTTTTCTTTTTACAGTTGTTGGAAAATAACAGAATTTTTCTTTAAAAATATGTAATTCAATTTTGAAAGGGGACATTCCAGTTCAAAATGTCAAACAATCGATTTTTTTTGTTTTTATTTTCGGATTTCTTATAGTGTCAAGAATACTCTCCTAAAATATTACTGCAAAATTCAAAGTAAAACAAAAGTTCTCATGTGCATTTTCTAAAAAAGACAAACAAAAATGTATTTGGTGTTACTGTTCACAAATTAAATATCAAATTTTCAAAATTCAAAAAGGCGAATCCAATATGGAGAAAAAGAAAATGTTTTAATTTTAATTTTTTTTCGTTTAATTTTTTTTTCGTGCAGCATATTGCATCCACCATTTTTATTTTTGATAAAATTATGTCATATTCGTAATCAGTGACCCCAAAAAACCCCCCGTAACAATTTTCAAGCAAATCCAATGATTTTGAAAAATAAAATATCCGCCATATTGGATCCGCCATTTTGAATTTTAAAAATCTGATTCCATATTCGTAATTATAGCGGCCTCAAAAATCCCCGAGTAACGATTTTCAAGCAAATCCGATGATTTTTTTTTAAATTTCGAAACTTATGAACAAAATATTTGAATGCGTTTTTCTCAAAATGTCTGTTTTTGATCTGGTAAGAGTGATATCTCGAGTTCTTCTGAAGCGATTTTAAAAAATCAAACGGCTTTTGATTTAGCGTCATCATGCATATAAGTGGAACCTCAAAAACTGGAAAATCTCCAACTCCCCTTTTTTTATAATAGAAATTCTGAATAAAAACACCTATTTCTTGCATATTTTGGGAAAAAAGTACTCTAAAAAAGGGGGGAAAGAAAATTCCACTTTTTTGAGGTTCCACACCTAAATCTAACGAATAGAATGTCACTTCGTTCTTGATTTTATCTGTTTAAGAAAGTTTAGAATCGATTTTACAACCGAAAATGGGCATTTTCGAAAATGGCTTATATCGCCGCCATTTTGAAATAAAAATAAAAATTTTTTTTTACATATTCTTGAAGAAATTATTTATTACATATAAAAGAAGTTTTTTAAATAAATGTCATAGTTATTTTAATAATATTATATATTAAAAAAGCCTTCTTTTTGTCTGCTTTGAACTGGAATGTCCCCTTAAACTTTTATCTGTTCATAAGCTCAGTTTTTGAATATCGATAAGTTCGCCAACATCATAAAATTGAATAAACGATTCCTCAAAGACAAATAAAGATTTTTTTATTTTCAGAATAGATTTTAAAGGGAAAGAAAAGAGAAATGAATTTTCTGATTCATGATTAGAAAGTCTTGTCGAATATGTAATAGGTACCATAATTAATTTACGTATAAGAAAGAAATTATCATCAGAAAGAACCATTGTTGTATTATACAACTAATTAGCAATGAAATAATTATAAAAATGCCTTTCGCTTATTGAATAATGAACAATATAAAAATCTATATTATTCAATGTACTGCGAGATGAAGTAGTAAAACGGAAGTACAGTGTGAAAAGGCGAAGGAATGTCTGGAAAGCAGCGTTCGGCTTGTAACCCTGTAATCTTTATGGACATACTGGTATGGTTGGAATGAGAAGCTGGAGACGTTTTACTAAAAAAGGAACGGTGGTCCACTGGGAAGACGGAGCTCGAGGTTCCGCAGTAATTACCAATTTGGTTATTATGGTAATCTGTTCGAGGCAAGATACTACCTCGATTCCGTTCAGTGTACGTGGGTTATTGGGAAAAAAGGATACCCTCCACCTTTGATTCCAAGACCTCCTTTTTTTCAGCACTTTTTTTACATTAGGTAAACTCGTCCAATTCACGCAAAAGTCGGAATAATAATTTTTCTTTCTCTCTCACTCTCTTACATATATACGGACAAGGAAATTGTCCTTCTTACAAATTTAATTACCACAAACTCCCATCTGGGTATTAATTAAAAAACTTTTCAACACTAAAACTTTATACAGCATTATCTACTGTTGTCTACTTTCTTTGCAGAATGAATCTCTAATTCACTTTTCCAACATTAAAAAAATATTTAATAATAAGGAAATGAAAATTTAATTTCAAAGCAGGATATTAAATTCTCTCATAATAATATAAAATGTAAGTCCTTTTCATTTTACGATAATTGGTTTGTGAATGTAATTAAAATGTCAATAGTTGTCAATTCAAAGAAATTGTAGATTCAATAATTGGTGGCTTTGGCTTAACGTAAAAGTACTTTTGACACTTGGTAAAAATAAAATTTATTTTGTGAAATTCCTTTTTTTCCTTCTCCTTCTCAAGTCGGTGAACTCCTTCAAAAATAAAAGTGAACGACAGGATCAAAAGCAGAATGTGAGCGGTGAGGAAAAAAAAGAATACTGATATAAGATTATTCTTCAGCTTCTCTCATCGCTCGCAGCAGGTGAGGTGAGATGTTTCATGATGTATTTGAGTTTTTGATTTGATTTGTGGATCGAGAGCACACACATAATAATCATTCAGCGAAAAACGAGGGATTACGAAGCCAGTCATTTGTTAATGCGTTTCTGAGTCGGGATTACACCGCATGTTCCTTACCGATAACCGATTTCAATCCTTAAAAGCGACCGTTAATTTATGCACATAAGCAAGTAACCGAGCCACTTATTATCGGATACGAATTATATGTATATGTGTATGCAAAAGTGCACTCGCTACCTCCACATGCACAGGGTTAACCACCCACAAGTCCAGAATCGAGTTTGCTTAACTTTTTGTTTGCTTCCTTAATCGCTCGTTTACTCGGAGCTTTTCGGAGCTAAAAGGAATGAATTGTGCACTAACACTTTCCATAATAGATGAAATTTTCCCTCCTGAATGGCAAAGTGTTTCACTTTTAGAATATTTAAATTTTTCCTCGACAGTGTTACTTTTTAAAATTAAATTCTTTGTTATTATTATTATTCTTTTATTGTTACAATCTTATTAAATAAACGATATAAATTGATAATAATCTTATTTCCTATTTATAATCGACTTATAAATATGTTAATGGAATTGTTACTAAAATACAAATCCACTAAACTTTACTTTTCATTTATAATTGTAGTCAATTAGGTCCAACAAGATTAATGTATTCTGCCGTTATAGAAGTGTTTACTATGGTATAAGCTTAAAAATGAATAATAGACTGCTTCAACTTTTCTCTCTCAATTAGAATCAGTTAAAAATCATGGTTTTAACTGACACAATCAGTGGCTGACTTTTCGCTTCTGAATAATTTAAAAACAACTGATTTTCAGTAAAAAAAAACTAAAAAATTAGTTAAACTTGACTAATTGAATTAGTCAAAAAAAAATTACTGAAGCAACAGTTATTTTCAACTAATCGTCAGTTGAAAATAATACTATTTAAATTAGTGACTGACTTTTTGTTTTTTATATCAGTTATTTGGACTGATTCAAATTTAAAGAGTTAGTTAAAATATTATTCAAAATTAAATACACTGAAAAAAAAATATTCTGAATTTTAGAATACATACTAAAATAGGTGCCAAGGATATTCCCCACTTAAATTAAGTGGGAAATATTCTTACAATAAGAATATATTCTAATTGTAAGAATATATACCACTTAATTTAAGTAGGGAATATCCTTGGCACCTATTTTAGTATGTATTCTAAAATTCAGAATATTTTTTTTTCAGTGTATTAATTGGCAAAATATTCTTACCTTAAATATAGCAACTGATTCTTATAGGATTTTTTATGTAGAATCCGAATCTAAATTTGAAAATTTCCATTTGACTCTAGTTTTCAAATAAATTAACATTTGAGGTACCAAAATACATATGCCGTTGGCACTTTTTGAACAGCAATAGAACAAAGAGATCCAAAATCAAAAAACTAGGTTTCTTGCAATTTGATCAACAAATGTACAAAAAAACTGATTACTAATTATTTACAAAAAATGCTTCTTCTTTCACAAATTTAAATATTTTTTATGGTTATTATGTACTTTAAAAACAAATCGACTTATTTATTTTTTACTAAAAATTTGTAAAACTAATTGTGGGCTTAAAAAATAATTGTTTTACTTAATAGTTAATAATATTATAGCAGCATAGTAAACGTAGTTTATTATTAAAAAAGTTATGTCATTCCAATACAGTTCCAATCATAATTTTTTTTTTAAATTAATAATATTATTTTAATATTCAAAACTACAATAAACTAAAAGTACTAGTTGTTATAATTAAGAGAGAACAATTGCAACGATTAACCGCTGTAAAATGAATAATAGTAAAACTACTACAGGCTCATTTGGGGAAATTGTAAACAGTTGATGTTTGAGATTAATCTAAAGACATCAACTGAGACAATATTTTAACCTTACCTCAGCTATGACAAGAATTGACTTCGATTTTTGAAAATTTATCAATTTAGTTAATAAATAATAAACTGTTCTCATTTACTCCAAAGGAACCTAAATTACAAACATTAAACGATATTTAAAAATTAATAAGTATTACAAGTAGTATTTTGATAATAATTAAAAATATGATAATAAGATTATTATAAGTACCAGATACTATTGTCAAATTGAAACTACCAGCTGTTAGATAATGAAAACTTTGAAAATTATATAACTGTTATTAACTGTTGATTACTATTATTAGTATCAATTACAAGTTCCACTTGCATAGTTAAAATTAATTCGAACTTCTAACTTTATCCTATTAAAATTACAATAATTTTGCTGTGCTATTATCAATTGCTGTTAACAGTTATAAGTTAATCTAAAAGGAAATTATTGATGGATATATCTCTTTTGAAAAATACATGAAACATAAAATTACACATACGTTTTCTGTCTTATATACAGATTACGATTTGTAAAAAAGTTCTTTTTAATTGCGTTTCAGTGACACTCGTTTTCAATCAAACAATTTACGACACAAGAACGAAGTTATCTCGAGAAAACGATGAATCCCAAGAGGAAAAGAGAGAGAGAGAATGTGTGTTCAGTAACCATTCGTTCGTCATTCTCTTTTAACAAGAAACTCCGATTGGATCTTTCTCGTTGTGGACAATCGATGCAACGATTTAGTATCGCACTGGGTCTTGTATATATATAAATGATCGTGTGTTGCTTTACTGTCAAGATCGTATAGGAGACCGATCTGTACGTCTTCTAATATATTATATATAATCGACACTCGTCGAAGAGACAAGGATGGAAATTCAACTCAATAATGAAACTAAAGAAATCGATTGTAAAGTGTAAAAAAAACATCATTACTTTACTGTATGTAGTCGTAAAGAATTCTTGTTTTCTTTTGTAAGCGAAAAGCTGCACATATACATAAAAGAAAACAATTTTACAACGGGAGCAAAAAGAAGCCACAGCAGGAAAACTAATTTTAAAATTCAATCCTGTAATTTTCTTCATAAATTTATGAATACTGCCGTATTATATTCGTTTCATAAAATGAAAGAAAAAAATATGTTACGAATTCTAAAAAGGCAATAATGATTAAGGTCACAAATGAGAATATAACCATTGTGAACAAATGAGAGGTATTATGGTTATAATTAACTTGCTCTACTTATACACACATGAAAGCAAAGAACAAAACTTGCTAATAATGCTTGCCAAGTATATAGCTAGAAAATCCTGTTTAACTACATGCTTTGTAATGTCTGTGAAGTTATAAATGCACTGAATTTTACATTCCTTACAGCGGGTAACAAATAAAAAACATGCATTTTTAAATGTTCAATTAAAAGTTAAAATTTAATTAAAATTAAATTAATACCCTGAAGATAATTTGATCAGGTTAAGGTCTGTTCGGGAAGCGTAACTTTCTCTCTAAATCTGATTCACTTAACAATTTATCTCATTTGAATCAGTTAGGGTCTTTTTGCTTATTCAAATCAGATAAGACATGCTCATTTATCAATAGAAAATAAATGAAATCGAATTTCAAGTAACTTGAATTTTTACGACACACACTACCGTCGGGAATTATCGGTACGGCAGCACGCGCACGGCTCAAAACATACCAATATCTATATATCACGATTTGTTTGTAAATACAAATGTCAGAAAATTAACAAATATACCATTCGAAAGATTATTAAATTCTACGATTAATGCTATATAACTGAAAATTTTAATAATTTATACAAAAATTGCATCAATCGACAAATTTGACAACAAAATTTAAAAAAATATTTTTTCTGAAATTTGTTTAAACTTTGCTATTTTTTAAAAATTGCAAAAAAATTTAAAACTTATATAGGTGCGATCATTAAAGTCTTATCTTTAATTTAAGACCAAAAGAGTTTAAAAATCTTAATCGGTTATCGACACATTATTATAACTGCCGAACATTTTAGCCAAAAACCGTCCAAATTTAACTAATTCAATGCATCTTTCGAATGGTACATTTATTAATTTTCAAACAATTGTATTTACAAAAATATTGTGATTTAAAGATTGGTATGTTTTTGGACCGTGCGCGTGCAGCAGTACCGATAATTTCAAACGGTAATGTACAAAATTCGTATCTAATCGAAATTTCTATTTCAAGATTTTAACATTTCTATTTTAAAAACATCATGCTGCAAAAATTTTAATTTGAACAATTGTTCAGAAATATAACAAGCTTTAAATATTTTCTAAAAATAAATTTCGGAAACTTGTAATGTTCAATTTTAGAGGAAATTAATTAAAAGTAAGTAAAAACGAAAATTGAATCTAAAATTATTGGCGTTATTGCCTGTCAAAAATAAAGAAAATTATTTTCACTGTGCTGCTTTCAGCACTAGAGATAAACAACAATTCAGAAATATTCGATCTGAAAAAATCAAACGTGTGTTTAAAGCTGAAACATGTGGTTATTAGACATTCCTCTAACCTGGATGAAAAATATAGTTAAAAATACAATATGTCGACAGTCGACAAAAATAATTTTGAAGAAACTCAATTTTATGTGATTTATAGAAATTGTTTGTGAAAAGTGATTTTTGACTGGTTACAAACTATAATACTACATTAAAGGCTGCGTGTGAATTACTTTTATCAGATATTCAAAGGAAATTAACACTAGTGTGATAAAGCATGATAATCTGTAACATTTATAGAGTGATTAACTGGAAGAGAGATACTGCACTATGTTTATGGAGAGTGAACGGTTGGCATATATAGCGCAATAGTCTCACAGTTATCGAAGTGGTTTTCGATCAAGATCATGGATCGTTTATTGTATTATAGACGCCATAGTGTCTAGATCAGACAGTAATAGTCATAAAATAGGCACATTGTACAATGCATGTACATATATATATTTGTCCTAATCGATCCTACACTTCATATTTGTGAGAGATGTGCTATAATTCAAATCAATATGCTTTAGTATCTATAGCTGGTAATAATATACATTTGTCATGGGATATAATCTAACATCCATTTAATTTTTCTTTAAAATTCAATACATGCATTCATTTTTTATTGCTAACAGAGTTCATATATACTTTTCTTATATATTTTATTTTCAAATACCCTTTATATTTCATTACAATGGTTGGTAGATTTTAGTTAATATTAATGAAAACAGTTTGTTGTTTCAATGACCAATAAAAATAAAGAGATAATTTAAGACACTTTTTGTAGAATCAAATTAACAGCAACGTATTTATGTATTTTTTAAAGTATTTTTTAATAAAAACATTTCATAAGTTTTAACCCCATGACAGTCTATGGCCCATTTTTATAAAAGACGTACCCGTTTGGAAGTTAAAGCGAAGGAAGTTGGATGAAGGGAGTTAAAATTTACACAGTGAAAATAAGAATGAACTCCAAAATTAAGTTAATTTAATAATTAACCTTTATGGGAGTGAGGACTAAATTACATATTTTATAAAAAAAATATGTGCAGTACTATAAAAATTGTTTAATGAAATTTTTTATAATTTTTTAATATAAATTTCTGCATTTATCTATATGAAATGCATAGAGGTACCCAGGTACCTTGACCGCGTTTTATGCGTGAAGAAACTTTGTTTACTATTTTCGAATAAATAAATAAAAAATGTACATTATAAATAATATAAGAACACTTTGTATGTATTAATTTTAGATGTCAAAAAACTTTAGGTCAATATGATTTTAAAAATTATGAAAAATTCAATTTAAAAATACAAAAGGTACTCGGGTACCTAGTCAGTCCCCTAAAGCTTAACTCCCTTTTAAAGTTGGTTTTTAACTGGTAGAATTTCACTACTACTAAATCCAGTGACCATTAAACTCCCTAAATTTTTTACAGTGTGCATTTGTCACCTTAAACAAATACTAACCGTATTTTCGATGTGAGTGGTAATGAGTAAACTTGCTACACAAATTTAATATTGCGATCAAATTTTTTGATGCTGCCAGATTTGTCTAAATTATTCACTCAAGGGTTTTTTGGGCTACTGAATCCAAATTTAATGTCAAAATTTGAAAATTTTAAATTGATGTCAATATAACAATAAAAATTTTAAAAATAAATACTAATCTGATATCAGACTTCAAGATTGCAAAATGGTTTGCAAAATATAAAAAAATAAACTCCATATATATATAAACATGTAAATTTTACAATTTACAATTTTTACCTTAAAAGTCAATTCCGTAATTTAAAAAAATCCCGAGTATATATTTTTAGACAAATTTATTAACTTTAAAAAAAATTTGGTCATTACATTGGATCCTCCCTTTAGAATTTTGGAAATATGACATCAGATTCGTAACCAGCGATCCCAAAAACTGACTAAAAAAATTTTCGACTAAATCGTATGAATTTTCCATTTATTTGTCATATTGAGACGCCATATTGGATCCACCATTTTGAATTATGAAAAACTGACCTCAAATTCTAATTCAATGACCCTGGAAACCTTAATTGTGTTCTGACGCGGTGAAAGAGAGCATACGCTTGAAAAAATTAAGTTTGAGTTATTAATACTATTTTATCAATTGAAGGAATCTAGAGATCTAGACAAAATATTAACAATAACTCAAAATTAATTTTTTTAGTCGAATTTGGCTGATTTAATTGTTTTAATTAAACACGGTTGTTGGTTCTTTATTATTTTTTAGTCGAATAGATGATAGTTTTGTTTTCTAAAATATTGGTTAGTATCTATTTTATTAAAAACTGTGTTATATTCGAGCGAGAAATGGATCAAAAAAGCAAAAGCCAAGTCAAAAATACTTGGGAATTAGTCTTTTAATTTTCTTTTGGTTTCACTGATATCAGTTGTATTTTTAATTGTTTATTATTTCTAACTGAAGTAAAGTAACTTCCAATTAACTAATAGATAGTTCATGGTTTCGATTATTTCCACAGTTGGTTATTCTGTAATTATAATAGTTACTACGTTTATTGATTTCAATTCTAAAATTAGAGGAGATTTTTTTAAACTATTTTGATTCACGTAATAGTAAATTATAGCACTGTTAGTATCATATATCTGAAATATAAAATTTACAAAAAACATTTCCGAAATTCAATATAATGTCGAATTTCCGAGCTATTTTTTCAATTGTTGACCGCCAGTGAGAAAATTTCCAAGTTAACACACCGCACAGTTGATAAGTGAACTGTGTACAAGATATATTACGGAAAATGCTACAGGCCAGTGTGCACGGAAGGAAGAGTCGGGTCAGGTTTATCTTGACGGATAAAATTGATTAACGTGAAGGAGGTTTTAAATCTAGTTCTCTCTCTCACTATCGTTACGTGTTTACCATTATTAATAACAAATCGCCGCAGGCCAGAAAATATCGACGACACACGAGTGTGTCAAGCTTTAAGAAAGTTTAGGCGGATGCTGCACGATTGAACGTGGGAAGTTCACTTTCCGTCTCTTGCACCTACATATATGTATATAAACGCAGAGGAGAATCTCTCTCTCCCTCTCTATTTTATTTTTTTTCTTTCCATCGCCGTTTTACGAAGAAGGATGAACGAGAAGGCGCTTGCGACAAGGCACATACCTCTTTGAGGTTATAAAACACTTTGTAGTGTGTTAACACCTAGCCTGTGAGCCATTAATCGTGTCGGCTTGCATCTATGCAGACGCTGCTTCTAACACAGATATATATTACACACTCTTATGTCTTTTTAAACCAAAGTTTTCAAATATCTCCCCTAAGGTATATATATATATAAATATAAACACGTGAAAAAAACGTAGATTAAAAAAAAATTCTTGTGTAAACGTTGCACTTATTTTTAGTGATACACTAAGAGAAAAATATTATTTGATATCAAATAAAAATTGCATTTATCAAAAAAGCTACTGAACCATTTGTGAAACGATCTGAAGAAAGGGACCTTAGAAGCAAAAAATTATAGGTTATGTTTGCAATTTTTGAAATAAAAATACAAACAGAGAATAAACTGACAATATAAATCACTGATGTTTAGGTCTTTATTACAACTAAAATATTAAATAAATACTGATTTTAATTTACAGTAATTGAAAATAAACTTTTAATTAATAAAAAAGTAACTCTAACATAACCTTAAAGTGATTTGCTTCAAAGGTCCCTTTCTTCAGATCGCGTCACATTTGTTTAAAAAAAATTGTATTCTGGCACAAACAACATTTTTATTTGAATAAAATAAAAAGTTTT
Organism: Leptopilina myrica (nomen nudum); assembly: GCA_032872475.1. Classification (NCBI taxonomy): domain Eukaryota; kingdom Metazoa; phylum Arthropoda; class Insecta; order Hymenoptera; family Figitidae; genus Leptopilina; species Leptopilina myrica (nomen nudum). The sequence continues at coordinate 38,298,364 of CM065463.1, forward strand.
ATTTCGACTTTGACTATACTGAGAAAAAAATACTGTTGGTTCAATAGCACCGATGCTATTGAATTTAATTTGTTTGAAGCAATAATTTCTGTATTGCATTAAGAAAATATTTGTTAAAATATAATAATTCATAATTTAGAACTAGAAGCATAATGTTGTTTAATGAAACATGCAAAATGGTTGAGATGAGGGGTTGATACAATTTTATTAAAAAAATATTAATTTGTTTGAAAAAAGTGTTGCAATTATTTCAAATAAAACTTTGTTAAATTAATAAATAGTATTTACAATTTGTATAGACGTACATTTTAGACGATGCAATATGCTTTTGAATCAATAGCACGTACTTTTGTTATTACAAACTATGTATTCAAATACGTTCAAAAGCAGATGCTATAAAATTGACAGTACCGTGCTGTAAAATTGTAGTCATACTTATTTGAGTTAAAAGTATTAGGTATTGTCTTATTCAAATTAAGATAATTCATTAATTGATATTTTAGTAAATCATCTGTTTTAATTTGCAAAATTTCATGCTAATGTTTTGGAAATACTTGAAAGAGGAATTTGAAATTTAAATTTTCCCGGGAATATATCTTTGTTTTGTGATTGGTTACTAAATATACACTATACACACTTGAAATATTAATTTTTTCTCTCACAAGCGGTGATAGTTTCATCACTTTTATATATAAGGAAATTCAAATCAACATCATTTAAATGTATTATAATATGTATAATGTTAAATAGTATGTTAAGTATATGTTACAATAAAATTTAATTTTAGGTTCAGTTGTAAACTTATAAGTTATATCTCAAATTGTATATATTGTATGTAGAATTACAAAAAAGTCTATCTTGAAATAGGTAACAAGATGTAAAAGAGCAAAAATATGTCTATTTCTCAAAATATTTTTTTCAAAAGAATAATATTTTATATTTGAAACTATAGAATTATGCTATAAAATTGAATTTTAATTCATTAAAATCTAAAGTGTGATGTATTCTTTTTAAAATTATGTGTTATTCAAACTATAGCATCATGCTATGAAATTGACAGCATATTCTATTGATTTGAAAGTACACGCTATTAAATTTATAACAGATTTAATTATAAGAATGATATGCATTTCTTGATATTATAGCATTTTTCGTTAATACTATAATTTCTGTAATAATATTGTATAAAATTTATTTAAATCTATAGTGCAGTAATCAATAGCACATGTTATTGAACCAACAGTATTTGTATTCGAACGATATTGAATATGCCGTTTATTGCGACAAACAAATATTTCATTGATTCAATAGCATTTTTTTCTCAGTGTACTATTCAGAAATTGTAACAATATTTCAAATTACCATTTAATTTTTATTATTTATGAAATTTTATTATTATTTTTTAAAAAACTAATAAACAATTTATCAAATTTTATTAATAATAAATGAAATAAAAATAAAAAATGGAAATGACATGATTAAAATTTTCTACTTTTTTTGAAAAACTTTATTTTCGCATTCAAAATGAAGGAAAAAAAATCCCATTCTATACGCATTTTCAATCTTCTTGAACTTTTGTCCCCAGAATCCTTTTAAAGTTATAAAAAATATATCGAAGCATTGTGTTTACGAGACTTTCAAAAGTTGAAAATTTACGACATCTCTCTCTCTTTCTCTCCCACTCCTGCGCACTTGTGTGCCACACATAAAATTTTATTTTTCTTCAAGTTTTCCACGTAACTCACGTGAAGAAAAAAAAATGAAGGAGGGGAGAGAGGGTGCTTACCTACCGATATAAGATCATAAAACAGATAATTTCACTTTGTTGAACGGTGTCATTGACAAGAATTATTTTTACGATACATTTTCATACTTTTTTCTTTTGTTTTGGTTCATAAAAAGATTGATACTAATAAATATCAGATTTTATATTTCAATTTCCTTTTTGACTTTTATGTTGATAGAAGTTTTTTCCACAAAAATAAGGAGAAGACTTACAATTAGAACGAGAGATATTGAATTAAAATTTATCAGTGAAAACTTGTTTTTTATTAAAGGGGTGGAAAAAATGAAAAATGTTGTAAATTACTTTAACGAGACAAAAGAATGAATTTACCCCTATTGTTAATGACAAAATAGAGGAGGGAGTTTGTTCGTTGACAATGGAGAGCAAGTTGAGAAGTTCAAACAACTTGTACACTAATTAATTATAGTTTAGGTAGGAGTGGATAACAACTTGACTCGTAGATTTAAACTCAAAGCTAGAGAAATGACGGTCCAAGGGATGAAACGTCTATGTAGGAATGAGCTTGAGAGTATCGCCAGGTCGCAGCTGACAGGGACGATTGGGTTGTCGCGATAACAGACTCATAATGCTCCCGTGAGTCTTACTCTCCACTCTCTTCATCTAGTTTCTACCCATTCTGCACTCTCTAAGATCCTTTCCAAATTACAACTGATGCATTCAATCTTTGTTGCTTTATAATTTTTACACTTTCCATTCTTCAAATTTCAAAGTCCAATTCATGAACAAATTTTATTTCAAAATTAATTCAAAAACAAGCTTTTTTTAAATAAAAATTATAAATATAAATGAATTATTCACAACACCTTCTCTCAAAACTATCACTCGCCAAATATACTTCACTGTAGATTAAAAAATGTTCGAAAACGTTTATTTGTCCTTGGCTCGTAATGTAATATATCACTTTCATGAAGAACTTTCGAATGTCAACTGTCGAGCGTTGACGTTAATTGGACAAATTATTCACTTGTATATAGATGAGCAAAATTTTTGTGACACACTTCAACATTTTAATTATTTCTCTAAAAGTGGAAATGGAGTTTAATTAATGTTTATTTTGTATAGTTAGATAAATGACCAAGGCTATATAAATGAAACAAAGTACCATCTGTTAATATTATAAATAATAAAAAGCAGTTGTTGTTATTATTGCAAATAATTAAATCTATTACTCATTTCGAATAAAAACAATTGATACTTTTAATTAATTCCAAAATAAATTAAAATTAAGTGTTTTACAAATATTTCTTATAAAAATGGTTGAAAGTATTTTTTAACAAGACTCGGATTTCCGTATTTTTTTCTAGATGACACTTTTATAAGTTTTAAATTTATTCTGCAATTTTTTAAAAATATAGTAGAGGTTACGAAACTAAAAAAATTTAATTTATTTTAATTTTAGCCAATGTCAAATGACATAAAACGTGGCACTATCTACGAGGGTAAAATTTGGTTGTTAAAATCAAATGTGGTGTTAAAATTACACTTTTTATTTTCTGTGATAAAATAGCCTTTAAATCATCATTAACTGTGTCATTAACTTTCTGATTAAAAAAACCTCGCTCATTAAATAAAAGACTATTAATTAACATTGTTTTTCTAAGCAGAGATTAATTTCTCAATAATTGTCAAACTAAAAAATTTCACAACCAACCTGAAGTTATTAAAGACATTTTAAAAGTTGAATGTAGCTTTTTTTGTATGCATAATACTTTATAAAGGCGCTTAAGAAACTTAAATAATGTTCTTGAATTAATGCTGCTTGTAAAATTTGCTCCCATAACTGCTTAGCTAAGAAGGGTGGAAAGGAGAGCGAAACAAAGTAGGATAGAGGGAGATTAGACAGTCTTAAGTACATACATGTAACTGTAATATCAATTTAGCCCAGGGCGCGGTGGTCCTTGTTCCAGTGAACAGGAATGTTTATCCTGCAAATAGTGTTGGAAAAAGGACCCTAAAGTTTCGAACGTTCATTTGAACGAAATTTTTTTTTTTAAAATACGGAATTTTTTTTTCAAAATCTTATTTAGAATAGTTAATAAAACAAATATCCATCGAAAAAATTCAAAAATTTTAATACTGGGGGTGCAAAACAACCCCTTTGTAAATATCACACGTAGGTAATAATAAGAATTATCCAAATTAGGAGAACTTGTTCGGATATTGAAAAACTAAAAACGCAGAAAATTTTCTAAAAATATAAGCAACTAATCCCCCCAGGTTAGAACCGGCGCTCGCACCCCTAAAAACCACCCTTAATGAAATTAAGTTTTTTTTACATATAAGTGGCCCAAATAAAGAGAACTTGTTCGGATATTGAAAAACTAAAAACGCAGAAAATTTTCTAAAAATATAAGCAACCAATCCCCCCAGGTTAGAACCGGCGCTCGCACCCCTAAAAACCACCCTTAATGAAATTAAGTTTTTTTGTATATATAAGTGGCCCAAATAAAGAGAACTTGTTCGGATATTGAAAAACTAAAAACGCAGAAAATTTTCTAAAAATATAAGCAACCAATCCCCCCAGGTTAGAACCGGCGCTCGCACCCCTAAAAACCACCCTTAATGAAATTAAGTTTTTTTTACATATAAGTGGCCCAAATAAAGAGAACTTGTTCGGATATTGAAAAACTAAAAACGCAGAAAATTTTCTAAAAATATAAGCAACCAATCCCCCCAGGTTAGAACCGGCGCTCGCACCCCTAAAAACCACCCTTAATGAAATTAAGTTTTTTTGTATATATAAGTGGCCCAAATAAAGAGAACTTGTTCGGATATTGAAAAACTAAAAACGTAGAAAATTTTCTAAAAATATAAGCAACCAATCCCCCCAGGTTAGAACCGGCGCTCGCACCCCTAAAAACCACCCTTAATGAAATTAAGTTCTTTTTATATATACATAAGTGCCCCAAATAAAGAGAACTTGTTCGGATATTGAAAAACTAAAAACGCAGAAAATTTTCTAAAAATATAAGCAACCAATCCCCCCAGGTTAAAACCCTGCGCTCGCACCCCTAAAAACCACCCTTAATGAAATTAAGTTTTTTTTACATATAAGTGGCCCAAATAAAGAGAACTTGTTCGGATATTGAAAAACTAAAAACGCAGAAAATTTTCTAAAAATATAAGCAACCAATCCCCCCAGGTTAGAACCGGCGCTCGCACACCTAAAAACCACCCTTAATGAAATTAAGTTTTTTTTATATATACATAAGTGCCCCAAATAAAGAGAACTTGTTCGGATATTGAAAAACTAAAAACGCAGAAAATTTTCCAAAAATATAAGCAACCAATCCCCCCAGGTTAGAACCGGCGCTCGCACCCCTAAAAACCACCCTTAATGAAATTAAGTTTTTTTTACATATAAGTGGCCCAAATAAAGAGAACTTGTTCGGATATTGAAAAACTAAAAACGCAGAAAATTTTCTAAAAATATAAGCAATTAATTCCCCCAGGTTAGAACCGGCGCTCGCACCCCTAAAAACCACCCTTAATGAAATTAAGGTTTTTTGTATATATAAGTGCCCCAAATTAGGAGAACTTGTTCGGATATTGAAAAACTAAAAACGCAGAAAATTTTCTAAAAATATAAGCAACCAATCCCCCCAGGTTAGAACCGGCGCTCGCACCCCTAAAAACCACCCTTAATGAAATTAAGTTTTTTTGTATATATAAGTGGCCCAAATAAAGAGAACTTGTTCGGATATTGAAAAACTAAAAACGCAGAAAATTTTCTAAAAATATAAGCAACCAATCCCCCCAGGTTAGAACCGGCGCTCGCACACCTAAAAACCACCCTTAATGAAATTAAGTTTTTTTTATATATACATAAGTGCCCCAAATAAAGAGAACTTGTTCGGATATTGAAAAACTAAAAACGCAGAAAATTTTCCAAAAATATAAGCAACCAATCCCCCCAGGTTAGAACCGGCGCTCGCACCCCTAAAAACCACCCTTAATGAAATTAAGTTTTTTTTACATATAAGTGGCCCAAATAAAGAGAACTTGTTCGGATATTGAAAAACTAAAAACGCAGAAAATTTTCCAAAAATATAAGCAACCAATCCCCCCAGGTTAGAACCGGCGCTCGCACCCCTAAAAACCACCCTTAATGAAATTAAGTTTTTTTTATATATACATAAGTGCCCCAAATTAGGAGAACTTGTTCGGATATTGAAAAACTAAAAACGCAGAAAATTTTCTAAAAATATAAGCAACCAATCCCCCCAGGTTAGAACCGGCGCTCGCACCCCTAAAAACCACCCTTAATGAAATTAAGTTTTTTTGTATATATAAGTGGCCCAAATAAAGAGAACTTGTTCGGATATTGAAAAACTAAAAACGTAGAAAATTTTCTAAAAAAAAGCAACCAATCCCCCCAGGTTAGAACCGGCGCTCGCACCCCTAAAAACCACCCTTAATGAAATTAAGTTCTTTTTATATATACATAAGTGCCCCAAATAAAGAGAACTTGTTCGGATATTGAAAAACTAAAAACGCAGAAAATTTTCTAAAAATATAAGCAACCAATCCCCCCAGGTTAAAACCCTGCGCTCGCACCCCTAAAAACCACCCTTAATGAAATTAAGTTTTTTTTACATATAAGTGGCCCAAATAAAGAGAACTTGTTCGGATATTGAAAAACTAAAAACGCAGAAAATTTTCTAAAAATATAAGCAACCAATCCCCCCAGGTTAGAACCGGCGCTCGCACCCCTAAAAACCACCCTTAATGAAATTAAGTTTTTTTGTATATATAAGTGGCCCAAATAAAGAGAACTTGTTCGGATATTGAAAAACTAAAAACGTAGAAAATTTTCTAAAAATATAAGCAACCAATCCCCCCAGGTTAGAACCGGCGCTCGCACCCCTAAAAACCACCCTTAATGAAATTAAGGTTTTTTGTATATATAAGTGCCCCAAATTAGAAGAACTTGTTCGGATATTGAAAAACTAAAAACGCAGAAAATTTTCTAAAAATATAAGCAACCAATCCCCCCAGGTTAGAACCGGCGCTCGCACCCCTAAAAACCACCCTTAATGAAAGTAAGTTTTTTTTACATATAAGTGGCCCAAATAAAGAGAACTTGTTCGGATATTGAAAAACTAAAAACGCAGAAAATTTTCTAAAAATATAAGCAATTAATTCCCCCAGGTTAGAACCGGCGCTCGCACCCCTAAAAACCACCCTTAATGAAATTAAGGTTTTTTGTATATATAAGTGCCCCAAATTAGGAGAACTTGTTCGGATATTGAAAAACTAAAAACGCAGAAAATTTTCAAAAAATATAAGCAACCAATCCCCCCAGGTTAGAACCGGCGCTCGCACCCCTAAAAACCACCCTTAATGAAATTAAGTTTTTTTTATATATACATAAGTGGCCCAAATAAAGAGAACTTGTTCGGATATTGAAAAACTAAAAACGCAGAAAATTTTCCAAAAATATAAGCAATTAATTCCCCCAGGTTAGAACCGGCGCTCGCACCCCTAAAAACCACCCTTAATGAAATTAAGTTTTTTTTATATATACATAAGTGCCCCAAATAAAGAGAACTTGTTCGGATATTGAAAAACTAAAAACGCAGAAAATTTTCTAAAAATATAAGCAACCAATCCCCCCAGGTTAGAACCGGCGCTCGCACCCCTAAAAACCACCCTCAATGAAATTAAGTTTTTTTGTATATATAAGTGGCCCAAATAAAGAGAACTTGTTCGGATATTGAAAAACTAAAAACGCAGAAAATTTTCTAAAAATATAAGCAACCAATCCCCCCAGGTTAGAACCGGCGCTCGCACCCCTAAAAACCACCCTTAATGAAATTAAGTTTTTTTTACATATAAGTGGCCCAAATAAAGAGAACTTGTTCGGATATTGAAAAACTAAAAACGCAGAAAATTTTCTAAAAATATAAGCAACCAATCCCCCCAGGTTAGAACCGGCGCTCGCACCCCTAAAAACCACCCTTAATGAAATTAAGTTTTTTTGTATATATAAGTGGCCCAAATAAAGAGAACTTGTTCGGATATTGAAAAACTAAAAACGTAGAAAATTTTCTAAAAATATAAGCAACCAATCCCCCCAGGTTAGAACCGGCGCTCGCACCCCTAAAAACCACCCTTAATGAAATTAAGTTCTTTTTATATATACATAAGTGCCCCAAATAAAGAGAACTTGTTCGGATATTGAAAAACTAAAAACGCAGAAAATTTTCTAAAAATATAAGCAACCAATCCCCCCAGGTTAAAACCCTGCGCTCGCACCCCTAAAAACCACCCTTAATGAAATTAAGTTTTTTTTACATATAAGTGGCCCAAATAAAGAGAACTTGTTCGGATATTGAAAAACTAAAAAGGCAGAAAATTTTCTAAAAATATAAGCAACCAATCCCCCCAGGTTAGAACCGGCGCTCGCACACCTAAAAACCACCCTTAATGAAATTAAGTTTTTTTTATATATACATAAGTGCCCCAAATAAAGAGAACTTGTTCGGATATTGAAAAACTAAAAACGCAGAAAATTTTCCAAAAATATAAGCAACCAATCCCCCCAGGTTAGAACCGGCGCTCGCACCCCTAAAAACCACCCTTAATGAAATTAAGTTTTTTTTACATATAAGTGGCCCAAATAAAGAGAACTTGTTCGGATATTGAAAAACTAAAAACGCAGAAAATTTTCTAAAAATATAAGCAATTAATTCCCCCAGGTTAGAACCGGCGCTCGCACCCCTAAAAACCACCCTTAATGAAATTAAGGTTTTTTGTATATATAAGTGCCCCAAATTAGGAGAACTTGTTCGGATATTGAAAAACTAAAAACGCAGAAAATTTTCTAAAAATATAAGCAACCAATCCCCCCAGGTTAGAACCGGCGCTCGCACCCCTAAAAACCACCCTTAATGAAATTAAGTTTTTTTGTATATATAAGTGGCCCAAATAAAGAGAACTTGTTCGGATATTGAAAAACTAAAAACGCAGAAAATTTTCAAAAAATATAAGCAACCAATCCCCCCAGGTTAGAACCGGCGCTCGCACCCCTAAAAACCACCCTTAATGAAATTAAGTTTTTTTTATATATACATAAGTGCCCCAAATTAGGAGAACTTGTTCGGATATTGAAAAACTAAAAACGCAGAAAATTTTCTAAAAATATAAGCAACCAATCCCCCCAGGTTAGAACCGGCGCTCGCACCCCTAAAAACCACCCTTAATGAAATTAAGTTTTTTTGTATATATAAGTGGCCCAAATAAAGAGAACTTGTTCGGATATTGAAAAACTAAAAACGTAGAAAATTTTCTAAAAAAAAGCAACCAATCCCCCCAGGTTAGAACCGGCGCTCGCACCCCTAAAAACCACCCTTAATGAAATTAAGTTCTTTTTATATATACATAAGTGCCCCAAATAAAGAGAACTTGTTCGGATATTGAAAAACTAAAAACGCAGAAAATTTTCTAAAAATATAAGCAACCAATCCCCCCAGGTTAAAACCCTGCGCTCGCACCCCTAAAAACCACCCTTAATGAAATTAAGTTTTTTTTACATATAAGTGGCCCAAATAAAGAGAACTTGTTCGGATATTGAAAAACTAAAAACGCAGAAAATTTTCTAAAAATATAAGCAACCAATCCCCCCAGGTTAGAACCGGCGCTCGCACCCCTAAAAACCACCCTTAATGAAATTAAGTTTTTTTGTATATATAAGTGGCCCAAATAAAGAGAACTTGTTCGGATATTGAAAAACTAAAAACGTAGAAAATTTTCTAAAAATATAAGCAACCAATCCCCCCAGGTTAGAACCGGCGCTCGCACCCCTAAAAACCACCCTTAATGAAATTAAGTTTTTTTTACATATAAGTGGCCCAAATAAAGAGAACTTGTTCGGATATTGAAAAACTAAAAACGCAGAAAATTTTCTAAAAATATAAGCAACCAATCCCCCCAGGTTAGAACCGGCGCTCGCACCCCTAAAAACCACCCTTAATGAAATTAAGTTTTTTTTACATATAAGTGGCCCAAATAAAGAGAACTTGTTCGGATATTGAAAAACTAAAAACGCAGAAAATTTTCTAAAAATATAAGCAACCAATCCCCCCAGGTTAGAACCGGCGCTCGCACCTAATATAACCACCCCTACCCTAATTAAATTGGATATTTAAGTGTACTAAATGTACCAAAAAGCGATAAAAAATTTACGCAATCGACAAATGTTTTGAGAGTTGTGAATTTTACTCACGCCAATTTAGTGAGAGTGCAACTCGCACTTGTCGGGTTTTTGTTGTCAATAGATGATTTATTTATAAATAATTTGATAATTTAGAAAAAATACAAATTTCTAACCCTAAACACAATTTATGAAAAAATAGCATCAATTAATTGCTTAAACAATGATTCAATAAATAATTTTATATCATCAGTACAACTGTTACACATAAAAATTTTCACAATTTGTGAATTGTTTTTAGATAACAATAATTTGAAACAGAATTTGCGCCGTCATAAGCGAATAGTGCACAAGTCTCGGAAGAATATAGTAGGAACGATTACTACAGCTGTTGTAAGGGATACCTTTTAATTTGTACTCCTTACAACAGCTATAGTAATCATCACAAAAAGTGGTCACATATCCGAGCTGTACTGTAGACTATTGTAATCATTAAAAAAGAATTTTTCTCCGTGTACTTCTTATTATGAGTATTTTGCAAAAAAAGCATCTTAGTCGGTAAATAAAAAAATTTATGTGCAAGGGGTGAACAACTCGTGAATTATGGTTTACACATGTATTGAATTACCAATGTGAATTACCATGAATTACCTTAAATTACTGAATTATTATTGTAGTAGGTGTACACCAAATTCCTTAGTTGTTTGCGCCTTGGTTATGTGCCTTTTTTTAAAAACCGACTAAAATTTTGTATAAGAGGGAACTCAAAAATTGTTGAAAAACATTTATACACCAGCCAAATTATCCGCGCGCAAGGGAGCGGGAATGTTGTGCTGCCATGTTCATTATAATCAATTTCAAGTCATTTTAATTTAAGTAATTTTTAAAGAAATACTTATTATGACACATAATTGAAAAACTGATTAGAATTAAATTTTCAAAATATTCCGTTACTTTCATAAATAAAGTTTTTGATAAGAATTCAAATATTTAAACTAATAAATTAATTAAATAGTCTTTAACGTCCGAGATACTTTACAAACAAGTTAAATTAATGAAAACGAAAACATTCGGACAAAGTAACAATAAAATAAAACAAAGTAAATAAAATTTGTTACTTTATCCGAATGTTTTCGTTTTCATTAATTTGACTTATTTGTAAACTAATAAAATTTTCATAACATTTAAAAATTCATTATTTAAAACAATGTTCATAAAATTCTTATGAAGATTTCAATTTCTTTCAAAAGTAATAAAAGTTTCAACAGAAATTCAATTCTTTTTAAACATTTTAATAAACTTTTCCGAAATAATTCAATTGTTTTCAAAAATTTAATAAAATTATTCGAAAAAAATTAATTGTTTTAAATATAATTATAACAATATTTTTTAAAAAATAATAAATAAATTTTTTAAATAATTTTTTTATTTATCGACATAATTATGTCGAAAATTCAATTATTTTAAGGTATTTCAATGAAACTCTTTTCAAAATTCAATTATTCTCATAAATAACAATATTCATCACAATAATTCAATTATTATTAAAAGCAATAAATTTTTTCTTGGAAATTCCATTATTTTAAAAAATTATAATAAATCGTTCGCAAGAATTCAATTATTTTCATAAATAATAAAATTTTTTTTTTGGAAAATCCAATTATTTAAAAAAAAATTTAATAAAATTTCCCACCGACATTCAATTATTGACAAATTTTTTAGTACAATTCTTTGTAAAATTTAATTGTCTTAAAAAACTTTACACATTTCAATGATTTTTAATATCTACTATTTTTATAAAATAACCAAACGGAATTCAATTGTTCAAAAAAATTTATGATAAAATTCTAGGAAAAAATTCAATTATTTTCATTAATTTTAATCAAATTCGCAGCAAGAATTTAATCATTTACCTAATTAATAAAATTCTTTGAAGAATTAAATTATTTTTATAAATAATAAAATTCTTCGAAAGTAATTAAATTATTTTTTCAACAATTATTAATAAAATTTCTCAAAAGAATTCAATTATTTTCATAAATTACAAAATTTGCCTAAATAAATCAATTATTTTCGTAAATAATAAAATTCTTCTAAAAAATTCAATTATTTTCAAATATTTTTTTTAATTCTTTGCAAGAATTAAATTGTTTTAAATTCTTTCATGAATAATAAAATTCGTAGCATAAATTTAATTTATTAGCAGGATAAGAAAAAAGTAAATGTTGTTGATGAAAATTAGGAAAAAGTCAGGAAAATAAAAAATATGGAATGGAATTTTTGTCAATTTGGTGAAGTGAATAAAACGGGTTTTTTTGTTTCTTTTTGACATTAAAAAAATGACAATAACCCACAAAAATGAATTTAAAAAAACAAATGAATACAGATAATTTGCTAACGGAAAGGAAACTTACGATTATTATAATGTATGTATATGTAGGTATATATGTATATTTCTATTTTCTATCAAAACGTATAAAAAACAAAAGAATAACTATAATTAACTTCAAGTGTGGACAGAGATCCGGAATCACGAAGATTATTATTATATATAAAATAATAATAATTTTTATTATATGCATATAAAGGAACACATTCCTAACCATTTCGTCTCTGTTTGTTTTTGGGTTAAATTTAAAAAATTTTGTAAATGTTAGTAAATGATGCCTTCATTATTTCTCGTTAATTAGTTCTTTTTTCTCCGTTATAACATTTGTTTCATTTATTTGATTTAAATTTTTTGATATAATTAAGTTTTTTAATAAAAATATTAAGTTTTTTTAAAATTTCGATTGACAATAATTCATGTATTTGAAACTGTTTTATTGCAATTATTTAGCGAGTACATATCGCTCAGGCGATAGGCAATGCAAGCGAGATTTTCTCGGTGAGCCAAGCTCCGCCGAACGTACGCGAAGTAGATTTCCTACACAATTCACTCAGCGTCGCCCGTATGTGTGTGTTTCTATTGGGTCCGAGCCTCGGGAATGTTCGGCAGAGCTCGGTTCACCTTGAGAACGAACGAAAAGAGAAAGGACTTTCCGAGTAACAGCGATGCCAGGCGGCACACACACACACACACACGATCCCCACTCTCGCAGTTCCATATGAGGACACACACATTCATACGCCCGGTTTCTGCTTTCGAAAGTGAGCCTCTTTTTCGTTTTTCTCGGCTTGCTCGAAAAATGGGGCGCGAAATTTCAAAATAATACTTTTCAGAGAAGCATTACTTTCAAGACTTTTATAAGAAAATTAATATTTAATAAACGTAATTAATTAATTAACATAATTAAATAGTTTTGTTCTTTTCCTTAGGTATAAAATATTGTTTGATCTATTGAAAATATACATTATTTCATGATTTAAAATAAAATAATTAAATTTTGAAAACTTGAAGATATACTAAATTTGTAATTAACAAATAAATCTTGTTTTTTTGTACTTTTTTATATCAAATTCCGTTTGAGTGATGTAAATTGTGCAAAAAAGTTTTCTTTTTATTTATTAAAAATTTAATATAAATTAACTTTACACCCTCATACTAACTCCACATGCATAAAATAACTCGCGCGGGTGTTAAAAAAGGGATTCAATTAATTAACTATGTCTTGGAGTTGATTTTTAACTCGAAAAATTTCACTCACAAGTCAGTTAACTCCCTAATTTTTTTACAGTGTATTTTTGTACAAAATTCTTAATTTTTATAAGCAAATAATGTACATAATTAGTATTTCTTAATTTTAATTGCTTTAATACAATTCAAGGTTATTTCAATAAATAAAGGAAAAAAATCTTTATAAGTTCTATTTGTGAATTACAAATCTTTATTTAAATATAACTAAAAATTTTTAGAAAATAAAGAAAATTTTTTTCTGAAAAAGTGTTCTGTTACATATTTGTTAAAAATTTCTTTAATTTAAAAATTATTCGAAAATATAACTATTTTAAAAATAAATTTGTAATTATTACTAATTTTCACAGAAATTAAGTTCTTCAAAAATTATAAATTCAAACCTGTTTGGAATTTAACAGCTTACAAATGTATTATCATTATTTTAGATTAAGAATATTGTATCTGTAACTTTTTTTAACTTATTTTCATTATTTTAAATTAATTATTTTTTATTACTTTTTTCTTACTTTTGAAAATAATGGTAACTTCTCCTGAATTCAATTTCTTAAAAATGTTTTAACTAAAATTTTCTATATTTCCATTACTTTTAATAAAATTATTTTAATATATATTGACAAATGCATGTAATTTGAAGAAGAATTTAGATTCGTAACATTTTACAAAAATCTAATTTTTTCAAATTTAGAAGTTTTAAAGTTCATCTATATTTATAAAAATTGTAAACATAACTTTTTTAATATTGATTTAATTAAAAAATATTGTTGTAAAATTTTTATTTAATAAGTTATAAATTATTGTCAGAAATAGAAAAACTTGAGGGTTTTGCATTAGAATTTGTGCTGGTTTCATTGTTCACTCTATAAATCTGAAACAACTATAAGTATACACTAAAAAATGTTCTAGTTAGGGAATATTTAACACGATATTCTAGTTAAAACAACTAGAATTTTATATTTAAATATTTTATATTTATGAAAACAAAAATTTGAATTAAAAAATTTTAAATTCTATTTTTTTAAATTTATAATTGAAGCGTTTTGTGCAGAAACCGTATAAGTCAATTTTTTTTAATTTATAAAATGTTACTAAAAATTATCTAAAAAAACTAAATTATTTACTACAAATAATGCATTCTTTAAAGCTATTTATTAATTAAAAACAAATAAAAAATTGTTTGGATCAAATAAATCACTTATTGAAACGATAATAAGAATGAGTTATTTGAAACTATTCATTAATTTATTTTATCAAAATAAATGGATGTTATGTGTAAATACAAATTATTTTTCTTAATTAATTTTAGGAAATTTGTTTTAACAATATAAAAATTTAATATTAATTTTAATTGATTTTATAAAAATAATAAGAAAGAATAGTATATAAAAATCTTACAATTTTTATAGACATATTAGAAAATAATATTCCAAATCTAAATTAAAATAATTAATTATCATAAATAATTAAATATTTTATAGAAACAAATATTTAGTTATGTCACAGGAATTATTTTATTGATGCAAATAAATAATTATTTCAATTACAACCATGCATTATTCAATCAAATGTTAATTTATTTTAATTACAAACTAGTAATTAAATATTTCCTTTTGATTCTAATATTATATAAATTTCAGTGCTGCAAACGTTTCATCCTTAAGTTTACAATAATTCAAATAAATGGAAAATGGATTGTCACTTATTAATTGAAAGAATGATATTATATTTTAACAATAAGTGAAAGAATGTAAAGTATTCTTTCGAATTATTAGTAAATAAAGCAAATATATAAAAATAACTTTAATCCTAAAAAATTAAAATTAATTGAGCCGCCGGATCGTAGAATAGCACGTAAATTTTTCTCGGCTAAAATCGAAGTCCCCTGGACATCCAAAATTCAACTTTCGAATTTAAATATCCCATGTACATATCCTTATAGGAAATTTCATTGCGTATCTTTTTTTCTTTTAAATTTTTATTTTATCTATTACCGTTTTTGAAATATAAGGAAAAAACTGTTTTTTTAAAGAGCGAAATTTTTATTGCTTTTTTCACTTCAACTCGCGATTACTCAGTCAATTTACGAATTTCTTAATGAAACAAAAACCAAAATATGCTTTTTTTATCCTACGAGTGACTAAAAAAGAAAAATGATGTTTTAATTATAAATAAAAAAGTTATTAATTTTTTTTGAGATATTGCAAAATTCGTAAACTGAAATTTTCACTAAGCAGGGAAGTTGAGCAAATTTTGAGCAACAAAAAACTTCCAGCGAGAAAGTTGTTCATTAAGGGGGTCCCATAGTCGATTGGATTTTTGCATTGAGCTTCAATGGGAAAATCGCATCGACTTTGACACCGCCTTAAGGTCTAAACAAGTTTTTCCCGAAAGTTACAGTTCAATTAAACAATTAGTTAACAAATGGCGAATGTTAAAAGTAGTTGGCGGCTGAACGCCCAGCGCGCGTTTCTCATCTTATAGTAATCTGGAGAGTTTTATTCTGCGTATACATAATAATAATAATACGGCGGCTCAATTTATTGATATAGAAACTATTTAATTATGTTAATTAATTAATTACGTTTATTAAATATTAATTTTCTTATAAAAGTCTTGAAAGTAATGCTTCTCTGAAAAGTATTATTTTGAAATTTCGCGCCCCATTTTTCGAGCAAGCCGAGAAAAACGAAAAAGAGGCTCACTTTCGAAAGCAGAAACCGGGCGTATGAATGTGTGTGTCCTCATATGGAAATGCGAGAGTGGGGATCGTGTGTGTGTGTGTGTGCCGCCTGGCATCGCTGTTACTCGGAAAGTCCTTTCTCTTTTCGTTCGTTCTCAAGGTGAACCGAGCTCTGCCGAACATTCCCGAGGCTCGGACCCAATAGAAACACACACATACGGGCGACGCTGAGTGAATTGTGTAGGAAATCTACTTCGCGTACGTTCGGCGGAGCTTGGCTCACCGAGAAAATCTCGCTTGCATTGCCTATCGCCTGAGCGATATGTACTCGCTAAATAATTATTCTAATGATTTACTCCTCTCCATGTACAATAATTTTCTTAATGTTTATTTTGTAATTTCGATTAATTTAAAAATTATTCCATACATACAAGTTTTTTAAAACTTAATCCTAAAAAATTGCAATAAAATAGTTTCAAATACATGAATTATTGTCAATCGAAATTTTAAAAAAACTGTATATTTTTATTAAAAAACTTAATTATATCAAAAAATTTAAATCAACAAACTTTTTAAATTTAAGCCTAAAACAAACAGAGACAAAATGGTTAGGAATGTTTTCCTTTATATGCATATAGAATAAAAATGTATAAAAGTTTTTTCAAAAATTGTTGAGTTACCTCTTACACAAAATTTTAATCTGTTTTTAAAAAAAGGCAAAAAACTTTTTACATTCTCAAAAAAAATGAGAAAGTCTTGGTTTTGTGCGATTTTGAGAAATTTCTAATTTTCATAAATCATTACGTTTCATGACCCCCTGATTCCAAAATAATGGTTTTTAGAGAATTTTTAGAAAATTTTCTGCGTTTTTAGTTTTTCAATATCCGAACAAGTTCTCTTTATTTGGGGCACTTATGTATATATAAAAAAAAATTAATTTCATTAAGGGTGGTTTTTAGGGGTGCGAGCGCCGGTTCTAACCTGGGGGAATTAATTGCTTATATTTTTAGAAAATTTTCTGCGTTTTTAGTTTTTCAATATCCGAACAAGTTCTCCTAATTTGGGGCACTTATATATACAAAAAAACTTAATTTCATTAAGGGTGGTTTTTAGGGGTGCGAGCGCCGGTTCTAACCTGGAGGAATTAATTGCTTATATTTTTTGAAAATTTTCTGCGTTTTTAATTTTTCAATATCCGAACAAGTTCTCTTTATTTGGGGCACTTATGTATATGTAAAAAAAACTTAATTTCATTAAGGGTGGTTTTTAGGGGTGCGAGCGCCGGTTCTAACCTGGGGGAATTAATTGCTTATATTTTTTGAAAATTTTCTGCGTTTTTAGTTTTTCAATATCCGAACAAGTTCTCTTTATTTGGGCCACTTATATGTAAAAAAAACTTACTTTCCTTAAGGGTGGTTTTTAGGGGTGCGAGCGCCGGTTCTAACCTGGGGGGATTGGTTGCTTATATTTTTAGAAAATTTTCTGCGTTTTTAGTTTTTCAATATCCGAACAAGTTCTCTTTATTTGGGCCACTTATATGTAAAAAAAACTTAATTTCATTAAGGGTGGTTTTTAGGGGTGCGAGCGCCGGATCTAACCTGGGGGGATTGGTTGCTTATATTTTTAGAAAATTTTCTGCGTTTTTAGTTTTTCAATATCCGAACAAGTTCTCTTTATTTGGGGCACTTATGTATATGTAAAAAAAACTTAATTTCATTAAGGGTGGTTTTTAGGGGTGCGAGCGCCGGTTCTAACCTGGGGGGACTGGTTGCTTATATTTTTAGAAAATTTTCTGCGTTTTTAGTTTTTCAATATCCGAACAAGTTCTCTTTATTTGGGCCACTTATATGTAAAAAAAACTTAATTTCATTAAGGGTGGTTTTTAGGGGTGCGAGCGCCGGTTCTAACCTGGGGGAATTAATTGCTTATATTTTTAGTAAATTTTCTACGTTTTTAGTTTTTCAATATCCGAACAAGTTCTCTTTATTTGGGCCACTTATATGTAAAAAAAACTTAATTTCATTAAGGGTGGTTTTTAGGGGTGCGAGCGCCGGTTCTAACCTGGGGGGATTGGTTGCTTATATTTTTTGAAAATTTTCTGCGTTTTTAGTTTTTCAATATCCGAACAAGTTCTCTTTATTTGGGCCACTTATATATACAAAAAAACTTAATTTCATTAAGGGTGGTTTTTAGGGGTGCGAGCGCCGGTTCTAACCTGGGGGGATTGATTGCTTATATTTTTAGAAAATTTTCTGCGTTTTTAGTTTTTCAATATCCGAACAAGTTCTCTTTATTTGGGCCACTTATATGTAAAAAAAACTTAATTTCATTAAGGGTGGTTTTTAGGGGTGCGAGCGCCGGTTCTAACCTGGGGGAATTAATTGCTTATATTTTTAGTAAATTTTCTACGTTTTTAGTTTTTCAATATCCGAACAAGTTCTCTTTATTTGGGCCACTTATATATACAAAAAAACTTAATTTCATTAAGGGTGGTTTTTAGGGGTGCGAGCGCCGGTTCTAACCTGGGGGAATTAATTGCTTATATTTTTTGAAAATTTTCTGCGTTTTTAGTTTTTCAATATCCGAACAAGTTCTCTTTATTTGGGCCACTTATATGTAAAAAAAACTTACTTTCCTTAAGGGTGGTTTTTAAGGGTGCGAGCGCCGGTTCTAACCTGGGGGGATTGGTTGCTTATATTTTTTGAAAATTTTCTGCGTTTTTAGTTTTTCAATATCCGAACAAGTTCTCTTTATTTGGGCCACTTATATATACAAAAAAACTTAATTTCATTAAGGGTGGTTTTTAGGGGTGCGAGCGCCGGTTCTAACCTGGGGGGATTGATTGCTTATATTTTTAGAAAATTTTCTGCGTTTTTAGTTTTTCAATATCCGAACAAGTTCTCTTTATTTGGGCCACTTATATGTAAAAAAAACTTAATTTTATTAAGGGTGGTTTTTAGGGGTGCGAGCGCCGGTTCTAACCTGGGGGGATTGGTTGCTTATATTTTTAGAAAATTTTCTGCGTTTTTAGTTTTTCAATATCCGAACAAGTTCTCTTTATTTGGGCCACTTATATGTAAAAAAAACTTAATTTCATTAAGGGTGGTTTTTAGGGGTGCGAGCGCCGGTTCTAACCTGGGGGAATTAATTGCTTATATTTTTTGAAAATTTTCTGCGTTTTTAGTTTTTCAATATCCGAACAAGTTCTCTTTATTTGGGCCACTTATATGTAAAAAAAACTTAATTTCATTAAGGGTGGTTTTTAGGGGTGCGAGCGCCGGTTCTAACCTGGGGGGATTGGTTGCTTATATTTTTAGAAAATTTTCTGCGTTTTTAGTTTTTCAATATCCGAACAAGTTCTCTTTATTTGGGCCACTTATATGTAAAAAAAACTTAATTTCATTAAGGGTGGTTTTTAGGGGTGCGAGCGCCGGTTCTAACCTGGGGGGATTAGTTGCTTATATTTTTAGAAAATTTTCTGCGTTTTTAGTTTTTCAATATCCGAACAAGTTCTCCTAATTTGGATAATTCTTATTATTACCTACGTGTGATATTTACAAAGGGGTTGTTTTGCACCCCCAGTATTAAAATTTTTGAATTTTTTCGATGGATATTTGTTTTATTAACTATTCTAAATAAGATTTTGAAAAAAAAATTCCGTATTTTAAAAAAAAAAATTTCGTTCAAATGAACGTTCGAAACTTTAGGGTCCTTTGGAAAATTTGAATTCAATTTCCTACTTCCCCTAAAGGAAGAACGATTTTCGTCGACTGCTCGAGGTTACACATATATGTAGCTATATGTATATAGCAGCGCGTTGTCGCGTAATTCGCGCAACATTAGCCCTTGGAGTTCCACCTTTCGAGTGAATATACATACGTACTACACACACACACACGTTTATATATTAATATATATATATACACGTACGTAGGAAGGAAGAGGAAGGTTTTCCGAGGATTTTCACTCTGATTACTTTGCAGAGAGATGCGATCTGACTGAAACGTGAACTGGCGATATATTATGCAGCCAGAGTATTTTACAAAGGATTATAACTGACGTTATTAGACGCATACTCGCAAAATTAAATTACATAATTCAGTTAATATAGAAAGGTATTTTTGAATCTTTAATTCTTGAGAAAATTCTCAATATACACTTGTGTTCAGAATATTTAATATTAGATATAAAATAATTGCTCATCTCGAAATCTTAATTATTCTCTAAATCTGAATTAGTAGAAAGTTACTAATGAAATGGTGAAAAGTCGTTCACTAAATGAATTAGTAATAATTCTACTAACAATTAATAAAATTTTACTAATTGTTAGTAGAGCGTTACTAATTGATTAGTAGAATTCTACTAACAATTAGTAGAACTGTTTTATTAATAGTCGATAAAACAGTTTCACTAATTCATTTAGTAAAGAAGTGACTTTTAATTAGTAGAATTCCACTAAAACATTAGTCAAATTTTACTAAAAATTAGTAATATTCTACTAATTAAAAAGGTGAAAAGTCGTTCATGAAAACTACTAAAAATTAGTAAAATTTTACTAATTCTTAATAGAATTCTACTAATTCAGATTTAGAGAGTAGTTAAAAATAATTCATTGTAAGTCAAAATATCTAGTTTACATTTTTTCAGCAATTAGTACAGTAATAGAAAAACTAATTATCGACAAAGAGAACTTATTAACAGTAAAGAAAACTAATAACTTATTAATTAGTAGAAAAAACTAGTTTCTTATAAAAAGATAATTATTAAAGAAAATGAATAAATACAAATAATAGAAAAAATATTAAATTTCTTTAATTATTGTATATTAGGTGATCGAATCGGATTCGATTAATACTGTATTTGTATAATCCTTAGCTAAAGAAAAAAAAACATGTCAAATTGTTTTTTGAAAAAAATAAAAATGTTTGGATACAAAACTGTGAATTCTTTTAAAAAATCTGTAACTTCTGTTCCAAAAATCCAATTAACATTTCGAATAACAGAAATTGTCCAGAAAATATAATATTTTATAATAAAAAATATCAGAATCAAGGGGAAAGTAAACCTTTATTTTTAAATTTTTCAAAAAAAGTAATTTAATTATTTCGCATAAAATTATTTAAAGACAATTATTCCTAAGAAATTCTAAGGGCATAAAATAAAATCGGTCATAAAATATTCTGGACTTTTTGAATTTTAACTTATTCTTAAAAATTTGAAAGATTTTGGGTATTCTTCTAAAAAATATGTTTTTAAATGCACAAAAAATTGCTACATGCAAAAATTTACTTTTAATATTTTTGAACCATTTTTTGGAAAATAAAACCCAAATGAAGTCTAAAATTAAATGAACACATACTTCCTTTCAAAAAATCTAAAAAAGAATTGTTCCTATGACAGTTGCAGAATAAAACTTACAGATTATGTAGAAGACAATTTTGGGTTTTATTTTTTACAAAAATAAAAAAAATTTTTAAATCTCTTATTTTCATATTGAATTAAATAATAATTAAATAAATTATATAGCAATTTTTATTTTTAAATTTGTTAAAAATAATTAATTTTCATTATCAAATATGTTATTTTGTGAACACTTTTTGATATTGAAAATTTAAATCGGATTATTGAAACAAAAGTTTAGGATATTTTGAAAAATTCAAACCAAAAAAGTTTTAAATATTTAATATAATTTTTAAAAAATATTTGGAGGAGGTTCTTTCATCATCCAAGAAGTACATAAACAGAGTATTAACAGCATGTGACTATTAGAACTTGAATGTTAATTTTTCAGCCACATTTGTCTTAAAATATCGAATAAAATTATTACCATTCTTAACTCCATATTTTTTTTAAATTAACCCCTTCACAGTCCAGCTAAAAATCGCTTGTGGTCCAAAAACGTTACAAGAAAAAAAGTATCTAAAAAATGTGATTTCATTGTAATTAAGGCTTTTGGAGTCGCAAAATTTGAATATGAAGTCAGTTTTTCAACATTTAAAATGGCGGATCCAAAATGGCGGACCCAAAATGACGAATTCGAAAATTTTAAATATTAGCAGATTTGTTTAAAACTTGTTACTCGGGGGTTTTCGGGGTCGCTGATTACGAATCCGATGTCAGATTTTGAAATCCAAAATGGCGGACCTAAAATTCGATCAAATTGCATGAATCTTGAAATTATCCGCCATATTGGATTCACCATTTTAATTTCGTAAATCTGACATCATATTCGTAATCAGCGACCCCGAAAACCCCCAAGTAACGAGTTTCAAGCGTATTTGATAAATTTTAAAATCTTCATAGTCGCCATTTTAGATCCACCATTTTGAATTTTGAAAATCTGATTTGAAATTCGGATTCAGCGACCCCAAAAACCTTAGTATGCACTTGGTCATTCAAATCGAATTATGTTTAGTATTTTATTTTTGAGATGGACATATATGGCCACAGACGTAAAGGTGGCACGACTTTTTGTGGCCACATATGGGCCATGGACTGTCAAGGGGTAAAGAAGTGTTTTATAATAATACATTTTTTTATTATTAAAACTTGAACATTACAGTGTCTTTTTTTAGTATGTTTTAGAGTTATTCAGTTATTTCGACAAAATTTAGAAGTAAACGTAACTATGAATTAGTAACTTCTAACTTATTTTAAAACAGAATGCAATTTAAATAATATGTTCAGGAATGTTCTAAACTTAAGTACTTGAAGTTCGATATTCGACAATGAAAATCTTTTCGGCTAATTAAGCAAATGGAACAATAAGGCAAGAGCGGTAAGGGGGGACAAAGCGTTATTGTCATTGTGCCAACTATGACATGGAATTCGTGAAATGGCAAACTTGGATTAGCGTTTACGATTATTGCAATAGTCCCTGATACTGAGAGAAACGATTTTGAGATCTTCACGTGTTCTCCTTATCGTTCGTACACAAGCAACATTATCCGCATTTAACCCTCTTTCGCCTTAATGCTCAGGGCTAAACTTTCCTCAATTTATTTATATCTCAAGAAGCTTAAAAGTTCTAAACTTCTTAAAATATGTCCATCAACAAGCATTTTAGGAAAAAATATCCTTAAAAGAATCAAGTCTCAGATTTATTTTCTTCAATGGCGAGCATTAAATTAATTTCCAAGTTAAATTTTCAACGTTAACTTCTATTTTTGAATTTACGACACTGAAAGTTGAAAATAAAAAAAACTCAAAATCTTCTATTCTCTCTTTTTTTCGGGAGAACGTTGTTGAGTCTTAAGGAAAACTAGGGTAACGTTGAAATTAGTCGAAAGTCTGTACAAGAGTCGAAGCACAAGTCGTTAAACTCGTCATTCGTCCCGCGGGCTTCTCGCCGTTATATTCCGTAAGGTTTACGAGACTCTAACTTTTCGTCCTTAACTCGATAATTAAGGAGGGAACGCAAAGTTTTAATAACATTACCGTAATAATACCCGCGTCCGTTCCTACGTGCAGCGAGCTCGAAATTATCAAAGGATTTTCCCTTTTTTTCTCTCGCTCACTTCTCTTTTCTCTTTTCTTTCACTCTTTTTTGTTTTATCTTCCTTCCCAAACTTTACTTGTCTCCCATCATTCTTCTCCTCTTATGTCATTTAAATTTTTTCTTCAAATCATAACCATCAAAAATTCCCCGAGGGTTTTTTTTCATACAAATTAAACCCTTACAATATTAACTCACGACAAGAAAAAAAAGCGCATTTATTGTTATCGCCGTTGAGGTATAATTAAAAAATTATTTGAAAATCAAATTATGAACTTTATTCTGCGAGAAAAATGTAAAGAATAGTTTTGCAATTGAAGTAAATTTAAGGAGACCAGTCTGTAAACTATAAACTATAGGAAGATTTTCATAAATTTCTTTTCAATAAATTATTTCCAATTATTTCCCATCGAGAAATTTAATACGTACAACTTATAAAAAATTTATTCTTAGTGTTTATAACATTAGAAGCAATAGAAAAATAAAATGTCAATGAAAAAATTGTTTTTTTTCATCTTTCGAGACTTTCAGTAGTTCAAGTCGGTTAGAGTCAGACGCAACAATTGTAATTTGGGAAAATTTAACAGTAAGAAGAAAAATACTGCTTTAATCAGCAAAATATTTTAAAATTATTTGATTCCCAATATACAGTAGAGTAAGTAAGTTTCAATGATAAAAGATATGTTTTCGGTAATAGGAAGACAAAATATAGTGAAATAGTAGAAATTAATTTTACACAATAAAAAAACAGACTTAAATTTTAACTGCCCGGGAATCTATAAAAGTCATACCCATTGGAGAGTTAAAATAAAGAAAGTTAAATTTTACACAGTAAAAATATAAACCTATACTAACTCACAAATATGCAATTTTTGCGATTTAGCAAGTATTTTGTAAATGAATTAAGATAGAACAGAAGTATACTTTATTCCGAGTGAATTATTTATTATCAAAATGGCGGATCCAATATGGCGACTAAATAGTTTGAAAGTTGACGGATTTGTCTGAAAATATTTAGTCGGGAGTTTTCAAAGTTGTGAAATTAAAATTTAATGTGAAATTGTAAATTGTAAAATTTGTTTTTTGTATTTTTCAATTAATGAACCGTAAGCTACTGATACTACTAACAAGTTCTATATTTTACAAACCATTTTTCATTATTGATATCTGACATTGGATTTGAATTCATTATTTAAATTTTGATAGTTAGATAGGCGACATCAATTTTTAATTTTTTAATTCAGACATTAAACTTATAGTATACCCTTCGTCACTCATATCGGATTACGTTTGACATTTTTTTGAAGTGCCCGTATATATGGCCACTGATAGAAAGGTGGTACGACTTTTTTCTAGCCATATGAATCATGGACTGTGAATATTCAATCATAAAGTAAAATTAATGATAATGTAGTTACATAAAAACTTCACTACAAAAAAGTAAGACCCAAGATAATTGTAAAATTTTTAATTTAGAAAAAATAGTTTAAAGCCAATGAGGAGTTGGGTTCCGAAGCCTCTCTAATAAATCTCGTGTAGAAAATTGTCGTGGCAGTCTAGATCTATTTAATGCCAGTCTAGTTTTTTCCTCGCGTTGCTATTTACAGTAATGCTAGATTGGTGCGGTCTTGATTCTATCCAGTTTCCTAGACAAGCTTTTAATTTTTATATAGATTTTGCAACGCGATGCAGTTCTAGTAAAACTATGTCAATGCTAGCTTGGTACTATCTAGTTTTCCTAATTATATTTTTATCACGGCGTAAACTGAAATACTAATATAGTTATTATACAGAAATAGTAGGTTTTACACTATTTACTATATTTTACTGTTTTTTGCTATAAACTTTTATAATTTCATTACTATTATTATTAAGTTTACTTTAAATATTACTTATTTGTTCCAATTTCGTTTATATCTCAAGTTAGTAGGATTTGGTTTAGAAAATTAAAAAAAAATTATCGTTATGATAATTAACAATATATTTTGTTGAAAATAAAGTGTCCAGAAAGAAAAATTCATGGCGGGCAGGAAAAATTGTTTAAACAAATTTAAAGAGAGATTTTTTAATTTCATAAAAAATTAAAATCTTTTTATAAATTGTTTGGAATCAAAAAAGCATTTATTCAAAAAAGATTTCTCAGCAGAATTATTACTGAAAAATTAATTAAATTTCTTGTAAATAATTATAACAATTAACAAATTCACTGTTTGGGCATTTTTGGCGTAAGGACGTGTTTTCTTCTAATAATTTATAAAAATTATAGTTATTTATAAAAATTGTTGCGGTAATTTATAAAAATATTGTAGTCTGAATCTCAATTGAAAATTATTACTTTGGTCATTTATGAAAATTTTCAAGGTAATTAATGAAAATTTATGCAGTGTTTTATTGAAATTTTCGCATAATTCATAAAAATATATTTCAGATAAGTTACAATTAAAAATATTTATTTTATCAATTTATGGAAATTTTCCCGGTAATTTATACACTGAAAAAAAAGTGCTGTTGAATCAAATAGCTTCATGCTATTGAATTTCCCGTTATTGATTCAATAACACATTTATTAATCGAACAGCATATTGCTTAAAACGAAAAAATGAAACTGTTTAAATTAAAAGTACGGTACTGTAAAATTAATGATATTCTACAAATTGTTTCTATAGTTCATCTATATATAGCAACAGAATAATTTATTGCTTCTTTGACATTATTCATTTGAAGCATCTAATAGATAAATTTGAAGAAAATGCGTGTAAATTTGAATCAAATGAAAAGTTGTTTGCTCCAAAGAAGCGCGCTTTTGAAAATGAAAGCATATGCTTTCGTTTCAATGAGTGGTGCTATAGCGGACTGCCTATAGCATATGCTATAAAAATAAGGACACTATGTATTTGAGACATTGACAGGTGCTAAATTTATTGAAATACTTATCCACACTTATTTATATGTTTATTAAACCTGTCGTTTTTGAGATTCTTATATAAAAAAACTATTATTTAAATTGTTTTAAAGAATTAAGGACTAGTTAAATATTAATTCCCTACATAAATTCCCTTATTCAAGAGAAAAATCTCGCGCACGGTATTTAACTACAAAGTAACTGCTCAATGTAAGAAGCGAATGTATTACATTGCAGCGCGGCAGTTCTCGTCCATCACGAAAGTTAAGCACGTTTGGTCGCGGTTACTACATGGATGGGTGACCGATTGGGAACAGCGTATTTTTCAGACTCAAAAAAATATAAAGTGTGTTAGAATGCGTATGTATGTGTGTTTGTCGTTGGAAAAAATGAAAAAAATAATAAAGATGTGTATGGTAGTGTGTAAAGTTGAAGAAAATATGTATATAAGAAGGTATTGTGTTAAAGGTGTGAGAATTAATTATAGTATATAAAAAATATGTGAACAAAAATTTCATTTTTTCAATTTATCGTTGGTATATCTTTAACCACATAAAAGAATTGACTTAACAGTATGGTGTTATTCAATCGATATCAACAACTAAAAAAATTAAAAGTACAAATTTTTGAATCATAAAAATGATGCTTTTAAATTGAAAAACTATAGTCATTGACTCAAAAGCATATACTGTTAAATTAAAAAATTTTGATCGTTGATTCAAAAGGAATACCTTCAAATTAACATAGTATGCTGTCAATTTAAGAAATATGCTTTTGTTTCAATGAAAGTGATACTATCGAATCATTAGAATCGGTGCTTTCAAAACAACAGCATATACGTTTGGCAGCCCGTTATGACACTATTCAATGAATCAAACTCATATGTCATTGATTCAACAGCATTTTTTTCTCCGTGTAGAAATTTTCGCGATAATTTATAAAAATATGAAAAGCAAATTTTATTCAGTAATAGGTTTCCGTTTATTCTGTGTTGTTAACATTATCTTGATTAAAAGTTGAAGATTATTACACGCTTGTAAATACAAATTAATTTTTATTATTATATTAACATTGAATTGAAATAAAGTTCTCATTTGTTTCGTTAAATAAACTTTTCTAACTAGTTTCTAGATCGCAGTAATAATTAAAAAAATTATCTAGTGAGACTATGTAGCGCCAGTCTTGTCATTACTATATCGCGCTTAAAGGATAGGAGCGTTACATTTCGATCTAGATACTAGATTGGAAAGATATACTGGGCCAGTATACCATCTAGACAATCTAGATAGGAACTAGGTAGCACCATTATAATTTTCTACACAGGATGTGGTTATTTACAACAACAGTATAATTTTTATCAGAAAACCTATATTTTTTTAAATAAATCAAAAATAGTTAGTAAAACATTTGCTATTCACCTTTTACCGCTTTATTTATTAGTAAATGACAGTCTTTTTCGACCTGAAGTTTTAAATTCGTTTTACACTACAATGAGTAGTAGAGATCAAGATTAAGGCTGACATTAATGTTCGTATTAGCAGTAGAAGTCAGTTATAATAAGTCTAAACGATTCTAACTTTTGTTATTTTGATGAAAATACTAAATTTGCTTTAAATTTACATGATCTTGACAGAAGTAGTAAACGTAAATGATTTAGTAATAATTTTAATAACAAACAGTGAAATTTTAAAAAGTGTCAGCAGATTTTAATTATTAGTAGAATTCTACGAACAATTAATAGTCGATAAAACAGTTTTACTAATTCATTTAGTAAAATAAGTAACTTTTAATTAATGAGATTCTACTGATAAATTAGCAAAATTTTACTATTTCTTAGTAGAATTCTACTAATTCAGATTTAGAGAGAAATTTCAAGAAAGAGTGGAAAAAAGACAGAGGTTAAAATATATGTTTAGTTAATTAAAATATATTAAATTCTCTAAAACGTATAAAGTAGTATAACCCAGTTTAAGTCAGACAAAACATTTCCAATTCTTCCTTGTAATTTTAACAACAGTGGTGAAAGTCAGTAATATTGCAGTCAGACAAAACGTGTAATTACCAAAGTTCTTAATGACTTTTCTGACTAAATTCTCAAAGAGAAAATTGTTTTTCTCCAAAACATTTGAGAAAAGAGTTGAAAAAAAGAAATGAAAAGTGATGCAGGATTTTGAGCTTTTGCGGCTGTAATAGATGGTTATATCTTCCCTTGGAAAAGGAGCGAAATGGGAAGGTCAATTAACGAAATCCCCTTGTACAGATAGACGAATAGCCATCGTCCTACCGCGCGAACGCGCCGCACTAATTTGTAACGTCTAGGGAGGAGTCGATTCTCCAGAGAGGGAGAGAGAGAGAGAGAGGTGGGGAAGGATTTAGGATGGTTAAAGCTGACGGTCGTGGGGTATAGTTGGTTTGGACGTTGGAGAAGAATGGGAGGGGTATGCGAAACAGGATGAACAGGAAGCTTGGGAGTGATTGAGAGGTGGACAAACTCCGCATACTGAGCTTCCTGCGAGTAGTAACTGCGCTCTATAACCTCGTATGCATGAAACGCGTATTTCCCATGTGACTTTTGTACATTCCGCACTCACCACCTCAGATACAGAACCCTCTATGCGTGCGCGTGCGCATTTCCGTCTCCGGGTAAGTATATAGATATTCTGTCCACTATGCGACCACGTGATTTGGGAATTCAACTCTGTCAACCCACATCACATGTCACTTTGAATATTTTTTATCCTATTAGCCATTTCAATTATGGAATGATCTTCGGGGAATTTTTCCCAAAACAACACACGAGACTACTAATTACATTTGGATCACAAGATGCAAATTAGGCTTCACTTCCAAAGTGGGACATTTGTATTTGTCTCCTTTCGCTATCTCGCCAGTTTTCTTTCAAATTTCATTTAATATTTTCATTATTTCATTAATAACATTGTTATCTTTAATTATTAATAACAGTTTTGCATCAAAAATTTAATTTTCGTTTCTGCTGATTTCCAGACAAAATTTTGACTTTTTCCCTGACCCTAATAGTACTTTGTGCAACACCTGTTTATCAAAAAGTAATTTTTATACTTTTATAATCAATAAATATTAAATATAGTTTTATGTTGATTATAATGTATATTATACTAGTGGTTTTGCGTTTGTTTGGCCGTATTAAATATTCATTTGTGATATTTATTATTTTGAAATCCCAACTAGTTTCGAACCATATATGGTTCCTCATCAGGGGATGAATAATTTTACAAATACCCGTGTAGAAAAATCTTCTGGAACGTCTAGAGTCAAGCCTGGCGCAAACCAGAAAGCGTCTAGCCTCGCAAGTCTGGAAGATCTGGTTTGGCCCAGTTCTGGTGCTGCTCAGCTACAAGTCAGACCGTAGCTATTTTGTCTGTTCTGGATTGTCTGGCCAGACCCAGCTCTGATTCTAGTCAGAATATCTAGATGACTAAAATTTTTTAGTTTGCCACTTCTGGGCTGCGGCGAGCGATGCTAGTCTGGAAGGTCTGGCCAAACCCAACTCTGATTCTAGTCAGACTTTCTAGAGGACTAAAATTTTTTTTTGCAACTTCTAGGCTGCGGCGTGCGATGCTGGTTTGCAAGGTCTGACCAGACCCAGTTCTGATTCTAGTCAGAATTTCTAGATAACTAAAATGATTTATTATTTTGCAACTTCTATAGGCTGCAGAGAGCGGTATTGGTCTGAAGAGACTAGCCGATTTTAAGATATCAAAAGCCATCTAATTCTTTATCTAAAAAACTAGACAACAAGTCTCTAAAATTTAATATTTCTTCCACATAATATTTTCTACGGGAGAAGATTGTCCAAAATCACAACATTTTTCGACTTTTTAAGATCAATGTGTAGGTATAAAAAGTTGTAAAACATTCAAAAAATAATTTTTGAAGAGAATTTAAAAAATTTTTATAAAGAGAATTCCGTTTGAATTTTTAATTTACGTTTACTAAGGGAACCAGAAGGTTCCTCGCAGAATTATTACTGAAAAATGAATTAAATATGTTGTTAACAACTATAACAATTTTGCGGTAATTTATAGAAATTTTCGCAATAAATCATAAAAATATGTTCCACATAAATTACAATGAAAAATTTTTATTTTAGCAATTTATGGAAATTTTAGCAGTAATTTATGGAAATTTCTAGTAATGTTAGGGATAATTCATAAAGCAAAAAATTATCATTAAAATTTTGGATTTCAGACATTTATGGAAATTTTCGAGGTAATTTATAAACATTTTGACGGTAATTTATGAAACTATGTAAAACAAAAACGAGAACTAAAAAAATTAACGTCGGTAATTTATGGTAATTTCCTCGGTAATTTATAGAAATTTTTGAGATAATTTATAAAACTATGTTGAACTCAAAGGAGAACTAAAAAATTTGACGTCGGTAATTTATGGTAATTTATGGAAATTTTCACGGTAATTTATAAACGTTTTGACGATAATTTATAAAACTATGTAGGAGATAAACGAGAACTAAAAAATTGAACGTCGGTAATTTATGGAAATTTCCGCCGCAATGTCAAATTTTATTTAGTTATAGGTTTGCGTTTATTCTGTGTCGTAAACATTAATTTGATTGAAAGTTAAAAGTTGATGATTATTACTTGTTTGCAAATACAAATTAATTTTTTTTTATTATATTAACATTTAATTTAAATAAAAAATTCTCATATGTTTCGTTTAATAAACGATGTTGGAGGGCTGCTTTATTATATTTAGAAAACAGTAAATATCTATCTTGCGGTTGGCTAGAGCCTGGCTAGACTATCTAAATAGCCTGTCTATTCAGCGGCTGACCGTTTCTAGCGTTACACTTTTGGTCAGCCACAGGCCAGAGTTACAGGTCAGCCACTAGTCTGGAAAATACACGGTCTGGTCTGACTCAGACCAGCGCCAGAAGATTTTTCTACACGGGTTGTATATTAAAAACGTTTAAAATTCTGCAATGAGTTTCATAATTTGTAAAAATAATTGAATACCTGAAAAGAATTTTATCATGTATGCAAATTATTGAATCCTTGAAAAGAATTTTAATATTGAAGAAAATAATTAAAATATTGAAAAGAATTTTAGAAAAAATTTTTTAATAATTCATTTTTTTCTATAAAATTTATGCAAATTCTATTCTAAATAATTAAATTCGTTTGGAAAATTTTATAAAAATAGTAAATATTAAAAATCATTGAATTGAGAAACATTTGTGAAAATATAATTAACATATGCAATAAACCTGAAAAATTTCAGGGAAATCCATTAAAATTTGTCTGAGATATTTTGTACACAATATTTTGTGACATACATACACTTACATCTGGATAATTAATTGGAATTGAATATATATATCACTGAAAAAAAAGTTCTGGTTAGAGTATATATAACACGATATTCTAGTTAAAAGAACCAGAATTCTGGTTAACCTAACCAGAAAAGTTCTGTTTAGGGTATATTTAACACGAAATTCTAGTTGAAACTGGGATTTCTGGTAATTCCAACCAGAACTTTTTGTTCAGTGTATGTTCTGGATGAAAATGAGTCCACCGTAGATCGAAACATTGCAATACTCCATTATAAAATGTAAGGAAAATACTAAATGGAAAAACATAAAATTTACCTTTCAAATTAATTAACATTTCACTTGCTTTACACTGAAAAAAAAGTTCTGGTTGGATTTACCAGAAATCCCAGTTTTAACTAGAATTTCATGTTAAATATACCCTAACCAGAACTTTTCTGGTTAGGGTTACCAGAATTCTAGTTAATATAACTAGAATTCTGGTTGTTTTAACTAGAATATCGTGTTAAATATACCCTAACCAGAATTTTTTTTTCAGTGTAGAAAAATGTTTAATTAAATTCAAAAAACTATATCTTTACATACGGAATGAAGTATATTTATCTTGAAATGTAAATTACTCTCTAAATATTTTCGACAGTATCTAATTGAAAGGTTAATCGTATATCGCGCTTTAGTTGATGGATGCATTCGCGATAGATTGGTATCGCGAGCGACGCCGCAGAGACTACGCTAAACGTCCTGTGTTGTATATCCCTGGGGCGATAATTTGTCATCAATTATCGGCGCCGATGCGCCAACGAAAACGGTTCGTTTCACCTGTATTTTCAACGGGAGTGACGATTGGTTGAGCAAATGCGAATGAGAATCGTCAAGAATAAACTGCGTTAAACTTCAAACATGCAATAACACCTGTCGAGATAGAGAGAGAGAGAGAGAGAGAGAAAAGCAACGCTCGCGTTCTGGATCATCATATATATATATATATATATATATATGTACTCGCGACAAAAAAAAAGTAATTGGCGCTTTGCGCTATTCACACGCGCATCCACTGTATGTATATACACTCTCATCAAGCTTCAACGAAAAACCCTTTGACACTCTAGCAAAATTTTTACTTCAAACATGATCAAAAGAAATTCCATGCGTTTTATATCAAATTATGCAATAGAGTTTTAATATTAGGTTACAATTTCCACGCAAAAAAAAGAAAAATGAACAAAAAATGGAAGACAAAAACGAAAATCCATTTTTTACGTATGAATCGTTCAACTCTATCTGTACTTTGTCCGAAAAATTGGGCGAATTTCGTTATTGCGTTCTAAAACGAAAATTAAAAGTTACATCTACAGAGAGAATTAAGGCTAACGATTATAAAATAATAAAGGTTCTATTAGTCAATTTTTTTCCTGAAAATAGATTTTTTATGCTCAAAAATTTTACAGAATCGTATAAGTTTAAACGAAATAATAATTCATAGAACACTGCGAAAATAGGTGTTTCAGGCACTTTTGCGCCACTTTTAAGACAACCGTTTTTGTAATGAAAAACTACAATTTTTAAATTAAAAAAAATTATGTTCAATTTAATTCAATATAATAAAATTTTTAATTATTTTATTGCCCTTAAATTTTAGTTGTACAAAAAATTGTTTAAAATATACTTTTTTCAAATTTTTAAATATTTTCCGTAATAGTTTCACAATTAAAACAAATTTCAATAATTTAATTTGTTAAACTCTTGTTAAAAAAAATAAATTTTACATACCCATTTCAATGATTCAAATACTACAGGAATCGGAAAAGTATAAAAGGCAAAAATAATTTGACCGCATAAAATTCACGTGATCTAAAATATAAATTTCACCGAGCTGCAAAAAAAAGGGGGGAAAAAGCTTTAACAGCAAACTAAAATATAAAACACTTTATATCCCATACTTCAACCACAAAGCTTCCTGGAAAGCACATTTTGTTTGTCCAGAGTTCGTAAAATATAGAAAGAGGAGAAAGCTAATAGATAAGTGAAAATAGTGTTTGCAGCGCGTTGCTTTTTGATCGATGTTGTTTCAATTTTCTTTCATGCGAAATAGGTTATGATAGTGTGTCTTTAATAAAAGACGACTTGCAAGAGAAAATGAAAAGATAAATCAGGTGAGAATCTCTCGGCCGTGATTCCAAGTAATCGACAGATGAATTATAGAGAGAAGTGAGAGGGAAGAAGCGACGTGCCTGTGAATTATCTCGTAACTATATATATATATATATATCGCTACATGTATCTATACAGTTCACTTTAGCTCTTTCGACGAATACTTCTAGTTATCTTCCGGTATCGACCCAAAAGTCAAACGTCACTTCTGGTTTCCGTGGTCTTTATCGAACATGAACAAATGTACGTTTTCGCAGTAACCACACACACACACTCAACCATCATGTTGAAACTCATCTACCGCGGTTTTTCCAGTGTGTAGTTCTCCTATTACTACTAGAGAGGGAGAGAAAGAGAAAGAAGAGTGTGAGTGTCATAGAGAAGTTTCAATAGAAAATCTTTACAATTCGGTCATTATCGAAGGTCGGCTTTATTCCATTTTGTGGTTTTTAAAAGACCTTCCGCTTTTCAATTGAAGTACTTTCCGATTAGAGGAGTAAAACACTCATTTCAAAATAATTCCTCGAATGATCATTTAATATTGACGATTCATTCTTCTGAAAATTGAGAAATTTTCCCTCTATCTCTACGAACGTAATAATATTATTGTTGAACGTAATTGAAACTTTCTTTTGTCTCCATGCACGAAAAATAGTTCCAATCACTACTATAGAATGTAATAACTATTAATTTTTATGATTAAAAAAAGAAACTAGAAAAATAATCAAGATTCGTGGTAGAGAATCGCCGACAAGTATAAATTATAAAAACCGCGAATATATATTCTCAAAATATCGACAGTTTATCAATAAAATCGAATAACTCGAGTAAATCTTAACCGATTATACTCAATTTTTTTTATTGGATAAAGAATAATAAAAGGAAGATATCTGTTAAGTTTATTCAATATTTTTGATACTTTAATCAAATTTAGGTTAAAATCTCGATATGCATTTCAGGAAATTTTAATATATTTCGTATTTTTGAAATATTTGAATTTCTCACAAATAAAAAAAGTACCTTTTTTACATTTAAACTTTTAAACTTATATGTAAAATATTCTAGAATATTATTCATTAGGTTCAAATCTTATAACATATTTCAGTTAATTTTAATGTGTTTCCCTTTTAATTTTGCTTCATGCATTTATTGAAAATTTTAAACGACGTAAAACAATTACTGAAATAAAAGTTTACCACGAGCAAAAATTATTAAAGTTTACATATTCATTGATTTTATTAATTTTATTGATTAAAATTCAAAATAATAATAATAATTGAAAAATAATATTAAACATCTCATGCGATATTAAAAGTACACTGAGAGAAATGAATGGTTGTGATAACCATTTTTTCCAGGATTATTTTTAGTTAGTAAACTATATTGCTGTTAACTTATTGGTTGGTGTTACCATTTTCTATTAGTATACTCAACTATTTTATTATTTTATTCAACTACTTTTTTTGTTGGTCTACCTATTTAATTAGTTACATTACTAACTAAATGGCTGGAATTACTAACTGAATAGTAACAGTAACTAATTAAAATTAGCAGCGACGTCACAGCCATTCATTTCTCTCAGTGTAATTTTAAATATAGTCGTGCATTATTTACGAACAAAATAAATGTTTTGTATAGAGAATCGCCGCCAAGTAAAAACCACGAATGTATATTTTTAAAATATAGACTTTTTACCGTAGATAAATTCGTATAACTCAAGTAAATCTGAATCGATCTTGTTTAATTCTTTTTTTTGATAAGAAATGAATAAAAAATAATTCTGTTAAGTATATTCAATATTTTTTATACTTTTACAGAATTAAGGAACTAAAACTGACAAAAGTGACTTTTTGACACAAGAATATATGAGCGATTCGTCAAGTGATCAAGGTAAAAAAAATTTTTCTCCAATCTTGCCTAAACTTGGATCTTTTGTTGTACTAATAGATAGTAATTTTTAATGAAAATATTTTTTCAGCTACTCCAACATTTTTTGAGGGGGAGGCGGTGAAAGTTTTGAGGGTTCCCGGTACAATGATTATTTTGTACTTTTAAACAATTAAATAAAACAATTTGTCAAGGTACAGTTTCGATAGATATTTTCAGGCTATTTTGATTGAAAGTAAGTAAGTTTTTTGACAAAAAATCAAAACTTAAAATAAATTTTTTGTTAGTTGCTTTACGTGTAAGGGATTTAATTTTGAAAAACAAACTTTTAATTCGAATTCAGCAACCCCGAAAACATTATAATGATTTTTTAAATCACTTCTTTTACGAATTTTTAAATCACTTTTTGGAAACTTTTTTTCGAACCATTAAAAATCACCAACAAGTGGTCTACAGGATTCTTTATGATGAGATTTTATTTTAAATAACAAAAAATAATTTTAAAATGAAAAAATTCACATAAAAAGGTTAACTTACGGCAAACTTGAGTAATAGACAAAAGAATTTCCAGCACTTACCTGAAACAAAAGAGAAAAGAAATATGAAAATTTGAACAACAAACAGTATCCAATGAATATTGATTCCTATGGTAATTTAAAGAGCGTGTGGGTGGTAATTGTTCAAACATGGTATAGGTAATTAACGTGTGTGAAAGACAAGAAAGTTTCGAAGCACTTTCAAGCTAATGAAAGGCCACAGTGAGTCATAACGGTGATTCAAAAGACCGTTAATTGCTAATTCCATAAACGCTTAGTATTTTCTTGGTCCAAAAAACAGACTCTCTCTCTCTCTCGCTTCTCTAGGAATTGCATGTGTAAGACCCTTTTGCCTAGACAGTGAAGAAGAGGAGTTTGAGAGTTCAGAGACACCCAACTCTGCGGCAATGAGTTCTGAATAGTTTTATGGCTCGTGAAGCTCGTAATGTTCCCTCTCTCTCTCTCTCTCTCTCTCTCTCTTGCGTCTAGTCACCTCCACTTTCTTCTTCACCCTCCTCTTCTTCTTATATTTCGCACAGCGTCTTTAAACTCTTCTGTTTTTCATCCTTGTTCACCTTTCTGGGAATATGAGAACCAAGAACGAACATAGAGAAGAATAGAAGAAAAAGACAGAAATGTTTACAAAAAACCGAAAAAGATAGCCTGCAAGGAATAAAGAATGAATAGAAAAAGAGAAAAGAAATTAAAAGAAAATTCCTGTAGTAATAAGAGTTGAGAAATTATGAAGAAAATAAAAATATAATAGAAGAATAGATAGAAATTTTCTTACTTCAAATAGGATTCGACTAAGTAGCCGCAGTTTTCCTTAATTTTACTCAAAGACATTTTTAAAGCTTAGTTTTAAATTAAACGTAGTAGGTTTTTTATGAAAATATAGTAGGGAAATTTTGTCCAACCTAGAAGAGAAAGAAGAAGAATGATTTTTTTCTAAATATGATTTACTTTAAGGACGAATAATAGACATGATAAACTTGAGGCGCGCATAAAGGATGTGCTGAAGAAAGGATAAAATTCCTAGCGTAGGCTATATGCGACTTTTGATGGAGAGAAAGAGACGGAGAGAGAAAGTGAAAGAGCAAGCGTCGTTACCCAAATACGCGATAACGAAACCCACTACTAGGGCAGCAGCACTACTATCTGCAAGTGACTTTGCTCTTCCCGGTAATAAACTCGCCTAATGCTCGACCACGTCGAGTCGAGCGTTTATTCGTGCAGGGTCATTTCTTACTTCGTTAATTCGCACCTCCTCTCTGGCTCAACGATATCTCTGCGTATCTTTCGACACAGCACTGCTAACGAGCGACGATAAAATCATGTCCCAACTTCCAACATACTCTACTAACTTCCCACCGGAGTTGTTATATATACACACACCAAGTCACGTGAAAATGGACTACCGATGTTACAATCATGCACACAGCCTACGACTTAAATACATACATGTTATTACATTTAAAAAAATTATGTTTAAATATTTTTAAAAGTGACTAATCTCAATTAGTAGTTTTCTATACAGATAAAAGTTAATCTCAAAATGAGTCAGGAAAGTGATTGCAACTAAAAAGTTTTTTTAACGCCGATTTCGTGTGTACTAATTAATCCCTTCACTGTTTTTTAATCCAAATTTTGGATCCTTTCTCCATGGTAAAATAGCTGATTTCTTATAAACGGGTGCAAGGTAATTTTTTATGCGTTTCATTAAAAAAAATAATAATTTTTTCTGTTATAGGATGTAGTAAATAATACATGATAAACTCAAGGAGTTGTAGAATAAATACTTAACATTTCTAAAGTTTATTTATATGTATTTTTTAATATACATACTATATTTATCTTTGCAGAACGCAGTTTGGCGAATGACTGCGCGTATCCGTTAGTGTATAAAACATTCAAAATAATTTCCTGAATTACTTTTTTCCACGTGAAAAAATATTGTATTAAAAAAAGAATTGTTTATATTTCTTTTAAATCTTTAACAAAATAATTTAAAAAACATGTCGGATGAAATATGTCGACCAACAATTTTAAGAACTTAACGATTCCAATATAGGGCTTCAATTTTTTCAGTTTTTTGTGGTCGTAATATAAGATCCAACAATTTGAATTTTTTAAATTGAACATTAACCCCTTCGCAGTCCAGCTAAAAATCGCTTGTGGTCCAAAAACGGTCCAAGAAAAAAAAGATTCTAAAAAATGTGATTTCATTGTAATTAAGGTTTTTGGAGTCGCAAAATTCGAATTTGAAGTCAGTTTTTCAAAATTTAAAATGGCGGATCCAAAATGGCGAACCAAAAATGGCGAATTTGAAAATTTTAAATTTTATCAGATTTGCTTGAAACTTGTTACTCGAGGGTTTTCGGGGTCTCTTATTACGAATCTAATGTCAGATTTTCAAAATGAATTGAATTTTGAAAATCTGATTTGAAATTCGGATTCAGCGACCCCAAAAACCTTAGTATGCACTTGGTCATTCAAATCGAATTATGTTTAGTATTTTATTTTTTAGATGGACATATGGGGGATTCCGCGTCAAGTGATCAAGGGGTCTTTTGGTGCAATGTTTATTTCAATAATTTTTTACTCTTAAACAATAAAACATACAAATTTGACATAGTACAATTTGGAAAGGTTTTTTCATGCTCTTTCGATTGGAAATAAGCATTTTGAAAAAAAAATTTTTTTGACCCAAAAAAATCAAAATTAAAAATAAATTTCAATTTTTGGAGGAGAAAGACCCAATTTTTTTTTTTTTTTTTTTTAAACGAAAGCTGAGGTTTTTTCCTAAAAGGACATATAAATGGTAAAGTGGGACTAGAATGTTTAAACATTGAAAAAAAGAGTTTTCTACTCGCCGGAGCGCTCAAAACCCGGTTTTTAGCTCCGTTTAGGAGAAAATTCTTTTTTTCAATGTTTAAACATTCTAGTCCCACTTTACCATTTATATGTCCTTTTAGGAAAAAACCTCAGCTTTCGTTTAAAAAAAAAAAAAAAAAAAATTGGGTCTTTCTCCTCCAAAAATTGAAATTTATTTTTAATTTTGATTTTTTTGGGTCAAAAAAATTTTTTTTTCAAAATGCTTATTTCCAATCGAAAGAGCATGAAAAAACCTTTCCAAAATGTACTTTGTCAAATTTGTATGTTTAATTGTTTAAGAGTAAAAAATTATTGAAATAAGCATTGTACTGAAAAACACAAAAATTTAACCCCCTCCCCCTCGGAAAATATTGGACTAGGTAAAAAAATATTTTCACGAAAAATTACTATCTATGAGTACTACAAAAGCCCCAAGATTTGCTACGATTGGATAAAAATTTTTCTCCACCTCGATCACTTGACATGAAATGCCCCATATATGGCCACAGACGTAAAGGTGGCACGACTTTTTGTGGCCACATATGGGCCATGGACTGTCAAGGGGTTAAAAAAACATAATTATAAAAAAGTCATAAAATAGTTCAATTTAGGTGATTTTGTCATGCCTTTCTTCCTCATTTTCAACATTAAAACTCATCTTATAAAAATTCGTTTGAAAGCTTTGTTGACCCCTTTACACTTCAGTAAAAATAAAGTTTTTATTCCACAAAAGTTAAAAATTTTTTTTAAACATGACATTAACATATTGTAAGTTTTTGGTGGCACTGAACCGAAATACGTGGTCAAAAAATCAAAATGACGAATTCAAAATATCAACCAAGAAATTAAAATTAAAAAAAAATTTTTTTTTTTAATTTTTAAAATTTTTTAACAAATATTAAAAGTTAATAAACTTTTAAATTTTTTTAGTCAATATTTGGAATTTTCAATCACAGATTTAGATTCAGCGATACCGAAAACCGACGAATAAGCATTTTTAGCCTGATTCGTTAACTTTTAAATATTTCCGTTCGCTGCTGCTATAGCGATCATGGACATACAGGGCACAACATTTTTGTGTTGCTATAGAGGTCAGTGACAGTGAAGAATTTAATGTAATTAGAACCAGCAACCCTCACGAAAGTTTAGTTTCGTTATAGTTTCTGAATTGACAAAGAACTGACGTTAAATATTTAAGTTCTTCAAACTTTTATTTTAGGTGGACACGAACCTAAAGAAATTTGTTAAATCATAGTTTTGAGTTGATATGGAACTGAATTAATTTTATTAATTTAGATGTGTGTCGACATGAAACAAATAAATTAAAAGTATATTTTTAATTTAGTTTCATTTCAGCAGGTTATTTATTAGGTCAGTAAAATTTAAAAATTATTAGAGTCAGTATTATTGTCAGTATCAAACATTAAAAAAAATGAAAGTCTATAAATATTTTAATATACAGTAGTTAATATATAGATACTCAAGTTCTTAGTTTTACTTTTATTTGAAGAAGGATTTTATCAAGAATTTTTTCAGAAATTAAAAAAAATTTAGCCACCCCTTACTAGGAAAGTTAGTGTATAGAGATACAAGAGATATAATTTATTTAAAAATTTGTATAAAGCGGTAAAGATAATCTTGCTTCAGAAGAAAATGTCTAACCTTGATCAGACTGACATTGCGGCTATCGTGTAAATACGTGTACATATATATAATAAAGCAAGAGACTGTTGGTCACTCAGTTCCGCTTCAGCGGTCAAGCGAAGCGCGTTAGATGATAGCATCGATCTTTGGGAGACGGAGATAACTCAAGACGAATAGGTGCTCATAAATTATGCCATGAAGCTTCACAAATGAACGCTTCTGCTTTAGCTTAAATCGATTTAAACTTCCTTTTTCGACGTCAAACTCATTTACCTAATTAATCATCTCTAATTATTATATGAGTATTTAAAATCCATCCGTATTTATGTTTATGCAAAATAAACAATGTTGCTATTTATACATTGACTTTTCTTTTTGGTATTACTAAAACACGATGAGAATTTTATTAAAAAATAAATTTGAAACTTCCGTCTATGATCATACACACTCGCTTCTCAATTTAATTCAAAAGTTGAATAAAAATTTTCAATTTAGTATTTTTCTTGACTCTGTATAAAACTTATTTTTCCGGTTTTCATTGTTTGTTAATAATATATCCGGCATACATTGTTCTTTCTAACAATAATAATTTATGTTTTCTTTGCCAGGAGTAGCTCGTAAAAACTGAAAGAATGCTCTTCAGTAAATTCTTGCCTTTTTTCTCGCCCCTCTCCTTTCCTTCTTTTCGCGCAATGACCTAGATTTTACATTATATTACGGCAAAGTTGTTTTTTCTTTTTAATATAAAGAAATTTTTGTAAAAATTAAAGCTTAAGGTGAATTGTTCTCGTCAGAGGCCAAAGTAGAATATGAAGAGAATGGTGGAAGTTTGCGTGCATAAGGAGCGACGTGACAGGCTGAATAAATTGTACAGTATAGAAGCGTATGAAAGATGGCTCCTGCAAAACGTCATATGTTTCACGTCATCGAGCCGTAAAAAAAGGAGCTAAAAGCACGTTCACTTGAACACTATGTTAAAGTTTTCAAAGCCGAAAGCATTCTTCATCTCTTATTAACCCCATGGAGTCACGATTGCTTATAAATATTGCCGATCACGATAAATTGCTTCTGATTGAATCAACGATCGTTTATCATAATTCCTCAGCAATGTAAGTTTGCCATCCACACCAAAAGGATAAAAAAAAGAAAATCTACTCTTCACATCTCACTTTGCGGTTCAATTTTCCAATTTATTCATCTTACATTCCTCGCAGGAAAGCGTTTCAAAAAGCAATTATTTCCAAACTATTTTTTTGTAACTTACCTGAAATTTCATATTGTTTATAAGTTCAAATCTAAATAGAAGAAAAATTAAAAACAATAAATTATGAAATATAGATATTTTTATGACGAGAAATCAATAAAACTGGATAATTCGCGTGCAGAAGGAGAAAAGGTTAAGTCTGTTGTACCACTAATTTGAAGTGGACGTATAGAGAGCGACTAGAGAGAGGGAAAAAGGGAATTTATCAGGCGAATTTTCGCGCAACAGAGAACCTCGAATAAACACGCCGCTGTTTCAATTTTAATCGGCTTCATTTGGCTTCATTCATTTCTCGCTTGGTCATACATTTAGTATTAAAGGAATAATACACGTTCGTAATTCATCTAAATTAAATTCCATTAATTTCGTTCTTCCATGGTGAATTTTGCAGTGGTGGCACTTTCGCAGGATATGCTCTGTTTTTAAAGAAAAAAAGCACGTTATCATTCGGTCCATGCCTAATGCACGCAACCTCCGAGTTCGATAAACTCAGGACAAAAAGAATGATTAATTATTTATTCTCAATTAAGAGTCACTCACTAATGAAGTACTTCTCAAAGTAAAATTAATTATTTAAAAATTGTATATTTCCAATTTATATTTAACTTAATTTTCCAGTTAAGTGCTTTAGGTAAAAAGAAGGTTCACGCATGGTAAAGCAGACAATACATTGAATAAAATTTCAGAGCTTTTTCATATTATATACTTTAATGTTTTTTTGAAAATTAGACAAACAATTCAATTATCAAAATATCAACAGATTTAAGAATTAATTATAAAACAAAAGTGAAAATTGTTTTTTCGAAAAAGAACTATTACAGACAAAGAGGCCGAATTTTTTTTTTCAATGTTGAGTGAATAGAAGAGAAAATGTAATAAAGGAATGTGTATGTGTAATCGTTCCGAACGTTTTCCTCCTCGAAGGAAGATTTCCTCTTCTCAGAGGGCGCGCTGATGAAAAACGAAAAGTGTGTCGAAGATGAACGAGCTATTCACAAAGACAGATCTGTTTAGAGGTCTATAAGGAAGTGAGAAAAGAAAGGGGATCCGGAGCTATATAAATTCGACTTCGCTATCGAGGGTCGTCGCTTCCTTTTGCCTGACAACAAACACGTTTCAAGCGTGGGTTGGCAGGGTTCGCAGGAGACGAAAACTAATGGTGTCAGGGTCTAGGTAAAACAATATAGAATTACCCGACGAAAATGGACACAACTCTCTTGATTATGTCAATGCCTTTCAATTAAAACTTATTCTATTCAATATAATCTTTAGATTAAAACATTTTTCCAATTGGGTCAATAATTATATTTCAATAATTCTTTAGGATTTTTTTTAATTTTTCAGCTTCTTCTCTTTCTATACTGCAAAACAAGACTTATCAATTGATAGAAATTATTAGTACGCATTAAAAAATTGATTTATCATTAATTTTTTTCTTTCAAAAGATAGAACCAATGAGAAAAAATATCATGAAGATGTAAATGAAGAAAATAAATTTGCAAAACGTCACGTAAATCTGAGTTTTAGTTATAATCCGCTTGAGAAGAATATGCCGCAACCAAAATGCAAACTGCACTGGAATGCACTTTAAGGCGAGGTATAAACGAGAAACGACGTCGACTAATTGGCCAGAGTATAATAAAGACATAAATTTCCCCGGGTGTGTAAAACGTCTCAAGCTCAAAGATTGGCCTCTGTTTAAAGCCAGAGAGAGAGAGTGTTGATATGATGTGCCCACGTAACAATTTTCAAATGTTTTTTTTTTTTTTGCTCAACCTGGAACAAAATAATTTATCACTATTTGAACGAGATCCAGTTGTTCTGCCTACGCTTAAAAGCGTCCTGTAAATCCCAAACTTAATCCAATTCACTCTGCATGGATTTCACTCGAATTACTCGTGTCGCGAGTGGGAATATTCGACCAAGTCTAATTGATTGTGGAACACTATGTTGCTATCGAAATATTCTTTTTTTTACGTTATAAAAATGCTATACGATTGCATTAACTTTTCCTACAAAAGTTACAAATATTGAAAAGTAAAAATACAGCGTACGACATTTTTTGTTTTTTCTAAAACGAAGAAGAAAATAATTGTTGATATAAAAGAGACATAATTATTGTAAACTTCACTTTCATTTTATAATAATATATACTATGATTTTGATACTTCTTTTTAAAGGAATATTCAATAACTTTGAATTGGAAAAATATAGTAACTACATAAATTTTTTCCTTATTGAACAAAAAATATCAATTCTTTAAGAGATTTAACGAAAATCCTATTTTTAATCATTTGTCTAATTTCTTTATACGTATCTTCAGAAGAAATTAACGTTTTGTAAGTATCTTCATAGACAAATCTGAATTGTAATTTTTTATGGAATTGATTGTGAGATTTTTTACTAGTATTATCTACATACTTTTTTTAGAAACTGCAAGTCACGACAGTTGAATATGAAAAAAGTATAAGTGTCTTGAGATATTATATGAA
The DNA here is from genome assembly GCA_032872475.1 of Leptopilina myrica (nomen nudum). Classification (NCBI taxonomy): domain Eukaryota; kingdom Metazoa; phylum Arthropoda; class Insecta; order Hymenoptera; family Figitidae; genus Leptopilina; species Leptopilina myrica (nomen nudum). The sequence continues at coordinate 38,343,217 of CM065463.1, forward strand.
TTTTATTTTGCACTTTTTAAAGAAATATACGTAAATAATCAAAACATCATAAAATCATCTTGTTTCGCTATTATCCACGAAAGAAGAAAAATATTCTGCATAAAAGTGGAAACTGTCTCTTTTGAAAGGATATTAACCCATTTAGTCCCAAATGTCCGTATTTCTTTGTACAAGTTTGAGCTTTCCGTTCTACGAGTTACGAATTTGGAAAAAATCGGGACATAGGTTTTCTTTTAGATTGGAATGTCCTCTTTTAGAATCTGAAAGAAAATTTCAATTTCAATTTAATCATAAAAAGTTGTAATTGTTTAAACAAAAAAAAAGCAGTTTTTTAAAGTGTTTTTTGTCATTAAAATTAGATTATTTACTCGAATTCGGTTGCGAAAAATCCGGGACAAGAAAATATCGCGTCCAAAATGTTGGGACTATCAAATAGGCATAATGCCGAAATTTTTTTTTTTCTAATTTCAAAATGGCGCCTCAAAAATGGCCACCAAAATATTGAAATTTGGAAAAATAATGTTAAAAAATATTAACATTATTTTTTTTAAACTTTTATGCTTTATTTAAATAAAAAAATGTTGTTTCAACAAAAAATATTGTTATCTGATATTATTTAACAATAATTTAAACATTTTTTATAAACAATTTAAAATCTGTGGGCCAAAATGGTAAACAAATTTTTATTTTTATCAATTCTCATTTCTTTTTGCAGTAAAAATAAATAATAAAAGTTAATAACTTAATTTAAACTTTTTTACAATGTTTAAAAATGTTATAAACAATTTTTATAAACAATTTGCAAAAAATGAAATAGAATCCTAGAAAAAAATTATTTTTTGATTATATTACCTTCTCTTGTAATCAAAATGTTGCTAAAAGTTTAAACTTTCATTTAACATTATTTAACAATATTGAAAAATGTTATAAACCATTTTTATAAACAATTGTTATAAAAAAATATTTTCAGAGTGGAAAATAACTTCTTTTCTATCCCACTAGCTTTCTTTTGTCATTAAACAGGAAACTAAAGTATCTAATGCTTATAAAAAATTTATAAACAATGTATATGAATGTTATAACTTATAAACAATTCTTATAAATAATTAGTTAAATATGAATTACCATAATAGAAAAAACGCATTTTTTTATTATATATTGCACTCTTCTTATCCAAATCTTTGTTAAAGAGATAAACTTTCATTTAATATTATTTAAAAATATTTAAAAATGTTATAAACAATTTGAAATTCGTGGGCCAAAGTGGTATAAAAATCTTTTATTTTTATCAATGCTAATTTCTTTTTGCAGTAAAAATGAATAATAAAAGTTAATCACTTCATTCAAAATTTTTTACATGGTTTAAGAATATTATAAACAATTTTTATAAACAATTTGCAAAACATGAAATAGAATCCTATAAGAAAATTATTTTTTGATTATATTACGTTCTCTTGCAATCAAAGTGTTGCTAATGGTTCAAACTTTCATTTAACGTTATTTAACAATATTTAAAAATTTTATAAACAATTTTCATAGAAAAACAGTTCAGGGATGGAAGAATAAATGTTTTTTCACTTTTTGCTTGGTTTTTCATCAGAATAGATATTTGAAATAAAAATCTTCGTCTGAAATTATTTACAATTTTTATACATTTTTATAAACAATTTTGATAAAAAAAAGGATTTTCTGAAATTATTTTAAAAATTTTCTCAATATTATAAACAATTTTACTAAAAAAAAGTTAGTTATATAGGAAATAAATTTTTTTTAACCACTAACTTATTTTGACTTTAAAATGAAAACTGATCAAAAATATTCATTCTAAATAGCGAACACTAATGCCCCAAATAGAAGTTATAAAATTCAAGTTAAAAAATTGTTCTCAAAGAAGTAAAATAGAAAAAATATTTAATCAGAAAAAAATAAAAAGAAAAAAGAAAAATTTTTTAAAAAAAAAAACAAAAAAAAAATTAAAAAAATAAAAAAATAAAAAAAAATTAAAAAAATAAAGATTCTCCAATAACGTATACCTCCAAGTGGTGAGAGTCGGGCAACGCATATATTTTCTGCGGCTAAGGGACGTTTTGTTAGACAATTTTTTTTATAACCTTTTTAAAAATTGTTTATAAATTTTGAATAAACGGTTGTCACATCAGTTTTCATTTTAAAGTCAAAATAAGTTAGTGGTTAAAAAAAATTTATTTCCTATATAACTAACTTTTTTTTAGTAAAATTGTTTATAATATTGAGAAAATTTTTAAAATAATTTCAGAAAATCCTTTTTTTTATCAAAATTGTTTATAAAAATGTATAAAAATTGTAAATAATTTCAGACGAAGATTTTTATTTCAAATATCTATTCTGATGAAAAACCAAGCAAAAAGTGAAAAAACATTTATTCTTCCATCCCTGAACTGTTTTTCTATGAAAATTGTTTATAAAATTTTTAAATATTGTTAAATAACGTTAAATGAAAGTTTGAACCATTAGCAACACTTTGATTGCAAGAGAACGTAATATAATCAAAAAATAATTTTCTTATAGGATTCTATTTCATGTTTTGCAAATTGTTTATAAAAATTGTTTATAATATTCTTAAACCATGTAAAAAATTTTGAATGAAGTGATTAACTTTTATTATTCATTTTTACTGCAAAAAGAAATTAGCATTGATAAAAATAAAAGATTTTTATACCACTTTGGCCCACGAATTTCAAATTGTTTATAACATTTTTAAATATTTTTAAATAATATTAAATGAAAGTTTATCTCTTTAACAAAGATTTGGATAAGAAGAGTGCAATATATAATAAAAAAATGCGTTTTTTCTATTATGGTAATTCATATTTAACTAATTATTTATAAGAATTGTTTATAAGTTATAACATTCATATACATTGTTTATAAATTTTTTATAAGCATTAGATACTTTAGTTTCCTGTTTAATGACAAAAGAAAGCTAGTGGGATAGAAAAGAAGTTATTTTCCACTCTGAAAATATTTTTTTATAACAATTGTTTATAAAAATGGTTTATAACATTTTTCAATATTGTTAAATAATGTTAAATGAAAGTTTAAACTTTTAGCAACATTTTGATTACAAGAGAAGGTAATATAATCAAAAAATAATTTTTTTCTAGGATTCTATTTCATTTTTTGCAAATTGTTTATAAAAATTGTTTATAACATTTTTAAACATTGTAAAAAAGTTTAAATTAAGTTATTAACTTTTATTATTTATTTTTACTGCAAAAAGAAATGAGAATTGATAAAAATAAAAATTTGTTTACCATTTTGGCCCACAGATTTTAAATTGTTTATAAAAAATGTTTAAATTATTGTTAAATAATATCAGATAACAATATTTTTTGTTGAAACAACATTTTTTTATTTAAATAAAGCATAAAAGTTTAAAAAAAATAATGTTAATATTTTTTAACATTATTTTTCCAAATTTCAATATTTTGGTGGCCATTTTTGAGGCGCCATTTTGAAATTAGAAAAAAAAAATTTCGGCATTATGCCTATTTGATAGTCCCAACATTTTGGACGCGATATTTTCTTGTCCCGGATTTTTCGCAACCGAATTCGAGTAAATAATCTAATTTTAATGACAAAAAACACTTTAAAAAACTGCTTTTTTTTTGTTTAAACAATTACAACTTTTTATGATTAAATTGAAATTGAAATTTTCTTTCAGATTCTAAAAGAGGACATTCCAATCTAAAAGAAAACCTATGTCCCGATTTTTTCCAAATTCGTAACTCGTAGAACGGAAAGCTCAAACTTGTACAAAGAAATACGGACATTTGGGACTAAATGGGTTAAAAGATGAGTATTCCTGTTAACATGAAATTACTTTTTCTTGGTTAAAATGAAATATTTTTCGCAAGACTTGACACTGAATATATGACAATTTCTGATGGAAACAGTAAACGATCCTCCCGCTTGATCAGAGTTTATTCTCAGTTGAAAAAGAAGTGACAAAAAACATCTTGGGATGAGCGATAAAGATTACCGATAAGTAAATGGTATATAATAGTAAATATTGAAGTTGAAAGTTTCTTGCTCGTTGATTCGGCGCTTGTCTCAAGTTGCAGAGAGAAAGAGAAATAAGGATTTCGTGAAAAGTCGACAATCGCTCGAGGCCAAGGCGGGTGAATCGAGAGGCCAGCAAAGAAGAGATAGAAAACAGATCTTGCACCCTCTCCGGTATGCAAGTTGAAATAGGTTTGTTCGTACTTTGGCATCCACTCGAACCCTGTCGTTTCATCAATATTAATACATGCCCCGAAGGTGCTCCCTCTAAACAGTTTTATTCCAGCCAGTCGCGAATCAATCCAACTTTTCTCAATATAGAAAAAATATATCTATATATGCACCAGTACCACAGTAACGTCAATTTTCCTCTTTTTATTATTATTATTCGTTCTTTTTTTCCATTTTCAACTGAAGGGACGCTTTTAATATTAGTTTTCCCCTTTGCATTCGTTCGTATATGCATACATATGTATGAGAATCGAAAGTCGCGGAAAAGCTCTATTCCGCAATAGAAGCGGCTGCTTCCTCCTCGTTGCGATGGTGTGCCACGTGACGCCAACAGACCTTGAACTTGATTGCAAGTCGAGCGAAGAAACTCAACTTTGTTTCCTTCACTCCACTTGTGTATTACGATTTTAATTAGAAAACTTTTCCTTTAACCAATCCGTCTCTATTCAATTAAAGTCCTATTGAAAGCCTCAGTTAAAACCTAATGAGAATTTATTTCATTTGACTTTACAGAAACAGGGAAAATTCAACATGGAGATGTTGTTCTGTTTTTAGCAATTATTTGACAATTATAAAAAGATGTTCTGTTTGGGAGGAAATATCATATACTAATTGTCAGTTGTATAAGTTCTTGCAACACTTCAAGAACTAAACTACAGCTCAAATAAACAATACACGGAGAAAAATTCTTTTTTAATGATTACAATAGTCTACAGTACAGCTCGGATATGTGACCACTTTTTGCAATGATTACGAAAACTATGTAATATGTTAAGAATTGAGTAGGAACGATTACTACAGCTGTTGTAAGGGATACCTTTTAATTTGTACTCCTTACAACAGCTATAGTAATCATCACAAAAAGTGGTCACATATCCGAGCTGTACTGTAGACTATTGTAATCATTAAAAAAGAATTTTTCTCCGTGTAGAACTTCTAAATTGTTAGTTAATCTAAAATTTTTAGTCAAGTTCACAGAAGGTTTTTAATGGAATTCAGAGAAATGAAGGAGAAATTATAAGTGATTGATAACTCCTGAAAAGAAGCTTTAAATTCCATTTAGTTAAGTTGAAATGCTTGTGGCATTACGTATGATGTCACAAGACGATTTATATCGCAAGAGCGCATTATACAATTAGCGGTAAATCTATAGCAACGTAACAATGGCGATAGTGTGTATATATCGAATAGACACCCCTAATTCCTAGATCGCAAACCAATCGCATTAGTGCTGTATGGTCGGGTCGTATGTGCTACTCGCCAAAGATATTTAAGTAGTTACCCAACTTGGCGTGTGCCCTTAGCTTAAATGGAATTACCAATGAAATACTCAATTTTGCACGATTACAACGAAATAACTGGAAATGTATTAACAACATTCAGTCGGGATGTTTTTCAAAGATATGTCTATTTATCAATTTCAGATAATCAAAATACAATATTTTAAAAATTAAAAATATATTTTTTATTTTTCAATAGTAGATAATATTTTTTGTTCAAAGAATTAAAATTGTGGTTCAACTAATGCAAAAGTTAAGTATTTCATAAAATCACGAAACTGTAACAAAATTTTCTGTCACTTGTGATTAAAGATTTATTCAGTCAAATATTTCTGAAAATTATAAAACGTTTCAAAATATTCAGTAAAATGTAACTGCCGAAGACTTTAGTTGCTTTTTTTGAAAATTCCAACAAAAATTTCTAACAGTGTTCATTTTAGATAGGTGTACTTTAAAAAACTTACCAAAGTAAATTACTTTTCTAAGATGAAAGAAATATCTTGAACACTTTTAAAACGTGTAAATAGCTTGTTAGAAATCAGTAAGATATTTTTTAGAAAACATCTTATTTAAATGAATCAACTAAGATACTTAGTTTTGCAGTGTAGTTGAATTAATTACTTTTTTAGTTGTGCTAACAATATTTGAATAGTTGATTTTACTATTTCTAATGTAGTTAAAAAATAATAGTCCTGTTGACAATAAAAATTAGTTAAATTACAAAAGTAATTACAAAATCTGATAGTACCAACTACATTCTTAGGTCTTTTAACTATAGTTAAAAGATTACAACGAAAACTGTAAAAAGAAAGCATCTTATTTTAAGATACTTTGGTACTCACTTTTAAGTTGTTTTCAAAAGCATCTTAAAATGGATTAGTTTCTATTTTTAAGATAGAAGTTGCAATAATAAGATGTTTTAAATATTTCAAAAATTGACTACAATGTATTTTAAGATGCTTGTTTTTGCAGTGTACTTTTCATTTGTCAGTACAACTTTTAAAATTTAGTTTAGGACTTATTCCATTACTGAGAGCTGTTGAAAAGTTGTCCCAAAAATTTAACAATGTTTTCCTTTTATTTCCAGATGAAAATAATAAAATAAGTTATTTATTTTAAATTTTTCTTTAATTAAAATTTTTTTCTATCATCTTTTTTTAATGTTTAACAAACCATAAGCAATAAAATCTCTAGGTAATTGTGATAGCATTATACTACACGAATAATTATATAAGTATATTAAATCCCCAGTAACTTGTTGCTTCACGGTATAAAATATAGTTTCTTCGTTACGAATCACTATAAAAAATTATAATAAAAAGTGATGTACGCTTAAAAGCAGATATAAAAATTATTATAAAAAACAATGATTTTTTCCAGTTTTCATCTACAAGAAAATAGAAATTGAGATTAATTTCCTTTAAATTTATGGATAAATTTTTTAAAAAATTAATTTGTACTATTGAATGGCATTTATGTCATCTTTTCCGCAATAAGATATAAATGCATGTTTTGTGATGTTTTATGTATTTCAAAAATGACTATAAAAACATTTTAAAAATGACTACCAAAAAATTTTAATTAAGATACTATTTTTTGCAGTGAAGATGACGAAAAAGTTCAGATAACTGAAGATAGGAGGTGTATTCCATGTCAGTTCAACACAACAGTTTTTACTAGGTTTTGGGATTCAGTCGAGATTTAGGTACACTATATCCTCTGGTGGTAATAAACAAAATCCCCAAGCGGTTTTGAAAAATTTCAAAAATTGACGGACATATTGAATTTTCAATTTTTTGGTACTTTTTTTGAAAATTCTATATCTTTGGTTCTTTTTAACGGATTTTAGTTTCTGACCTCTTAATTTGTTCGTATTAAAGTATATTTTGATTTAGAAATTTAAAATTGACAAAATTATTTAAATCAATTGTTTAAACAATTAATTTCAATTTTTAAAAAGCCATAGATAAAATATGCTACCTTCAATTTTTTTCGTTTTTTACCATATGTAGCCACAAAAGTATGTTCTCTTTTGAAATGTAAGCAGAAGAAAATGTTTTTTGTTTTCAATTTTGACAAATAAAAAGCTTAAACTGTAAAAAGTAGGAAATAGAAACCTTCTTTGTAACAAAGTTTTGAAGATTCTATTTGAAGATCGTTTAAACTTTGTAATTTTGTATATATTATACACGTTTTGTAAATAATATTTTAATTTTTAGGTTGATTTTATCAAAATAGAATTAAAGTTTAGTTTCACAACTTAACTGTTATTTTTCTTTATTTGTTAGAAATATTTTATTTTCAAGTAAGGCATAAGTTAATATTTACCTCTTCAAGTGAAATTGGGCAGAATGTTAAAAACCGCTGCCAAGTTATACATTTTTGTTATAATATTTGATCCTGAGGTCAAATAACATAAAGATATGTTAAAAAATCGAACCTGAAAAATTTTGGTATTACAATACTTCCTCTATATGTGGAAGCAAAATTAAAATAAGTACAAAAAAATGCAACCTGGTACAAATGATTTAAATTTGAGGTGCCTAACCACCCCATTTTTCTTGTGGAGTATTAAAAAGATCATATTTTTTTCTAGAGTTAGTAATAAGTATTTTAATTAAAATTCCATCTATTATCGCGCGGCATTGAAAAGGCACGCTACAGCGTTACGCGCAGATATATGTTTTATTTTTTTTTCTCAAAAACTTCTGGTTGTCCCACGATGAAACTTGCAGGACAAGTTCAGCACATTTGTGGCTACATATGGTAAAAAAACGAAAAAAATTGAAGGTAGCATATTTTTTCTATGGCATTTAAAAAATTTAAAATAAATGTTTAAACAATTAATGTAAATAATTTTGTCAATTTTAAATTTCTAAATAAAAATATACTTTAATACGAACAAATTAAGAGGTCAGAAACTAAAATCCGTTAAAAAGAACTAAAGATATAGAATTTTCAAAAAAAGTACCAAAAAATTGAAAATTCAATATGTCCGTCAATTTTTGAAATTTTTCAAAACCGCTTGGGGATATTGTTTATTACCACCAGAGGATATAGTGTACCCAAATCTCAACTGAATCCCAAAACCTAGTAAAAACTGTTGTGTTGAACTGACATGGAATATACCAGGAAAAAATGATCGAGGTTTTACTGTAAAAGTATAACATTCTAAGATTTGAAATTTGGAAATAATTCACAGACACCGTTTAAAAAAAAAGTTTTTTAATTTAAAAGTTTTTTTCAAATTTAAAAATGTATCTCTTAGATGGAAAAATGCGATTGACTTTCAAAGTGACGACCCACTTTTTCTGAATTTAGCTTGTGCTGCTGTTTCATATGAGAGCTGTTGTAATATAATGTTACATGTCACTTGCTAAAAGGGAGAGAGAGAGAGACTGCAATTTACAGCCACGTACATTATCCTTGGTGGTTTCGAGAAACGGTGGTAGTAATGATGACGATGGTGCTAACCGTGTTTGTAGTTGTCGTTCGTGGTTGTTGTAAGGAATTGCTTGGCAGTGTGCTTCCATGTTTACTCTGCTGTATAAGCAACCTTACCGTCTTTGTCATTAACCTGCGGCCATGCCCGTGTGTGCTTTTCACCACCTTAGTGTTAGAAATGTACACGGAAAAAAATGCCTCCGATATACATTGTCTCTTATTTGTTTTTGTATGTACAAATATTTACTTGTAATTTTATTCACTTAAGTTAAGATAACAAACATATTGCTTTACTAATCAATTCTTCTGTTAACTCATCCTTATACTGCGTCAATATTATAATTTCACTTCAGGGATTATCCCCTGATTAAAATTAATCAGAGTAAATATCTGTTGCAAAAAAGAATTTTATTTTATAACCTTGATCAGAGCTCGGTTAAAATTTCTACACACGGATACTAAATAAAACAATAGGAATTTTCCCAAATAAAACGCAGTTACTGGACCACGAAAGAAAATTCCCGAAAAAGGGACAAAAGAAAGTTTCATCTTCATTTCTTCGGTAAACAGTAGGCACTCAAGAAAGAATGAAATAGGAAGGTTTGTAAAGGGCACGCGAATAGTCGAGTAATTCGTGCAAATACGTATATATACGTATATTGAGTTAACTACGTAATAACCATTCGTTTCGCTTTAGAAAGTTATAGATCAAGGGCGCTCTTACATTGCGAAAGTATTTGTTTTCATTTACATAGGCGCAATGCCAAAATAGGGCGAAGCCCGCTCGGGGAATGAGAAGGCTCTGGTCGTCTCCAAATCCTGCTAGCTATTTATGGAACAGTTATTGAAATCCTACGTCGTCCGACCCACGTTCATGCGAAACATGTTTTCATATATACATACATACATACATCCATGCCCCCCCTTTTCTCGACTCTATTTTGCCTGAAATGTCTCTTGATGTTGTTCTTTCGTAAAATAACACTGAGGGGGTTGTAAAATTTGTTTTAGTATATATTGAAAAAATCCAGGGAACACGGTTTCTTCTATTATTCACTCACCCTGCACTAAACTAAATTCGTTGTATTACCACAAGGATATTTGTTATTTATAAGGTAATTTAAAATATACAAATAGAGACAAGAAATAAGCAGAAAAAATAACGTCAAAGAGAAAATAAAAGATCCATACTGTTCGCAGTGCTCCTAGGGTAATTTTTTTGCTTCACCAGACTTCGATAAGTTCTAGAAAAGTTTTCGTCCAGTTTCCCTATTTTGCCCTGATCAAGTCTCTAGAAAAGCACACAATAAATGTTTGAACTCGAAGGCTAAGTTATATTCTTATTTTCTGAGAAGCTGGGAGGACGTTTTGAGGTTATGTCCAAATCCCGAAGTATCGGGAAAAAATGAACACTGAATTTGGATTTAACAACCTTAAAAACATAAAGAAAATATTACACCAAAACTCTATTCAGTTATATCTTGTCAAAATTTTTTCGACAAATAGAATAGTGGGTTCAGATAATAGAGTGCAAATGATTGTATTGTCGAGAACGAAAAGATTATATTTTAATAATGTTCGCCAGTAAACCAAGTTGAATTTGCAACTCTCCACTTTACAAAAGTAGAGATAATTAACGATAAATTTTAGTGAGTTGACATTCCGCGGATATTCTCTTCCTTCCGCTCGTATAACCCACCACTGGGGAATAATACAAGCTAAGAAATAAGCGAAGATAGCTGAAACAATTAAAATAATTTTCCGCCTTGCATAGAAATCCCAAGAGGGACTTGAAATCCAAGTAAAATAATCTTCAGGAATTTTGAAGCTTAAAGTAACAACACTTTAGGAGAAAAAGATCAGATTTTCATTTTCACTTGCAATTACAATTTTCTCGAATTGATAAAACTGTTCCAACTTCTTTCTCGTGTATATTTAACACCTCACATTTATGAGATTTTAAAACGAAATTCAATTACAAATTAAAATACTTACCTTTCAGTGCTATAAAAATTTAATTAAATTAGAAAATTTTTTTACTTTAACTGTTTAACAGCATGTGACTGTTAAAGCTCGAAAGGTAATTTCAAAGTTTTTTTAAAAATAAATTAATTCTAAAAATATTAAAACCTAATTCAGCAGTCTTGACATTTACCTATAGTAGACCTAATAAAACTTTGACATAAAAAATTTGTTTATGTGATGAAAAAAAAGTTCGTAAATTTTCCGCAATTCGAAAGTAGATGCAGAGAAAATATAATATAAGAATGTGGAATGAGAACCCAATGAAAGTAAAGTGTATACATAAATGTACAAAGCAACCTCAAGACGCATCTTTCTTCAAAAGCAAACAGAATACTTTGGATTTATATTCTTTCAACTTTTGAATGATAAATGTGGCACTTTTTTTCTGAATCTTAGCACTCGCGAAGAAATTTCTGAATTATTCATGACCAAATAAAATTTAAGAGAACTTGTTGATACTTGTAGAAAAAAGAAAATAAAAATATCACCTCGGAGACATTTTTGCAATGCTTCTCTGTTACATGCGAGTGAATATAGATAATTTCTCATTCTACTTCTTACCCACACTAATATAATTAATTATTATTATTTTGTTCAATTAAAAAATTCTTTTCAAAGTATATATTTTTAGTCAGAAACATTTCATTCTTCTCAATGTTAAAAGCTTGAAGATCATCCTTTTTCTACATTTCTTAATAAAAAATAGTTTTTTTATTACGATGTTTAAAATCCTCAATTTTCAGAAAAAGTTTGATAGACTTTATAATTGAAAAATATTTGCGACAATAAATTTTTTATCTGCAGATGAAATGTGTTATAATTGCAAATAATATCTATCTAAAAGAAAACTTTGCATTGCAATTCAAATATAGATTTAATTGATCGACATTTCACACCATCTGGAAGCTTTAAAGGCTGTTCCTAAATTTAGAAATTCTAAAACGGAACAAATGATGATACATCGATGAGAAATAATTCCCAAGTGTATGAAAATATATATAGTATATTTCAATGCGCTTGTCATGTATTCTCAAAATTGTCTGTTATATCTATGCTCTAAAACTGGAACAGTAATTGTACTTCAAATTACTGTCATTGAAAAATTACTGTTTACGGAAACTGACAAATCTAAAAACGCGATATATGATTAATAATATCGGACATTTATCAGAAGAAAATATACTTTCACACAAAAAACCCAATTTCATTTTTGTTCCATCTCAAAATGAGACTATGTTAAACGCCATAGAACGTGGCGCCACCTAAGAGTCTCATTTTTGTTGCAACTCAAGAGCGTAGGGGAGACTGGGGTAAACCCGCTCACTTTTTTTCAGAACGGTAAAAACCTATGAAATTATTCTCTAAATCCAAGTTAATTTATATAATTTGAAAGCTTATCATTTCTACTAACAAAATAAAAAAGAATTTTTGATTTATCTGTTTTAGTTTTACTTAGGGAAAATTTTTAATACACATATACCAAATTTCAAAATCACAATTTTCCAGGGTAAATCCGCTCACCCCTCGGGGTAAACCTGATCCATTGATTTTTCAAGAATTTAAGGTAATACCAACAGTTTTATTTTGTATATATTAGATTTCTCCTTATTTCCGTCTTCAGTATGATTTATTAATGATAAATTATAAGTTCTATAAACAATAAATATTGGTTTATTAAATAATAAGTATAGGTTTCATGAATTGCAACTGTGAATTTAAATAATATTTTATTAAGAGAAAATTAAAATGTAGATACATTTCTGGATGTAACAAGTTATAGATTTTATTGTTGATAAAATATAACAAATGAAATTTTAAATTTAAAATTTAATAATAAACAATGATAAAACGTGAACTAAACAAAGACAACAATTTAGATTTATGTCTTTTTTTAGCCGAAAAAGACATGGACAAATTTTGACTATTTGTTTGCGTTGTTTGTTATTACCGTTATAATATTATAATCACTAATAATGACAAGAAATATTGATAGTTCGGCGCCATCTATTAAAAAAAATCGCCACAAATCGCGAAATGCGGGACATTCAAAATGTTAAATATTCAACTAATTACCCAATAATTCAATAACATTGTTAGGAAATGAATATTATTTATCTTGTAAAAAATATTTTTAATATTAAAAATTTTAAGATCGCAAAAAAAAACGCAAATACTGTTAATACTGATTCGGCTTCCTACACAAATTTAATAAGTGAGCGGCTTTACCCCGACTTCATGTGAGCGAAATAAATCTTTTTAAAATCAAACAAAACTACATATATATTTCGAAAAAGGACATCCAATAGCATCAAAAAAAATTGTCGAACAAATTAAGTCTCAAAAATAATAATAAAAAAACTTTAAAATACGAAGATTATTTTTTCTTTTTTGCTCTTCTAAAAACAATTGACCCTCTCTGAATTTATGACGAATTCATGAAACTAAATGAAAGTTCGTTAACATTAGTTGTATGTTAAGTACTATTCACAGTACAAATATCTTCATCTTAAGTTGAGTTTATAGCGTCAAATGACTAGTGAGCGCGGGTTTACCCCAGTCTCCTCTACGCTACTCATTTTAAAACTAAGTTTTTTCAGTGTAGGGGAGACCGGGGCGTAATGGCTAAGGGGCGTAATGAATAATTGTAATTTGTTTAAAAACCGTAAATTGTAATAATTTCGCACAATAGACAAGTTATTGTACTTGGTATACTGCAAGTTTGTCGGAAGTTTCATTAATATTTATTCATTATTGTAAGAAATATAGTAGAAAAACTATTTTTGACATACGAAAGTAACTTTTCAAAATTTTCGTTTTTTCGTTCTATTTTTTTGAAAAATAGCTTTAAAAAAGAAACTGAAATGAGGTTTCGATCTTGACACGTTTGTTTTTAAGGGACAATTCGAGATTTTTGATTCACACTTCCGGTATTGTTAAAAAAAAGGCAAATATTTGCCGAACACCCCCGGGGCGTAATGGCTACTTTTCCCCGGGGCGTGTTGGCTAATGCAATACGCTATGTATAAAAAGCAACGTACCATATCGGCGAAGTGTAGGTTTGTTTTCGCGGTTACTTGTCACTTAGTTTAAGTATGTTTAGGTGTTTTTAACCAAATTTTTAAGTTTTGGTCTAAAGTTTACAAACAGTAGATTTCAAGCTACGATTTTAATGAGAAATTACAAAAAAATTGAGAGAGTGCCAATATCACAGAATATTATTGAAAAAGCGATAGGAGAAGTATTGCTGAATAAAAATAGCATTCACGGAATACCCAGGAACCTTAATTTACAATATACAATAAAATTGGAAACTGTAGATAATAATTAGCAATCATTATTCATTACGCCCCGGGAGTTATCCATTACGCCCCGGTTAGGGGCGTATTTTGGAGCTCTGCATTGCTCCAGAAAAACTGCTGTAGAATAAAAAGCAAGAGTCATATCGGGACGTTCGTAGTCTTAAAAGTAAGCTGAGATACCAGAGTAACTTTTCTGAGAGATAAACATTCAATTAGGACAAAAGTGTCCGAGTAAAACAACAAAGAGTGAAAAGTTAGCCATTACGCCCCGGTCTCCCCTATGTTTAGTTTTGTCCAACGTTTAATACAAATTAGTAGGTGAATTTGTCACCCAATTCAGAGTAAATGATTTCCTACGATAGAAAATATCGGTTTTCATGTTGGTAGAAAAAGATAAATAATTTATATTCTCACAGAAGGATCCTCACATTCCACGATATCAATATATCTCTTGTGGTCCTAATTGAATTCTGTTTCCCGATCTGTTCCAGATAAAGTCCCGATTAAAGATCTTATACAGGACTTTTTAATTGATCATAATCAGACACCGATAGGGACAAGATCGGTCCATGTATTTAATTACAGTTTGTGGCAAGTTTTGTATTCTTTTATGCGGATTGAAATTAATTATTCAACTGAAGAATGTAAAAATTACTCTCACCGTCAGAAAGAAAGAAAAAACTCGTTCTAAAGAACATAAGGACATCACGGGAGCAATAACATGAAAAAGAGATGACCATCAGGAAAGAAAGGATTAAGTGTGTGGCCAGGAGAATACGCGACTAGACGACAAGTCTCCGAGAGTGAAAGTGGGAATTAATGAAGGCAACGAGGAGGGCGGCGAAGAGCTTTTGTAGTGCATCGTTCAGTCTTCGTAGGCGAGGGCTTCTCGGATGACAATTATTTCTTGAGTGCATGGAGGTAGGTGGCTGGCCTACCTGCCTTTTAATTTATGTTGAAAAATTTATGGCTCAGCGACATTGTATTCAGATGTCCAAGGGCCAAGAAACACTGGTTACGCGGCGCGCGCTCCCAAGTACAAAAAAAGAATGAAAAAATGAGAATCTCCCAACTCTGGAAGGATATGCGCAAGCGTATTTAAAGGATCCTTCTGCTCTTATACATACATATATGTCGTACTATTGTGGTGTCGCTTCGTGGGTACGTTAACTGACATGTGTAGTGCGCTCGGGGAGGTATTTCAAGGGGCGCCATGTCGAGCTTAATACATTCGCATGTGTTTACTGTACAGACACACACACACACACACACGAACGCATCGCTATATCATTTCTATGGATATGCACTCTCTGGTGACGATAATGCTTCAGAGTTTGCGAGGGAAAACTGACCCAAGTAGCGAGGACAAAAGTGTCCGACGAAGAGCGGACGAGTAAGGTGAAAAGTTTTCAAGATCGAAAGAGGAACTTGCAAGCGATGAATTTGCTCAACTTTTCTTACTCCTTTTAAACTGACGTTTATTGACACTTTTTCCTCGAATCCATCATTCTCAAGAAATGTTTCAAAAAATTGATAATGCTTATTATTTAAATTCTTTTCAATACTCTAAAAATGATTTTTCTATATTACTGCAAAAAAATTCTGAAAATTTTTATTCACAAATGGTCATTTTTCTCATATGCTATTCTTATAATAATAATAAAATAATAATAGTAGTTTGGATAAAATTCTTTTACTGCTCTAATGCAATGCTTCTATTACTAAAGCACTGAGCAAAAAAAACTATTGTTCCAATAGCGCCAATGCTATTAAATTCAATTTTTTAAAGTAATAATTTCTCTATTATCCTAAATATTGTTTTGTTAAACTGCATTTTTTAAAAAGAAACTATATATTTTTACTATTTTATACAATTTGCATTTAACCCCTTAGCTGTGTAGTGAAAATATGGTTTTTGTGCCACAAATTCAAAACGGCGGCTTCAAAATATTGATCGAAAAATTTCAAAATTCACGGATTTAAATTTTTTTCATTCGACATTTTGGAGGTACTATTTTGAATTTTTAAATTTTGAATAAAAATTTGGATTTAAAGGCTACAAGAAAATTTTTTCTTTAGTTTTTTTCACTCTTGGGAAATTCTCGATAAATTTCCGGGAATTTCTCTGATTCCCGGGAACTTTTTCACCTGGATTTAGTAATACAGAAATTGCCTTAGTAAGAAAATTATGTAATTTATTACTAAAATTATAGCTTTGCTTGAGAAATTCCCGAATGTCCTTTTCTGTCAATGCGGAACAATATATACACACTGCAAGCTAAAGACAACCCTTTTGACATTTATCATCCATACAACAAATTTTACTTTTCGAGAATGCATTTAGAGTAAAGAATGTGCAACTCTCGGTGATTTTATTTTAATTTAAAATGAAGAGACACTTTGAGTTTAATTAGCAGGACGAGAAACGTTCACTTTTATGCGCTATCGCTTTTTAATTGGACTAGTAGAACTTTTAACAGCAAGTTTAATTAAAGCGGCCACCTCTGTCTCTACATATATATATATATATATATATATATATATATACTGCTGTGCGTCCGCGAAGCTAAAAACTTTCGGGAAGTAGTTAAAAAAGACTTTTGAAATTTCATCGACTTCTTTAAATGGGCCACATTGTAAAAAAATACTATGTCAAGCTACACACTATGGATGGTTAAAAAATAAATTGTGCAACATCTCATTTGTCGAATGAAGAAGAGAGAGCAGAAAGAGGGTTGCTTTTAACTTCAGCAAAAGCCATGTTGCTCATACATTCCAAATGATACTATAGGTTTCAACTTTTAACCCTTTTTCAATTTGCTTTTTCCACTTTCACTGAACCAATAACATACACAAAATGTGTTACATTCCAAATGGCATATCCATCTTTAGAATTTTAAACCTCAAAAAAGGATTAATCATTCGTATAAAATTAGTTTTCATGAGATGTATTGTAGATATTTCACCTTAATTTATTTGTATTCAACATTAAATATGCGGAAGGAGAATGAGGTTTGTAAATATGAATTAGTAAATAATCGTTTATACTAACAATTATTTACTAATTATTAGTTGCCAATAAAAGGCCTCAGACTCGAAAACTTTGGAACTTAAATCTCTGGCTTTAAAAACTCAATTTTTACAAAAAAGAAAGATTTCTAATACTTAAAAATTATAAAATTGATCAATTTTTTTTCTATTTATCATGATGGAATATAGTTTTTGGCTCCAAAGAATTTACAAAAAATTGACGTCCCTTTAAAGCGTAAATATTAATTAGTATACAAATACCACTGGCAATTGTTTCAAAATTCAAGTTCTTTAACAGTTTCAAATTTCAGTGAAATAATTCACAACGTATATAATTATCGATTTAACGATCCACAATGTTTGAATGTATAAAACATTTTTCATCAAAAGTATATTTATAAATAACTGATTGTAATACAAATTAAAAGTCTGCATTTAAAATTTAGAAACATAATTAATTTTTTTACATATTACAAATTATTGTTGTGATAATGTTTCAATAACAAAAATGAATAACGCGAAATATTTGCAAACAAAAAACATTTCGTTCCTTGTAAAATATATGTAAATGTGTTATCGTTGATCATAAACCTTGTAAACTTCATAAGTACGTAATTTTTATATGAAGCGGAAACTGGCAGCCAGTTATCAGCATCCACTTAATTTTGAAAATTAAATTTTAAATTAAAGATAAATATTTAATATGAAGCTGAAATTTGCACCTTGTTAACAGTACCCATTTAATTTTTTTTTTAATTTTATGTTGGTTTAAAAAAAATTATTTAATATTAAAATTTAATTTCCAAAATTAAGTGGGTTTGTTCATTCTAAAATGAACAAAACCAATGTTTTTCATCTTTATTAATAGACAAATATTTTATGATCATAAAAAATGATAGAAAAATGTATATAATGCTCAAAACACTTGAAAACATGCTTTTTGTTGTAACTATCTCAAATTTTCATTCCTTTTTGAAGATCCAAATGTCAAAATAAACGAAATATGAAAAATAAATGTTTAATTTTTATTGCAAACAATAATTTTGGAAAATATTTTTAATAAAAAATATTTCGTTAATTTATAGCAGTTCAAAATTTGTGGATAACTTTTCTCGAAAAATCTTAACCTCTAAGCAATTTTTCACTCAGAATCATATTCAGTGCATAAAAATTTAGGATTGCTCCAAAGTCAAAGGAAAAAAAAGATTTTTTATATTAATAATTGAAGAATATCTAAACCCTTCGAAATATACATTTTTCTAGTCAAGTTTAAAAACCAAGTAAATTTTAAAAGGATTTTCGGAGTCGCTTATTAAGAATCTGAAGTAGAATTTTTCACATTTAAAAAATTCAAAATATCGAATCTAATATGGCCGACTTATTTTTTAAAATTAATCAAATGCACTAAAATTTTGTTACTCGAGGTTTTTTGGGGTCGCTGAATACAAATCTAGAATCAGATTTTCAAAATTAAAAATGGAGGATCCGATATGGCGGAAAATTTTTAAAATAATGATCGAAATCGATTAAAACTTGTTATTCAGGGGTTTTTGGAGTCATTGATAATGATTATGAAATCAGATTTTAAAAATTCAAAATTTATTAATAAATAAATATATTTGGGGCATTCCACGTCAAATCGGAAATCAGAACGTCGCTAATTTTATCAATTTTTGGCTGAGTTATAAGCATTTAAAAAATCTGTATCTTTTAAATCCCTGTATAAAAAAATTTAAAAAAAATCATGGTATTTAATTTAAACGAGCAATGAAAGAAAAAAATGTTTGAAAAAAATTTGAGATACAATATCAAAATGATTCCCGACATTACGTGGAATGCCCCACATATAATATAAAAAACCGCTGCCAAGTTAGACATTTTTGTTATAATTTGGGTGCTCATTTCAAATCTTGTTGTGTTTATTTTATGAAGACTTTGCTTCCTCATCGAGATGTTAATAACAATAAAGTATAAATTTTGAACAATTATTCTTAAGTGCTGTAATATTTTTTTTCTTTATTTAATACTTTCACATGAAATTTTTTTTTCACAATTTCTGTTTTTTTTTAAAATATCAATAACTTCTTTATTTCTAATCGAAATAGCTTCAAAAATAGGTCAATCGAAGGGTTTTTTAATGCTTTACAAGTTGGTAACTATGGTTTTAATGTTATTTCTACATTTTTCAACAAAATTCTCAAAATAGTCTTATTTTCCAAAATTTTTTATTTTTAAAAGTTTAATATCTCCGGTGAATATGAACAAAAAATGTTCATTCTAGGCTCAAAAGATGCGTCTAAATAAAACTCTAAAAAAATTAGAGAAAAACATTTAAAGGTGTCCTAACATTTTTTTAGTTATGGGCAAAAAACGTTTTTTTGGAAAAATTAAAAATCAAAAAAATATATAGTTAAACTTTATTAATCTATCTCAAACTACTCTCATTTTATGTCCGCAGGTGAGACCTACAATTTAAAAAAAAATTCAGTCCAAAAGCTCTTCATAGTTTGGAGATATTTATGAAAATGTGATGTTTACACACACACACACATACGGAATGACATTTTGTAAAAATGTCATTTTTGAACTCCTGAGGTCAAATAACATAAAGATATGTTAAAAAATCGAACCTGAAAAATGTTGGTATTACAATACTTCCTCAGTATGAGGAAGCAATACATAAATAAATGTATAAGTGTTAGGGTTGTTCTTATTTGGGTGATGTTTCCAAATCTTCGGTTTTACTCAATAAAATTAATCAAGGTATAAAAAAAAATTCCTGAAAGTTTGAAGCAAATCGAACAATATTAACGAGTGCCTCTAGTCGACTAAAAAGACTCTCAAAAGTAAAACTAAATATGAATATAAAAGTCTTATTTACTGAGACAGCGACATGGTATAGTCTGCATAGTCATTAAGCCTGTAAATGGAACAAATACTTTCAAAAAAATTTGGAAAAATTGGAAAATTTAAAAGCTATAAATAGTCCAATAGTCTTTTTTCATTACTTTCTCATGTAAAGTTTTTTTTAAAACCTCAAAATTTAACATACATCAAAAACCAGTCCAACATGAAAAAAACTATTCTTATTTTGCAGGCCTATATCTTCATCAATCAAATTTCATTAATAGTTTTTAAATTAAAAAAAACCGTATCAAAGTTCACAATCTCAATGTTCCTTAACGATTTTGACAAATGTAGAGAAATAATACATTTATATATCTATTCTTCATGTCTCTGGAACATTAAAATAAGAATCTTGTTGGTATTACTATTGATTTCCATGGACCACATATATCTATACAGTTTAAGGGGATGAGAGAGAAGGGGCGACTGTCGGTGGTGCGAATTGTGCTGGCACACGGAGGGTGTATGGAATCATTCGAGGGTAAATGTGCACATCGAATGCCTCGTAATAGTGAAGAAGTTATATTCGGAGGGGAGAAATTCTACCCTGGAAAATCAGCTGTTTCGTGCCAAATGCAATGCGCACACCTACAACTGTAACTTCATGAATTGGCTTGAAAAGCATAACATATGGATTCGTCTCGCAAAGGGTCTACGTGCGAGTCAATCATTACCCGAGATTTTGACGCGAGGCAATTTCAGCCTCCAAAATACACATCACTTTTTTTCCTCTTTAAAAAATCTCATTTTCGAAAATTACATATCAAAATGATTATTATACATGCTGAGTCATTAAACACAGAAAGATTAAAATATAAACAAAAAACTGACAATTTGTTATTTTTTGCTCTAATTAATGATCCACAATGATGGATAATTATTAAGAGTGTACAAAAAAGCTCGAAAACTCGAGTTTAGTCGGCTTCCAGTTTGTGTCCAGCATCAAGCACTTGGCACTTTTGAGGTCTCGAATTTTACCGAGAACTCGGAATTTTTGAGAATTTCCCAGTGAATACTAATAACATGCATATAACAATTCTATGTAAAAGGCAGCTTATACGTGTAACCTTTTACTGGTATACATAACTGTCTCAGAAAAATTATGTACCAGTAACAGTTTACACGTATAAGCTGACATTTGCATAGAATTGTTACAGAATTGTTGTATGCATGTTATTTTTATTCACTAGGTTGGAAAATGGTAGTCTAATAATAAATTCGAAGGCACAGAAATAATCCCTAAAAGTTATTTGCTTCAATTTATTAGACAGAATTTCCTTTTAGCCGAACTTCAATTAGACAAAAGTTATGTTTACTGGAATTAAAATAAATTTGAATTTCTATACTTAACAGAATTTTCAATTAAAATATCAGAATTGCCACGCTTTTGATTATTTATTTTAAATTTCTCTGACTTTTCCACGTTTTCAGAATTGAAATACGGACTTTTTCTAAGTTTTTAAAAATACACAGAATTTTCATATAATACTGTACTTCGTGTGACTATATTTACACAGAAAAAAAAAGAATCGTAACAATCACTTTCACAGTCTTTTGTTATATAAAAATGACACTTACGGTTTTTTGAGTTCAGCCCTTTTCGATATTCACGATTCAATTATTGCTAATCATTTTCAATTTCAAACAAATTCAAAAAAATTAAATTAAACTTTTAAAAAGGAATTAATTCTACAACAATACTTGCGTTAAAACTGTACAAAATTACAAAGTTTTCATATTTTAATTTGAAACCTTTTCAGAGATCAATTATTTCTAAAAATTCACGCTATACTGTTGTTTATGATCAATTATTATATAATTATGATTTTGAAGAGAGTTTTTAAAAAATCTTAAACATAATTGAATTTCTGGAATCATTTGTAATGTTATATGACCTTATCTTATATTTGACCTTAGGAGTTCTAAACTGCCAATTTTAAAAAATGTCAGTCCTTGTGTAAACATTAAATTTTCATAAATATCTCAAGATCATAAAGAGCTTTAGGAATGCATTTTTTTTAAATTGTAGATCTGAAGTGCGGACATAAATTGAGAGTATTTTCAGGTCGATTAGTAAGTTTAACCATATTTTTTTTAATTTTGCAAAAGAAACGTTTTTTGTCCATAACTTTAAAAAAATGTTAGGACACCTTTAAATGTTTTTCCATAATTTTCTAGAGCTTTTTAAGACGCATCTTTTAAGCCGTAATTAAAAATTTTTTGTCCATATTAACCGGAGATATTAAACTTCTAAAAATTTTAAATTTTGAAAAATTAGACTTTTTTGAAATTTTTGTTAAAAAATGTAGAAGGAATTTTAAAAATAATGTTACAAACTTGTAAAACATTCACAAACGCTTCGATTAACCTATTTTTTAACCTAATTCCAGCATAAATATCGAAATTATTGGTATTATTTAAAAAACTAAAAATTGTGGAAAATTACATTTTCTCAACTTTTTTGTTTGTAAACTTTTCTTTATCTATTAAAACTATCTTGTAAGGTATTTAAAAATTCATTAATTTATCCAAAATTTAATCAATTTTGTCATATTTTCAAAAAGTTATTCATATATTGCTATTGTTCTTATTATCTTTAAGAGGAATCAAAGTGTTCATGAAATGAGCACCAAAATTATAACAAAAATGTACAACTTAGTAGCAGTTTTTGTTTAAGTAATTGATTTCTTTTGTAAAATTTTATTTAAATAGTTCATATTAAAAATCATGGAATTGAAGAAAATTTTGTAGAAGATTCGAAATTTTGCTAACAGTTTTAATAAAGTTTTTGCAAATATTTGAAGTTTGGAGGAGAATTTTATTATTTATAAGGATAATAAAAATGTATTTATATTGCCAGATTATTCGATTTGTTTATTTTTACTTTATTGGATTTAGTTTTACTCGCGATTAATGTATGTTATTATTAAAAACGGAAACGAGAAACGGAAGTAGGCTGAACTTGTGTGTGAGAGAGAGAGAGAGGGGGAGGGGGGATAAGCTCGATCGAATTTCAGTGTATATAGAGTCGATGAATCGAGTTTTATGTATATAAATATGGGACTTTTTGCTACGGGGAAAACGTGTCTAGGTAGTAGGTAAACTTGGAGCACAATAAAACGGTCGGTTACCCTATATTAAGGTGCTATACACAAGACTCCAGATGGATGAACCTTCCTATATGTATACTTATACGTATATATACACACATATATTATATACTATAAACGGCTCAGCATTCCGCAAGCAGAAGCTTCAGACAGGTAGACGGCAAACATCGTCTGTGAGTAGTTCAAGTATCCCCATAATGGACGGCCTCCGAAACGGTGCGCTCTTTTAGCAGGTGACCCCAACTCACATCACTATTTTTTTGTATACATTAAATCTCTTCGATCATTTTTTATATTTCAAAATGCCTGTTTATTATTTAAATCTCATTTACGTCTGATTATAATCTAATGCGAACAATCACACGAAAAAAATGTATTCTTGAAATTTCATTGAATTTAATTCGGTAAAACGATAATGAACTATCAAAACAGTAATTTTTCAAGAACTAGACTGTAAAAGCAATCGCGAAATAGCGTCTCTGATTCTCAGTCAAATTTCACTGATTCAGTTTTAGAGAGTATCAAAATTTGTTGCGTAAATTTATTTGAAAGTACCTATAAATATAGAGTCCTTACTGAAGAAGCCTAAATTTTGTAACAAGTACAGTTAGGGTTGACTAAAATTTGTGTTACCTACTTATTTGTAAATCTCCGTGTGAAAATCTACCAGAAGTCGCCCAAACTGATTTTGGGCGCCAATGTGGGCCCAACTGGTCTTCACAAAGTTCAAAAAATGAGAAAATAAAATAATTTAGTTTATTAAATTATTATTTAAATGATATGCTGGGCAATTAATAGAACAGCGCAACTGTAAAAAGCTCCAAAAAATTTTTTTTTCTTTTAGTGTACACTAAGAAAACATTATACTTAAATGAAAGACAAAATTAATGTTACACGATTTGGTTTAATTAAATAAATAATCTCTTAAACTGAACTAGAAAATATGTTTGAATTAAACTTAAATATGTTTGACTGTATAGCAAAGATATTTTAAGTTTGATTTAAACAAAATTTGTGTGAATCAAATAAATTTTTTTCTCAGTGTACTTGGATAAACTTTGGGTCAACCCAACTTGGATTTATTTATTTATTTATATATATATATAAACGGGCAAAGTTTAGGCAGAGCCCATTCGTACAAAGTATTGAAGATAAAACAAAATTCAATTTAAGACGATTAATTGGCCGCATTAACAATATTATTATTCGTGTCGTAGATCAGACTGCGCAACTCTCTTATAAAACATGCAAGATTCACACCATATAAGTTAATTTCGTTATGAAATTCATTTGCTTCACGGCTCAGTTTATGTATCACAGAATTATACAAATAATTAGATCTTATAAACTGTAATTTGAATAATGGAGCATTTCTGAGTGAACATCGAGGTACGTAGAAATTAAAAGAACATAAGAGTTTAGGACAATTGATGAAGCCATTAATAATTTTAAACAAAAAGAGAAGATCAGAAAACAAGAATCTCTGAGATATTAATGGAATGTTAAAAATTGTTCTAAGATTGGTATAATCGTGACAATTAAAGTCATAAGGCACGCCAGATTGTCTCGCTAAGAAACGCAAAAACCTATTTTGTATTCTTTCGATAATTGTCATGAGATACTCCTGACAAGGCCACCATAAAATCGAGGCAAACTCAATTATGGGCCTAACCAACGCATAGAACAAAGTTTTTAAGGCAATGGTATTTTTAAAATGTGATGCATTTCTAATGACAAAACCCAAAACTCTATTGGCTTTATTAATTGTGTAAATAATATGGTCAGTATATGAAAATGAGCAATCAAGAAGTACCCCAAGATCACGCACCAAGTGAACTCTAGAAAGTTTGTTATTATTAATATGATAAACATAAGCAGGGTCACCAGCGGATCTGGAAAAAGATATCAGACTGCATTTTTTTAATATAAAACAATAATTTGTTTTTTGTAGACCATTTATGCAGTCGGTTGAGATCGGACTGTAGATCCAAGTGATCCTGATTACATGAAATTACTTTAAATATTTTTAGATCGTCTGCAAACAAAAGGAAAGAAGAAAATTGAAAAACATCTTTGATGTCATTAATAAATAATATAAAAAACAGAGGACCCAGGTGCGAACCCTGAGGGACTCCAGAAGTGGGTAAAAAAACATCTGAAAAATCACAATTAATGATCAATCAAAATTAATCATCAATTTACCAAAGTATTCCCAAACTGAAATTCAATTGTGTTTTCTGTCATAAATCATTGAAAATTTTGTGCAAAAATATGAAAAATAAAACTTAAGTTATAGTTATGTTGATACTAAATTAATATTCCGTAAAGAAATTTTCTTAAATGACAGTCTGGGTTCCTATTTAAGGAAAAATAAGAAAATTGAAATCTTTAGATCATCATATCAATATTAATAAATAATATGTTCTATGAATAAATAAATTTAAAGCAAAGTTCTGAGTTAATAATTTATTAAACTAAACTATGTAATTATAATAATAACTTATAGTCGTGATTCGAGTTTGGAGTTTCCCACTTGGAACCCAATCTCAGTAATTTATTTCTTATTTTTATTCAATTTATTAATAATAACTAAACATGATTTTTTAATTTTGTATATAACAAATTATTAAATCATATTGAATAATATTTATCACATCTTTCATTCAGTAATTATATGCTTAAATGATACTGGGAAATTAAAACTTTACTACACACACACGCGTCGTAAGCATAGTGGTTATAGAGCAGGTCCAGTAATCAGAATCCTAAAACTAAGTTTATAGGATCATTTGGATCCAATTATCAAAAATAGAAATACAATAAATTTTGGATACTTTTGTGGTTGATTAACATTTGAAAAAAGTTGAATTTTTCAAGTTGAATTGAAGATTAATTTACTCCAAAAGAGACCCACTTTTCAATATAAAAGCCACCTGTTAGTGTTATTAATATTTCCCTTCAAAAAAGCATTTAGCAATAGAGGTTCCTTCTTTTTCCAAAAAGAAAAAAATTCTTTTTTCGGCTACTCAAATTATGTATAAATTTTTATAAACTTTTATAGTATAACTCAACTGTCAAGAGCAGGAGAAAAAAATTTTTTTTCCTCGAGGATAATTAGGTCGTTAGGGAGTGTAGATAGACTAAGTAGAGGATGTGTCGCTCTCGCCTCATCGATTCCCTTAACGGCCGCCTTGGAGAAGACGTGTTTCCCTTGGGATTCACTTCTTTCCTTCTTTTTATCTTCAACTCCTGTCCGTCTTTTCCTAGGAGCGCTTTTCTTCATCCACGTGATTACACTCTCGTAATGGGGCTGGGTGCACCAAGTCGCTTCTCTCTTCGCGGCCCATGTTCACTCGGCCGTGTCAAATGGCGGTTGTTTATTCCCTGCCGGTAATTTAGCACAGGGCATGAAAATATAATCGCACACCCGTTTCTTCCATGTTTCAAGCATAATGAGATATTTTATGAGAGCCAAGCGTTTGCCTTATATACCAGCACCGATTCCGACTTCTTTTTCCCCCGACCCTTGAGACAGATTTGCCGGAAATACTCTCTCTCTCTCTCTCATTCACTCTCTTTCTGTTCACTATATACACCAACCGGAGAATATTAGATAATAAAAAATTACGGTAGCCTTGAACTCTGAATTACTGCCGCGAGACATAAAAACCACTTCAATTGTTTTTTAGAGCAAAATCTCTTTACATTTTTAAGTGCTTTTTGCTAAAACGCAGTTGATTTTCATTCTCTATCGTTTCAAAAAAAATGTATTTTCCAACGAAATACCTAATTATTTTACAATTATTAAATAGTTATAAATTTATACAATAAATCTAATGTCTACTAGTAAAGGGTTACCATAAAAATTTAATTTTGTTTTTCACCGATTTTCAAATAATGATTGACTTCTTTCCTAACTCTAAAGAATATTCTGATTCTCTCTATTCTATTCCATTTCTTTGCGAACTTAATTGTAAAATTATTCGACAAAATATTAGAATGATTTTAATGTTCATTTATTATTTACAGTTTTAACTAGAATTCATTTTGAAATAATTTTATTAAGACAATTTTACGATAATTCAATTACTCAAATAGACAGAAGGATTTTAAGAGTAATTACATTCTTCGAGGAATTCGATTATAATTGTATTAAAAATAGAATGCCTGAAAAGATATTTAATATACGTATGAAAATAATGTAATTATTGTAGCAAAACAATAAATAAAAGAAGTATAATAACATTAAAAGAAATTAAAAAATGTGACGCGATCTGAAGAAAGGGACCTTAGAAGCAAAAAATTATAGGTTATGTTTTGAATTTTTTAAATGAAAATACAAAAAAAGGATCAACTGATAATATGAATAATTAATGTTTAAGCTTTCATTACAACTAAAATATTTAATAAACACTGACTTTAATTTTCAATAAGATAAAAGGAAACTTTTAAACAAGAAAAAAGTAACGCTAACATAACCTTAAAGTGATTTGCTTCTAAGGTCCCTTCTTCAGATCGCGTCACAAACAGCAATTAATAATTTCCAATAAAACAATGCTTTCATTGCGAAAATAATAAACTCAAAATTAAAATAGAATTTAATATATCTATATGTAATAGAAGTATTCATAGAAATAAAAGTAGTATAAAAGTAAATAATTATAAGAAATTATTAATGTCAAGTATTATAATAAAAAATAAAAACAGGATAAAAATATTGTTAAAAGTTAAACATAAAAGTATCTTTAAGAACACTTTGAAAATAATTACAAACGAAGGAGGAGAGTAATAAGAGGTTATTCTTGAAAATGATTTCTTGTGTAAGAGAGCAGACAACCCTTAAGACAATTCTGCGCATGTAATCGAGTAAAACCACAGTACCACCCGCGTGGATGCCCGGCAAATAGGTCTCTTTGAGGATGAAAGAAAAAAATAATAACAGAGCAAGAGAGAGGGAGAGATGCATGATTGGAAAAAGTAAAAGAAAGAGGAGAGTAGACGTGTATTTAAAGTTTTAAAACGACCAGCAAACACTGAAATGAAGGAAGAAAGACAGGGGGAGGGGATTATTTGGCTCAACGGTGGTGCATTTTATACGTTCTCAAACCACATTGTTGTTTTATTCACTTTTATCGAACTGCTATGCTGGTAAAGTAAGTTAACAAAAAAAGAGAAAAAAGCTTTTATTCATTGTACAACACCGTTCAAGTTTTAATCATTTCCATGGATTTTTTTTAAAGCGCTTATTTACTCTTTAATTTACCCTATTTTATAATTTAACACTACACTAAAAAAAAAGTTCTGGTTAGGGTATATTTAACACGATATTCTAGTTAAAATAACCAGAATTCTGGTTGTATTAACTAGAATTCTGGTTAACCTAACCAGAAAAGTTCTGGTTAGGGTATATTTAACATGAAATTCTAGTTAAAACTGGGATTTCTGGTAAATCCAACCAGAACTTTTTTTTCAGTGTATTAATATTCACATGTAAAATTTTTCGTAATCTATATTCAGAAAAAACTTTTCTAAATCCATTTGGAAAAATTATTTCTTAAAACTATTTAGAAAAACTCATTTTAATTATTTACCAAATAAATTTGACTATTTAAAAAATATTTAAAAAATTTGAACAAAAATATTATTTTGCATGATTCTTATAATTATATCGTCATTAGAATAAAAAAAAAGAAAAAGACTTTAAAGTTTCTCATAACGTCAATCTTAATTCTCCTTTAAGAGTTAAACGGGAAAGGATACGATCAATGACTTAATTAATCCGGAAAGAGTTTGTTAAGAATAATATATCAGGAAGGTTAAATCTCTTTGATCTGTGTTAAGTGACACTTTTCTTATTACACTCCCAAAATATCCATTAATAAAAATAATAAGACTGGATTTTTTGTGCGGCACACGTATTCCAAATATTTCAATTCTTTTTAGTTCTTAAAAAACAATGTATAAAACTAAAAACAATATAAGAAATATTAATAACAGTTAAAAGCATTTAAGAAGAAATTAAACACAGTCAAATAAAAAAATTATAGCCAAACAAAATCTGTATTGTTAGATAAAAAAATATTTTGTAATTAAAAAGTATTTCAGGGAAAATGTGAGAAAATCATTTTAGGTACTTAAATACAAATTATTATTGCTTTAAAAATTAAAAGCAGATATTGGATAAAATTTTGCGATAATGAACTGATTGAATTGTAACTAATTGGAATAATTTTTTAATTTCACGAATAGTCAATCTTTCTTAATTCGAAGCAGCAAAAATAAAACTACTTAAATATTTTGTTAAAACGCTTAAACTAAAAATTAATTTTTAATTGAAAACATAAAGAGGAGTTGGAATAGCTGTTCAATTGCTCAACCTTAAAATCCAAAAAATACGAAGTTATTGAATATGATAATGTACTTTTCTGTATTTTTATTATTATTTTAAATAGCAAATGATCAAAACAAAACAATAACTTTGTAAAAAACGACTAAAAATATTTCACATCGATTTTAAGAAGTATAAGTTTGACCTAATATCAGTATATTACTATAGGAACATCCAACACGAAGGCAAGTAAACGTGACGTCAATTTTCAAGTTTGGTATGTCACGTAATGGAGCAGACAGCTTCCATGCGAAACGCAGAATTGATCAGATGCTCATATTTCAATAGCATTCCAAGTGACCAAGTGGACGGGAATAATTTCAATTTTCCGTTCAATGGCAATACAAGAAATTGAATCCCTAGAGCGAAAATGTATATATCTATATATGCATCGAATATATAATATATATATATGCATTCAAATTGAAGTCTGTCAATAACTATCATAATCAAGAAACAGTTATAT
The DNA here is from genome assembly GCA_032872475.1 of Leptopilina myrica (nomen nudum). NCBI lineage: Eukaryota > Metazoa > Arthropoda > Insecta > Hymenoptera > Figitidae > Leptopilina > Leptopilina myrica (nomen nudum). Next base: position 38,373,438 of record CM065463.1, read on the forward strand.
TCGCCGTCGCAATATATAGAATTCTCTGCAGATCATTTTCCCGCTTTCAAATTCTGAATGACGTCAAATCATGCATTAGAATGATGATCTTATTTCATATTCTCAATTCAATTTTACAGTATATTGACATGAATTTCTATACACTAAACCCACTTTTTGTTTATCAGAATTAAAAAATTTTAAATTACGGATTCAAAATGGACAAACATTTTTTTTTAATTCGATGTATCTGCGGTTAAAAATATTAACTAAATATAAACTAGAAACTCTAAGTCAATTGAAAAAACAATAGGGTAAACAATAGATTTCTTTTTGTTCAGTTTGGTTCAAAATGTATTTGTGTATTATATTTATATTAGTTTTTAAAAAAATCTATAAACAATTTATGCATATATTACTTACTAGGATGATTCAAAAATGCATGAAAAAAAAATCAGAATTTTAATGCTCTCATCCCCTAGAATTATTCTATATCTGAAAATACCCCTATTTTTTAAAAATAAAAAAATATTTAGAGGTCTATCAAAGCGCTCAAAGTTTCACATGAAAAATGCATGGGGAAAACACACTTTTTCGTATAGAATTGGTATAGAATCCTTGAAAATTAATATTTTTATTCAGCAAACTCTGTTTCTCTTCATGAAACTATAAAGAATAGTGTTAAATTGTTTATTTAATCATTTGTTAATTGAAACATTTTTTAACAGTGTTCCAAAAAAAACACAAAAAGTTCAAAATTATACGAAAAAATCGTTAAAAAATAATTTTTACTATTTTTATGGAAGTTTTTTCAAGAACACAAATACTGATTTTTAAACATTATTCCATGTAATTGCTAATTTGTTTAAACAAATTATTATTGCTTAATTTCAACTTTTTATCTTCAATCATGCAACTTTTCAGGACAAATTTGACAAGTTTCTATCAACAAACTAAGAATAATAAGTTTATTAATTGTTTCAACAAATGACTAATGTTATTATTGAAGCTATCGCAGTAGTAATTTCCAAAAATGGCTTAAACAATTGAAATAATGATTATTGTTATATATTGTTAGTAACTGGTAACAAAATTGAGAAAAAAATCACAACCTGTAGTTCTTTTTGACATTCGGTAAATTATATACATTCGGTGAAATTACTGTTTGGTAAAATTACATTCGATTTGAAAAGTTGCAAAATTGAGAAAAAATTATATCTCTGTAGCTTAATTTGATAAGAAGTTAAAATTAAACAATAGTCATGCAGTGAACAATGCAAATATCGTCTTTTTCTGAAAACGTTTTTTAAAAAACCATTGTTACCTATTTGTTTCTAGGTACTTTCGGTTAAAAAATACAGAATATTACTCAAAAGATACCTACTAATGTACAAATATTTGAAATTTTGAATAAATTTACTCCGTCCATATATTTAAAACATTGCAAAATAGTGTTTTTTACACACTGAAAAACTTACTAAAGCACCCTTAAATTTAAAATACAAAAGTGATTTAAAAGAAACTGCGACTTTTTTAAAAGAATAACTGTAACCTGACTTTTTTTATAAAAATTCACTTTCTAATTGGCGAGAAGGAAAGAGTAGATTAAGCATTCATCGTAAATAAATGTATAGAGAAAAGTGTTAACGCATTTCTATTGAAGTGTATAGAAAGAGATCTTGATAGAAATCGATGGCTAGTTATAGATATACACACTCACCCAATATACACGATGTGGGAAACTGTTGAAAAGGGTCAGTCATGCAAGATGCATTCGCTTGATTATACGTTGCCATAATGTCCTTTGTGTGTGAGGATATGAATATTAATTAGGCCCCGCGAGAAAGCCGGTCTCCAATTCAACGACCCATATCCGACTTTTATTTAAACTTGTCCACAAGTCAAGGCGATTCGTATAATATGCACCTTCATTAAAATCTCAACCGTGTTGAGTCGACCACCCGTATCGAATTTCAGAAAATGCAACATCCTTCAGTTATTCAAACCTCGTTTCTTCCTTCTCTCCTTGATCAACACTTTTTTATTATATAAACTCTTTTTCACGCACAAATTATACACTCTTCTCGTCAAGTTCAAGTAGGAAAATCATTCCATTTTTCCATTCTGTTGAAATTTTATATTTCTTGTTTGCCGGTAATTTTGTTTTCTATCGATAAAATTAAAAAGAGAGAATTTGGAATGTTCCTGTGTACTGAAATATTATAAGACTTATGCAAGAAACTTGGATCCTAATGTCTCTCCCACAACATAAACGCCTAATTATCCCAGAGGATGAGGAAATTCTCTTGACACCCGTTGCTGGAGGAAACTTTTTGACAAAATGGCTCCTACTGGAGTAATAGGTAACAGAATTTACGCTAGAGCTACATACATTTGGTATATAGGGAACTTACCCAAGTTAAAGTAAAGACACTTCCTAATTACTGGAAAATCTCCAAAATGTAACTTAGCTGACTTACCTGAAACAGAAATTAAAACAATCAATTTAATCATTGCAAACTTTTTCAGAAAATTAAACATTAATAGAAATTTAATAACTATTATTATATATTGAAATTGTTAAATACAAACAATCAAATTGTTCCTAGTCAGGGTGGCCACTATTTTTAAATTTTTCGTCTCCCGGTTTCCTCCCGGTTCTCCCGGTGAAAATGAGCTGTTTCTCCCGGTTTTTAATTATAATTTTACTATGAGCAGAACATTACCTTTATGTAATATGTAGTGGTAAATGATATAAATTCGGCCAAAAACACTAAAAACAGGTCTCGGATCGTCTTTAAGACTAAAAAAAGTATCTTTAGTCGCATAAATTCACAACAAAAGTCACGAAAAGTCGCATAAAATTTCCGAAAAAGTCGGAAAAAAGTCGAATGAAATTTTAGGAAAAAAACGCCGAAAAGGAAACACAAAATTGTAAAAAATCACATTTCTCGCTAACACATATACTTTAACATCAAACAATCTGGAATAATATTTAATCAAATTTAATAAAATTAATGAATGGCAAAATTTTAATTAGGTATTTTTAACATTTTTTTTTAAATCTGTTCAAAATTTTAATTATTTTTATAAATAATAAAATTCTTTTCCAAAATTCGATTATTTAAAAAAATTCAATAAAATGCCTGTCATAATTTCAATTATCTTAGTAAATATCAAAATTTTTCTTCAAAATTCAATTACTTTTAAACATTTTGAAAAAAAATCTGTTCGAAAATTCAATTACCTTTATAAATAATAAAATTCTTCTCTGTAATTCAATTATTTTCAAAGAATTTTAATAAAATTCTTGTCAGAATTTCAATGATTTATTTCTGTACATTTGTAATTATTTTTGTAAATAATACAATTTCAACAATTTTAAAAAATATCAAAATTCTTCTTCAATATTCAATAATTTTCAAACTTTTTTGAAACAATTTAAAAAAGAAGTTATTGATGTTTTATAAAAAATTTGAATGAAATCTGTAAATAAACTTATCAGAAAATTTTATTGAGTAAAACTTTTTCCTTTAACTTTAATTTTCTGAAATCTTTAAATGTAAAATTTTAGTCCCGGTTTTTTCCCGATTAAAATTTCTGTCCCGGCTTTTTCCCGGTTTTCTCCCGATTGATTTTTCTCCCGGGTTTTTCCCGGTTCTCCCGGTTGGGTGGCCACCCTGCTAGTGAGTCGAAATTAGTCAAACTTTGACAAACTGATGACTTTGTTTTGATTTTAAACAAAGTTTCATGCATGGTAAAAAATTACACCAAAATAGATTATTTTATTTAGATTAATTAAATAAAAAATAATGTCCCTCTCTGAGAAATTAAAAGTTCGTTGTCAAATTGTAAAAATTCAAAAAGGAGAATCTAATATGGCAGATGACAGTTTTTAAAATTCATCGAATTCGTTTGAAATTCGTTATGCAGGGGTATTAAAAGGGTCGCTGATTACGAATTCAATGTCTTTCTTTAAATGTTCGAAATGTCACATCCATATGGTGAATAATTTTTCCAAAAAAGAATTGCTTTCTTAAAATTTTATGAATCTGAGAACAAAATCAAAACAGGAAACAAAAACTTTTGACAAAAAAAATTCAGAAAAATTTAGTTAACTTTCAAAATTACACGGAGAAAAATGAGTTTCCTATTATATGGATAGCTAATTTTTAGTTACAGCAGTTAATAATTAGCTGTTTCAGCAAATCAAGTTAGTTATTTTAGCTAATTATTAGCTGCATTAGCTAACAATAATTGATATCCATATAGTAGCAATTAAGGTTAACTAAGGAAGCTAAAACTTAGCTGAAGTAACTAGTTTTTTTCTCCGTTTACTGGTTCGCATATTGAATCCGCTATTTTGAAAACCAACACTCTATTTGTAATTTGCGGAATCAATAAACCACGAGTAAGAGGTTTTAAGTAAATCTGGTGAATTTTTTAAAAAGGCCTCTGCTATATTAGAATCAGTCATATTGTATTTTTAAATTCTGATGCAAGAGTCGTAATCAGCAACACCAAAACCTCTTGGATAATGGGATTTAAATGAATCCGATTAGTTTTTAAAAATGTCGCCGCCATACTGGATCCGACATTTTGAATTTTTAAATTTTGAAGCATGATTCATAATCAGAGATCCCGAAAATTCCTGAGTAATACATTTGAAACGCATCTGCCTATACACGTCATCGACTGCCAAAGGGTTAACTTAAATAAAACGAAGTTGAAGTCCACAGCGTTGATCAACGAAAAAATTTGTTTAATTTATTCAAAAATTATTTTTAATTTAATATTTATTCATATAACAATTATTATCATAACATAAACATCAATCTATTTTTTCTAAATATTTTTATGTCAATATTGCTGCATTATTTTTTTTAAATTTATTCAGTGAATAATTTTTTTCGTTGATTAACCTTGTGGACTTCAACGTCGTAAATAAAAAATAAGCTCATACATAAAAAACAAAAAAAATTTCTCTTTGATGTTTCTAATTTACTGGTGAAATATTACATTTGTGTCAACTGCACAAACTGTCATCAGCATTTAATATCCCGTACAATAATACTTATTAATGAATAAAATTACAATAAAAAAACAGACAAAATATGTGAAATGTAAAATATAATAATTAAAGAAAGGGAAATAAAAAAATAGCAGGGGAAAGAGGTGCAGAATTTTGCAAAGATGATAGGCTGTGGACGGATGATCGTATTTTAATTTGATCTGTTGGGTTTCTTGAACAAATTAATCAACGGTAATAATCCGCCTCTGGGCATTCGTCCATGATGGCCATACAACAGAAGATCGTCGTTGGTGCGCGCATTTTATCGTTCCTTATCCCGGCCATACCGCGTATCAAATTTTATCGTGTACTTTCGCTTCGAATTTCACGGTGCAGCAACTGCGTTGTCTGCTCTTGCGGTTTCCCTGTCCCTTCCCTGCATAATACCACTGGAATATATGTATATGTATATAAGATCTTGAACGATACGAACGGTCCCATTGGTGCTTGCATACCTGCATTGTATCGCGACGCGTTAATGAAGTCGCCTGGTACTTAAGCACGTGCGTTTTCAGACTGAAAGACGGTGCCGCGCACAGCTGCATGTATGTATATATATATACATAGACGATTGCGCACGAGTGTGTTGCTTTCTTGCAAAATGGAGAATGATATTCCTTTAATATAGATGAGAGACGCATATGGCAATTGCATTCATCTTCAAGCAGAGCGCGGTATAAAAGAAGTCTCTTTTTTAATTTACTTTTCCAATATCATTAATTTTTTAGCTCTGTATATGAAGCGGAACGCCTACATAACGTTCCCATTCTGCTTATGCAAAAAGGAAAAAAGTACCTTTGTTCCGATTCCATTTGGAATCGGAAAATAATTGCCTGTTGTAAGACATTTGTTATTGGTGTTGAAATTCTTTTCGCAGCAGTAAAATTCAAATTATTCCTGGTACCACTAAGAGAATTCCTCTTACTAGATTATCTTGATATTCACTTACTTTTTTCCCTAATAATGACATTTTTCCATTACTATTAAAATTATACTGTTGTATCCAAGTTCTAATGTTTCAAACAAAATTCTCATGAGGTTTGCAGCGTTTTTAAAAATGAATGAACAATGCGTTTGATGGAATGCTTTGATAATTATTAAAACTCTTCTGTTAATACCGCAACTCTTCTGTTACAATTAAGATTATACACTCCAAAAAGAGAATGTATTATATAATTCAAATAAAAGAGTCGAAATTCAATTCAATTAACTTTCTCTTGGAGTGTATTTTCAACTCGAAAATTTGTACTCCCAATTCAGCTTCTCATATTTGCTCTCTAAATTTTTTACAGTGTATTACTTTTATTAAATATTCCTTTTTGCTAAAGAATATCATCCTCTACGTAGAAAAAATCTTTCTTCATAAATTGAATTCGCAACATTGAAACATTTGAAGCCGATCCAATAGCAAACTATGCCGAGTAGGTCTCACTTGAGATTCAACTTTTAGCATATTAAACTTAAAATTATTGTTTATTCATGAAGAGCGAAGCTTCGGGATACAAATAAATTTCAAATTACCATGAACGGAAGTTGTAAGAAACTATTAAGAAGGTCAATGATCTATTTAAATTCTCGAGGAAGAAGTAAATATTGAGTCTGATATGATCAAAAAAAGAGAGAAAGGATAGGTGCACGCCTGGGTCCCACTGCGGAATGGAAAGAAAGATATGAAGCGTCGACGACGGCGAGGAAGAAAAAAAATCCTACATATCTCCTTTTCTATGAATTATTCAAGTGTTTGATGATGTCCGACCGAATTCTTATGAGAAAAGGTATATACATATATATTCCCGTCGAAACGTGATACAACTAATGTACGAGAAGAATATCCAGACACAAATTACCGAAAATATTTCGAGACTTGCGCGATTCATGACATAAAACCTCCTACAACTGCAATTGATATTCGTCCAGAACTTTTACGAGGTGATCAGAGTTTTATGGAATGGACAGAAGAGAAAATAAAGTAAAATATGTTTGTGAGAAAAGATAAAACTTCCAGTTACTATCTTACCAAGATTGACTTATACCGATTTGTTACCAGTGAGTTAAAAACAAAACTTTTCAAATTATACCTTTTTTCAAAAACTTTATTATCTTTGGAAAAATTGTGATTTAATTTCATGAGAAAAATATATTACAATCTAAAATCAGTTTTTTAGTTTCAGAAAAAGTTTTGCAAAAAAAAAAATTAATTAAAATCCACATTTGAAAATAAGCGACTGCGTGGTAAAAAGAGAAAGAAAGACAACTGCAGAAATGATAAGTTTACGAGAACAAGAGAAGAATTGAAAGCGAGGGCGAAGATTGAAAGTGCCCACGATTGGGAAGAAGTATACGAGACGCGCGTGCATAACCTTCTCCTTTTATAGATACACCCACGTGACATAATACTATACCACTTCTCTCTTATTTGAACATTATGTGAAGGTGTCTCTATGAAACTACATTTTTACAGAGACACACTTCATTCGTTACGACCCCACTGCCAATCCACGTTTTATGGAGGACCCACCGCTGCATAAGGATATACCTCACATCACTACGGTGTACTAACAAAACTTTCAAGAAGATGCTATATACCGCAAACTCTTGTCCAGGAAGAAAGTAAAGGCAGCAGATGGCAACCCCACGTATTCTTTGCGCTTCATTGATCACAATCTCTTATATATTCTAAACTTACCATTTTAAGATTCATATCCTTCTTAACTTAATTGCAATTTTTGCATAACTTATACAGAAACATTCCATTTGTATCAACTGTCTCTACAGACTTCCCTAATTTGAAATTAGTTAGATGTGCTATTCTTATTATTAATAAAATCTAATGTTATCAAGGTTTTTATAATAGGCCAAAGTCTAAAAATTGTTTTTGGGTCAAAAACGGTCGAAAAAACATTAATTTAGTTATATTTAATGTTTTTTAGGGTTCAAAACTCAAAAAGTTAACATTTCAATACTTCATATTCCCCCAAATTTATGAAAATCATGATTATAAAAGCCACAGATTTATGTAGAGCAGTCAGCTTTAATTTGATCCTGAACTCGTGGAGTACCAATTGTAATAAAGTGTTACCCCTTTCATACAAGTTATTTTCCCGGATATACACAGTGCTTATACAAGTCTCTGTTCACGAATTTCTTACAACTATAAGGGTTTTAAGACTCCTACTGCCAAGCGGTTTCCTCAAACATATTTCAACCAATTGTTATTTTGTTGGCAATTGTTAATTAATTTCAACCAATTGTTATTTCATCCTTAATTAATGACAATCAATTACTGGTTTTTTGTGAACATACTACTAACAAAGTGTGAGCAAAGCGTGACAGTCTATCACTAATCTAGTACCAGCCTATAGTTCAAAATAGTTCCTGTCCTATCCCCATCAATTGCCAACGTACAGCTAACTGAGTGTCAGCAAAGTGATGACAAGTGAGTATTTATTTCCAATCTACTCCCAAACTAGTTTTTGGCTATTATCAACGAGTTTCAAATTTCAATCTAATTGGATATTTTAATCTCTGCTAATATTCAACGAGTTGTCAACATTTCTACCAGGGTTGGCTCAAGATATTTTACTACCTTTTGCCATAGTCTTCCGCGACCTTCTAAGATACTTATTTGGAATCATTTCTGGGGAAATCATTTTTGGAAATTAAATCTGGTAAGTAAAATTATTCTTCATTTTCTCATACATAAGCTAAGGATAATTCTGCTTTCAGTGAAGTTATCCAAACCTGATGATGAACTGCCAACTTCGACGAAAAATGTATATTGAGAAGAATAAATAAAAGAACCAACTATCTTATTTGAAGTATTTGTTTCATTAGATCAAAGCTATCAGCTTTGTAAATAAATCAAGCAATATTATAAAATACCTGTACTGGTCTCCTTCTGAGATGTAACATTGCAAAACTGAATAAATAAAATATAAATTTTTTAAATAAATTTTGAACAAAATATTATTAACAAAATTCAACGGGTGGAATTGTAGAGAAGTTTTAAAAGACCAGTATGAGCTATATTTTTTAAAATTAAATGGAAATTTTAATTGGTTACTGGCCCATAAATATAAAAGACAAAATGTTTAATAATTATTATTTTACATCAAATTTCGGTCCAACCGAATTTTTTCTGATAATTGTACAACTGAATCTTTCAGAATTTGGTTAAATCATTTCCATTATGGTTTCATTTGCTATTAAAAATCATTTTTCAGTTTGAAGTTATGTCAAGCGGTCGGTACTCTTTCAAGACATTTTTTTCGGATTCGGCTTATTTTGAATGACCTAATCAAAGTTGCTGACGAAACGTCATGTAGATCAATTTTTTAAATAAATTATTTATCCAGAAAAATTTTCCTGACATTTATTAAATACAAATAATTATCTGAAGTACATATTAACTTGACAACTAGTCAAAAATGGTTAAAAAATTTACTGTTAAAATTTTCTCGTTTGTAGAACTATCCATTTATTTTTGTGAGTTTAGAGTTTTTCTTAAAAACATACGCACAATAATCTATTTAACTAAAGAGGAATCCACATATGTCAAGAAAAATCCTTTTATTTTAAAAAGAATCTGCTTATGTCAAGAGGAATCCGTTTATGTGAAGCAAAATACTCTCAAGTTAAATAAATTGTTCTGTGAGTGTAACATAATTCCACCGCAGTAACAGAAGAATTTCTCTCTTAAGAGCGTTTTACTAGTATCAAAGTCTCAACATAAGAATTGTACAGCTAGTACGAGAATTTCTCTGCATATGCAGACGGTTTTTCTAATAACAACCAAATTTTATCAAAAATCTACAAATTCTTAAACTGTTCAAAAGCTGTCTAATTTTTGTGTGCTACAAAAGGCGTTTTTTTCCCGTGGAAAAAAACATGAGACTATTCGTCAGGTTTACCCAGCATGGGAAAAATAGATGACATTTTCATACGCTTAATGAAATGAATGGCTTTACTCCCGTTAAGAAATATTCATTTGATTGGGTCAGTTGTTATTTAATCACGTTAGTAAAGTTTAAAACGTTTATAGATAACGATTTCTGAAGAACTATATTTTTTAAGCAAAGTTTTGTATAAAAAATAGTACGTTTAATTTTTTGAATAATGATTTATAAAAAAATATTTATCAACACAAATTTTTATTCTTTTAGGTAGGAAAATAATTTTATTCGATTTCAATCGTTGATCATAAATGTTGTGAACTTCACCTATTGTTCTAAAACTGTCATTTTTGTGCATATGCCTGTGGGATAAAACCGAACTTTTTTTTATTACAAAAATAATTCCAAAACGTACCCAGAATTCTAGTGGAAATAATGTAATTTTAAATGTATAACTAAAGCATTTATTGAGCAAGAAAAATTGTTATTGTTAAGATATAAGAATTTCTTCAGCAATAGAACAATTTTACTTCTTGACATTTAAAATAGAAGAGGGAGAGAGAAAGCGAGACAACTTGACAGGATATTCGAGTCCGGGTATGGTACATAAACCCACTCTCCCGAGTCCCAGTATACATGCGCCTACCTAAAAGGAGGAGTAAACCCACTCGGAGGAAACTTTACCGGAAGGTTCGCATTACATCGCGTCTCGGCACCGAGATGATGGTTCAAGGCTTTTTAGCCTCATCGCACGCGCTTTCCGCTTTCCAGGATTGCCTGTGCTTAAGATGAGCTTACTTGGACCAACGGGGCTATTCGACTTAGCCTTCGCATAAATAAAATAATCCAACCATGTTTGTTTCCTTCCTACTTTCCATCTATTTTCATTCTCCTTCATGGCAAATATATACACAGGGGGCACAGAAACTTTATATAAGGACACATAATGAAATTAAAATTATTGAAACTTCAATATCAAAGTAAAATGTCTATCAATATGAAAATTCAGATTCAATTTTTTTGTTAATAATTAACTGTCCTTTTGGATTCAATCAACGGCATTAAGGTTTTCAATCGGTAAAAGAAAAAATTGCATTACTTGGAAATACAATCAACTGGAAATTGCTTTCTTTGAAAATACCACAGTATTGGAGAGAGAAGAAGTTATTAGAGAGCTATTGTTATAAATAAAAAGTACATACAAAATGTCAGTGATTGAGACAAATACATCAACTGTAACTGTAATTGTAAATAATTAAAGGAATCAATATTTACGACACTATAGGTAAAGCTATTTTTGTTGCTTATGCAATTTTTCTATTATTAGCATTGATATGTTGGTAAAATTCTTTTTCTACTATTTGATTTTCAGTTTTCTCATTTAAATTAAAGTTTTGCAGAGAACTTTTGCTGTCTGCAATTTTGCTACCACATTAACAGAGTAAAAAACTCATGACAAAAAAATTCAGAAAATTAAAAATTTAATTTTTTTTTTACAGTTTTTGGAAGAAACCAGGTGCCTTTTAGGAGAATCACCTATACGCGGAAACCAAAACTTGTCAAAAGTGGTGCTGATTATGAGTTTGACAACAGCTTTTTAAAATTCAATTTGGCAGTTTAAATATAAGGCCTACGAAATTGAAAATTAACCGGATTGACTTAAAACTTTTCACCCAAGGGCTTTCGAGGTTCCTGATTACAAATCTGATACCAATTTTTAAAATTTAAAATAGCGGATTCAGTAACATTTTATACAATAAATTTTATTTAAATTCTTTTACGTTATCTGGTAAATTTAATTTTTATAGTTTACTAAACTATTTTAAATTTACTACCTCAGAATATGCTCATCATATTGCATCAACTATTTAAAATTTTAAAGAACTAATGTAAAATTTATTATCAGTGACTCCTATAATACCTCTGAGTAACCAGTTTCAGGAAAACCCGATCAATTTTCAATTTTGTCAAGTTTAATAAAAATCCATTAAACATTTTGCTAAAATACGTCTGGCCCAAACGGAGGTAATCTCGTCGACAACCAAGAAGTTAATGAAAAATTACTATATTGTCTATATACATGTATGCTATATTAAAATGATGAAACGAAAAATAAATTCCATCGCAGAAGTTGCACGTAAGATAATTTTTAATTAATATGAGAAAAGCGTCAGTAACAAAGAAGAATAAGAAGAAAATGATCGATGTGAAAATAATATTCAACTTGTCTAAGTGGACGCATGTAGACTTATACTTATAAGAAAAATTCATTCTTATTCGTAAGTGTTAAAAATCAAAGAATTGTGAAAGGCGCGCGCGGAATTGAAGAAGAAAAAGAAGGGATGGGAAGGGGGTGGCAATGGAAGGGTGTTGGAAAGTCTGGATGGTGTGATATTAAATCCGGGTGACTGGCTCGACCCGAACGAGACGAGGAGGCTTCGCAACACCAGATGGAACTGACGTTGTGAGTGACGTCAAATTAAAACACGCAGCAACGCGACGATTTAACGACACGCCGTAAAACCTCATGCCCTTTTACCACTATACTCTTTTCCTTCGCTTCTCTCGCTCTTATATAGATATAAATTTTCTTCCCCCCACCCCACCCCAAGTCTAGTTCAACCATTGCGCTCTCGTTTTCTGCGGCATTCACATAATAGGTATATGTACTTACAATATATGTGAATAGCGTTCGGTGATATCGCACTAGGATCGCAAAACCACATAAATGTGAATGAAAAAACGGGGAATTTCCCACTTTCTCCCTCTCTCTTTCGCTGCCTATCTTTTTTCTAACCAACGAGCGGCAAACACGAACAAGAACTTCTATTTTCCGGATAATATTTTCCTCGTACAAGAAAATGAATTGCGAAGTACATTGCCAAAGAAATGTATGTACTGCTTAAAAAATAGTTTTATAATTCATAGCTCTTTTTTTATTCAGAAAATACTACCTAAAATTTTTAGTTTAATGAAAGTTTATCAAGTATACGAAACAAGTTCTTCTTTATGTATCGCTATACGCAAATCTTATCAAAATTCCTCTCCTTCCTATATACCTGAAATGTACGATAAAAATTTCAGAATTTCTATATTGCAATACTAGAACACGAGATATCGTAAAATTTTACTCCTCTACAATATTTTCTGGTATACAGTATATTGTAAAGACAACAAAACATACATTTTAAAAATATGTTCTGTGAAAGTTTGTGTACATGCACAAACAATATTTACTCTCTCTCTCTCTCTCATAAAAAAACAAAAAAAATTTTACATACTGAAAAGAGTAAATGTGGAAAAAAAGACTTAAAGAGACTCAACGTGAAAAAAAATTCAAGTACAAATAATCTTTATTGTGGAAAAGTATAAGAAGATACACTGTATATATATTTTTTTCAAATAAACTTCAAAAAGAACATATGAATGGAAAAATCAAGGGTGAATCAAACTTTCATGACAGTTGCCTTACACCTACATATCCTCTTTACTTGACTTCTTTTAAAAATATACACAAGTAAAGAAAAACTTTTCAAACTCAACCGAAAAGAGGTAAATTCATTTTAAAGAATAATTTACAGTTCCGTTTCGACTTTACTTCTAAATACATAATTGTGTATCCCTTTTTCGAGGTGAGTATTATATTTTTAACGAGAAAACATCTGACTGAAAAAGCACTCCATTTATTTAATTTTTAATGGAACCGTGAATAAATAATATTCAAAGGATGATTTCTCATAATTTTTCATTATTAATTATAATTATCATTAATAAAATAACATATACAAAAAATAATTTCTTAAATTGTCGTGAACAATTCGTTATAATCTTGAGTAGATATTTCAATAAATTATATTTTTAAATAAAAATTAATTTATTACGGATAGAAAATAAATTTTTTAGATCATAAACAATTACGATCCACTCGTTTTGAACGTTCAAGTAAGCTAAATACTTTTTATTAAAAATATTTTCATAAACTACTAATTGCATTGAAAATTACAAACTTAAATTTTACATTTAGAGTTTAGACACTTAATAACTAATTTTTATCCTTGCGAATCAAAATATTCTTTGTCATTGGGACTCTCCTGCCCTCCAACAATTTTTTGAGTTTAAATTTCCGGCCACAGACTTAAAATTAAGATAAAAAAGGAAACTTTTAAATGTCGGGTGGGATTTTTGAAAATTCAAAATGTCGGATCAAATATGGCGAACGATATTTTTAAGATTAATGCATTTTTTATTAAATTCGCTACTGGAGGATTTTTAGGGTCGCTAATAACGTATCTCCAATTAGTTTTTAAAAATTCAAAATGAGGAATCCAATATGTTGTACGATACGTGTTATTAATACAATTTTAATGAAATTTGTTTCGAAGTTCACGGGAAAAAGGATTTAAAAAAATAATACGTTAAGGTAAATGCACCAGTTATCGTCAATGCACCGATAATTGGCAAATTGCGCTTTTTTCAACTCAAAACAATAATGTGTTTGCATCGTTTGCATTTACGAATTTACTTATATTTTTAATTTTAATATATTATTAATCTATTTATATTATCTTAAACCAACTAAAACTATTAAAATATTCTCGTGCCGATAACCCATACATTAACGTATTTTCAACTTTAAACCTACTATAGTATTTTCAGTTACAATATAATTGACAAAGAATATTTAAATAATGTTATAAAATATCCCCTCTTTTAGATAAACTCATTTCTTTAACATGTATTTAATGTTTAGCATTATTTTTAGTCATTTCAAATTTATATTTTCCCTTAAGGTTCCGATAACTTGTGCATTTACCTTATATTTAAGTTAAAATTTTGAATTTTTAGATTCTCGCGTTACATTCATAATCAGCGATCATAGAAATTCCAAAGGAACAAATTTCATAAAAATTGTATTAATTTTAAACATAGTCTTTTTTTGTTGCCAAAATTTTAAGTCTGTGACTAGCAGTTTGTCCCGTTGACAAAGAATGAATCTTGAATATATATATACAATTGAGCTTTCCAATTCTATAACTCGCCCGACGCTCGGAGACACGCGCTAATACCAGTCGGGTAGCAGTGATAGGCCCAGAGGCGCTCACTGCTACCCGACTGGTATTAGCGCGTGCATCCAAGCGTCGGGCGAGTTATAGAATTGGAAGGCTCAATTTTCGCTTAACTTTGCTTTATTAAAATATATTGGTTTATAGAAAATTTAATGTACGCATATATAATGACTTTAATTATTCCCATATAACTAGTCAGCATATTTTATTAATGCTGTATTCTAAAAGAAGATACTATAAAAAATTAACCAACCTAAATTTTACCTAATAATTCGTTATCAAACGAAAGTACATTAATTAATTATTTATTTTCAAAGTATATAAAAAGTTAATAAAACTTTGAAACAAATTTTAAATTAACTTTATTCAAATATATAGAGCAGTTATGGAAAAATTAACCCAGTGAATTAAATATTTGTCTACATAAATTTTTCACGTTTTTAGTTCTAACTTCTATAATTTCAGAAATACAAAAATTAAGCTTTAACTATTAATTTTACAGCGAAAAGATGAGAATATATTGGATTAGTATAATATTTTATTCTTTTCGCTATCATATTTTACTAGTGCGACTCTATTATTATTTTGTAGCAGACATCGAACAGTCCAAGTTTAATAATAATATGTGGTCACTAAGAAAATATTTTTGTATAATTCAAAAATAAGTAGTCAACTTAAAAAATATGTTTGAATTAAACTTATCTTATAAGTTATAATTGAATGCAACATAATTTTTCTTGAATCAAATTTATTATGTATTGAATCAAAATTATTATGTTTAGTTCAAAGATAATTTTTGGTTGATTGTATAGGGTCAGTTGGGGTAAATCGGAACAGATTTGCTATGTTTTACCAAAAACATAAGTTTTTTCTTTTAAAACGGAATACTTTTGGTTGTTTTGTGTTTTGAGTTATTATTTTACTTCCGTGGAACAATTTTATGGAGTAGTAAAAAATATTGTTATCATTGAATCGTAATTATGAACTGTTCCTATTTACCCCTAAATTTTTCAAATTAGCTAAAACTTAGGGGTAAATAGGAACAGTTGATTATTTCTTACGAAATTTGAGAAAAAATCAATTTCAAGTCTGGAAATGTTAAGAGATATAAAGAATTAGATAAAAAATGGTGTTAGTCATAAAATAATTTAAAGTAAGAAATATTAATGCATTATATAAGTTTAAAAGTATTCCATACAAAAAATTCTAACACATTACCCAATTATAAAGGTTTCAACTTTAAAAAATTTTAACAGATTTTTGTAAAACTTGTCAAAAGAAGGTTTTCAAGGATTACTAAATACAAATCTTAAGTCAGTTTTCAAAATTCAAAATGGCGGATCCAATATGGCAGACTGTTAAAAAAGCTTTTTTCAAAAATCGATCAAATTTTCTGAAATCTTACCTTCTGGGTCAGTCTCTCTTATATACTCTCTCATTCTCTCTTATTATCTCCTGTTTCATTACACTTACCGGTTTTATGGTCACAAATCCTAATGAAATCGAAAATGTTACACACTTTGTGCTATGTAACGAACTAACGTCTATTTGCTATAAAGTACCTACATGTAAAAGAATTTTGCACTTGTTAAATACTATGCACCGATGCGATTATACATGAATACTATTTTCAATGCATTTTTGTAATGCTGAAAATAGTGTTGAGGTTGATAGAACCAATTTTCTCTCTTTCTATTATAAGAAATACTGTTGAAATTTCTGTATTTGTATTTGTTAAATTTTTGAATAAAATTTGTTTCCATGCAACTGTTAATAAAATAAAGAAAAAATTGTAAAATATTCACAATAATTATTTCACCAAAATTTTTCTCATTACAAAGTATACACAGAGAAAATTACTACTTTCGAAGTAAATTTTGCTAAGTTCGACATAAATTTTATTACGTTTAAAGAACATATTTGTAAACAAGTTGTTCATTTCATGACCATTTCGCTTCCTCAAAATATCAAAAACGAATTGCTTAATTTAATTTTAATATGTTAAGGTAATATTTCAAAAAACGCAAAATTTGAATTTTTGTGAAAAACAAAAATATTGATTAATTTTATAAATTTTGATGAAATGTGCACTTTGTATATATCAATCGATTCGTTTTCTTGTAAGGAATGTAATTTTGAGAATAATTTATGAAAATATTAAGATATAAAAAAGTTATTTAAAAAATTAAAAAATTGAAAAAAAATTTTTTTTTTAATTTTGAAAAAATTGTATAAAAAAAATGTTGTCGATAAATTTGAAAATCCTTGTGTCAGATTTTAGGTATTAATAACTGCAATAAACCTGCAAAATTTTAGGACAATCCATTAAAATTTGTTTGAGATAATTTGTACACAATTTTTTTTGACATACACACACACACATACATCTGGACATTTGCTCAGAATTTAATATACATATATCCTAGATGAAAATGAGTCCATATAACCATGTTTTGAAAAATTGAAAATCGTCACGAATGCAAAGCTTCCTTGTGAAAAAGCAAAATTAGTAAAATTTACTTCAAATGTAGCAACATTTTCTCTGAAAGTAGTAAAAGTTACTTTATATTTTTCTCCGTGAAAAAAACTAACTGCATTGAAAATCCCCTAAGTAGGCATTTTCAAACAGATTCGTTAAATTAAAAAATTTTTTTGGCGCTATTTCGAAGCCGCTATTTTTAATTTGGAATTTTCGACAACAGATTTGGATTCAGCGACCTTAAAAACTCCCGAGTAAGCATACATACATACAGGGCATGACATTTTTTGTGTCGCTATAGAGGTCAGTGACAGTGAAGAGGTTAATTTAAGAATAAAATCTAAGAGGATTTTGGAAGAGGAATTGTTCTCTCAAAACAAGAATATTTTTCTTCAGTGTTTAGAATAATTTATCCTTTTTGTATTTTTCTTTAGTAATCTAATATTACACTTTATTACTCGTTATTTCACTCCAATCATAAACTATAATATGCAATATAACGACTATTATAAAAAGAATGTACACATGTATTCCCCTTTCAATTAAAGCACAATAAAACTTTGAAAAATTAATTTCCCTCTTCTCAAAAAACCTAAAAGGAGAATAAAATCGAAATATAAATTTATTGGAGAGTAAAAAATCGAGAATCAACATTATTATGCTAATGATCTTTCATATTCGATATCCAGGGGGACATATCACTTTTGTTAAAAAAGTCACTCGGAATTGCAAATAAGTTAATCACTCGCATCTTAGCACGTGCACCGGACACGATACGAATTCGTTATTATTTTCATAGGACTCACCATCAAGTAGTGAACAAATATGTCGGGGGTGTTGGAATACATGCAGTATATAGTGAAGGAAGGTCGTTTTCGAACAAAGGCAAGGTCCTGATTGTCCCGTGCGGCAGTGACAGACTGACTCACAAAGTCCCCGATCGGTTGATCCGATTATTTATCGTTGTCCAAAACCTTCCCCTCGAAAATCCGTCGTTTATGAATGGTGTCTTTAATCTCGTTAGAAGCTTCTCTGCATTGCATATTACATATATTCTCATTTTCCCTAAATTTCAAAGTTTAGTAAAAACAAAAAATAAGAATTCTCTTTGCGCAATATTTTATTAGGTACATTCGATTTTTATTTTTTAATTTACTAAAGTTAATTTTTGTATACACCACATGCAGAAAATATTTTCTTTCTAGGTCTAGACAAGGTCATTTTTGATAGCTTTATAATTATTATTTCATAAATTTTGTTTAAAAAAATCTTGTTCATGATATTAATAAAAACTACCATTTAAAGAATAATTTTGCAATGTTTGAAGTAGATTTAAAAATAATGTTTAAAAGTTCCCAATTTGAGAACTAAAACTGACCACTCTGTAAAGAATTGTTCATATAATAGTAAAATTGTAGAGAGATTAAAATTTTATTTGAAATTTTTATTTTTTAAATTCGAATTGACCATTTCAATAAAATAATAGTTTCAATTAGCGCGGATACACTTTAAACAATAGGCGAGTTGAGTGATTCCGATGCCCTACAGGTGTTTCACGCTTCAAAAAATTCCAGCACAAAAAAAGGAAAGAAAATCACATCGTCAGGCAGAGCAATACGTTTTTATAAAAGAGGGAAGGAAAAATCACAAACTCGAGCTATGAGCATCGATCGCAGTAGGAGGAGAAGAGATGACTAAAGGTAAGAGGTTTATTTAAATAAAAAGAAGTTACGCTGCCCGATTCAATTTCGCCGTCGCAAAACTTTTACCTCATAGCGCGGAGAGAGAAAGAGAGAGACTTTGCAACCTTGAATTCCCTCCAAGCAATGGCAAAATAAATCAAAGTAGTCGGCGCGCGCGACAAGAAATGAATGAAAATAAATTCTTTTCTTCTCGGTAGGTATAGTATGTATAAACTTTTATTAAGAAAAATCTTTGCGTATATGGAGAAAATTTTTTCTCTTTGCCAAACTTACGGCACAAGTTGTTCCTTGTGAGTGTTTCTAGTGTGTAGTCTGGAACTTTGATATGAGTATCAACTTGTTTCAAACTTCCAGACTACTAAATATAAGTTCCAATATTAGTAATATGATGAGGGCAATAATTATTTGTGGGCTCGAAACAGAGTGATCAAATTTCAAGGTCGCGATTGAAATTTTGATCCAAAACGGGTGTGACTAGGGGATTTATTCACTATCCATATTGCCTAAAAATCAACCCCTACATAAATACCCAAACACAGTGGGGCGTCTCTTGTAAAGCTGGTTTTAGTTTAGGGTTTGGATAAAAAGCGCGTGCCACCTAAACACTCAGTTGCTTCAGCTGTGGTATTACACGAAAGGGAAAAACTTCAAAAAAAACTTGCTCAACAGAATAAATCGAACGTTTTTATCGTCTCCCTCTAATTTATGGGATTAAAAAAATCCAACTGAAAATTCATCATTTCCTACAATGGCTTTTTTACCCCAAACACTACTATCATTTCAACTTTATATCTTATGGTCATCAAGGTCTCCAAGATTTCTTAAAGATTAACATCTAAAAATGTACCAACTATAAAATAAAAATAATTTCTAATTTAAATGTAAGAAAATTTAACTTTTTTACGAGAAAAAAATATATCACCTGTAAAAATGTGTTAGAATAGAAATTTTTGCTAGAACAGTTCATTTGATCAAGAGAGAAAAGGAGCTTTTATCAAGATTGTAATAAAACACTTTAACAGTATTTCATGGTCACTGAAACTTTGACAGCAACGGAGCACTATTCCATTCTTTTCCTCGCTCCATGAAAGATCCATGGGAGCTTGGCTGGCAAGTCGATATCATCAGAGGGAAGGAACGCTTCAGTGGTTTTTGCAAGTCTATGTATAGTGTCATGCAGATTTTCAATTTTTTTTTTGCATCATATAATTTCTATTCGACGAAAAACCGTTAAATCGTCGTTAACTTTCAAGCAAATAAATTCAATTGCAACTTTTGAAGCAAGATAAGAATAAAGTAAAAAATCTAAATTGAAGCAGAATAATATTTCTAAGCTAGAAGGAAATAAAAAAGGAAGAAGATTAAAAGAAAAAAATTTTCCCATGTGGATAAAAGTTGAAAAATAAAATTGCCCATAAATTTTTAAATCCAACATCTGGACAATAAAGTAAGGAGAAAAGTGCAATTAGCATATAATATGGAGGTTGATATTGTCCCCTTTCCTTGAGTTAGTCGATGGTACAAATTATAAGGGAGCCTTGAGGCGAAAATATAAATATATTCACTGGGCAGAAAACCCCTTTTGCCCTAACGAGCCCACCAGTATCGTATTTCATAGCCTGGTGCATGCGAATACTAAAACTTATTAATTCCAATTAATCGATTAAAAAGTCCGACTTGCAAGATGCATCACAGAACACAAGAAGACACTTAAACTCCCGCTGCGTTTCAATATTATCGAATATCTAACGATCGAAGCGGACAGGCATTTTATTATAAAGAGACACACACAAAGGACGTTACCAATAATAAATAAAAAAACTGAAAATGCTTGAGAGAAACGATCGCTTCAATAGTAACTCTACTGATCAAAAATGTAACATAAATAATA
The DNA here is from genome assembly GCA_032872475.1 of Leptopilina myrica (nomen nudum). Classification (NCBI taxonomy): domain Eukaryota; kingdom Metazoa; phylum Arthropoda; class Insecta; order Hymenoptera; family Figitidae; genus Leptopilina; species Leptopilina myrica (nomen nudum). The sequence goes on from CM065463.1 coordinate 38,394,519, forward strand.
TGTAATATGATATTTTTAGCAAAAAAAAATTAGAGCACAAAAGAACTCCGCCAGTCTCAGCAATATCTCTTTGTGTACATAGTTTGTATATCAGATTGCAAAGAACTTAACACTGCGTGTGAAAAAACTACAATTTTTATTCATACTTTGTCTTCGTAAGTTTTATATTGATTAAAACAATTAAACTTTTACTGTACAGAGGAGAAAAAACTAGAAAATTTTTTATGTCATCAATAAAACATAAAATTAATTAATTAAAATTTTTATTTAATAGAATTTGATTGAAAAGAATTTTCTTTAATCCTATGTAATGGAATTTTTAATTTGTACTAAATTCTTATTTGTCAGCAATTTCTTTATTGCGGATTGATTGGTTTTTAAAATTCTTACATTACAGAATTTTTATTCAAAATACTTTTGATTTGACACAAAGTTGTACACATTTACATACATAATAGAAGGATTCGGTAAAATGGTAATTTTAGGTTTAAAAGTGCGACTCTTTCGAAATTATGTTAAATAAAAAATTTCTAAATTGAAAATTCAATTTAATAACTTAGAATTCTTTAGTAATTTATTGTCTGACTTTTTTAAAATAACAATTTCATCAACCACTGTAGTAAAGAGTTTTTGGAGTCACAGATCACGAATCCGATGTCATTGTTGCAAAAATTTCAAAATTCGAAATGGCGATATTTTTTAACTAAACTTGTTACTTGGGATTTTCTTAAGTCGCTAATCACGAATTTGATGCTAATTTTGACGATGGCTGTTTACAAATCCACGGACAATTTTCTCTATAATATAGTTAACTATATAGGTACCTGTACCTAATAATCAAGATCAACCAAGTGGAGGTTATTTAAAAAAATTTAAACTGAAGGATCCAAAATGGCAGACGTAATTTTTTAAAGTTAGAATTGGAATCAGCGACCCCAAAAACGTTTATATATTAATTTTTATGAATATTTGTTTGAAATTAAAAAATTTTGGCCGCCATACCAGATCGATATTTTAGGCCAATCATATAAATCTTTTTTAAAACAGTGGAGGGGTTAATTTATTGTTACATAAGAATTTTTGTTTATACAGTTAAATAAATTTGTAAGGCATTGTTGTTTAAAAATAAAGAATATATTAAATTTTGACACAATTATGAATTATTGAAATCTTAAATCGAAACAATCTGAGCATTAAAGGATTTAAACAAACATTCACCACATAGAAATAAGATTATAAAACTATTCAGAACTATTTGTGATAAGTAGAAGTCAATTTTGGACTTCTTATCTTTCGGTACATGTTTCTTTAAAACCAATAAAACAATTTGAAAGTTTTTGTTTTTAATTTATTCCATAAGGTTTACAGATACTAGATAAATAGTTTAACATTATTATTAACTTATATAAACAGATATTATATGTCAAAATATAGAAAAAATTAAATGTTTTTTTTTACATTTTGGTTCAAATGTTTTATAAAAACAGTTATGGTACATCTCATGTTTTGTAACTACTTACTTGAATACTTGATTATATTTTCAATTGTAAAAGACCAACGCGAAGTCAATTGGATAAACATTTTTTAAGAAAAGTGTACCGAAAGTTGACTCTTTTTGCACTGCAAAAAAGGCGTCTAAAAATAAGTCGTTTAGACGTATATGAATGTCTTATGTAAATAAGTGTCGTATTTGAGCGTCTTAATTTTTTTTACAGTGTTTGCATTTTTTAAGGCGACTGAGGCATCCTCTTAAATGAAAATTCTGCTAAATGAAAATACTAAATAAATTAAGAATTTAATTTGAGAAAATTATAATAAATATAAATAAGTAAATTTAATTTAGACTTGTAAATAACAAATTCTATCAAAATGTAATAAAATAGAAAATCGTATTTTATAATTTGGCTCACTAAAAAATCTTGTTAAATGAAAAATTTAATTTGTTACTAAAACATATATATTTTTTATATTATAATTTATGTATTTATATTTATATTACAATATTTAACTGCTTAATATTAAAATAATAATTTTTGACAACCAGTTTGTTAAAATTAGTTTTAATGAAAGTTCATAAGTTTCTACCATACTTCTTTTGGAATCGATCATTTAAATTTGACGGTCAAATTTTTAAAAATCACAATGACACATTTAATATGTTAGATTTCTCTAAGTTTTGCATATCTGCTTTAAAATAATTCATTCACATCGAAAGTGTGTTTGTGTTCAAACACAAAGACAGTTTAATATTAGAAATTGTGTTGTGTTCAGAACACAACATACTACAAATTAATGATGAAACGAGTTTATGTTTAAACACAAACAAATTTTAATAGTAAATTGAACTCGCCACATGTGTTTTTCTCGAACACAAACACATTTTATTATTGGAACTGTGTTGTGTTCTGAACTCAACACAATTCTAATATGGAAATGTGTTTCTGTCTATAGAATGCAACATGAACTCAACACAAACGTTTCGTAACTGTCCCTGCGTTAGGAGTTATCGGGATTGTTGATAATCGATTTGACATCATATTTTAGAAATTCAAAACAGCGAATGCAAGAAAAACGATCTTTTTGTTAAAAACCTAGGATTGATAATTAAACTGAAAATTGGTCTTGAATCGAGGGAAGAAAACTAAAACGTTCCCAATTCATTGCGAATACGGTTGCAAAGACGCAATGTCATTAGAAGAGAGGAAACACTCTTTGGAAATTATACGCGTTGCTTATTATGATGCCTTTAAGGAGCAAAAGTTAGGCCGCTGGCGCTCTATTAGGGCGTTACAGTGGCCTCACGCGCGCCATACAGCAGTTATATTGAAATAGTATCTGACATTAGCGCCTTATCTTTCTTTTCCAGCCGAGGCGTGAAATATATTCGCAGCTCTCGTCTCCGCGCTCAACTTCCCTGCCCCTTGAAGGCGTTTTGCATTAAAAGAGATCGTTTGAGAGAGATTCTTGCGCGTCGTCCCTGTGATTTATGCTCGAAACTCTCGAAGGCGAACCTGTTACAATAAGGGAGGGCAGCAGAAGCAGCAGCAGCAGCAGCAGGAACAGCAGCAAAAGCACCAACAAACAGACTCTGTATAAGTACATACATAGTGTGAACTTTCCGAGATGGAGAACACATTTTCTGTGTCTGAAAGATCATTTTTGACGATGAAAGCAATACGAAATAATTTGCAAGTGCAAAGAAAGGAGAAGAAGAACTCAAGAAAGTCTGCTTGGCGTGACCGTTCCTGACTCGATGCGTGACTAATATACTCCTGGTATATATATCGAGTGCAATGATACCGTAAAAAAGTGACCCAACCTTTCCTTGCACATATTCTACATGTGAAAAATATGCAAGGCGAAATGTATGTCTGATCCCTTTCTATCCACTTGTTTATGGCTTATCATAAAACACGCGCACAGGATTAACCGAATAAATAATCAACTTAAAATAGATCACCTGGACACGAATATTTTTTTCCCTTCACGGCAAAATAAATCCTACATTAGTGGTTTAAAAATAGAAAAGACAATATCAAAAGTTTACTTTTATCGATATTTGTTACCAAAAAGTCCGCAAGGTTTTTAAAAATGAAAAATACTAATACATTAAAGGAATTCTTTATGCATTTTTTATTCTTAAAAAGCATTGCGGACTTTATAATCTCATAAGTAAATTGAATTACATACAAAATGTTTTTAGGTGAAAGATAGCGCCCCATTCTAAAAAGAGGGATTCAGCAACAACTTTTAGAGGCTCGCCTCATACCTCTTAAGTTTCTCCCAACTTTCATGAGTGACGTATGTAAGGAGTTAAGTTTTTATCTATCCAAGCGTACTTCTGGCCTTTGTAACGTATCACGCTTCAATGTTGTACGCAGATCCTTTTGTGCTAGTGATAAAATTCAAAAGTTCCCCCAAACTCTTTATTTTTTTCTCTCAGTGTAGACAAAAACTTGAACCGTAGATATATCTGCGACCGTGATGGGAAAAGTAATGGGTGAAAATTCTCGTTTGTCGAGAGAGAAAATAAGAACTTTTATTATCGGGTAGGTTAAAATTCCAACCAAATATATTCTTTATCTACTGATTTTCCTAATTAAACTTAAAATTCATCTGAAAATATGATAAAAGATAAATTTACACACGACATATGGTGTAAGATGATCAAAGTCAATCGATTGGAATGAAGCGATGATTTTGGTGCAAGAGAAAATTTGCATATTGATACGATGGAAATGGGAGGAAGGAAGGGGGGCTTTTAATTAAAGCCAGAGACTTTCAATTAAAGGGCATCCTCGGGCGAAAAGGCCGCGTCAGGTAGAGCGGGGGCAAGATGATAGGCGAAAGAATTCAGAAAATAATCGACTAAAGCAAATTATAATTACAATTCATAATTGAAGAAATAAAATAAATACATAAAAAACCAGAAAAAAATGTTTACAAAAATACAATTTTTTTTATAAATATTCATTCTCGAAGAAAAGAAAAACATATTAAAAGAGCAAGTGGTAATTGAAACGAATGGTTAACTTTTTTCGTATTATTTTTTGTTTGTTTTCTTACTTGGAATTTTCTAAAGCTCATCCATTGGAAGGTAGAAAGACTTGGGGCTTTTGCTTTTAATTCGATTTCGTGGTCCCGATACATTGGTAGTCTCTCACGTTCCTTGGCGCAAACTCCATTATCCCTTCGTCTCATACATAGAGAAAACGAAAAGAGGGAAAAAGAGAAGATTCCACGCGCACACGGACAATGGATCTTTTCAGATCAAGCGAAAGAAATCAAACGCGTACACCAAGAGAACATGGCTCACTTGAAATCTAATGGGCTAATTAGCGAGAAAAACTCAAGTATATTGAGAGGACACGATGCACAAGAGTATTCGAATCTTATACCAAAGAGCACAATTTATTAACAAGCTGTGCAGAAAAATGAAAAACAAAAAAAGAACTTGAAAATATAAAAACAAAATTTAAGTATAAAATACGTGCTATTGTGCCCTATTGATTTCAACTTTAAGCACTAAATTTAAAATAAAAAATTATACAAAGTGAAATTGAAAACTTGGGATTTTTAACCTTATACAGACTTATTCTACAGAGTTTAAACTATATTTTTAAAAAATATTTACTTTGATTAGATGAGCCTTTTTAAATTTGGTTGAGCTTTGAAAAATGGTATAAAAAGAGGTGTATTCTCCGAGGGTTAAAATTTAATTACAAAAAATTGAAATTGAAGAATAAGACTATAAAATTCTTTGACAATTCCAGGTTTGTTAAGACTGTGGCAATCCTGTCATACAACGATAAATTAAAAAAATTTTAAGTACTTTTTGAAAATGTTTACTAAAATATTTTAAGGAAATAGTAAATTACTTTTATTATTATTATAATTATTAATTATTAATTTTATATTTTCATAAAATATATAAAATTTTATTATATCACGAAGAGAAAATATATTATATATATATTTTGGAAATTAAGTATTTTACTATTTAGGGAAAAGTGCAACGAAATAAAATTTTGACATAGAAAATAATAATCAGTGACAGAAATAATAGGAAATTTAGTAAAGTTATGGTAAAATTCTTGATATTTGATATAATTATGGTATTATACTAAATTTCATATTATTCCTTTCACTGCTTAGTATTTTTTTTATTAAAACTTTCCTTTGTCCCAAATTTTTCCTAAATTGTGCAATACTTTTACAAAATTTAATATAATTTTCTTTTCTCCGTGTATTATATTAGTATTTTATTGCAATTTTTTATTTTGAAACTAACTGTTGTTCGAATTAATAAAAACCTTTTAGTATAATTAAGACAACATTTTTATTTGAACTTATAGAACTTGTATGAGAACTTACAGAATTCTAAATTATGAAAATAAAAAGTTTAATTAAAACTCATAAATCTATATTTTTCGAATTTTAAGTTTTGAGACAACTATTTTTAAATGAAAATAATGCGTAATCAATTGTAAAAGTTTTTCAATAATTAAAAAATTAAATTAAATTTCCAAATTCTTATCAGGGCTTAAAAAATATGTATATAGAATTCGAAAATTTTGAAAATTTCAGAGCGTTTAGCAATTGATATATCATATAATTTAATTTTTATGATTTTCATGGTTTAGAGGTTCTTAAGAAACACCCTGAAGGAGCTAAATAAATTATGACAGTATCCTGTTTACTGTCGCGTGGGTCCGCATACGAAATTAAAAATAAAGAAAAATAAAAAGTGAGAGAGAGAAAGAGAATTGTGGCTACTTGTAATTAAAAGCTTTCAACGTTCAGGCAATTTTCCAAGTGGTTTCACTTTGCATAAGAAGCCATGGTCTCAGACATCTTTTATCCTAAAGAAAACTAACCGCACTTTTAACAATTTCAGTTTAATTACAGTAATAATTAGCAATTTTATTTTTACAGACTTAAGAAATTTTTATAATCGCCACTACATTTCTGTTCTCCTTATCGAGAAACTAACAATAATTTTAAATAAATAAAAGCAGAGAACCAAATTCATAAAATCAGTAAAGAAATTTATTCAACTCTAAAACAATTCAAAGAAAGTTGTATTTAGAAAAAAATATATACTCTTTTCACAGCGATAGGCAGAAGGACGCTCTGTAAATATACTTTGAAATGCATCCAGAGTAAAACAATAAATATTTTTCTAGAAAAAAGTAGAGAGAGAGAGAGAGAGGAATTTTTCGAATAAATATTTCACGTTCCACTCACTCCTGCCTTATACTAAATGATAATTACATTTTTTACTCTGTTCAAGATAAAAATCCTCCAACTTGGCATGTGTACTTGAATGACTTTCGAAAAATGTGCGCGTAAGTTTCCCTTCTTATTGTCGCTCGTTGTATCGCCGCTTTCAAAGGAAAAGTAGAAATGATGAAATTAATAAGTTCAGGAGAAAATAGCCCTCTTTTTTTAAATTGAAAAATAAGGTACTTGTTACACTATTTGGACTTGCAAATATGCCAAAGGTGTCTTGAGAGAATACATATTGTTCCTTCAAAGAAAGATTTATATTTGTGATCGTAATCATTGTGCTTTGAACAAACCGTATTTTATTGTATGAATAGTGGTGACCATTTAAGTGTAAACGTACTGCGCTCTTCCGGCTTTGAACGTCGTTTCCACCTGCCTAAGAAAGTTAGTCTCTCTCTAACATACAGTCATATTCACACACCAGGTGTACTTGTACCAAATATAGTAACACAGTTTACCAATTTTTGAAATTTATAAATTCAATTTAATTTTTAACTTTATAAATAGCGTTTTACTTAATAGTTTTTATCTATTTACTATAATTAATTAATATCTATTTTTACAAAAAAATACAAGTTTTACTACACACTGTCTGCAACTTTTGCGTAATTCTTGCCATTTTTAATAAAATTAATAAATTCCACCATTTTACAGTACACTAATCAAATTTGACTACATCGAAAGTTGATTATAATACAATTAGTTAATTTAACTATTTTTCAATAAAATTACAGTAGAAAAAATAGTAAATTTTACATACTATTTCTCCATAAAATTTTAATTGTATCATTAAATTTGACAGCAAGCAAAGTAAATCTAAGTAAGACTAGTAAATTTTACTATTTCTGAAAATTTTAAAAAAATTTTATTACTTTTTTCCAAGTAAAAATTAGAAAAATCAAGAAATTTGACTTCTTCCGAAAATTCAAATAGAATTATTAAATTACAATTTCCGAAGTAAATTCTTTGTAAAATTATAAGTTTTTTATTTCTGGAATAAATTTTAGAAAAGTTAATTAATTCAGAAACAAATAGAAGTAAAATTAAGAAATTTGACTATAGTCATGAGGTATGATTTAGTACCAAATTATTTTTTTCTTTAACATGTTTTAGTCAAATCATTAAAAATGAAATTGAATGTAGCAAAATTTATTCCGGAAATAGTTTAAATTATTTTCTAATCCAAAAAAAATCATTATATGAAGAGAATCAAATAACGCTTGATTAACGAGGAGATGAGTTTGAATTGTGGTGAGTAAATTAGCAGCATCTTAATAAGTTTCAAGATATAGTGCTAACGATAATTAGATAGTCAACGGTCTCTAATTAGTGCTGTAATGAGAATATGGGGTCGTCGTCGTTGTCATCGCATCGACACTATAGTTTACAAAATAGCCGGCGGAGCAAAATTCTATATATGTAAGTTTATAATTATAATTTCTGTCAGGACAATTACACAAAAGAGTCAACGATTTCAAACATGTATTATTCTCTGAATCAAAACTAGACAATTTGAAATAGCTGCGCGTTCAAAACGACTCTCTCAGGAAACTCTCGTTTGATATGCGGAAAATTATTGCACCAGTTAATCAAACTAATGTTTGCATGTTAATGAAACCAACTCCAGCGTCTACAATGATGAAATATATATTCGCCTAACAATAATAATTGACGGGGATTTCTAACTATACATTCAGTTTACAACAATAGCCAAAGTATTATTTACAATTTTGATATATATTATATTTATCTTTAAATAATTAAGACCGTTCTGGTAACTGAATCTGCAACCAAAACAATATAATTATAGACGTATAGTGGAGACATATAAAATTTAGGGAGAGAGAGAGAGAGAGATGACCACTAATTACTAATCCGATGTCTTATTTTTAGAATTTTCGAAAATTGTTCGGATTTGATAAAAATTGATTGATTGATAAGAACTAAATTATGGAACAATTTTTTTATTAAAATCCAAATATTTATTTCTAAAAAGGTAGTTTCAGATTGCATGACTTTATAGATCCCTGTTGGCTGTTATGTTACAGTTTCCGGTCACCGAAAATTACTCCCCTATTGTTATCCCTAGAATTCTCATTAGTTGGCCATTTGATTATACTTTGAAAGAGTATTTAGGTTGTGAACGAAGTATGTTGAAAATTAAGTCAATATTAAAGGGAAGTCTTGAGCGAAAATTGGTTGCTCGTATATAGTACGGAAATGGCTTTTACGAGTCCATGGAATGTGTTTAAAGTCTTGCTTGTGGGTGACAACAACTATGAGAGTGGCGCATGTGTCAGATGAGGGGTCAGCAACATTCCTTGTCCGCCATGTGGACCGCAATATTCGCGATGCGAAACTCGACTTCCAGGCATACACACTCACAGACACAGCATTCAAAACATTCCTCCATTCTTAATAAGCCAAGTTTTAATCCTTCATTATTAAAAGAATTTACCATCATTTTATTGGTCAACCAGGAATTACAACAATTTTTTTCCTTCGACGATGATGAAAATAAAAAAAGAAAAACAAATGAGCAAGAAAAAATGTAAAAGATACTGGCATACAATAGTAAAGACAGTTTGTTCTGTTCTAAGGAAAAAAGAAGGTAAAAAACGTGTAAAACAATGTTATTTTGACTGCCTAAGGGTCTTTTCCTCGTATATATATATTTCCGATCGAATCGATGAGATAAATTGTAAAAAACAGAGAGAGGCGTTGAGATTTATATGTATTATTTTCAAAGTGTTTCAGATCTGGAATCTTTTCGAGTTCCGAAAAGATAAGTCATGTGGAAGATTTTGAGGATGTTAACGCCTACAGCGACCGTATCAGAGTAGCTTCTCTCTCTCACTCACTCACACTAAAAGCAAAGTTGTTATTTTGCACCTGCGTTAGAGTGTATATATACTCGTCTCCTAAGCACTTGATCATAGAGTGGAACAACTTTCTTCTTGTCCCATGCCTAAAGGTTATGCGCGTATAACATAAATCAACGCCCGCGCACAGTAAAGTCCGATGTCCATGATAACCTTTTCCAGTGTGTGACATGCCGCAACTACACGCAAATTGAAACGAAAGTGAATTATGTGCCACGAGAGCAGATCAAACAACATAAATAATGAATTGAAGGAAATCATGTTTTTCCAAATCACAAAACCGCGCAAGATATATTATCAATATTTTATACACTTTCGTATATAAAACAGTCAATTATCGTCCGGAGGTTTGACATTATAAATATTGTGTCCCGCATTCACTGAAATTCTAACACAACTAAATCATTATTTTGTAGTATTTGCTAGTAACCGAATTGTCATTTTGTCTAATTTTCTATCAAACCAATTGTGGTTTAAGGAAATTTTATTTTGACTGAACTGATATAATTTGATTGAACTGATGTTTAAGTAAACTTATTTAACGGAACTTATTCTTAAAGTAATTATCAGTTAAAAGCATTTTATTATATTTAATTTTGGTTTAATTGATTTATTATAGCTAAACTGTCATTTATACTAATTTCAGTTTTATTAATTTTTTTTAAAGACAAATAATTTAGTTCTGTTGGCTCGGGCTTCACGATTCATATTTTTTTATTAAATAATCATCTGTAATTTTTTGATTTTTAAATTTGTAATATTTTTCGGTACAACACCAATCGTTCTGAAATTTGTAATATTTTTCGGTACAACATCAATCGTTCTGAACTTTGTAATATTTTTCGGTACAACATCAATCGTTCTGAAATATCTTTAACAAATGCAAAACAATTTCTTTTGGAGACACCTAAGAAGATTATCATTCATTTGCTTAATTCTCAATATTTTTCATGAAAATTTGAGAAAATATTGTCCAAATGTTGCATTATTATATGACAGTTGATAAAATAAATTAACTCTCTATAAATCACCAAAAAAGATTATGATTCTAAAAAAAATTCATTTTTTCACCCAAGTAACCTTATTCCCCCTCTTAATTGAAGAATAAAATTTAAGACGATTTTAAAAGAAAAATTTTTCTCTTAAAACAAAATTAATTTATTTTGGTGTAATTTACTGTGGTACTCACGGAAGAATAAAATTTCTTGAAAATGTGATTTTTTGAATCCTGAGATCAGAGAATGTAAAGAAAAATAAAAGAAATTGAGTTTAAAAATTTTTAGTCAATAATATTCAAGAAATAAATAATTATAGTAAATGATTGTGATTATTATAAACATAATATTTTTCTAAAATTGAATGTAAAGAAAAATTGAATAACTATTCCAGGCTGAATAAACTATTGTAAAAAGAAAAATTTTTTCACATAATTCTGTCAAAAGAAAATATGGTGGATTAACCCAATTCTTTTTATTCAAAAAATCGTTTTTAATAAAGATTTTATTAATTGAAAATTCTGCTAAATAATAACAAATAGTATTGTCACACAAAAGAACAATTACTCTGCAATTTGTATATAAACAAATTCTGTTTTAGTAAAACAGGATGGCTACAAGTTTCAGTTTATCAATTTTCCTAAGAATTTACTGACATTGAAATTATTTTTCGAGACAAAATTTTTTTTACAAGAAAATTTAAAACTTTACTGAAAATCTGTAAAATTTGTGAATTTTAATAATTTCTAAAATTGATAATTATAAATCTTTGTTAATTCAATTATTTTCTACAGTTCTTAAGATGTAATATTTTCAAAAAATTCTAATAAAGAAATTCTTATTTTAAAAGTATTTAATTGCAATTAAAATTCTTCAAAAAAATTTTTTCACCAAAAATACAACTTTTCCAATTACGTTTTTCAATATTTATTTCAAAAATTACTTGCAAATTTCGAGAATATCAAAAATCAGCACAAATTCCTCTAATTATCCTGCTAAATCCAATAGAGATATCTCTAACTACTCAGAAGTGAGACGACAGGCGGGAAAACACTTTTTAGGGACAATAAATTTTTCCCGGATGCCCTTGTAGTTATTTTTTGCACTACAAAAATTGAAATAAGTTGCATTTTATACTTAAAAATGTGGTATTATGTTGCAATCTTTGGAATAAAAATAAAAAATGTTGGAATTTTATAAAACAAGTTCAAATAAGTCTCAATTTTCTTAATTTCCCTGACAACATTTTTTTTCTCCTCATTTCCTTGACATTACTAACAAGAATGTTGTTTTACTAATATTTTCCTGACTTTACTGACATGCGACCATTCTGTAAAATATCAATTTCATTTAATAAACATTTTTAAAGTACCATGCAATTTTTATTTATTTACAATCAGAATTTTTAATTTCAATATAACGGGAATTATTGCAAGAAAAATATATTTTAATTAAAGTTGTATCAAATTGGAAAGTAAGAGAATATGTCCACCATTCTTAATATGAAAATAATTTACAACGTTATTAAACTGTAATAGATTTCAAGTAGATCCTATAATTAACCGCTTTTAATTTCCACAATGAATATAAATTACGACTGAAGCATAAATAACGTGTATATTGAATTTTGGACTTGCATCTATCTATATAGATATTTCTCGCGTTTGGTATATAGAGAGACTGAGAGAAAAAAGCATAAGAGAAAAAAAGCTTTATGATCTACTCTATCATTATAAAGCAACGTTATAGAACTCCACCTAAAGTCGTTTGGATTTGCCAACTTATTAAGACACTTTTGTTTCACTTTCACTTTACGAGCAGCTTGAAACACGATCAACAATGCGGAAAATACAATCGTGACTATTATTCACCATAACGGATAATAAATTTTAAACAATTCTTTTACTCTTGATTTGTTTCTCTTCTATATTTTATTATTATTATAAAATCTCTACTTTATTTAGCAAAAATTATTAAAACACCGTTACTCGTGTCCTATATATATAATAATTCTTTCTATATTAAAAAAAGATTCAGTTGTACATTTTCCGTTACTCGTTAAAATATATAGTTGCGGACATTTTTTTTTCTATTTTATTTTCAACTTTATGAAATCATTACGGAATTTCTTAATAAGTTGAGTGGGACGTATATATTCTGAAATAAAATGACAGTTAAGGAATAATATATCTCAATTGGATATGGCTCGGTTCATATAATAGAAATCTTTCATTATAAATTAGAATTTTCAATTGACATATATAAACGCGAAGATAAAGAAGGCATTCACCTTGATATGAAACGAGATTCTCGTGAAACGTTTGACGCATTTAAATGAAATTAAGATCTCCAGTAACTAAGAAAAGAAAAGTGAGGAGTTGGAAAATTGTGTGAGGTTTTTGAAGGCATTAAAGAAACGAATCAAGGAAAATAGGAACGCGGTCAACGACGTTTCCATCGTGCGGGACCGTTTGTTCAAAAGACGAGAGAAATATATATATATAAGAAAAGTGGAATGAGAGAAACTAAGTCATTAACGTTGGAAGTCAACGAGAAATTATGCGAGTCCTTAATTAAATTTCTCGATTTTGCACCGTTATCTTTTAGTCAGATTGTTAAGGACGATGTTCAAACTCTCGTTATCATTTCTAAACGTTGATGGTCAAAGGTTACCACCGAAAATTTCTCCAGCCTTATATATTTTTAGACCTGAATTTTAATTTATTGCGAAAAAATTATACTTCGCACAATTTCCTCTTCGGACTAATTTAATTAAAATTTAAAATGATATTTCGAAATTTATAAGTCAACTTTCAATTCCTTTCAAACATTATAATAAAATGTATATTTTATACGTAGGTAAAAATAAGTATATTTACCTGAAAAATTCGCCTCTCAAAATCATTAAATAATATATCTGACTTACCTAAAACAAAAAAAATATACATGATTAATAATAAAATTTTAAATTGCAAATAAAAAAATAATGAAGAGATTTAAAGTAATAATAACTATGATAAAGAATAATATTTTACTGCATATGACTTTAGACTTACAAGAAAAAAATATAAAGAAATAAAAAACCTGGAAAATGAAATGAATAAAATCGTTTTCGCTCTAAAAATAAGACGAGACAAATATTCATTGTTAGACACATTTTCAAAGATTTAAGCTGTTTGTAAGTGAAAATTCGGAACAGGTTATTGTTACGCGTAATTAACTTGGCGCAATTTCTTGAGAATTATGCCTTACCGAGATAAGACCACGAGTGCATATGCTTGTAGGATGCTACTACTGAGAACGGTCACGTCAAGTGGAAATGTAATCATTAGCAAGGAAGACGAATGGCCTAATAGCGTTCTCGCTCTCCCGACCATTAGACCGTTCCATGATGATGGGATAGTAACAAAAGATATAATATGAAATCAAGAAGTTGATTTCTTACACAGTGCTATTTTCTTTAATTCCCTTTTGTTTTTTTCTATTTATTTTTCATTATTCTCAGGTCACGATTTATATTTTCTTGTTCCGATTAAAATCATTTCAATTGCAGATCTAGATTCGCAAAACAGAAAACAAGACTACGTACATTTTTAACGTCAAGCCTTTTTCTATATACCTGCATAAAAATAAGAATTCTGCTTGTCATGAATATTCGATAAAACATTCCTTACAACTTTTTAAATATTTCGAAATTCATAATAATAATAATAATATTGAACTGAATATTTTAATAGATCAAATTTCTTTACAACTATTTATATAACTAAATGTTTCGTTAAATCAAATTTTTATCTGTAATTATTTATTCAAATAAATGTTATTAATTTATTATGAAATTAACTATTTATATACAATTTTGTTTCTAATTGAAACAATTTTTTTTAGGATCCAAAGTACCTGAGAATGTATGATCCTTATGCTTGAATCACAAATAAGTTACTCTATTTCAGTTGTAAATCAACACTCTCTAAACTTAAATTAGTAAAAATGGTTACTAATTCGATTCATAGTGACTGACTTTTTGCTTATGAATGAGTAAATTTTACTAAAAAATTAGTAGCAATTACTGATTACTTATTAGTGAAATTTACCAATTCAATAGTAAAAAGTTTACTATTTCGAAATAGTAAATTACATTTCTACTACTTAAATTTAGAGAGCAAATTCAAATTATTATTATTATTATTCTTAATAAACTAAAAAAATTATTTCTATTTTATTACATCTGTAATATTCACGAGGACATTAAAATGTAAATAATTTCAATTACACTGTACAAAATATTGCAATTGATTTAAATTACAAAACGCTATAATAATTGCCCATCATGTAAAAAAATTGTGAAATAAAATATTGTGTGAAAGCATAATTATTTTCAAGTCAATAATTATATCTCAAACGGTAAATGTAAAATGAAGCGCGGTACATGCGTATATATAGTTATAATAAGGGAAAGAAAACGCAGATATAAATATATAAATGCCTGGTTATTTCGTCGCGATGAAATTCCAGGGTTTCACGCGATAACTCGGATCTTATCAGTGATCGTGTTCTGTTGAAATTATTAAACATATATATACTATATATTCTCTTCTCCAAGAAGTTCAGAAAGAGAGAGCGAGAGAGACGGAAGAAAATAGGTGCCTAGTTACTAAATCTCCATGGTAGCAATGAGCCCCGACAGGCCTGTTATTTTCGGAAAGCTATACGGGACCGTAACACACGCAATTACAAATTAATAAACGGTTACTGACATACTCTTATGACCCCCTGGGATGATTTATATCTTTAGTGTATCCTAATTGCCTGTTCGTGCATCATCTCGATGCATCGGACCCATTTTTTGGGGTGCAATATTCGCAAAAATTATAATTTCAAGAAAATGGAGGAAAATCAAGAAAGAAAATTTTACATTGTGGGAAAATAAATACCTCGATTTAATGACTGGTAGGTCGTAATTAATGATTACAAAGGGCATAAATATAAGGGGGCCGTTCATAAACTACGTATCATTTCAAGGGAGAGGGTGTCAAGTTATTTGATATAATCAACAGAAAAAGTAGCACTAATGTAACAACATAATAGCACTAGTAACAACTTATTTACAATGGATAGGGTTCAAATTTCCAAAAAGGGCTAATATCACTTTGGAAAAAGTTTACAATGTGAATATTATTGGGATTAACTTATTAACTGAAAGATTGAGAAGAACTTTAAGAATTATTGTTTTATCCCAAAATTGAGTGCATGCTTAATAATTATTTCAAGAATCAGAATAAGTATACCTGCATGAGGATTATTATAAGAATTGGAGATAACCTTTAGTATCAGAATAAAGCCATTTTCGAAGACTGTTTGTAGCATCAGATAAAGCATCCGTTTGAAAACTCATTTAGCATTAAATATTAGTTGAGCATTACAATAAGAACATTTTGAGAACTATTTTTAACATCAGATTAACTATCAGTTTGAGAACTAGTATTGGTATCAGATAGACGCAGTACTAGTTTGAGCAACAATTTTAGCAACGGATGAATTATCAGTTTAAGTATCAAGAATCATAAATGAAAACTAATATTTCCGAACTAATTAGTAAATATCATAAAAAGAAGAAAAAGTAAACGAATTCCCTAGCACAATGGAAATCGTGTACACTGCATCAAATCGCGGAACGGATTAGGGTGGCAGGTGTTGATTGTGAGCCTTGCGATGTAACCAACGAGTTGTTGGATGATACGAAGCACTATGCCATGCCGTTAGTAAGGAGACGGTAATGACCCTTTAACCTGTAACCCCCAAGTAATTACGGAGTTAACTGATGTAAATTACAATAATTTGAGCCCAGGAAGTAAGGGTTCTCATTTGTTTCGGTAGTTTGAGTCGTTAAGCGCTTGGTTTTCGCTGCAGAATCCGCATTTGCCAAAACTAACAATATTCACCCCAGTAATCTTTTATTTTTTAAATTATATTATAAAAAAGACAAAAAATAAATAAAAACCCAAACTTAAAGCTTTAAAATATCACTTCATTTAAAAACCTGTGTATAAATATACACTCGAATAATAATTAAAATTCTAAACTTAATAATTCACGCAACAACGCTTATAAATACCGGATTTATTCTCATATTTTATTAAAGGTTTCATATTATGGATTTTCAATTATAAATTGTTTCAATTCCTCATAAATTGTATTTAATACAACATCGCATCGCAATGAAATACTTCAATAGCTCAAATATACAAATTTCAAACGTTAAACTAATTTATAATATTTACAAAAGAAATTAAATTTTTTCATTTCCTATATTACCAAGTTGATGTCCACAAAGTTGATCAACGAAAAAAAAATTGTTCACTGTATAAAATATTTAAAAATAATGCATCAATTTAGACAGAAAAATATTTAAACAAAGAGATTGATGTTTATGTTTTAACGATAATTGTAGTATAAATAAATATTCAATTAAAAATAATATTTTATTAACATTAAAAAAATTTTGTTGTTGATAAACTTTGTGGACTTCAACTTCGTCCTATATTACTACTATACATGAAATTAGTTTCCCAGTTCATTGCACTTAATTATGCAGCAATTGTAGGAAGTAAAACATTATAATTGATATATAGAACTCGTCTTTAAAACGATGTTAATTAAAATATTTTAATGTCCCCTCGATCTTATCTTATCTGTCAAGTTCTTTGTTATGTGTCACACTGAAAAAGATGACAGTTCCCAAGTCACGAGAGATGACTAATGGTTTTCAAGTTAGAGACTCATATATGCAGAAAGGGATAGGAAATATAATTTTCTTGTTAAAGAAAATTCCCTTACAACATAGGAAGAAAATTTTAACCCAAAAATATATATGTATTACATTTCTCTGTTCAGTAGCAGTATACATATATACACGAATTCATATAGCAAGAAATTTAAATTCTATAATTGTCTCCAAAGTTACTGAAATGTAACAATAAAGTGTCCAGGTAGTGCTTGCGCTTCAATTTTCCCACGTGAATCGCTCCTCGAAGTGGAAATTCCTTGCATTACAAGTTCCCACGACAAAATTTAATTTCAAACTAATTCCATTATTAAGAGAGCTTAGATCGTAATAATATTATCATTATTGTTTAATCTAATTTTGCAATTTATTCACATTTCTTATGAATCTTGCATGCAATTAAATTCCTCTAACGGATTACATCTTGTTACATTGGCTAAAATCTGAATTAATCACTTTCGACTTTTAAATATAGGACCGATTTGTTTATCAAGTAAAACAGTAAGCGTTTTAAACAATACTTAGTCAAAAACTACCAATTGGTAGTAGAAAACTATTTATTCAGTTGAAGTCTACACCGTTAATAGATGAAAACGATTTTTTTTTCTTAGACTTATTTTTATTTTATTCAATTTGTTATCTTCTTTATTTCTAAATATATTTGATTTGTACTTTCATTTATTTCTGAAAATATTTATGTTGGTAGTAGAGGTGCAAAAAGCCCAAAACCCTATCGGGTAATTTCGGGCATTTCACTTTTCGGGTCGGGTCGTGCTTCGTCAGTTCGGGTTGGGGCGGGGTAAAAAAAATCGTCAATGCATGTGCTCAAATAATATCTTAAAAAATATATTTAAAGTACTTGGATCTCTCTCAAAATTTTTATGCCTAATTTTTGAAATGTTTGCTACTTTCGAAATCGGTCTAAACGAAATCCACAATTTTACTATTTCGACTAATAGATGTATTACTACAAAATTAGCAGTTTTCTAAAAATAATTATGAACTATTTAATGGATAAACGAATTTACATTTATTAATTAGTAGAAAACTACTATACTTGAAAACACTTTGAACTGAATTTATTTATGGTTCAAACTATCGTTGAATTAAACAATTTTTCTTTAAGTTTTTAGTAATTCAAACTATATTCCATGGTTGAAACGAATATATTTATTAAAATTACCAAAGAACATGTACAATTTTTGTTTTTATTTTCTTCGAAATAAATTTAATAGTCGTTTATTTATGAACCTTTTTGTGAAATTTTCCTTTCTTCCATATATACTTCTCTCTCTCTTCCTCTCGTCGGACTATAAAAGCCTCAAGTTTTGAAAAATCTGAGGTTTTTTCCACTTTAGTGCCGGGATTGGATAATTACCTCCACCCCTCGATATCGAAAGTTTGTGGGGTGCAAATAAAGTCAGAATAAAGTAGGCGGTAGCAGCGATTTCCGTCGTAAAGCTACGCCATTTTTCTAGTCGTGCTATGGTGCGAAAGTAAATCAGTCTCGGTCGCAAATACGAAAGCGTATAACTTATATCCTATGTAGTGGGGCGTAAAAAGAGAGAGAGAGAGAGTAGGAGTGAGAAAGTGTTCTCTCTCTCTCTCTCTCTACTTTTCGGTAATTCTTACCCAATTTGAGGGTAGGCAAAACCATTGTCATTGATATATGTTGTACCCTTTTGCGTCCACAGACGTTCACCTGAAAGCAACCATAATTCACATCGTTCTCTGGCAGTATGGTTAACGTACAGTATGCTTATACACATATCCGGGAAGATACATCACAATTTCATAAAAAGGGATATTACAAATTTAAACTTGTTCTCATGAAGGCAAGTGCACAAAAAAAGAAGGGAACAAAAATAAAATAACTGTAATTCTTATTTCTTGTAAATAAGAAAAGACATTGTCAGCTGAATTTACATTGAATATAAATTTCGAATTTATTTTTCATTCAAACAAAATTTCAACTCTTTCGATTATATTTTCATTCTCTCCTTCTTTTTAAATGTTCGTTAATATGACACGTTAAAAGTGAGAGACTGCGGTAAAATGTCCATTTTTAAAATTGTTTCCATTTCAGAATAGAAATTACCTGACACAAGGTAAATTTGTTTTATGTGAAAGGCAATTCTTTTCTAGTTTATATTCTTCTTTTTATACAATCGAGAATTCGCAACTTTTTTATATTCGTAGAAAGTTTTATTTTTCCACCACACACACACATATATATGCATCATTATGAGAACATTGTGCTTAATAATTTAGTTCACTTTTCCGGGGCACAAAAAAAGGAACGTGTATATGAATTTTACTTTTTACTTTCAAGTTGCATTAAAAGGGACGCAGAATTTTAACGCATCGAGGGTATATTATCCAGGGCAAGGAAGGGTGGACTTTTCAAGCCCGCACACGTTCTATTACGACTGTAATTAAACATGTTTATTATCCAGGAGCAGTACTCGTGAGCCTTTAAGCTTACTTGGATAACTATGCCAACATTATCTGATTCTCAGAGCATTTTTTTTTCTTCATTGTTCTCTGTTCATAAAAAAAGAGTGCAAACGAATTATAAAATTTATTTATGCGAAGTTGTAAATTAAGTTAATATTATATGGAACACTGATAATACGCTTTAAAACAATAAAACAAAAGCTTGCAAATTAAAATTATAACAAATGTATGGAATTTTTCGTTTATTCTCCTTTTTTTAATTTTTTTCTACTGATGATACAGTGTAAGACGATAAAACTGAAAATTGCAAACTTTTTTCCTCTTTCAAGTATGAAAATTAACATAAATATATTATGAAAATTGGTTTATTTGTTTTTATTTTTTCCTTTTCCTTGAAAAAGCCTTTTTTCCAAATAGGTTGGATAAGAAGAAATGTGAGTTACTCGCTCTTTTTTAAACCATTACAACCGATATCTCAGTTCCCCGTCTCTTTTGGTCTGACATTAGGTCCTATTCGTATGTAAATTTGTTTCGCCTTTAAGGGGAGATAAAACGGAAGGTAGGTAAATATTGTCACGGATAAGGCAACGTGTTCTGTTCAATGATCCGTGAAGTTCTTGTCAGACACACAGAGGAGATAGGGGCCCAAAGAATAGTGTCATTTATAATGAAAGCAGATAATTGCTTATGTTTTTTGTATTACTATACTTTATCCAAAAAGTAATGTGCAAATTTAAATACACATCTACTGAAAAATATTTCTCTTTCACTAAACTTGATTCCTTTACTTTTAGTTATTATTCATAAAAATGCATTTTTTGAAAAAATGGTTATACAATGTCTTGCTTTTAAAAACAAAAGAAGTCTCTTGAATATTGAATTTAAATTCAAGGAAGTTTTGAGAAAAATCTTCGATATAAACTGCGCGAAGCAATATTTATTTATCTATCGTTTTCGAATAAGATGAATATTGATTGCAGGGAAAAATTACCATTTTTTTCTCCTCCTTTCCCCTTACAGTTTCTCATTTTCTATCTCACGAATACGTTGAATACGAAGAATTATACGATTTCTACGCGACAATAGTCGATAACAGATAACGAAGTTTGAATCGCTATCTCTTCTTTTCTTTCTTTCATTCTTTTCCGAAATAGGAGAATCCAATTCCGCGCTCTTGATATTTCATGGAAATCGCGTACCTGGGATGAGGGATAAAACGGAACGAAGCGGTACCTAAGGTTCACCAGAGACAGAGAGGGAGAGAGAGAGAGAGACAGAAAGAGAAAGAGAGGTTTTCAGAGGGGTTGGATGGTCAAAGTACCTATCGATTGAACATTCGCTGAAATATTTAAACGCTATTACCGTGCGGGGCTCGCGTTTAGTTGTATAAGGGCAGATATATTCGCCTAACAGTCCTAACCAGTACGCGTTGAATCCCTTTTGCCCTTATCAAATATTCCTCTCCCAAGTGTAATGTGTGCGTTTTACTCAGTTTTCTCATATGGATAAGTGCGCGCCCCAGCATCCGGTTTTCAATTTCGAAAATTATTTTTCCAACTCACTATATATAATAACTGATTTTAAATTTATCACAATTTAAATTCATCAGCATAAAATAAATGAAAATACTCTTTTCATTTTTTTTCTTTGTTTAAAACTATATTCTACTCTCTATAAAGATGAATTAGATAAAAACAAATGATTCAGAAGCAAAAAGTCAGTCATTAATGCAAACAGTAATATTTTTACTGACAAATAGTTCAAAAATAACTGCCCCGTGTAGAAATTGAAAATAGACTTCAATATGAACCTAAATAGATGCCCTTTCGCAAGTGAGGCGCAAACTAGGAAAATTCGTCAGGACCTGTCTAATTTCGTCACGCTTGGAATATCAGGTGATGATGTGGAAAAATAGAGAGGATTTCGGTGAAGTTCGCAACGTTTATGATCAACGATTGAAAGAAAAAAATTATTTTCCTACCAAAAAAAATAAAAATTTATGTTGACAAATTTTTTTTTGTAAATTATTATTTAAGATATTACCTACTTTCTTTACAAAAATTTATAAAAATTTGCTTAAAAATTATTGTTTTTCAGAAATCGTTGACTATAAACGTTGTAAACTTCACCAACGTTAGAGAGGTTCTAACTAGATCGCCTTGTCAGTGCCTGAGTAGAATATCAGAATGTGTGAATTCCAATAGAGGCATTCTAGTCAGGGCCTGATTTAAATATTTAATAGGGACATAAATAGATCCATTTAGATTTGCCTATCTGAAAAAGAAGACATTCTAGTCAGAGTCCGGTTATTACCTATCTAGAAATTTCTAGTGTGGTTAGCCTTACTAATTCCTTATCAGCGCCCCTTTTTAAATAAGGTGAAGTAGGGAAATTTCTACACAGGTGATTGTCAGTTACAAAAAACTAGTTTTTTAGTAAATTTTTTTCGGCTCATTTAATTAATTAATTTTAACTAATTGTTCAGTTATTTTTTACTGAAAAACTGCTATTTTTTGACTGAAAATTAGTTATTTTTAACTAACTTAGAAGCCAAAAGTCAGTCACTGTTGGTCAGTTAAAACCATAATTCTTAACGAAATCAAATTAAGAGAGTATAAAATGAAAAAATTACCAGGAAATTCAGGGACAAAATATAAAATCAAAGAGAATTTAAATATAAAACACGGGTTATATTTTTCAATCCACAAGGAAAAAGATAAAATCTCTGAATTAAAATTTTTCAGAAAAAATGGACATTTATTATTCTCCAAAGTTTTTTAACTAAAGGAAACGGGTTTGAATTAGCAGGGACATAAAACCGGGAGTTATTTTTTGCACTTTCAGACTTCAAACGACCAAAAAACGGAAAAAAACTCCCTGAAGAAATATGCTAGGCAATCGTTTATGCTCTCTCGACAGGTGTAGTAAATTTTGCAATAAGAAAAACGGGCAGGTGACTTGATCTGCATTTCCTGCTTAAGAATGGCGCAACTTCAAGTGATGCTTATGTGCTTTCATATATGAATGCCGAATCACCTCTCATTTAGTATTATGTACGTCAGGGTGGAGGCGAATGTGTCCACTCAGGCGAATAAATAGACAAAGTGTGATAATGTCGTGAAACTGTTATTGACTGCATACTCGTATGTCTGGAATGTCGATTGGTTAGATATGCAAGGTGCTGGCTGAGGCGCCAAATAAATTGAACCTTCCACTATATATAAATATACAATGCAAAATGAGAATATGCCACCATAAATTTTCATTTTTTTATGTTTTACACACACAAAACAAGAACAAAAAATTTCCTTGCTTTCTGATTCAAGTTTTTGATGACTTAAATTTTTCATTTACCGCAAATTTGTGTTTTTACTACCTTAAAAATAATGTGTATTAAATAGTCTTTTTCTATTTAGTGTATAAATCAAATACACAATTTAAGTGTACCAAATACCCGAAAATTTCTATCATTTTTTTAAGTTTCTCTTTTTGTTAATAAAATATTAATTCATCAAAAATTAAAGAACAATAATTATCAGCACCAACTTAATTTTGGAAATTAAATTTTAAAGGGAAATATTTTTTCGTTTAACACCAACATAAATAAATTAAAAAAATTATATGTATGCTAGTTATAGCTTCTTAAACAATATTTAACTTTAAAATTTAATTACGAAAATTAAGTGAGTGTTTATAATTGGATGCCAGTTTTAACTTCATTTATTTGATATTAATTATATATCACCGGTTGATTCCATTTTAATTCAGACAGGCTATATGCACGTAGGGGAGGGTGGGGCAAGACGGGTTACCGGCCTTATTTGACAAACGAATTAACAAATCGCGATTATTTTTTACATAATACTGCACCGAGACGATAGTTTCTTGTTTACAAAATTTAAAAGCTATGAGAACAAATCTTTTTTCTGTTTTACTAAAAAACTGTTTTCGACAATTTTTTCACATTTTTAATAGGTGTTTATTACTTAATAATAATGGTTAATGAACTGCATAATTTTTTTTTAACTGGCAAGGGTTACATGAGAAGGGAATTTCGTAGCTGCGGGCAAGATAGGGTAGGGGAGAAAATAAAAAAATAAGAGTGACAAAAAAGAAAAAAGATTGTCAGGTTAAATCACGAATTAGCGATGATAAATAATAAAGTATTTATTCAATAATTTTCGTTTTTTTGCTCATTAAACCTTAAGTACCCCGTCTTGCCCCACCCTCCCCTACTGACAAGTTACTGAAATTGACTTCGCTGAAACAACAGTTGCCATAAGCTATATTTATTTAAATTATTATTTAATCTAATTTTTATTTTCCCAATGATTCATTAGCTCTAATTTTTATTTTGAAGATGTATTATTTAATAGAATTTTCGTTAGCCTGAAAAAACATTTGCCATTATTTTTATTTGTCCAAATTGATTGTTTGGACTAATTTTCGATTTGCAGATACTTTATCTTTTATAATTCCTATTTTTCTAAATCATTAATTAATTTTTTTTTATTCGAAATGTAATGAGTTATATAAATTTCATTTAATCGAAATGTCATTCGTTATAAATACCATTGTCTCTAATAATTATTTATCAGTATTTAGTTTATACAGAATTGTCATACAAAATATAAGCCGGCTGAAGCTAGCAGTCGTACTCAGCACCTATCTTTAAGCGTCAACTACTAATATGTATCTTTATCAAATTTAATAATACTTAATGATTAAAAAAACATCGAATATTGTTATTTAAGAATCAATAAACACTAAATAGCAAATTTAGTAGGTTTTTAGTCATTAATTTCATTAATTAGTTGTTGACGCTTTAAGATAGGTGCTGAGTTCGACTGCTAGCTTCAGCCGGATCAAAATATATTCTATTTGCTCTAATGTTTATTTAATAAGAGTTTCCCATATCCAAAACAATAAAAGCTACCACCAACGCTTTAGGTCAAATGAGATTTTTCTCGTATGGAAATTATGGAATTTATCAATTCTAATTTTTGGTAATTCTGTAAAACGACGATTCGATCAAAAAAACAATATATCACATACAAATAATGTGTTATTACTAGTGAAATAAATTACAAATGATTTCCAATACAGTTTAACTTTTATTTTTAAAATATTTACCAAGTTTTTTCATTTTCTTTTATTAAAAAAATTGAATTTTTAAAAAATCTGAAAGTATCCGGACACTTTAGAAAATGTATGTACGTCACATTGAACGTCTTACAAAATCTTTTTTATGTTGACTTTCTGTGAACATTAAATAGATTTTTCAATTTATTTCTATCACATGGTCTATTTTCATTGTAGTAAATATAATTTGATGTTAGTTTATCAAGTTTAATAATTAAAATATAAAATATTTTCGCACATGTCCGGGGCTACCCGACAAATTGTTAAAGGTTGGAATTTTAATACTCGTATTTTTGCTTATTTTTTTCCTAAAAGGTTGGATTATTTTACAAACGAATTTAAGCTAAAGGTTAAAAGACGCATTCTGTTCGATATAAAAAAATGTAATTAACATTCCAAAAATATAAACACAAAATATTTATCAAAAAGCTTAAGTGTCCGGGGCTACCCGAATCTCCCCGAATAGAAAAATTTAAAATCAGATGAAATAAAGCTTTGGAAAAACGAAAATTAGGTAAAACAATCTTTTTGGCAAATAAACAATTGGTTAAATAAAAATAATGGCAAATGTTTTTTTGCGCTAACGAAATTTCTATTAAGGAATACATCTTCATAATAAATATTTAAGATGATAATTAAAAATAATAATAAAGCATATTTTCAATAATTTTCGTTTTTTTGCTCATTAAACATTAAGTACCCCGTCTTGCCCCACTCTTTCCTAAGTCAAATTACACAGGCCTAAAAAATTTAAGATTTTGTCAGACCCAGAAACCGGACTAGTCATTTGCGATATATTTTGTCACTACTGCATGTACTGCGCCAGTAATCTACTGAAATTTGAATCAAATAAAATTTTATTATATTAAACTTCCGCTAAATGAAATTGAATTAAAGTTTGGTTTAATTAAATTAAAGTGAAAATTAAATCAGAATTATAATGTGTTTGAATTTTGTTCGATTACAATTTTAATCATAAAATATTTTGATGAATCAATTGAATCATTTATAATAATAAGGTAGATGGATAATTTGCAAAAATTTACACTACCGTCCGAAATTGTGCGAACGCTAACATCTCGAGCTATTAAAAAACACACCCGCACAGAAACAGTGATAACTCGGTTAAAAATGAAGCTAGATGCTTTTTTTAAATTGCATTGGAAAGCTTATTAAATTTCCAATGAAATGCTACTATGTTAAGTTGTATTGCATAAATAGGAAGCGAGATATCATGTTATAAAGACAAAAAAATAATTATATTTTTTTCGGAATTTCTTACTCTGACTTTGACTCCCGGCACAGTTTAGCAAAGTTTATGAAAAAAATTGTTACTTTTACAGACAATTCCTTGTAACCTAAGCTTTAAATAGAGACCAAGAACAGCAAAAAATATTTACGGGTTCGCGAGATGTTAAAAAAAGAGTCGGACCGTGCAAAGCAGAATTTTCAATCATCGATTTCTCTAATTCGCCGTTGAGTCAATTACTTGTCTATGAAAAAAGTGTCGAAAATTAATTTTACCAAGTACATTCCTACTGGGATCCACTTTTTAAATATCGATATATAATAAATTAAATTAAAAAATAGATCTCAGTAAGAATGTACTTAATAAAATTAATTTTCGACACTTTTTTCACAGACAAGTAATTGACTCAACGGCGAATTAGAGAAATCGATGATTGAAAATTCTGCTTTGCACGGTCCTACTATTTTTGTAATATCTCGGGAACCCGTAAATATTTTTTGCTATTCTTGGTCTCTATTTAAAGCTTTGGTTACAAGGAATTGTCTGTAAAAGTAACAATTTTTTTCATAAACTTTGCTAAACTGTGCCAGGAGTCCAAGTCAGAGTAAGAAATTCCGAAAAAAATATAATTATTTTTTTGTCGTTATAACATGATATCTCGCTTCCTATTTATGCAATACAACTTAACACAGTAGCATTTCATTGGAAATTTAATAAGCTTTCCAATGCAATTTAAAAAAAGCATCTAGCTTCATTTTTAACCGAGTTATCACTGTTTCTGTGCGGGTGTGTTTTTTAATAGCTCGAGATGTTAGCGTTCGCACAATTTCGGACGGTAGTGTATTTTACATAAAATAAGACGATTTGAGGAGAGCCAACTTAAAAAGTATCGTTTCCACATTTACAGCTAATTTTAAAAACAGACAAAACATAATCTGTTGCTAAACTAATCCTTAGATAGGTACTTAATCTGATGATAAAACTATAGTATTTGAAACAATCATAAATTTAACTCTGATTCTTGTTCTCATACAAATTCTAAATCGACTGCTTCAACTACACTGTAAAAAATTTAGAGAGTTAACGGACTCGGGAGTAGGGAGTTAAATTTTTAGAGTTAAAAATTAACTCCAAAAGAGAGTTAATTTTTAACTCCCTTCATTTAACACCCGCGGGAGTTATTTTTTCCATGGGGAGTTAGCATTTGGGTGTTAAATTTTAACTCCTTTTATTTAACTCCCCTCGCATTAACTCCCAAATTGGGTGCGACTTTTATAGACTCCCTGGGGAGTTAAAATTTAACTCCTTTTTTTTACAGTGTATAGTTCTCAAACAAGCACTCGATTTGAAGCTAACAAAAATTTGACAAAGATACCCTAAATCTGAGTCTAAAACTGTTCGTCAAAGAGGAGCTTAACCTGATGCTCGAAATAATCCTCAGACTAAGTTCTTAATTCTTATCGTAATCCATAACAAATACTTAATTTAATGCTAAAAATAATCCTCAAAGATGACCTTTATCTAGTGCTAAAAGTATAGTTGTAAATTGTAATCGTAATTTTAAAGTAGAACTAGTTTAATCAAGGATATTCTGAGTTTGACATTGAAACTGATCATCAATAATAAATAAATCTTCAAACATATTAAAGTCGTGGCACTTTTTCCATTGAAATTCTAGGTAAAATCGAAACGACATTAGAATACTTTATGTGATGCCAAAACTATTCGGAAAACATGGATTAAAAGTTATCTTTAATTATTTATGTAAACTTCTAATAAATAATACTTAATTGAATGCTACAAAGTCTTTAAACGGATGTTCTTAATTCGATTCTAATACTAGTCAAGAAATTACTCCGAATATTAAAATTAATCCTTACACAGGAACTAAATAAGATGCTAAAACATATACTCAAAAGCATCCTCATTCTAATGCTAAAACTAGTTCTCAAGAGTATTTTACTATCTGTCGACTCTTAAGAAATACGTATTATTATTTCTACCTGAGAATATCTTAATCCGTTACAAAGTTTGACTGCACATATAAATTGAAAAACAAGTAAGTATTTTTCTTCCTTCTATACAGCAGGAAGAGAAAAAAGAGAAATTGATCAGGTTTAATAACGCCTCCTGCACGCAAACAATGAAAAGTGTCAGACTAACGTTCTATAACCTTTAATAGCTCAAAGATAGAGATAGAGATAGAGAGAGAGAGAGAGAGAGAGAGAGAGGGTACATAAGCGTTGTATGCACACGTGTAAAAAGTCACAAACATGCAAAAACTAAATGCTTATACACATTGTATGCACATGTATTATATATGGTATACAAGCAAGCAGAAAATAAATGGAGATTCAGTGAAACTTCCACAATAAATATTGACTTAAAGTTTTGAACATGTAAAACATGACGAAGATTTACCTTCGTTTCAGTTATAATATACAAACTGTTAAAAAGATAAATAAATAAAGTCAGCAAAAAACGTAAACTTAAGGAAAGTTCGAAAATAAAATAAACCAAGACATAAAACTTCAATTAACAATGTAACTATTTATTATAATATTAATTCGACTATTCGTTACAGAGTTCTAAAACCCGACTAATTTGATTTTCGTATTTCACACTCTTATCGCTTTTTCATTTTCGTCAATTTTCGTTGTTTACGATCAAAGCCGAAACCTCAACCTTGACTTAGCCCTATACATACAGATATTTTAACATCCTCCCACCATCGGATTTTTTTCTTTCATTTTTTTTTTTTACAAATCGTTAAAATTATATAAAAATCCGATTACTATAAAATATTAAAATCATACAATTAAATATTAATTTCTACGAACACATTTCAATTACAATTAATATCGTTGTGGTTTACGCACTGTTCGTCCACTTCTCGTAACATAACATTCCGGTGTATCATTCACACCTTCTTCGTTGTGTGTAACAATAACATCATCGTTTTCATTTACACTCACATCACACGAGTCATCTAATACAGTTATCGATCTCTTCTTTCTCTCATTATACAAATTACGTAAATCGTCTGGGCACACATTATTTTCAACTTCTAAAGGGCACAATTTTTGTACCGGGCGAATTAAAAAACCTGACGCGGTCTTCAAACGTACCACTCTAACAATGCTATCCTTTCCAGGAAAAATCTCTACAACTTTACCTAACGGCCACTCTATTCTTTTATCACAATCATTACTGATAAGGACAACATCACCTACTTTAATCTCTTTATTTTTAACGGAACGCCTGGACGAAGCATAATTTAATGTGCCTAAGTATTCATTACGAAATCTCATTCTCAATTCATTTTTCAAAACTTGTCGATATTTATATCTACCTTTAAATTTGTTCATGTCAAAATTATCACAATCAGGTACTCCCGATTCTTTGATTTCTAATAAAAACATATTTGGTGTGATTGGTACAAGATCATTCGGATCTTCTGACAAATAAGTTAACGGACGAGAATTAATGACAGATTCACAATCACAGAGGACAGTCAACATTTCATCATACTCAAGACAAGCTCTACCGAGCACTCTACGTAGCATACGCTTTAGAATTTGTACTATTCTCTCCCACCAACCTCCCCACCAGGGAGAGCTTGGTGGATTAAACTTCCACTCAATTTTTTGTAGACTACACGCGGTACTGATATTTGACCAATCAAGACCCTTCAATAAATTAGCAAAACCACTAAAATTAGTACCATTATCACTCCATATTATACTCGGACGACCTCGCCTCGCTACGAATCGACGTAAAGCCTCCATGAATCTGTCAGTGGATAATGAATTTACTAATTCAAAATGTACGGCGCGATAAACTGCACAAGTGAATATGCAGATCCAGGCCTTCCGTTCATTCCTTAGAAATACAGGTCCCGCAAAATCCACGCCGGTAATCTCAAAAATTCGTGCATCACGTACTCGCTCACGCGGTAGGGGGGCGGTTTCTACTGTCATACGTTTAGAATCTTGTCTCTTGCAAACTACACATTTACCAACAATACTTCGTGCTATTTTTCGACCATGGATTATCCAATAATCCTCACGCAACATACTGAGTAACGTACTTACATTCACATGTCCATAATTTTCATGTTTTTCAGTCATCAATAATCGAACAAGAGGATTTTCTCCTAACAACACTATTGGACATCGAAAATTAAACTCATCTTCTCGATATAATAATTTAGACTTTAAACGGAACAATCCATCTTGATCGACAAAGATCTTCATGTCTTTCATTCTAAAATCGTTCATTCCTTCAAACGACTCACGCTGTATCAAAAACAAAACCTTTCTTTCAGCCTCATTTCTTTCAAATAATGTTAAATTACCAATTCTTTTTTCTTTGTTCTTTTTATCACAATTATAAAGAAAACGTTTTATCCAAGCAAATGTCGCAACAACTTTACAAAATTTAGAGACGTTTGGAGAATAAAATGACACACATTTCTTGTTTACATTCACACTAACAGACTGACTCATAACTTCATTCTTTTCCAAGCAACACAATGGCCCAGCTGATTTTTTTAATTCATTACTTATTTCCTCTTTACAATAATTGACACTCGAATCAGGCCAATCTTTCTCAGACTTATATAGCCATTTTGGTCCCTCCCACCATTTTTCATTAACAAGGGTATCAACGTAACATCCTCTCGAGGGCAAATCAGCAGGATTCATTTCCCCCGGGACGTGTCGCCACGAACTATGACTGGTGATACTTCTGATCTCCTCTATTCGATTCATAACAAACGGACTCCACGAATAACTCTTCTGAATCCAAAATATAACAGTGCTAGAATCGCTCCAAAAAAACATATTTTCTTTCGGAATTCTCATACATTCCAAGGTCGTAACTGCTAAACGCGATCCCATATTTGCCGCCAACAACTCGAGTCTTGGAATGGTAATAGCCGTCAATGGAGCGACTCTAGCTTTCGCCGTCAAAAAAGTAACCCTGACTCTGGAATTCGTTTCTATACGAGCAAATATAACTGACGCGTACGCTTTTTTGCTAGCATCGCAAAATATATGAAAAGACAACTTTACATTCTCGTTATCAGAAGGAAACACCCAACGATCGAAACGTATCTCTTTCAAGGAAATCAGATGTCTCAACCATTTTTTAAAACGATTCTGCAACTTCTCGTCAAGTTCATCATCCCATTTTACTTTCTGAGCCCACGTTTCTTGCAACAATAATTTAGGCATTATCATGATTGGGCAGACAAAACCGATGGGATCGAAAATCTTATGAGCGTATGACAAAATAACTCGCTTTGTAATTTTCTCCGATAAAATATTTTCAATGGAAGGTACATTCAATCTTAACGTGTCATCTTCTTTATCCCAAATTAAACCCAAAACAGGTATATCACGTTCCCCTCCCTTCGATTCGGTATACTCCCACCCTCTCAAATCAAATGCCGCCTTAGTCATTGCAAGTTGAGAGTCATGTTTAAACTCTTCTATTTCTTTTAAAGTGCTCATACTCGCAACACAATTGTCAACATAAAAACTTTCGGCTAATATTGCAAGATTCTTTTTTACATTTTTATAACAAGACTCATTTTTACTTTCGGACGATTCTCGCGATAAATGCAAATTAATCACAGCGCCCAATAAAAAAGGACTACAAGAAACCCCAAACACCACCCGCGTATGACGATAAACAATAATCTCTTTATCTTTATTGTACCACAAAAATTTTAAATAATTACGGTCCTTCTCGTTTACAGCTATCTGTAAGAACGCTTTTCGTATGTCAGCTACTACTCCGATTTTTCTAACTCGAAAACGTAATACAATCGATGAAATTAATTCGATCAAATTCGGAC
Source organism: Leptopilina myrica (nomen nudum) (assembly GCA_032872475.1). Lineage (NCBI taxonomy): Eukaryota > Metazoa > Arthropoda > Insecta > Hymenoptera > Figitidae > Leptopilina > Leptopilina myrica (nomen nudum). The sequence goes on from CM065463.1 coordinate 38,426,680, forward strand.
CTTTTTCTAGACAATCATTAAGAGAAGCTAAATTTTTACCTTTTGCTGAGGCGTCATAAACAGGTCGAAGTGGTGTTGTACTACCTTCCTTAATCACTCCTCGATGTGGTAGAAAATGTCCTTTGCAGTCTGGATCCGGATGTTGAACTTCTTCGATGATTCCATCTTCCCTCCATTCGTTGAGTATCTTATCATATTGCTCGTAAGAATTTGTAGCAATTAATTTTCTCGTAGTTGATTCCAACCTCTTCTTTGCCACTTCAAAATTATCACACAAGGGAGGGTGTGACTCTTTCCAGGGTAAACAAATCTCATATCTGCCCTCTGTATTCACAATCACCGTTTCTCGAAAGTTCAACTCTGTTTGTTTTTCATGATCTTTTTGACACTTTTCTAACACTGGATCTTTAATTCCTATCAAATCTAAATTCCATAAATCACTGACCATTGCTTCTCTTTGAAACATCGAAATTGCTTGTTCGGTGAGTCCTTCTGTACCATTCTGAGGTACCTCTCCCATTAACGTCCACCCGAGATGTGTCTCAATTGCAGTCACACCACACTTTAATTGCTCGATCCTACCTGTCATCAGTTTTCCAGCAATATCTGACCCTATTAACAATTTAATCGGTCCAGCATTCTTCGTAACGTCTGGTCCATCAGAGAGTTGAATATTCAAACTACGAATCTCCTCCATCCATGGTCGATTTTCCCATAAAGGAATATGTGCACATATTGATTCCTCATCAAAAACTTTAAAATTGCACAAATATTTTTCTTCAATGTCACACACATGGATCAGATATTTTTTATGACTTTTAACCTCGGACGACACGTTCCCAAACAGTGAATGAATCATCTTATGCTCGCTGAGTGGTTCATATTCTAACATTTTCAAAACGTCCTTGGTTGCGTAGGATCTCGTAGAGCCTGGATCAATAAATGCACGAATGACAAATTTCTTGCCTTTATTATGAATGACAACTCGTAATGTCTGTAAAATCACTTCCGGTCCTTTCGTACGATTTAACAAAACATTTTCCTTCATAATACTCTTATTGTCAGTTTGTTTGGTACTTATCGTCGAACTTTTCTCACCAGTAAATTCTGGACACATTATAACAAAATGTTTTCGATTGCACCAAGCACATTTCACGAAACAACGACACTCTTTGCTCCTATGACCGACCTTAAGACAACAAAAACATCTATTTGCACGACATACCACTGCTCTACGTTCTGCTAGTGTCATCTTTCGCGCTTGCTCACATTTTTCGCTATTATGATCACTGTCACAGAAAACACAAGACACTGATTTAACGTCCTTTCCATTAACATGTAAACCCATAGCAGACGGTATCTCTTTCGTCGACTCTGCTCGATGTTTTTGTTTTTGTCCTCTTCTGTCATCGTTGCGCAAACTGAAACCGTTTACGGCAATAGCAATTCTCTCTTCATTCTCGACTTCTGATTGTAGGAAATTTATAAGTTGTGTTAGTCGATTCGCCTGTACCGAAACTTCTCCCACTGCCGACCCTTGATGACGTTGCCATGCCCGAAGCAAATCTTCGGGAAGCGAAGATTCGACAAGTGGAAATAACATGGCGCCACATTTATCCGTCGTGACGCCTAACGATTCCAATGCTCGCAACTGTGACTCTATCTTATCATATAAACTTGCAAGAGGTAACTTTTCTTGAGGTCTTAGAGCATTCTGCATCACTAACTTCAAAAGTTCACGCACATAAACCTCCACGAGCACTGCATCACGACCGAAACGATTTTTTAGGCTTGTAATTACTTTCTCGTAATTATCACCGGTTGGCGGGAAACTTGCAACAAGCTCCGCAGCGCGGGAATTTGGCGACATTGTTTGTAGCAAATATTGAAACTTGTCCTCTTTATCAATCGAAACATCTTCATGGATTTTACGAAATTGACCCCAGAATTGTAACCACTCTTTTGGTTCTCCATTAAACTTTTTTAATTCAATTTGAGGTAACTTCATATTTGAGATCTTCATAATTTGTGTCGATGATTGTGCTCTCGGGGTGATAGCCGGTGTAGGCGTGTGTAGATATGCTGCTGCTCTCGCCTTCGCGCGCAAATATTTTCTCTTGTATTCGTCGTTACTCGTATCTTCCCTTTCAATTTCCTCCGGTGAAATATCCTCGTCATTAAGCATATATTGGATTAACGCTGTGTTGGCCGCATCTAAATCTTTACTTTTCTCGTCCAACATTTGAGTGTACACTTGTAATTCCTCAATATTCACCTGATTTACGTTGCCGGTAGGTAAATTAGCACTTAATTCATTTAATGTCCGTGTAAACGCTTGTCTCGAAACAGTCCGGGCTTTCTTGGCTGCGTCCATCTTGCGACGCTATACTCTCCTCGAGCACGCCTTCACTAACTTTCGTTTTTTTTTCAGGAAAATGTCCTGTCACGGTCGCCACGATGTTAAAAAGATAAATAAATAAAGTCAGCAAAAAACGTAAACTTAAGGAAAGTTCGAAAATAAAATAAACCAAGACATAAAACTTCAATTAACAATGTAACTATTTATTATAATATTAATTCGACTATTCGTTACAGAGTTCTAAAACCCGACTAATTTGATTTTCGTATTTCACACTCTTATCGCTTTTTCATTTTCGTCAATTTTCGTTGTTTACGATCAAAGCCGAAACCTCAACCTTGACTTAGCCCTATACATACAGATATTTTAACACAAACATTAATTTCCTCAAAAAAAAATTAAAAATTGGAACGCGCATATTTTATTGTCCTAGTTTCATTTCATATTGAAGGGGGAAAAGGTAAAAGTAAAAGGGGATCTTTAAAAAAGGAGTGTAAAAAAAGACCTGATAGGTTTATGACCGAAATAAATACAACAGATGGGTTTGTCAGATAATCACCTCTACACACAGATATCAAATATCCTACCCTCTCTTTTCTTCATCACATTTGTAATTCTTCTTGACAAATGTGTGATAATTCTACAGCAACATAATCAAAGGATTTCACCTTTTTTCTCATCTACAGACTACATTTCCATTTTCTCATTTATAACACAACGGAATTGAATAAACCAGTTTTCAAAATGATATTCGCAGAATGATAATACTCTCCATAATAATAGTAATACACGTCGATTGTTTGATAATGGAAATTGCAGTAGTCAATCATTAAGGGAGCAAATGGGTCATGTTTGTCATTTTCAGTCACAAGATAATAGAGATAATATGACTATAAAATATTGGAATGTATTTTTCATTATAAAAACTAACATTTGGCAGAATTTTATGTATAAAATCTTTATGACTCATCATCAATTAGTGATTAAAAAATAAAAATGAAAAGTAACTACGAAATGCTATTTTATTATTAACGAAATGCCTTTCAGCAATGAAATAAGAGCAAAAGAAATGTTATAGAAGGTAAAACATTGCATGTATCTTATCTACGACAAGAGCTAATGTAACAAAATAATGAATCAACTGATTATCTACTGTTACTGGTCATGCCTACGAGTCTTCTGCATTATCTTAATTTCTTCGACTTCCAAGAAGGAACGTATCTTTGTAAAACAAAGGATAAGAGAATCCCCTATAAACCTTCCACATGTCAAATACCTATCTTAATGATCGGACATCGAAAACCCCACGAGATCTTTAACCACGAAACAGGTGTTTTAATGCAAGACGTATTTATGCAACAACTACTGTTGATTTTAAATGCGAAAATATACTTATACACAATATATACCATTATATTTAATAATATTTCAACAATTCCGATTAATTTGATAAACTATTGAGTTTAAAGAAATAAACATTTTTTATTGGGCAAAAAAATGGATGGTTGTTATAAAAAAGTAAAAGGCAAATATTTAATCAGGTGAGGGAATTAACGCGCGAGAAGGAAAGGATTATTACCGAATTGCTTAATTTATGCCTGAAATAAAAGGACATGACATATGGCGCTTGAAGATGCGTGCCGACGTCTTGGTTTAATCGTGACCATTAAATCTGGTTCTTCCTGTAAAACGCTAGAACATATGAGAATTACCCAGTCACGCATATCCTGGGTGGTCTGTTGATGCGATTTTTTTCTTCTTTTTTTTCGAATCGACTTCGGTACTTTTAGGAGTTATTACCGGTTTCCGAGACAAACAGAGAGAAAGAAAAGAAAACGAACGAAAGACCTATTGCCAATTTTGTTTTAGTGGCCTGGCGAATTATATACATTATTCTATACAGAAAATCCCCTTTTTGACATTCACCTTTTATAACAACGATTATTTCTATCTCTCGAACTTACTAAATTTATACTTTCTTTAAATAAATCGCTTTCATATCACAGTAGCTTTATTAAAAGTATCAAATTGATGCCAAAAATTTGAATTAATTTTTTATTTGATCCAAATTTTTGTTATCAATTCGTTGCAATTTGATACTTTCAGCTTTTAAGTTAACAGTGATCATTTAGAAAATTTCTTCGCTTTATTTCATTTAAAATAGTACCATATCAACGACGTTGGAGTCCACAACGTTTATCAAAGAAAAAAATTGTTCACTTAATAAATTTAAAAAAATAAAGCAGCAATATTGTTGTAAAAATATCTAGAAAAAACAGATTTATTTTTATGTAATGATAATAATTGTTATATGAATAAACATTAAATTAAAAATAATTTTGAAATAAATGAAACAAATTTTTTTCGTTGATCAACGTTATGGACTTTAACTTCGTCCATATTAAGGGTATTGATAAAGACTAGAAAAACTAGTTATACCCTTGTAAGAGCCCTATTTCAAGTAGGAAAATTGATAAACGGAACTAAAAGCGTTTAGCAATTAAATAGTAAAGATTTTTTTACTAATTTTTGCAGAGTACAACTAATTTGATAGTAAAATGAGATGGTAAAATTTTGTTCTTTTAATTACTAGATATTATACTACGATATTATAGTAGCTCCCCAGTGGACACAAAAATCACCTTACGTTTTAAAAATTCAGATTTAGATAGTAAAGAATTTATTCAATGCATAGTAAAATTTTAATAAAAATAAATAAAAATACTTTTTGTCATTATTATTTTGAAGAAAATAAAACATAATAAACAATTTTTAAGCAAAAGAAAAAGAATTTATTTTGAACAAATATTATATTTAAATATCTTATAATGCCAAGAAAATAAATTTCAAAGTCACGCGTTTTTTTCACCTAAACGATAATATTTTTCTTATCTCATAGAAACTTGACATTCTAACCACACACATAATCTCCAAGAATCACTTTTTTAATCGAATTTTTACATCAAAGAACAGCAGGTATTCGAGAATTCTGAACTTTCTATGTAACCCGCGAGGAAAAAAAATTTAAATGGATTACCCAAGGATTAACTTAGTTCATTTGAACTTTTAGAAATAAGTTTAAATTCCGTATTAAATTATTTGCAAGCATATTTCAAGGTTCAATTGAAATTACGGACCTTTAGATATAAAATAAATTTTTTTCTTACAAATAGATATAATGTGAAAGATATTTGAGAAGCTAATAAAAATCTTAATTAAAACTGTCAAGTTTTTATAGATAAAAGTCAGACGAACATAAATATATAGAGAACCTAATGAATATATCTCTTTAAAGAGGTCACTTAAAAGAAACTTATTTTATTTTATAAAATAAGTCTTAGATATATGAGTGTGTGCCTTATACCTTTCGAAAAGTTACTACTACGTTTTAATCTCTTAAAGCAAATTTAACATTTCTTTAAAGTTTAAATGAAGCGAATTTTTTAAATTGATCATATTTGCAGTGAAGTTACAAAATTTTTAAACATTTCGATTTTAATTATATATAAATAACTTATTAATGAGACTCTATTTTAAAGTATAAACTAAGTATATTTTATGACTAAAAATAATAACAATATTATTAATAATAAATAATATCTTTTTACTAAAAAGGCTTAACAATGAAATTTTCAAAATTTCAAATAATTAAAAGTAGTACTTGAATTAAAATTAATCGCATGTCGAAGTTTTAATTCTTTAAAATGTTCAAAAATTAAATTTTTTGCCTTTTCATCGAAAAGCATGTCACTTTTAAGTTAAATTTGTAATTGTTTAAACGAAAATAAATAGAAAAACTCTCAATATAAACCTATGATTTTAAACTCACACGGAGAAAACGGATTGTAACGTTGACAAAAAGATTGTTAATATAGAACTAACAAATTTATTTTGTTGTCCTAACAATTCAAATTTTTTCTAATAATAATAAAACTGTTGAGGTAACACAAAATTTTGTTACAAAAAAATGTTTGTTAGTTCCATATTAACATTTTTTTCTCAATTTTTCTTGATTATAATGAAATTTTTTTTTAAATATACGAAAATATATGAGCATTTCGAATACATTTTGAACTTTAAAATCAAATCAACTTTTATTTGAACAAAATAATTTTTTAATTATACAATGTTCCTACGAAAATCCTAGTTCAATTTCCAGGATTTTTCTAGAACATTTTTTATAAATTCAAGTAATCCGAAAATTAAGTTTTATACTTTTATATAAAATTTAAAAGACTGCACTAAAGTTAGAAAATTTAAAACAAATGTGAATCTCAAAAATTTCGACATTATCAAAGAGAGAAAGAAGTAAACGTAAAAAACATAAACTTTTAAAAATTCTATACGTGACTTCCTGGTTCTGTAGAATCTGATATTGTTAACCATATAACAAAAATTTTCTTTATTTAAAGGCTAGCCTTTTAAATTAATTTTCTAAAATTATTCACCTAAAATGTAGACGTACATTTTAACATTTGCATTCTATGAATACAAAATTGAAAATTATACTGTCAAAACATTACAATTTTAATTCTGTATTCGTATACGTTTAAAGAAATTTTCAATACAATATCTACACTCGTTGTGAATATTGAAAAAGAAGAATAAAATTTCCAAATCACATTTTTTAATGAAAATACCTCTAGATTTATTTTTCCTGTCTCAATGTCTTTCGAGCATCTTAAATAGCCATATGCTAGATATAGAAAGGTCACATGATGAATCAAAATATTTCCAAAATAAGCATTCATAATATAGATGTATTTTCAAGAACCGAACCAGAGAGGAAGATAATGAGATAGTAAAAACTTGTAGCAAAAAAGGAAGAGAGAAATAAAAATTCAGATACCTGTCGAACACTATTAGCCAACAGATTAGAAAGGTATCTTTAATAATGTCCATTTTATGTGTCACACTTTTAATGAATCATTATATGCCATCTGAAAGCCTACTGGTTATTTATTTTATGTTCATTTTTAGATGAAAATGTGTCATGATTTTACGATTCTTTATCAGTTAATTGCACGCTTATTGTATGTTTTATACTTATATGAAGTTTGTTTGTCTTTTCATTTTCCTAATTACGGTTATTCATCTGCATTATTATTGTAATGAATTCTCTAATATTATAATATATAATTCTGCGTTTGTTGGCTTTATTCAAAAGGTCATTGGTCTGTTATGCAGAAGTTTTGAATATTGAAGATATTCCATAGTTATATTCGTATTTTGAAACCGATTAAAACAAATTTGTCTAAAGTTTTAACGTTCAAATGAATACGCTGAAATTTTAGATACTAATTGTAATTTGTATTTTATTAAAAAATGTTTACTCGTGTATAAACAAAATTAATTCCTAAGTATAGTATAGTAATTCTTGAAAATATTTAAAGAAAAATAAATGTAATTCTTTTAAAGGTTTAAAAGTTTAGTGACATTTAAAATACACTATAAGTATCTGATGATTCTGTAATGTTACTATTATGAAGCGATACTAATTATTAATCCAAAGAAAAGTTTTCCACGAATAAACAATATAATTATAACATTAAAGAAATCATTAAGATTTTTTACAATATTTATAATGTACTCTCAAATAATAATGCAGAATAATAAATTCTAGTTGTTTATTTCTATTCACATACAGATTGTATAGAGAACTAGATTAATTTTTGAAATATTTAATTGTTAATATTGAGTGCTTGAACTAAATCAATTAATTAGTGTTATTATGCCATTTTACAATGTTTAAAACTGCGAGTTACTCGAATTCAATAAAACAACCATGAACTGTTATTAAATTAGAATTTCCCACGAACATTTCAAGATCAATGAACATTACTACGAAGACGAGAACGACATTAAAAGCAAGTTTCTTGGAGAGAAAAATCAATTTAAAACTTTTCAACAAGTTAAGAGTAATATATTTTGAGAAAAGAAAAGAAACTTACCGGTGTTGTATATGGCTGATGAGCAAGCATGATCCCATCCTTACGAAGTTTATCCTGTAGTAACATTCTAAGTTGCATCCTTGGAATCCTGACAAGTTCAGCTTTACCCTCCTCGTATTCGTCGGCGAATTTCGTAAGTTCCTGGCCTCCACTGGAAGAGCTTGCTGTCGGTGATGCCCTTTGAATGTCTTTATCACTCGTTGGTCTTTCCGAGGACGTTCTCGAGGACTTGGAACTGACATTGTCAAAGAGACAATCATTTGTCTCTTCTAAAGTAAAATAAACGCTCGCGGCTCCTTCTTCTCTCAAGGTCTTCACGGAATGAAGAAGACGAGCCCTGTGGGCTTGATTAAAGACGCCGATCGCGTCCAAATCAGGATCGCCGATCTGCTTGCAAATTTCAAGGTCGTCATAGCCATTGTCAATAAACGACTCGGAATATTGACCAAGATGGAGTGACCTGAGCCACTCCACGACAATATTACTCGCAATAGTCATTTTAGTTTTCTATTTTTCTCTTTCTTTTACGTAAGGTGTCTTTCAAATGTCACCATGCACTCGACACTCCAAAAAACACCACAGAATAACTCCCTGAAGGCATAATAATAGGATCACATATACGTCACACGGTCGCAATCCTTGCTTCAAGTTTAAGAAATCTCAACTCCTCGTCGTGTTCACTGATCAACGAGCGGCGAGACAAGTTCTCAGCTGAGCGCAGTCGTTGCCCACTCGACCTTGAAAGTTACTCTACTCTTTTTCCTGGAACAGACAGTCAGTCCTTTGCTTTAGGCTTCTTCTGTATGTATATAATCTTCAATTTTAGACGTCTATCAGTTATTTTTGGCATTTATCTACTCGATAAAACGGTTTAAAAATCACAATCACATTGGAAGAAATATTTATTTTAAATTTTTCACTGGAGTAAAATAACGTGTTTGAAAATTGGAAACTTTTCCCATTGACAATAAATCGTACACATACCGGCACCAGGAAATGACACCTGTCACAAGTATCGATGATGTAGAGAAAATTGGGGAAGACAGTACGTGACTTCCACGCGAAAATGATGTCGAACAGTCACCGCACATAAATCACGTTTACACCTTTTTCCTCCCTTAATATTACTATTTTCCAGGAGGAATGACACTGACGAACGTTGGTCGCTGGAATGCCGGTTCGGATAAGATGAAAATGAAAGAACAAAAAGAGATCTCCAGAGATTGTCAGAAGGGAAATAAAAGATTCTTTAAAAAAGGGACTGTCAACAAACACGAAAACTCATTTTCATAGCGGTTTGGTTCTAACCTCAAAAAGAAACTTGTAATGCAACAACGTGTACTGAAAACTTTGCAATGTGAAAAATAAGAAGTCACTTGCGTGATGCGAAACTAAATGGTGGGTCGCGTGCCACGAGAAAAGGCCGTTTACACTCAGTGAAACTTTTCGCGTGGCTCATAATCACGTCGCGAACGTCATTTAAACAATAAAATATCGAGACACAACATGGAAACACTCCGTACTAGAACGCGGCGCACGGCTCGACTGGCACGAGTTGCCCACTAGAGGGAGCCACTTGCCCCCTCGCCCTCCATTCCTCCCCACCATAGACTGTGCATCCCTATCCCTACCAGTGTGTGTTATATACACTCTCAAAGTGTTCTCAACCCCGTGACTACGAACCAACTTTCAACATTGTAGTGAATGTAAGTGTATGCAATGTGCTCCTTCACTCACGGAATGTCTACGACCTGGGAGCAACAGCCGCAACGACAATCACCCTCGAGTTTACCATTCGCGCTTTGAATGACTCCGATCCCACTTGTATCCCGATCTGTGATCCCAAGATCACACTCTGACACTAAGGATCTTTATTCCTCGTGTCTCTTACTTATCTTTCTTCGAATGAAAAAAACAAGCAACTAACGAGATTTTCAATTATCACTGCTGCGAACTCGATCCTCATGATTATTTTGCCACAATAAATATTACCACGTGGTTAGATATTTTTAAATTAAAATTTAATACTTTGCATCAAGTCAATTGTCAGTTTATTTTCTGTTTATCTTTATAGATTAAGAACAACTGATAGCGTTTCTGCATTTATTATTAATGAAAAGGTACAGCTGACTACTTTTTTGCGCTTGCTTTTATTTATTGTTGGAGGAACGAAATAACTGATAACTTTATGAAAAGGAGACAGATGTGTTAATATAAATAGATACCTATTTATTACAGTAGAAGAGAGGCAATCTATTATATATTATTTATCTTTTTAGTGTATAAGGACAACTGATTACTCTGAATAAAAGAGACGAGTGATAACTTTCATGCACTTGATATAATTTACTATTGAAGAAAAGAAACAATTGGGAACTTTTCTGCACTTTGATATATACCTACTTATTGTAAAAAGAAAAACAATTAATAACTTTTCTTCAGTGGGTAACATTTGTTGTTAAAAAAAGAGACAACTACACTGAGAAAACATTATACTTAAATAAAACACAAAAATAATGTTCGACGATTTTGTTTAATTGAAATTAGTTTGTAAGTTTAATCTCAATATATAGAAAATATCTACTGCATTGATTCAAAAGTATTATTTGTTTGAATAATTATATTTCATTCAAACATATTTTCTGTTACGGTTTAAACAAAAATTATGTTTAAAAATTTTGTGTTTGAATCAAACTTAAAAGTTAACTATAGATAATTTAAAATCAATCGCACAATTTAAGTTTGATTTCAATAAATAATCTCTTAAACTGAACCAGAAAATATGTTTGAATTAAACTTAAATATGTTTGACTATATAGCAAAGATATTTTAAGGTTGATTTAAACAAAATTTGTTGGAATCAAATAATTTTTTTTCTCAGTGTAGACTAAAGGTTGAAATTGAGAGACCACTTATTTTGAGGTAAATGAAAAACATTTTAAAACATAAAATTGATGGAAATTAAAATTTTTATCCTTTATATTTTTTGAAAAATCATAAAATGAAAAGAACAAGGTTTTTCAGATCTTGCAATGTTTTACAAAGATTTGAATAACTTCTAAAATAATGAACGCTTTTTAACAGGGACCTTCACGAAACTATTCTAGAAACAATATAAAATGTAACATGGTGTGGATTTTTCAAAAGAATTTAATAAAAAATGTATTTGAATCTTAAAAATTATTTTTCTGTTAATAAGATTGTTTCACATTTTTTTGGTCCTAATGTGACCATCTGCATTTTCTAAGATTACACTGAAAGAAACTGTATATTAAATTTTGTAAAAGTATTATACAATTTAGGGAAAAAGTGCAATAAACCGAAATTTTGATATAAAAAATACGAAACTTTAAAAAAATTTATGTAGAGTTTAGTAAAATTATATTAAAATATTTAAAATTAAATTTAAATTCTTGATATTTGATATAAATTATACTAAATTCGACATAATTTTTTTTAAAGTTTAATATTTTTATATCAAAATTTCGGTTTGTTGCACTTTTTCCCCAAATTATAAAATACTTTTACAAAATTTAATATACATTTTCTTTCAGTGTATTCTTAATCTGCATTATTATTTTTACAAAGAGAAAAATTGCAAGTTAATGCCTATAAGTAATTCTCATTGTGGAGGAAATAAACTTAAAAAAATTTAGTTTTTATTAATTGAGCCTCCCAATTCAATAACTCGATCTGCTCGGACAACCTTCATACTGATCGTCCGAGCGCAGAACGAGTTATTGAATTGAGAGGCTCAATTTTATGTTTGATAATTTTTTTCTTTCCCTTGAAAATGGGTTATGTCTCAATTTTGAACGGTAGGGGAGTGTGGGGCAAGACGGGGTACTGGCCTTATTTAACAAACGAATTAACCAATCGCGATAATTTTTTACATAATACTGCACCGAAACGATAGTTTCTTGTTTACAAAATTTAAAAGCCATGAGAACAAATCTTTTATCTGTTTTACTAAAAAAACTGTTTTCGACGATTTTCTTGTGATTTTTTCACTTTTTTAGGAAGTGTTTACTATTTAACATAATAGCAATTAATGAACTGTATAAAATTTTTTATAACTCACAAGGGTTATAGAAGAAGGGAAGCATATGTTGTTTTCTTTGTTGAATCGTAAATTGTAGTAATTAATCTTTTTATTAAGTTTCGTAGGTGCGGACAAGTTGGGGTAGGGGAGAGTGGGGCAAGACGGGGTTCACAAATTAAGCAAAAGAAAAGAGAAATAAGAGAAGTTAAGAAAACTACTTAAATCAAGACTGAATAAAATAAGAGTGACCAAAAAGAAGAAAGTTTGTCAGGTTAAATCATGAATTAGCGATGGTAAAGTGGTTCATACACCTTTGTCGCTATTGTAATGGTTATTATTGGAAAAGTAGTCAAAGCGACTTTGTATGAAGAAGAAAATTTATAAAAGCAATTGATTATACATTTAACTTTCAAATTAACTAAATTTATTGATTTCCTTTTCGAATTTAATTCTTTACATATTTTACTTGGTACTTTACGTATTAAAAATTATATATGAAATTTCAAATTATTTAAAAATATTTTTAGTTAAAAAACATTTTGTTTAATGGACCATTTTGAATGTTTGAAGTATCTATTATACACTGTAAAAAATTTCGTTATTTTCTCGAATACAAAAAAAAGTAATTTTTCAAAATTAAGAGGACAATAGTTTTTCCTAATATTTAATGGGAGATACAATTTTAAAAGTGCTCTCGAAATCTGAATTAGCGAAAACCGATGATTTCATTCCAGCTGTAAGTTAGTATACCACTTTATCCAGCCAGCGTAAATTCGTTGACTAATTAATGTAATTTCATTGCTTTGTCATTGATAAATATATGTTAAACTCTAAAGTTAAATTATAGTGAATTAACGAATTATCACTCTAACGAATTGAAATTTTTATAAAATGAAACTTTTGCTACAATTTTACAGATGACTTAAATTTAGCTATTTACTTAGATAACATAGGTCTACAAAATACGACTTTTTTTAGATATCGGAGTGGTTTTCTATGTATTTTTGTGCGCTGAATACGAAAGTGGGGGTAAACACCTAAAAAACATGTTTTTGACGGTTTTCAGTATTTTTTCTCATAACCCTGATGTGCTAAAGACTTCTATTTAGTCCGAAATTAAAGCTATATTCGTGCACTTTAAGACCCATATGCGTAAGATCAAACAATTGTAAATGATTTTGAGAAAATTGGGGGTAAAGACCCACAAAAATGTACTATTGAGGGATTTAAGTATTTTCTTCTCCTTATGTCTAAAAACTTCTATGTAGTTTTAAATTAAACATTAGATCGTACACTTTAAGATCCACAATATCAAAATAAAAATAATAAAGGATGTTAAAAAGTGGGGGTAATAAGCCTCAAAAAATTTATTTTGGTTCTTTTGGTTATTGGATTGGTTTCAATGTATTGTTATGCACTGTACACGATTTTAAAATTCAAAATCGCCTAGCACGTAAAGATTCAAGCTTTAATTTAAGACTATAATAAAGTTTCAGCACTTCAGGTTAAGAAGAAAAAAATAATCAAATCCCTAAAAGTAGTGGAGACCGAGGAGGAAAGTAACAAAATTAAGTTTTTTTATTTTAGCGTTCATCGATATTATCTTTTTATCTATATCACAGAAGAAGCATTTAATTTTAAAACTTATCGTGTATGTAATATTAAATTATGAAAATGTGAAACATAAAAGTACTAATTCTATATTTTAAGGTAAATTAATATAATAACGTAATACCTTTCGCCACTTACAAAAAATTGACAAATTTTTCATATGTTTCATATTTTTGGCATATAAAAAATTAAAAATAAAACATTAATCTTTTAAAACATGAAAATAACTTCCCTATTAAAAATTTACACGTGTAATTACACGTGCATTTTATACTTTGAATTTAAAAGTAGATTTTTTCACCAAATATCCACGTGTATTTTATACTTTGTTATTTTTACAAAATTTATAGAATCGGTACACGTGTAACGATGCAAAGAAATTTTGGAAAAATGACAAAATATATTTGGAAAAATGACAAAGGATATTTTGTGAAAAAATCTACTTTTAAATTCAAAGTATAAAATACACGTGTAATATTATATTTATATTACATTATATTTATATTTGGTGAAAAAATCTCAAAGTATAAAATACACGTGTAACGATTCTGGAAACTGTGAAAAAATGAAAAAGTATAAAATATACGTGTAATTACACGTGTAAATTTTTAATAATTTATCTAAAGTTTAAAACTAAAATGAACAATTATGGCAAACATAGAGTAAAACCAAATAAAAACACAGAATTAAAACTTGCCTGGTTCAATAAACCATTTTTAGGTTATGTTAATATGTCAAAACGAAAGTCAATTTACTTATAATTCATTACAGTTAATGATAGAATGTCCAATGTCCTTCCGGCAGGACCAAAAAGACTCAGGTGAGTCCGTCCAATTTTCTGTACAAGATATTGCACGGTGATTTTCAGTAGGGTGGACCGGCCAAAATATATTGATTTTTGTGGATTTTACATTAAATTTACGAAAAAATGTTTTTTTTACTTTTTAGAAGCAGCAAGTTTGAGGGCTTTGAAAAATGGTTTAATATTATTATTTTAAAAAGTCAAATATATTTACTTTTTTGTCTTTTCGTCTACTTTAATCCAAAGGAGTTCCGGAAAAGAAAAATCAAATTCCCTTTTTTTAAAAGCCTTATTTTCTGAACATCCTTCCGGCAGGACGGGCGCTTGGACGTTCTACCATTAAAGAAAAAAAGTTAACCTGTAACTTTAAATATGATTTCCTTGACCATTTCATAAAGTATCCACAATCCCCACAGCACCGAAACTTTCCTAAACAAGTTGTAAATTAAAATGTTCATTACTTGAACATTTTTCTTCCTCGTTACGATAAGCAAAAAATTTGCTTGCTCGTGGAAGAAGCATTAATCTATTTAATTTTTCAATAATTTCTAATAGAGTCTAACATTTCAATATTCAAATTCATTTCTTTTAAATAAAAAAATAAAATTTTTTTGTACAATAATACAATTTAAAAAAAAGAAAAAAATTTTATTAATAAAGTGAATTTTTTCATTTTATTTAATTCTATTAATGCTAATAAAATATATTCTTTTTATACATCAATCGATTCGTCTTGATGAAATGAAGATTTTTAGTTTGTTTTTAAGTCAAGAGTAGCATTTTATTATAAGGCAACATGATTTTTAAGAAGGAAATAAATTTCTAATAAAAGTGCGAATTTTTGGTTTTAGTTATGTTTAATTCCATAAATTTAAATACAATACGTACTTTATATATACCAATCTATCCGTTTTAATGCAACAGATAAGATTATTGAAAAAAGTGAGTAAAATTTTATTGTACTGGAATATAATTTTGATGAAAGAACTAAATGTTTGATAAAAAAGGTAATTTTTCTGCTTTAATTGTCATTAACTCTATAAACTCTCTCATACAATTTATTCTTTTTATATACCAATCGATTCGTTTTGATGCAAAGAATAAGATTTTATTATATATTAACTTCAATATTCACTTTAAAAAAATTAAAAAAAAATTTTTTTACAGATTTTTTAATGTCCATCAATTCATTTCGAGATATTTTTATAATAAATTTAATAATAACATAGTCCTATATAGAAGAAAATTTATTTGAAGGATTTAAAAAAATTTTATAAGTTAAACGACTACAAAGCTTCCTCACGAGGAAGCAAAATTTATTAAATATTTACTTGCTATATTCGGAATATTCAATTGCAATGTTTATTAAATGTTGTGTAAAGATTTAAATTTCCCGATTAAATAAATGTTTAGCGCCAAACTTTCCTGAACATTTCAATAAAATTTTCAGGAAATGTTCACACTAAACACTTATTTAATCGGGACATATAAATCTTTACACAATTGCAAGTAAATATTTAATAAATATTTAGGAAAATTTCGGTGCTGTGGGGGAATATATTGAAACGAGAAGGAAAGTAACAACGTGTTACTTTCCTTTTTACTCTCCTTCCTAACAAAAAAGTTAAAATGGCTCAAAAGTATTAGATGTAATTTAGAAATACACTATTCCAACTTAAAGGCAGATAATTAAGCTACAAAACCCCGAAAAGCACATTTTATAAAACTGTAATTTCAAAAATATGAGGTTTTAAAAGTTGAAACGAAAAGTTACTTTTGACTTATTTTTGTAACGTCACGTCACTAGCGGACTTCACCTAACCGGAAATGCTCTTGAACACTATGGAGAAGTTGTAGGGGTACTACTGAAGTCTTTAGCACATCAGGTTTATGAGAAAAAAATACTGAAAACCGTCAAAAACACGTTTTTTGGCGTTTAATCCCACTTTTCATAAAATCCTGACGTAACACGCAATTTCGGAGACCAGGATCGTATTCAGCGCACAAAAATACATGAGAAACCACTCCGATATCTAAAAAATAACCTTGCTGACCTGTGTAACTAACATTTCACTTGGCTTCGTAAATATAGTTTATACTTGTATAAATATCTAAGGATCATAATTGTAATCCGTATAATTCATGAATAAATAAATTATATTTATAAATAAATAAAATAGTTCCAACTCTTGTGGAAATTGCCAAGGTTTGCCGATATTGATTATTGGGTCTATAATGGTCCTAGTTTAGAATATACCTTAACCCTTTAACGCCCAGATGGACAAAATTTTGGCATGAAGTTTAAGGACATATTTCGGTACTTAAAAATCAATAGAAAAAATCACGAATTATCATTTCATGTGTTTTCATATGCGCTCTATCGAATGGCGTTAAAAAACCATCAAAAATTTATAAACAAAAAAGTTATTAATGTTTTTTATAAAAAAAGTCAGATTTTTTACTAATTTTTGTTTAATTTTCAATTTTTTCTACTATGAAATGGGGTAAAAATAATTTCAAATATTACAAATAACGTGACATAGATATATAACCTAGAAGATAAAACTATAGAGAAAATTAAAAATTGAAATGGCGGCTGAGTCATTCCATTATATTTCCACTAAAGTCGTTGCCGACTAATTTTAAAAAATTGTAATATTTTGCAGGAATGATTTTAAAGATATTAGGATTACCGAACAAAACGAATTTTTAAAATATTTTTTATATTTATTGTAAAATGAGCATCTAAAGTATATGAAGTCGTTAAAACCGTCACATTTTCATCTATTAGAACATATTAAAGAAAACACATAATTTATTATAAAAACATAAAAAAAAATTTAGATTTTATTAGGAATGAATTATTTTATTATTATAAATTGATAGAAACCATTCTTAATTTGAAATATTAAATAAAAAATGATTTTAAAGTTCATCTGGTAAATAACATATTTTTGCAAATTTCATTCACTAAATGTAAGAAATAGAAATCATTAAATTGAATAAAACCTTATGAAATATAAGGTACCTGTGATTAACTTTTACTTTTTCTTTACATTTGCTTCATTTTTTCTTCATAAATGTTAAAAAATAAGCAATTAAAACTGGCACTTTGCTTATTTTTACGATTTTAAAATGTAAATAACTTCTGCCCAAAAAAATGAAAAGTTACGAAAATTGGACAATAATTAATTGATCACTAGATAGACACACTAGAAAAAGATTTTCTTTGGTCCCGAAGCTATTTTCAGAATTAATTAACTTTAAACTTTTTACTATTTTTGTCAGGTTAACACATGTGTTTTTTAACCACTTCGGTGGCGTGGCGTTCCAATTGGCGTTCCATGTCCCTAGCCAAAAGTGGCGAAAATAGCGAAATGGCGTTCCAAATTTTTCTAGATTTTTTAAGAGTATAATTAATTTTAATCTACTGCAATACTATATTTCTTTGTTTTCAATATCAGGGAACAAAAAATAACAATGAAAATTTGTTTTTTAAAGATTTTCATTGTTTTTTTGGACGTTGCAAAATGTCATTTTTAATACTTTTCTACGAATGGCGTTCCACTTTCGCTCAAATATTGATAAATAAACTCAAGATCTTTCTGTGGGAAATAATATTTATTTATATCTTAGAATCTCTGAATCGTCGAATTGTGTTATAGAATCATTTGTAAATTGTTATAAACAAATTGTGTAAACAAATTGTTAATAAAGACGATGTGTTCAATGAATTTTAATAAAAATTGATACTCGGGGGTTTATGGGGTCGCTAATAACGAATCCGATGTCAGTTTTTAAAAATTCAATATGGCGGATTCAATATGGCGGACTAGTTTATAAAAAATTGATTGAATTCGTTTGAAACGTTTTACTCTGGGCACCTTTTGCAAAACGGTTTATCGCATTTATTACATAGACATGGAGTGTCCGTTCTAATTTTTTTAAAACAAATTTCGCTTTTCAAGCGCTTGCTTTTAGTATGTTTAGTATGTCTGAGAAACAGGTTACCACTGCTTTGCGCGGGAGTTGATTCAATTTCATGTCTTTCGTATTTGGCATATACCTATGATTCGTTCGAACAAATGTCTAATGACGTTTTATTCCTCATATAATTTTGCGAACAAAAAAAATAACTGTATTAGTTATCTATAAGCAGGGTAGGAGAGCGTGGGGTAATAGGAGCTTTTAAATTGCATGTACTTAGAATCCCTAAATTTCGCTGCAATTCCAATAAAATCTTCGACAACCTTTGTTTCTGTCATTTGAAAAGAAATGATCACATTTTTGGCGTGCTCTGGGTAGAGAACATTTTCTCTATCGAATGCATGTTGGTCGTTGAAATATAAGCAAAAAAAAACCTTGGCTCATTTTTGCTGCAGCTCATAATAAGTTACTTTCCTGAATCATTTTAACTATTGCTTTTCATGTTAAACTCATATAAAATTCCTAATCAGCATCTCTAAAAACCCCTGAGTAAAACGATTCAAGCTAATTCAATAAATTTTTTATAAACTCGTCCGCCATATTGGATCCGCTATTTTGAATTTTTCATGACTGACATCGGATTCGTAATCAGCGATCCCAAAAACCCTCTAGTAAAATGTTTTAAGCGAATTCAATCAATTTTTTATAAACTCGTCCGCCATATTGGATCCGCCATTTTGAATTTTTCAAAACTGACATCGGATTCGTAATCAGGGATCACAAAAAATTGTGTACAAATTATCTGTAACAAATTTTAATGGATTGCCCTGAAATTTTGCAGGTTTATTGCAGTCATTAATACCTAAAATCTGACACAAGGATTTTCAAATTTATCCACAAAAATTTTTTTTATACAATTTTTTCAAAATTAAAAAAAAAAATTTTGTATCTTTTTAAATAACTTTTTTATTTCTTAATATTTTCATAAATTATTCTCAAAATTACATTCCTTACAAGAAAACGAATCGATTGATATATACAAAGTGCACATTTCATCAAAATTTATAAAATTAATCAATATTTTTTTTTTTCACAAAAAATTCAAATTTTGCGTTTTTTTTTAATATTACCTTAACATATTAAAATTAAATTAAGTAATTAGTTTATGATATTTTGAGGAAGCGAAATGGTCATAAAATGAACAACTTGTTTTATAAACTCGTCCGCCATATTTAATCCGCCATTTTGAATTTTGCAAAACTGACATTGGATTCGTAATCAGCGACCCCAAAAAGCCCAGAGTAAAACGTTTCAAACGAATTCAATCAATTTTTTATAAACTAGTCCGCCATATTGAATCCGCCATATTGAATTTTTAAAAACTGACATCGGATTCGTTATTAGCGACCCCATAAACCCCCGAGTATCAATTTTTATTCAAATTCATTGAACGCATCGTTTTTATTAACAATTTGTTTACACAATTTGTTTATAACAATTTACAAATGATTCTATAACACAATTAGACGATTCAGAGATTCTAAGATATAAATAAATATTATTTCCCACAGAAAGATCTTGAGTTTATGTATCAATATTTGAGCGAAAGTGGAACGCCATTCGTAGAAAAGTATTAAAAATGACATTTTACAACGTCCAAAAAAACCATGAAAATCTTAAAAAAACAAATTTTCATTGTTATTTTTTTGTTCCCTGATATTGAAAACATAGAAATATATTGTTGCAGTAGATTAAAATTAATTATACTCTTTAAAAATCTAGAAAAATTTGGAACGCCATTTCGCTATTTTCGCCACTTTTGGCCAGGGACGTGGAACGCCAATTGGAACGCCACGCCACCGAAGTGGTTAAATGATGAAGTTAGTTCTTCTTTTTTAATCGCTTTTAACCAACTTCAGTTTTAAAAAATTACATGTATTAACCTGACAAAAATAGTAAAAAGTTTAAAGTTAATTAATTCTGAAAATAGCTTCGGGACCAAAGAAAATCTTTTTCCAGTGAGTGTATCTAGTGATCAATTAATTATTGCCCAATTTTCGTAACTTTTCATTTTTTTGGGCAGAAGTTATTTACATTTTAAAATCGTAAAAATAAGCAAAGTGCCAGTTTTAATTGCTTATTTTTTAACATTTATGAAGAAAAAAGGAAGAAAGTGTTAAGAAAAAGTAAAAGTTAATCACAGGTACTTTATATGTCATAAGGTTTTATTCAATTTAATGATTTCTATTTCTCACATTTAGTGAATGAAATTTGCAAAAATAGGTTATTTACCAGATGAACTTTAAAATCATTTTTTATTTAATATTTCAAATTAAGAATGGTTTCTATCAATTTATAATAATAAAATAATTCATTCTGAATAAAATTTAAAATTTTTTTTACGTTTTTATAATAAATTAAGTGTTTTCTTTAATATTTTCTAATAGATGAAAATGTGACAGTTTTAACGACTTTATATACTTAGATGCTTATTTTACAATAAACATAAAAAATTCGTTTTGCTCGGTAATCCTAATATCTTTAAAATCATTCCTGCAAAATATTACAATTTTTTAACGACTTTAGTGGAAATATAATGGAATGACTCGGCTCAAAAATAGAGTTTAAAGTACAAATTTTTTTCAAAATTTTCATTCGAAAGTACGAAATTATTAAAAGCGTTTAAATCGGCTTGAAATTTGTTACTCGGGGGTTTTAGGGGTCGCTGATCACGAATCTGAAGTCAAATTTTCAAAATTCAAAATGGCGGATCTAATATGGGGGACAATTTTTTTTCAAACTTATTAAATTTGCTTGAAACTTGTTTTTTGGGGGTTTTTGGGGTCGCGGGTCAAAAATTTGGAGTCCAATTTTCAAAATTAAACATGGGGGATCCAATATGACAGACGAATTTTTAGTTAAAAGTTGGTAATCACGTTAAATTTTATTACTTCATAATTTATTTAATTCTTTCTTAATAGCAGATAACAAGTTGTTTATTTCATGACCATTTCGCTTCCTCAAAATATCATGAACCAATTGCTTAATTTAATTTTAATATGTTAAGGTAATATTTCAAAAAACGCAAAATTTGAGTTTTTTGTGAAAAAGAAAAATATGGATTAATTTTATAAATTTTGATGAAATGTGCACTTTGTATATATATCAATCGATTCGTTTTCTTGTAAGGAATGTAATTTTGAGAATAATTTATGAAAATATTAAGAAATAAAAAAGTTATTTAAAAAAATACAAAAAATTTTTTTTTTAATTTTGAAAAAATTGTATAAAAAAAAATTTTGTGGATAAACTTGAAAATCCTTGTGTCAGATTTTGGGTATTAATGACTGCAATAAACCTGCAAAATTTCAGGGCAATCAATTAAAATTTGTTAGAGATAATTTGTACACAATATTTTGTGACATACACACACACACACATACACTCACATACACACACATACATACATCTGGACATTTGCTCAGAATTTAATATACATATATCCTAGATAAAAATGAGTCCATATAACCATGTTTTGAAAAATTGAAAATCGTCACGAATGCAAATCTTCCTTATGAGGAAGCAAAATAAATAAAAACGTTTTAGTAGAAAATTTCTTATTCTTTTTTTGGGAAAAAAATAACAAAAAAGAAATTTTCTACTAAAAATTACAAATTTTGGGAGTTGAAAAAAAGAAAAATATTTCTTTTCTGTTAGTTTTTGAATGAATTTAAAATTTTGTTTTCTAATTTCTACGCAATTTTAACATATAAACTTATATATAAAAATATATAAGGAAATTGCAACCATTATCCAACATAAAGATTTCTAAAGAATCACTTATTTACATCTGTAATTAGTACTTTTAATTCATTCACTAGGATGCTGATTGTATATGTCCAAAGTTAATACATACTGCATATTATTTTATTAAAATTTCCATTTTTATTGAAATTTAAATTGCTATTTAAAAACAGTTAGGTTTAAAAAAATGTGCTGAGAGTTTAAATAATATCTGCCACAATGCATTATTTATTATAAATATACATACATTTTCAAAAAAACGCATCTTGTTAATTATCACAAATATGTCCGACAAATTTTTAAAAACTCATTAGATTAGCTTGAAATTTGTTACTCGGGGATTTTTGGGGTCGCTGGTCACGTATCTGGAGTCCAATTTTCAAAATTCTAATTGTTGGATTTAATATAACAGAGGAATTCCAGTTAAAATTCGATAACCATATTATTTATTTATTAATTTTTTTTAATTATTAAAATTTTTTATTCAATTTATTTATTTATTTATTATTAATTATGTATACATATATTTGGGCATTTCCACGTGAAATTTTTCTATGACATTTTAGAATCGGTTAAACATTTCTTTTTCTCGTTCCTTATAGAAAAATATTAAATACGTATTTTTTTATTTTTCCATAATTGACAAAATTTTCGAGATATCAATTTTTGAAATTTTAGATTTTTAAAAGCTGACTTATTTTCAATAGCTTATAACTTTGAAAATATTGAGTTTCGAAAAAAGTTGTCAAAGAAAGAAAGTTTTGGTTTTTCTTTAACTTTTAAAAGATTAAAAAAAAATTTTATTTTAATTTTTTAGAAAAAAATTTTTTTTTTTATAAACAAATTAATGTATTTTTAATTTGGGCGCGATTAATTTTTATTTTTTTCTTATTTATTTATACCTGCCAATATACAGAAGATTTTTTAAAAGGATCCGAGATAGGCCGACTCATAGTTTTCGTTCTATAAATTTTTTAATTAATTTGTTTATAAAAAAATAATTTTTTTTTCTAAAATATTTTTAAAAATATTTTTTTTAAATCTTTCAAAAGTTCAAGAAAAACCAAAACTTTCTTTCTTTCAGAACTTTTTTCTAAACTCAAAATTTTAAAAATTATAAGCTATTTGGTTTACTAATTCATAGTTTTCGTTCTAAAAAAAATTTATAGAACAAAAACTATGAGTCGGCCCATCTCGGATCTTTTTAAAATATCTTCTGTATATTGGCAGGTATAAATAAATAAGAAAAAAATAAAAATTAATCGCGCCCAAATTAAAAATAAATTAATTTGTTTTTTATAAAATATTTTTTTTTCTAAAAAATTTCAAAAAATATTTTTTTTTAAATCTTTTAAAAGTTGAAGAAAACCCAAAACTTTCTATCTTTGACAACTTTTTTCGAAACTCAATACTTTCAAAGTTATAAGCTATTGAAAATAGGTCTGCTTTTAAAAATCCAAAATTTCGAAAATTCATATCTCGAAAATTTTGGCAATTATGGAAAAATAAAAAATACGTATTTAATATTTTTCTATAAGGAACGAGAAAAAAAATATGTTTAACCGATTCTAAAATGTCATAGAAAAATTTTACGTGGAAATGCCCATATACACTATACCGTCGAAAAATATCGGTACGGCTGCACACGCACTGTCCAAAAACATACCGATCTTTAAATCACGATATTTTTGTAAATACAAATGACAGAAAATTAACAAATATACCATTCGAAAGATTATTAAATTCTACGATTAATGATATATAACTGGAAATTTTAATAATTTATGCAAAGATTGCAGCAATCAACAAATTGGCCATAAAAATCGAAAAAATAAAATTTTTTTTGAAATTTTTTCAACTTTTGTTTAATTTTTAAAAATGGCAGAAAAAAATTTAAAACTTATATAGATGTAATTATTCTAGTCTCATCTTTAAATTAAGTCCAAAAAAATTTAAAAAGCTTAATCGGTTTACGAAATATAATTATAAAGGGTTGAGCATTTTCAATCGAAAACTGTTCAAAATTGACTAAATCAATGCATTTGTTAAAAAACATGCTCCGACGTTTATAATGATATTTCACGAACCGAATCAGATTTTTTAACTCTTTTGGTCTTAATTTACAGATGAGACTTAAATGATTACAATATTTAAGTTTCAATTTTTTCTGACAAAAAAAAGAAATGCAAGAGTTGAATAATCGTAGAATTTAATAATCTTTCGAATGGTATATTTGTGCTAGTTTTCTGACTTTTGTATTTACAAACAAATTGTTATTTAAATATCGGTATGTTTTTGGGTCGTGCGTGTGCAGCCGTATACCAATATTTTTACGCCATTTCATAGTAGAAAAAATTGAAAATTAAACAAAAATTGGAAAAAATTCTGACTTTTTTTATAAAAAACATTAATAACTTTTTTGTTTATAAATTTTTGATGGTTTTTTAACGCTATTCGATAGAGCGCATATAAAAACATATGAAATGATAATTCGTGAATTTTTCTATTTATTTTTAAGTACCGAAATATGTCCTCAAACTTCATGCCAAAATTTTGTCCATCTAGGCGTTAAAGGGTTATCCTGGCCCTAGTTCGATATTAGCAAGAACTTCCTGTATGATTATAAGTTATAAATATATTGAAAAATTGATTAAAAATTATATTTAAAAATATATATCAGTAATTGTTTATGTGCAATTTGAAGTATTATTTAAACATCACATGGCAAAATGAAGACAATGTTAAACTGAAATGTTTACTTTTAACTTTAAATTGGTAAAATTTGACAGACTATCAGTAGAATTGTACTTATTTCTATTACCAGAATTGAGTTACTGATAATTAGCAGAAAGTTACTGATTCGATTAGGAAAATACAAAGTCTTTAAACTTTAAAGTCCTACAATTTTAGATATTTTAAAATTTCTTTTAATGCAGTGCCGCCCAACAGGATTTGCCCAATGTATCACAGTTAAAGGTGTTATAAAAAGTTATTGAAATAATTAATTAAAAAAAAATTTTCTTTGTTTAATTACCGTTTATAAATTAATGACATGCCTAAGCTTGTTTAAATTTAGAAAAGAAAAATGTGGAAAAAAGCTGAATGTTATTCCTTTTCTTGGAAAATTTAAGGAAAATAGTTAATTTTTTTACCAATATATTAGTATAAGATATTTTTGAAGTTAAAACCGAAAGACTGAAAATCACATTGTTTTAATCTCCAAAGGTGTGAATACATTTTAGAAAGTCCTGGTCTTTCTGGTAATTATATTTCAAATAAAATTTTGTCGAGTTATGTTCAATGGATATTAATTTTCTACCTACAAATTAAATATTTAAGCAGTAAAATAGAAAACGAAGATAATTTTTGAGTAGGTAATCTAATTTTTAACGTTTAATAAATATTATTGAATTCACCTCGAATCTCTGTGAATTGTATAGAATAATTTCCAATATATCCTATTCAAGATGGAATCTATTTTCAATGATTCATTCAAAAATCAATCCAACTTGATTTTATTCTCCACGCAGTACTTATAATGACCTGATAAAAGTTTGACCTCAACTTTTATAGATTCCAAAGCGATTTCAATATCACTAATGCAAATCTCATAATGTATTCAGTTCTTCAATTCGAGAATTTCACAACCACTGAGGATTCGCTCTTTATGATTTGACGTTTTATACCTAATCGAATACACTTTTTTTAAAAAGTTTTTCAAATTAAAAACTATAGTTTCAATGAAATTAAATAATAATAGTTTCTTTTTAATTTCCAATGAATAATTACTTATTTGCTTTTTTTCTTCAAATCGTTATTACAATAGTAGGCACATTGCTGCCGTCAAACGACAAAATGTAGCATGTATAGGGAATAAGAAAAGAATAAAAAATTTATATCCGTTTTAAATACAGGCATTAGTTATGTATATTTATTCAAAACGACTATTTTCAAAGTCGGTAAAAATAAACACATACAAAAACATACATTACATGGTAATGTTACTGCAATGTTACAGTAATGTTACTGCAATGTCACTGTAATATTACAAAGAAAGATCTCAATATTCCTTATAATAGTTACTGTAACATTACAGTGACATTGCAATAACATTACTGTAACAGTAATGTTGTAATGTTGATTTAATATTACATGTAGTATTGCCTTAATATTACTGCAATGTTACTAACATTACATGTAACATTGCTGCAACAGCATGAAAAAATTAGAATATTTGAAAAAAGAAACTTGTTTCGAAAATTATGCATACTGTCTGAAAGAGTGCAAAATCAGGTCGTGTCATTAATATGTATAAAACGTATGAGATTTTCTTTTAATATTTATTTAATTATTACCTTATGAGGTTGTTATAACTAAAAGGAACTGAAATATTTTAAAATTTTATTAAAATATATCCAATTATTCATAAAAAATATTGATTCT
Organism: Leptopilina myrica (nomen nudum); assembly: GCA_032872475.1. Lineage (NCBI taxonomy): Eukaryota > Metazoa > Arthropoda > Insecta > Hymenoptera > Figitidae > Leptopilina > Leptopilina myrica (nomen nudum). The sequence continues at coordinate 38,453,619 of CM065463.1, forward strand.
TGAGGGAAATATAATAGAATGAATATTCCATCATATATTATATGATAAATTCATACTTATCCCTCCATCCGTTGAATGGTGAGAAGTTTCTTCACCCAGTTTTTTTTTATTTGTCGCATTTTGACATTTTGGCATTTTGATACTCTGAATTTTTGTTCTTTCATTTACGCACAAGAAATTGAAAATCCAATAAAATACACGATGTTAGGAAATAAAATTAGAAAATTTTGGTTTAAATTTTTGTTACTTCACTTCCTGTTGTTATAAATGTAAATGAATCTTTTACTTTTTGTGCGCAAATAAAAAAGAAAGAATATAGGTTATCTGGTATTTTTTCTGATTTTTCAATAACTATCCAAATTGGAAGAAAAACAATTTTGAAATTACGTTTACTTTCAAGAGGATCTTAAAGTCGAAGTGATTTTTCTACTGAAGCTCAATATAAAAATCTAATTGACTTTGACATCCTCGCATTTGTAATTGCGCAACAATGTTAAAAATTGTAAATTTTTCAGAAATCTTCAGTAGACGGTAAAACCAACTATTCCCATAAATTCGTTATTACTACATGGTAAGAGTCGACTTCCCTCCCCTCCCCCACGTAGACTAACGTAGACTTTTGCTGAACAAACCCCCACCACCCCTCAGCATGCTACGTAGTTTATGAACGCTCTCTAATTCACTTAGTTTTCGTATAGAATTCGAAAAAAATTGTTTTACTCTTAAAAAAATTTGGAGTGAAAATCTTATGGACCCATTTATAACTTTTAAAATACTAAAAATTATAGTTTCATATTCTCAGTACCATTCACAGTCATCTTCTTCTTTATATTAAAACAATTTTTGTGTTTTTTTATATTTTAATCTTTTTGTTATTGAATTTGAAAGCAGCAAATGTCAGGAGATTTTTATGCAAAGTGAGGAAACTTCTCACCGCGCGACTGACCGTGTATACTCTACTATTGTTCATAAAAATTGGTTGAAAATTGCAATTTTTGTCTGATCTCAAAAGAAAAAGTAATAAATGTTGAAAAAACCATTGTTAACAAAATATTTTGTCTTATTATAATTTTTTCGAGAAGTATGTTAAAACTATGTGAATGCAATTTTATAGAACTTAAATTAATTAAAGCTGTTTTCTGTATTAGAATAGAAGCAAATTACGATTTAGTACCAAAATTGGTACTAAAATAGTACCTTTCGTTTTACAGTGAAAATCCTAGCTACTGCTTATTTCAAGATATCAACAATAACTTCTCTATTCAACTTTTTCTGCTTTTAATATATAAAAAACAAAAAAATAACTTTTTAAGTAAGGACCTGAATAGATGCCCTGACGTCCAGTGAGGACTAAACTAGGATAACTCGCCAGGACCTGTCGAATTTCGTCACTCCAGGAATATCAGGTGATGACGTAGAAAAATAGAGATGTTCTACCTAGAACGTCTTGTCAGTGCCTGAGTAGAAAATTTGTATTTTATTATAGGCATTTTAGTCAGGGCCTGAATAAAATATTTAACAGGGGGCTTAAAAAATTGCAGTTCGGCTCGGCTTTTCAAGCTTTTTGTACACCTCTACCTACAACTATATCATAATATATCATATATTAAGAATATTAATTAAATTTTAATATAACTTTACTCAGTTCACATCAGTTTTTATAAAGTTTTGTATTTTTATAGCAAAATCTAGCTTTGTCACAGTTTTTTCCCAATTTGTAAAATACTTTTATAAAATTGAATATATATGTGACGCGATCTGAAGAAAGGGATCTTGGAAGCAAATCACTTTAAGGTTATGTTAGTGCTACTTTTTTGTTGATTAAAAGTTTTTTCTTCCTTTTTGCAAATTAAAATCAGTGTCTATTAAATATTTCAGTTAAAATAAGAAATCAAACATTAATGATGTACATTGACAGTTAGTCCTTTTTGTATTTTCATTTAAAAAATTGCAAACATAACCTACAATTTTTTGCTTCTAAGGTCCTTCTCTTCGATCGCGTCACATGTATTCTCTCTCCATGTGAAAAATGTATACACTGAGAGAAATGAATAATAAGATTTTGATGGTTCAAAGTAGGTGTTATCCGGTACCATCATTATCTTACTTAGTACCATCAAAGATGTTAGAAAAATATGGTTATGTTACCTACTCCAATCAAGACGTTACTCAGTACAATTTGGATTTGTAACTGATACAATCTAATAGCTCTCCGTATTTGTAGCATCAAAGATGGTACCCGGCAATAGATTTTCAATTATTCTGCCAAATGTATTTCTCTTATCGCGGTTAAAAAAATGCATATTCATTTATAGTGTGAGTAGGACAAATGGCTTCGATCTAATTGCAGGTAAGTGCTTAATTGGTCAACAATGTCAACAAACAAAATTTATAATAGTGTATAGAAGCATTAGAGTATACTTGCAATATATATGTATGCATTTTCCATGTTTCTGAATCTCGGACCGATATATAGAATCACATATAGGAACATGCTAACTCAAAATTCCATCGCTATGGATAGTTTAACTATGAATAATTTTCTAGTAACATCGATTTACGGGGTGAATACATTTATGATGTTTCGTGTTACTGATATCGTAGCGTAACCATGTTCGTAAACCGCACATATATGATATGTGCGAATACATATATATATATATAAACTGCATGATAGCATAAAACTCTCGTTAGGAATCGAGAACGTAATTTAAAAGCATGCATATTCACGCCATTTATTTAAAATAAACAACTGTTTTGTTCACATCATCGTTTTATAATGTGGTGGAATCAATCGAAATATATATAATTAAATTCAAAATCCGAAAAGCAATTAAAAAATTTAACTGCTGATACTTTTTTTATAAAACGAGCTAAAATATTCTGCTTTTCAAGATATGTTTTTAATATCATAAATCTTTAAACTCAAGTTAGTATTAATAACAATAATAAATTAACTACTGCCAACTGGGGGTATTTTGTCCACTGCATGTTTTCAATACATAAAATCTTTAAAATGAATTATTTTAGTATCAACTAGCGATATATTCCTCGCTCGCTCGGTAGACATTTTACAAGGAGAAAAATGGATTATATGTGTTATAATCCAGATTATACTTCTTAACATATTTTTACATTGTATATAGGACAGTTAGCCAAAATTATAAAATTGAATATCTAAGTATTACCACTTTCGAATTATTGATCATATTAATTTGAATTATAAAACTTGTATCAATATAATTGGTCTTTACGTTATTTTAAATAAATAAAATTTTGACAAATCAGAACTAACCCATAAATTTAAAAAATTAATTTAATATTTAATTGACTAATAATAAATATACAAAATATTTGAATTTGTTGTTGCTAATAATTTATTAATTAAATTAATTGATCAATCACTGAATTAATTTTTTTCATCATAAATTTATTTATTCGTAAATGTCTGGTGATTTCATTTTTATAAATCTACAAAACTATTAAAATAATCTATCCCTATTAATATAAAATCATTTCGCCGCCGCCGCTGATTCAGTAATTTCCCTTTCCCGCTACCCTCAAAATTTAGGACAATTTTAGGGCAGTTTTGACCTACGGGTAAAAAGAGGCCCACAAACGTCTGTTACATTACGTCAAAATCTACATGTAATTTTACATTCTTCTTTTACCTACATGTCATAAACGTTCATATAATGGCCCTTAATTTATGTCAAAATTTATGTCAGATTTGATTTATTGTTAAAGCTGCAAGTAAAAAGGGTCGTATTAATGCCTTTGATGATACTGCAAAATCTATGCCAAATTTAACCAATTTTTTTACCTTTAGTAAAAAATCCGTAAAGTAAAATTCTTTTTAAGTGCTTTCTTTTATAAAAATTAAAATAAATATAAGAATTAAGGGGAAATCGTTAGTTATTATATAAAAACATTTCGCCGCCGCAGAGTCAGGATTTCTAAGGGCTCCCTATAGTAAGGGCCGTCAAAACTTATGTCAAAATTGACCTATTTTTTTACCTATAGGTCAAAAAGAGAATAAATAACGGCCTCACATTACATCAAAATCCATGTTTTATTTGATCTTTTTTTACCTATATGTCAAAAAGTGGTCCCTGTGTAGGTCCTTACATTATGTCAAAATACATGTTTAATTTTACCTATTTTTTGAACTTCGGGTTTTAAAAGAAACCTTAATGTGGGCCATCACATTACGTCAAAATTTGATCTGTGTTTTACCTACAGGTCAGAGCTTGCCCCCTCAAATAGGCGCGTTAAATAAGACGTCAAAGCCTATGCCAAAGACAATTTTTGCTTCCTCATAAAGGAAGCCTTATAGTGATGTCGATTTCCGAATTTTTTAAAATCAATTATTTTTACAAATTTTCAAGTGTAGTATATATAATTCGTCGAGAGGAACAAATATCCGGATGTATGTGTGTATGCATGTGTGTGTGTATGTGTGTGTGTGGGTGTATGTGTGTGTGTGTGTGTGTATGTCACCGATTCTTGTGGACAAATTTTCTCTTACACATCTTGATGGATTTTGATAAAATTTTGTAGGTGTATTACGGTCACGAATATCTTGAATCAGACAGAAGGATTTTCAAAAATATCTAAAAATAAAAATTTTTTAGCAATTTTTTAATTTTCGAAAAAAATGAATTTTTTTATTTTTTGAAATAACTTCTTTATTTATTAAAATTTTTATTAATTTTTCTCAGCATTATATTCCTGGCATGAAAACGAATCGATTCATGTATATAAAGTATATATTTCATGAAAATTTATGGAATTAATAAATATTATAATTTTTCACAAAAAATTAAAATTTTGTATTTTTTGACATTTTATCATAACACTTTAAAATAATTATTCTATAATAAAAAATTAAATAATTAATATTTATTCAGGGTAGTTTACCCGGTTTATTAATTATATTTAATAAACTATTATAATTATTTAACTTTTAAAATTATATATAATAATATATATTGAGGAAGCTAAATGGTCATGAAATGAACAACTTGTTTTACTTGTAGGCGGTTATGTTACTTTAAAATTGATGACAAAGATTAAAAATTTCAGAATGGCTAATATCATAAGATCGCATTTTACAATCTTTATATTATCTATAAATAGAAGTAAATATAAAATTAGGGGGTTGGCGCGCGAAGCGCGCAGTGGGGCAGAGCCCCCCTAGTTATTGTTAAAGTTGTTATCAATTAAATAATAATTAATGAATTAATCATAAATAAATATACAAACAAATAAATTCTTACTAAACACAAAATTTATACTTTGTAAGTAAATAAAATTACTTTTAAGAAAAGGTTAAAAATAATATTCCCTTGTAATATTTAAACTAAAAATGGTTATAAACAAAAATAAGCTAATTATAAATAAACGCATAATGCTATAATTGTTTTTAGATTTACAAAAATGAAATTATTAGAAATTTACAAACCAAAAATTAAAATAGCAGCACATGTAAAAAAGTTCGATCACAACAAATTTTCAAAACAACTTTAACCTCATAATATGACAATTTGAGAAAAACATGTTGCTCTAGTAATAATGGAGAATTATAATTTGATTCGATTTTGGGTTATAAAATATATAATCTATTGTGAATACCAGAAATAATTCTAAAACATTAAAAGGTTGTAAATAGATTATAAAGGGTAGTTTCTAAGTGTATAATCCATTTTTCTCGGAGTACTTATTTATTTCTTCATACATATATGAAGGGTGGCATGACAAAAGGGGTCAAGCGACAATTTCATGATTTTACAGGAAACAAAAATAAAACATTTAAAAATTTTCCTGGTCATTTAAGAAAAATCTAAAAAAAAACGTTTCGAGATATTATTTCGCTTTACCAGTGGAAATACAATTTATGGAGATAAACCTACAGATTAGTGAGAAAAATAAGTAAAAGTGGACCATTTTGGGGATACGTCAAATGCCCATCTTTTCTTTTAAAATTAATTGTTAAAAAAATATACAGTTTAAAGAAAAACTGAAAAATCAGTTTGTTAATTTTGAATTGATGAATTAAATGCAAAACAGTTTGATTCAAAGAAGTTGTTTGTTTTCAAGAAAAATATAAATTAAATACTTATTTTTAAAAGTAAACAGTAACGAAATTTTCAAATGCAATCTACAATCAGGAATATTTAAAAATTAACTGAAGAATAATATTTAGACATAAAATCTTCTAGCAAAATTTAATATTATATTTAATAATATTAAAAATAAGGAATATTTTTAAGAAATTGCCAAATTTCAAGTCGATTCATTAAAATTCATTCGAGTTATCGTCGAGACAAATTTTTCTACAGACAGACGACAGACAGACAGACGGACAGACACTTTTCTAAAAACCATTTTTTTGGAATCAGGGGGTCATGAAACGTAAAGATTTAGCAAAATTAGACAATGCTCAAAATCGGACAAATCCAAGACTTTCTCATTTTTGATGAGAATGTAAAAAGCAAATTTTACGGAAAAATTTAAAAAGAGCAAAATTTTTGCATATTTTGAGTTCTTTTTTGTTCCTAGTTTCGTATATTTATCTAACTTTGGCATCTAAAAGAAAAAACGGAAGGTTTTTATATGTTTCTAACGTTTCTTCATGTTTCGGCTAATGCTTCACTCACTATAAATCTCAATTTTTTGCACTTTTTTGAAAATAACTTTTTTGTTTTTTGTTGTACAAAAAAGTGTCATATATTTATTATTTCCTATTATTATTATAATATTAAAATTTTTATTATTTATGTAATAGCACCTTTTAAGTCAAAAATTTTTTTTTTCAAAATGCTTATTTCCAATCGAAAGAGCATAAAAAATGTTTTCCAAAATGTACTTTGCCAAATTTTTATTTTTAATAGTTTAAGAGTAAAAAATTATCAAAATAAACATTACACCGTAAGACAAGGACCACTTGACGTGCACTCAGAAAAAGAGTTGGCTGCCATAGCCAATTAAATAGTTGCTATAGCGCGATCCAATTAATTGGATGGGGCAACTATTTCTTGGTTGATACATCCAACTTTTTAGCTGCATTACCTGCATAGCAAATTACTGCATTACATACATAGCTGGGGTACCTTTTCGCATGGATACAGTATCCAATAGTTGGATATGCTAACCAATTAATTGGATCGCGCTATAGCAACTATTTAATTGGTTATGGCAGCCAACTCTTTTTCTGAGTGTGGAATCGCTCATATACACGGCAAAAAGTACGTGAAATTTTCATCATTCATTCAACTTCTAGTACCTTGCTTGGGAACTTTATTGACTTTCAAAAAATTGTATATTTATGTAAAATAAAAAAAAAATCATTTTCACTTGTTCAGAGTTTTTCTGAAATTCGCTCATTCATTCACATATTTGGATAATTAATCACACAAACACAGAACAACACGGACAAAAAGAAATTAGGTGCAGCAGTAAACAGATGTTTGCTTTGAAATATCTGAAAATTAGCTACCACAGCTACACAGAAACAAGTGAGTGTTATTTTTGTTGCAGGTAAATTTAGAATGGTATAATTTTATAAAAGGTAAAAGTGAAAAGTTATCTCTGATATGGTGTAATAATCTAAATATTGCTAGTCCAGAGTTAGAGCATAAAACTCTGTTTTATTATCACAGTAAGTCGCATGTAAGTAAGTAAGTAACAAGGAAATAAGTAAGTAAGCAAGTAAGTAAGAAAGAAAAAAGCAACAATGTAGGTAAGCAAGAAGGAAGTAACTTGCTTACTTATTTGCTTCATTATTTGTTTAATTCTTTACTTGTTTACTTGCTTTTTTTCTTTTTGCTTACTTTCTTGATGACTTGTTTACTTATTTCCTTCTTGCTTACTTCCTTTTTGCTTCCTTGTTTACTTATTTTGAAATTGCTAATTTTATTATTGATAACAAGCAATTTTCAAAAAATGTTATCAAATATTTTAGATGTAATTGGTACTAAGCATAATTTTTCTTAAAGTCAATTCAAATTGAGTATTTTCATTTTAAACAAAACGTCTAATTTTTTGTTACTAAAATATCTTTACTTTTTAAGACGCGTGTCCATATTTGCTTCAATCATTTTTATAAACTATTTAATTCGCCTTTTATCATTCTTCTGCATTTTATATCGCACTGGATTTAATATTATATATATAGATTACATTAAAAATTTGGATACTTGATTTTAAATAATAAAAACTTTAAAAACATTTTATTTTTTATTTATAAATGATTAGAAAATATTACAAATATTTTCAATGAAGAAGAAACTAAAAAATATTTTAGTATTTAACAATATATATTTATAAATATCATGTCCTCAATGAGAGAAATACAATGATAGGATAATCGAATTAAATTAAATTGTTGAATTTATTTATAATTGTAACCTGTGCGTAAAAGTAAATATATATATTTTTTTTCAAAACTAATATAATTCTAAATTTACTTTCAATGTAAGACAAAAGATTTATTTATTCTGTCAACCCGATTCTAGTTAAAGTTTTAGTAAAAACACCCATTTTTAGAATGTCTACCAAACCTTTATTGACACCTGTCTCTCGCATTATGGCTATTGCCAAAAGTGAGAATTGAAGTTTCGAACATGAGGGAAATGATATGTTGAACACCCAATATAGGGAAATTAAAAGTAAAACGGCATCAAACCCGTTTGCAGAAAATGCACAAATCCCGTCAGTGTAACACATAAGTGTTTTATTGTTATAAGAATCATTGCCGATCGCTAAGAGATATGGTGGATCATTTGGAGAAGGAATGATGCTTGTCAGTGTAGTTGCAGCCTGAAAAATATTAAATTTTTTCATTGTATTGTTCTTTTTATTCTTTAAAATTAACCATGTCAATGATTTTTTTTTATTTTTTGGTATTTGAAATAAACCATATATCATGATAGTTATAAAACAATTTTTTTATTTAAAAATTTTCAACATTTCATTTGTCATTTTTGATACCTAGATTAAATTTTTTCTTCTTTTATTTAAAATATAAAAATATTTTATAATCATTACGATATGGTCTAGTTCACTTTTGAATGAAATAAAAATTATATTATAAAGATTATAATACAAATTAGACTTTAAATTACGATGTACTTACTGGATACATTTTCAATACTAATTCTGTCTCTAATTTGGCTTTTGTTCCTTTGAAAATTTGCGGCAAATGAAGAAGGATTTGGATACACTGTCCATTAATATTTAAATTTGGATTTATCTGCAATTCCAACCCAGATACTATCTTTGGGATTGCATCAAGCCAATTAGCTCTCATTTTTGGTACTGGCAGATCAACTAATTTAGAAAATTCCCAAAGTATCTATAGAATTAAACAAGTGAGCTATGAAAAATGTATTGTTATTATTATATTATTATTAGAATAAAAGTTGAATTGTGATAAAATCCATATTCGCAGATAGCAATTCTTTGTTATTTTTTCCTGATCCCAAAAAAATTCCAATAATATTTACTCATATTTTTATTATATTAATGAAAAAAAAAATAAATTTTGCTTCAGTCGCAGAAACTGACAATTTTCTAATCTTTTCAGAGTCATCTAACTACTATGTTTCTTTCAAACGTCATACATAACATTTCGATAGATTTTTTACCAATTCTTGTTTTCTTAATGCAGGATAAGCTTCAAAAATTTGTGCTGCACTCATTTTAGTGACTTCAGTTTGTCGAACATCTCTAGTTGCATTTAAAAGTTGCTGTATTTTTGTTGCATTTGGTTGTTTAACTCCATACATCGTCATTTCTTTTGTCATTTCTTTATGAAGTATTTCTTGTGATGCAGTTGGAAGGCTGCTACTACTTTTTGAAGATTTCCTTGATAAATTTTTTAAACATGATTTCATTTTTTCCTCGGTTTGCACCTGAAATATATAAAAAAGTACTATAATTTTCGCTTAAAAATAAAAAGCAATCTTGTTATACAAGTAAAATTTATTTTTCTTACATAGTGTAATCCATAAGGACCTTTTAGAAATGGAAACTTATCACAAAGAATGATAGACATTTGAGTGATAATGTGTGACTGACTTTGATCATTGTGCAGCAAATTTCTACACACTTCACGTATTATAACTGATTTTTGGTTTTTATCTAACTCAACTCCTGCTTTTATTAATCCTTCTAAACCATGAGGTAGCTTGTGTGGAATATAACATTCAAGTGGAATCTATAAATGTTATTTACAGAATTATGTTTTTTAAACTAATTTTACAGGTTTTGTTTACAAAAACCTACCATTTATTAATTTTTTTTTACTTATGTTACTATTTGGGTACTTTTTTACAGATTTCAGACACAAAAAGCTACTATTTCTGTCTTTTTAGAATTCCCACTACTTTAAATTAACTAATACTACAAATCAAAAAACTATTCTTTAAAATTATAATCAGATTCTTTAAAACGATTTAATTATTTTCAAAAAATAGTAATGAAATTCAATTTTCATAAATAATAAAATCCTCACAGGAATTCAATAAATTTAGAGTAGGAGAGACTCGAGCGAAAGGTTAATCTGTGAAAACAGTTAAAACTCATTATCTTTCGAACGAAAATAGTTAAAGCATTGCAATTTTAATAATTATTAATTTATTCAAGTTTATAAAAATAATTGAAATAATAATAATAATTTCTCTAAGTTTTCCCTGACCTGTGGCAACCCTGATTTAATAAATCTTCGTATTAACTTATTTTTTTCATGAATATACGAAAGAAAACAATTATTAAATTTTTTTTATAAAATTCTGCGCAAAAATTTAATTATTTTTAAAAATATTTAAATTCTGTCATAAATAATAAAATTCATTGCAGGATTTCAATTTATTATCAACATAAGAAAGGTTTGCAAGAAAGTAAAATACAGAATGGGATTTTTGTCAATTTTTTGAATTGTCTAAAAGGTGTTTTTTTGGTCGTTAAGTTAAATTTTTTGATAGCTACTGTTTTTAGTTTTAAATCTATTTTTTGCAATATAATTAACGAGTGCAAAGTCTGATTTTATTTTAACATCTTGAAATTTTTTTAACTCTAACGGTGAATGTAATTAAAAACAAAAAATAAGCATATATACCTGTTCCGCTTCCTTTTTTTTCATTTTCTCATTTTTTGTGTTTTTTACAAAATCCATTAAGTTTGTGTTTAAAATATATTCCTGCTTTGAGCGTTGCTTAGAAAATGAAATCGGTGTATTTGATTGATCTTCTATAGTTGTATTAAGAAGTGAATCATCTAATTTTTTGTGTTTTACGGGCAAGCAGCCGCAGTAAGTACAGCAACTTGACGCCTGTGTTGATAACCATTCGAATATTTCACATTCATTGCATTCGCAGGGCCCTCGTTTAATTCCTCTCGAATCAGTATTTCTCATTTTTCAGCTAAACAGAAAGTAAATATACTTAAAAATCAATAAAATAATCTGATAAAAATTGTTATAAATATAAACATATATTTAAAAATTTTACTTGTTTCTTAATGTAAATTTCCTAGCGCTCTTTTCACAATTATAAATTTTTTATTTTCGAAACTGTGTGCGTGAAAAATGAAATGTGTTAATAAATCATTAATATTCAATTCTATGAATTCCTCAGCAATCTCTATTTCATATGCCATTATAAGCATGTTGTGTTCAACCGTTTTGACTTTGTTGCACACAAAAACAGGACGTCCATTTATAATACAAATATTACATAAGGCTGCAAATTCTGGCAAATTATTTTCTAAGTATCTAATCGCTAAAAAGCATTTTGAAGCACAGTATTTTATTCCTTTAATTTCAATCCATTTCGTAGTAATTAGATATTGATGGTTTTCAAATAAGCTTTTAAACGGTAATCTTTCAACGAGAACAATTTTTTTGGGCCTATGTAAACCTTATTTGTAATGTGTTCCATAATTGTGTAAGCTTGGCGAAGTTGATGTTTTTTACTCAACGTAAGTGGCAAATTTTTATAAGTTCGTTTGCTGTCAACTTCTCTCTTAGACTCTTGATGTTTTCCTTCTAATCGAAACGTAGTGAAATTACTTAAAGGTCCATATTTTATTATTTTTCCTGGTATGTGTGTCAGAAAATGCTGTTTCGGTGTTAGATTTTTTTTATAAACATTTTGAAATGTTTCAAGATATTCCGGTATAATGCTACTCAAATAATTTAAATCACTAATATCAATTTTTTGTGCAAAAGATATGCACAAAATTTCTAACATTAAAATGAAATTTTTTAGAGATGGTAATTCTTCATATAAAACATCTTGCATAATGAGTGGAAGAGATGTAACTAAAGTCCACATCTGAGCCGCCGTTTGTTTGAAATCACTTTTTTTTGTCAAATGTACTTCAGATATTGGCGACGGCTTTGAAGATTTTTCAGAATATCCGTAATCGAAATTGTCGTTTCTATTATTTAATTCAGCCAAGGAAATTATAGGCGAATCTATACAATTTAATTTTAAAAAACTTTTAACTGTTACAACACAGTATCCTAATAAATCATCATGTAGCATATCTGGAGGAATTGATGTACTTGCGTGAAAACCAGTAATTTCATTTAAAGGACATCCTCGATTAATGCCATACAATTTTTTCAATTTCATTAACTTCACTTTCAATTTGTCTTACTTGTCTGTCGTGTTCTTCGGGTTTCCTTAAAACTTCAACATTTTCTTCTGTCATTTTTTTATATCATCGTATGATGAGAGGCAATACCTACAAGGATGGGAACAAACGAAGCATTGCCTAAATCCACCTACTTCACTTGCTGACAAATTGTCTCCAGAAAAAATTGAGCAACTAGCATGAATAGTTTCTCCATTAGACAGTTGTATGCCATTCTCTAATATTTTAAAATCTTGCACAAAATGTTTAAGAATTGTATTCATCCCGTACTTTTTCACATGTCGATATGGAACTATGCCTGCTATATTAATAAATTTCAATTGGGAACGGAGTGTTGGATTTAAATCTTCTACCATCCAGTAGAAAAATCATAATTTATTTCGTAATCCGCTTTTGACCCAACAGCATTACACATTTCAGCTTCATCGTAATAAAGCCTTATTAAAATGCTATTGGGAAAAGCTATTCTAAAAGTGTGATTCTGGAAATAATTCCCATCGACATAGGTGCTGTAAATGCCTTCTTCGTTTCTGGGAATGTTTATCATATCACGAAAATGACCATTTTCTAACCATTTTGAAAGAACAGTTGAGATTGGAAGAAAAATCATTTCCTCACTTTTTCTTTTAACTTTTTGATTCTCATCTATTGTTGGTGGACCATAATTAATAAATTTACTGCCAAGTTCTATTCTCAAAGGCTTTATAATTCCAAAAATTTTTTCAAAATAAACATCTTGCTTATAAATAGAAGATAATCCTTGGACGCAGTCAATACTATCAATTAATTCCTGAATGTTTATAAAATCATGAACATTTATTCTTAAAATACTGTGTATTTTATCTGATAAAAGGTTTAAATAATGTTTTACAAAAAACTGAACAACTATTTGCAAATTTTTTAAAATGTTCAAAATATCCTTATTGGTGGCTCGAGTCTGTGCCCTTAAGTAGAGTAAATATTCTGCCAAAATTTTCTTAAAAGGACTGTCATTTTCAATATCAGAGTCATCCGAATCAGGTTTGGAATCTGGGTCTTGATCAGGATCAAAATCGTCATCAGGATTAGAATCAACGTCTCGATGATGATCTGCATTTGTACCAGGGTCGGAGTCTGTGTCTCGATTATCTTCAAAATTTATGTTATGATCAGAGTCAGGATCTTCATCACTATCAGAATCGGTGTTGAGATCAAGATTATTTGGTTCAGTATTACAAATCGAATTAATTTCAACATTAACATTGTTTCCTTCATTAGAAGGTCCAGGTATGTTACTAGGTTTAAAGAATTTACTTATATTTGTTGAAATTCTTTTGTGCATTCTTGAAACGTGAGAACGTAAAGAACCAGATGAATTGTAGACTTTATCACAAAATCTACAATTAAAATTTGATTTTTCTACATGTTCATTTTTAACATGGTTAATCAACCAATTGTCATTGGCGAATTTTTTAAAACATAATTTACACTCAACATATGTTTCCAATGGATCCATTATTTGTAAAAGAAATACAATATATTACCATTTATAATATTATTAACTTTTTCAATAAAAGAAACAGTTGATTGTACTCAAAAATTCTCTACCTGTAAATAAGAAAGTCAGGTAGACTTTATTCGAAAACCAAACCTATCATCAAGCATCAATATAAAACCTTGTATTCTTATTTCCTGAGAATAAACTTTAAAATGAGAAGCAATTCTTATGCATGGTAATATTATATATTAATTTTCAAATAAAAATATTAATGATTTTTATTAATAGGTACTATTTTTTTAATTAAATAAGTTATTTCTATATTTTTATGTATATAATAATAGATGTGTTTCACAGATTTCAAATTTGAGGTTATAAAAATGAAATGAAATAAATTATTTCTATATTTTTATGTATATAATAAATGTGTTTCACAGTTTCCAAATTTTAGGTTATAAAAATGAAATGAAATAAGTTATTTCTATATTTTTATGTATATAATAATAGATGTGTTTCACAGTTTCCAAATTTGAGGTTATAAAAATGAAATGTTTTTCTAGTGATTCATGTTTTGAATAAAATAAAATATAATTAAACAAGACTTACCTGAGAAAATGATCGTACGATAAACGAATCTTCAATTTAATAAGCAAGATTATTTTCTTTCACTTTAATTGAAAATAAAAGACGCGTAGTCGTTGACAGAAATACTGTTTTTCTTCTTCAATAACAAAGTATTACCATAGACTATAAAAATCAAAATAACGGTAATAGAGGATGACTAAAGGTACGTACACAACGTGAAAACCTGAACGAATTGTAATATGAAGCTGAAAGATGCTTGCACACTTCCAAATTTTTGGGCGAGCAGCGAATTTTCACGGTCGTGAAACTTCACGTCACTAAATATGATTGGCCCTGCAAAAATCTGCGTGAAAATTAACTTTTGTCAGAGTGCACTGTGCAGTTCCATGGTGGTAGATTAGTGGAACATTTTTGACCAATCAGAGTGCAGTCCCATGGTGGTAGATTAGTAGAATAGTGGAACAGTTTTGACCAATCAGATGGCTGGATTTTGTAACACTTATTTTGATTGGTCAAATCTATTACACTACTCCACTATTCTATCAGCATGGGACTGCACTCTCAGATGACTGGATTTTTTTAACACTTATTTTGATTGGTACCTTTAGGTATAGTCTGATATGTAATGTTCTTAGCAAACCTTCGCTGCCCAACTCTGATTATTAGACGCAGCATCAGATTGTAACCTATTGCCTGTCAATATTGTCGCACGTTTTGCGCATATTTGAACTGAGGGTAATTAAAAGTTTATCAACGAGATTATTTTTGTAGTAATAAGTAAAGAAAAAATATGAATATCGATTCGAGAGGTGTCAAAAGAGGTATCTGTGATTGTGGTAATTGCGAAAGTTTCGAGTGGACAAAAAGAAAAACAGGCTTAAATTGTGAATATTGTGGATGTCTGCCAATAAAACACATAAAAATCAGTGACAACAGTGAAAATGAATTACAATTGCAATCACTTTTTGACGATGAGATCCGCGTTATTACTATGGACGAATTTAATGCTGAAGCTAATAAGGAATTCAACGATGAATTATGTTGTCCAGAAGAAGAAGCTGAATTCAAATTACGACCAAATGAAATCGGCGATCATACTGTAAATGAAATAGTGGATAAAGAAGTGGTTGAAGAATTGGTCGAAGAAGCTATTCATGAAGACTCGGCTAGACTAGAGATGGAGGAGACAGAAGAAAAAACTGAAGAAGTATATTTTAATAATAATTTTTAAAAATTCAGGTTATGTTTACATATAATAATATTTATAATTTTTTTGCCTTTAAAAAAATATTTTTGTATAACGCATCAGGATGTCTACTTACCGGGAACTAGAAATTTAGATTATAGATATTTATACTGTTCTCGCTAAATTTTAATTAATTAGAAATAATTAATTTGATAGTAAAAAAACAGTTACTAATTCAAATTTAAAAAGAAATCGTCGAATTAATAGAAATTTTGTGGAATTCAACTGAAAATAATTAAATTCGTTAAAGAATTTAATTAAAAACTTTTTAACAAATCTAATTTTTAAAGTATTTTAATTTAAGAAACAAAAGAATTAAAATTTCTTTACATTCTGTTAAAAACAATTAAAATTTTTTCGCAATATATTCAATTATTTTCATAAATAGTAAAACTCATTGCAGAATTTAAATTAATTTTAATACAATTTTAATTGTACTCCTCGAAAAATGTAACTATTCTTGAAATTGTTATTAAAATTCGTCGAAAGAATATAATTATTTCTAGAAACTGTAAACAAAATTTTCTGAAAAATTAAAATATTTCCATAAATAGCCAAATTCTTCAGATTTACTTAATTTTTTTGAATATTATAAAAAAAATTCTTCAAATGTATTAAATTATTTTCATAAATTTCCATAAAATTTTAAAAAATAATTCAATTATTTTCAAAAGTAGTATAATTCTTTGCAGAAGTTTAATTATGTTTAAAATTTGTTTAAATTTTCCTCAAAATTTCAATTATCTTTACAAATAGTAAAATTCTTTGCAGAAATTCAATTAGTATCAATACATATTAAAAATTATTTTAAAAAATTGAAAAATTATTTTTTTTGTTCAATTATTTTCAAAATTTTTATTTAAAAATTATTTTAAAAAAACATTATTTTCAAAAAGTTTAAAGAAACTTTTCAAAAAAATTTAATTATTTATAAAAACTCTAATAAAAGTTTTGAAAGCTATTTATACTTTTTTTGCTTATATTCGAAATCAAATAAGTTAAAATTTTATGATAAAAAGCCCGGGAATTTTGTTAAACAAAAATAGTAGACTCCCTGAATTTTTGTAAATATTAATTAAAACAGTAAAATTTTTTATAGATCGACTTTGAAGATCTTCTTCCATTGAATATACCAGTAAATATTCTAAGGATCATAGAAGCTGGAGCAAAATTACAGGAAAGCGAAAAATCATTTTTAATTCGTGAAACGTGTAAAAATCTGCTTAAAAGAGAAATAGTTCTACCACACATGGTAGAGGAAATAGCAAATTTTTTATGTGAAAAATATCCATTCTTAGAGGGTCCATTCGGGCCAAAACATGTGACTTTTTAATAATTTTTAATATATTATCGAAAGAGTTTAAAGTTCAAGGTACCGATCAAAAATCCGGTTATGATTTTTTTTTCAAGCACTAAATCATTGCCCTGTAAGTAAAAATTTAAAAGTACTAAATTTTTACAAGAACTTGAAATTAAAAATATCTTCTTTATTTAAAGGTTGTAAATTTTTACTTCTAACTGATAACTTGTTACTGGTTAATTAATAGGGACCCTCAATTTATTTTAAACAAATTACAATTTTTATTATTACAGTTACAAACTTTAATAAAAATGAAGTGTTCGATGAAATATTTGAAATGTTTTCTTTTTAATCAAAATTTGCCAACACTATTGCTAGACATGAAATAAAGTTTTGGATTTATTAATAAAAGGTTCTTTTAAGAATACCCTTGTTCATTTTATTAATGTATTTATTCAAACTTTCTAATTCATACCGGTTACCGTGCGTGAGCGGTGGCGACGAGCTCAAAGGGGCGGTGGTTAGGAAAAAGTATAGAGGGGAAAGAAAATAAAACGGGATTCGAATAACAATAAAATATATTCTGTCAACCCCCGGTAAGTAATCCCCATACAGAGTAAAGATAGTTCAAGATTTTAATAATTTTTAACGACGTCGGTGCTGGGCCAGTCTTGGCCTGGTGGTGGGAGCGCGCCTCGTTATTTTTTTTAATCGCTCAAATTCCGCGTTCCGGGGATGAGAGCGTGGTCCCGGCGGTGGACAACAGTTTGCTGCGACTAGGGGACGTTTAGACGGGGCTGTTCTGGGGGCGACGGTCCTCTTCGGGATGGTGTACCCGAGACCTTGTCCCCAAGCTCCTCGGTCAGGATCGGGAGGTCGAGCGCCCGACGCAGGGCCGGTCGTCGCACGTCTCTGGTACGGTCCGGGGAGGTCCCCGCGGCGCTTAGTGAAGGACACCTGGTTATCGGCGATCTCGGAAACAGCTCCAAAACGTCGTCCTCACTGTCTGAAAGGGTCAGGTCCAACGCCAGTTGCTCGATGGGCGTAAGAACCGTTAGGGCAGGTCTGTGCAGCAAAGGTTTTGGGGCCCCGTTCGTGATCGGGAATTTGGCCTTGAGAGGCAAAATCTCGACACTCCTGATGCGTGGAAAGCTCTTGGTTGGAAGGTTATCGGGTGGCGTATAGGATGAGAATTTGAGGTGGCGATTACTTACGTCGAAAAGAAAACGACTATGTCCGTAGTTAAATGAAGGTGACTTTATTTTGCACTTGCACTACAATATTGTGGTAAAAACTCAAGAAGAGGCGAATGAGATCGATTGTTAAAATGCGTCGCCTTATATAGGAGAAGGTCCGAAATTCTACCCTCTAGAGAGGGGGTAAAATTTGATCCTTCCCCTTTTCTACGGTTGACATTGATTCTCCATCGATTTTCTAACTTATCTTTAATTTTTATAATGATATTAAATAATTAAGTGTTAAATTATATTTAGATTATTTAGAATTAAATAAACAATTTTGTTTGTTTAGTCTTAAAAAAACAAAATACTTATATATAATAGATACTTACAAAACGAAGTTGAGTAATGTAGATAATTACTCTACCAATAGTAATAATAATCTATATTAATTATAATACAAATGAATATTAATAGCCAAAAATAGCAATAATAACCATTTATAAAATAAAATAATAAGGGAAAAAATCAACCAAAAAACCAAAAGTGAAAGTGTGAAAAATAACTGACGTCATGGCCAGACACTTTTTGGGTTTTCCCCACGACAATGTCGCCATTCGGGACAATAGGTGTTTAGACACTCTCTCAATGTTTTCGCTTTCTTCTGTTTAGGATGCTTGTGTTTATTGTTTGTACCTTTGTAGGTAATGCTAATGGACACAAACATCCCAATCTGAAGAGGACGAATCTAACATAATGATTTAAATCATTTATTTGTAAATCATTAGGAATGTTTTATAACAAATTTTTGAAATGGTATTGTTTATAACGAATTCTTGAAATGGAATAGTTTTCCATCAAATTATATATAACCTTATAATGACTCGACGACAGGCTACGATCGCTGCGCAGGTATGCAGTAGAAACGGAACGGATTACTACTTTTTCGAGTAAAAAGTTCACTTTCGTTGCTTGCAGAAGTAATCTTTATTTTCCGAATATTAATTATTCAAATTTATACGAATAATATTTACAACATACACTGCATAATCAAGTGTCTCATTGTGAGACGTTTTGTCTTCATATTTGAAACACATAAGATGTCTTAGTCCACATATTTGAAACATATATGTGTCTCATTTTAAGACGTTTAAAGTGTCTTACACATTTAGCAATGCATTTTTTTCTCTTAAATGACTTGAAGCCTGGCCGACTGTCAGAACACACACACTTATATACTAACTAGACTTGCGTTTCTACAGAACGACTTTTGAGGTTAGGAATACTCGCATTTGCCTGGACAACCCGTCAATGGGTTTTCTCGCTAGAGAAGAGGGAAACTGTAGAAAACCTCTCCTGAGTACAACCGGTTTATCTTTGGTTTTGCTTTTCTCTAATGCATCAGTTAAGCGATTGTTAATTAAAACATTTTATAGGAATAAATTAAAAAACAAATAATTAAATCCTATTTTGTGCACAAGACAAGGAATTAAAGAAGTTGCAGGCATCATAAATTTTAACCTAACCGCTGAAATGTTAAATGCACGACTTTGGAACTAATTTTATTTGTAAAACATGTGTAAATAATAAATTAAGAGTTTTAAGTAAATATTTGAAATTTACCTCTATTTTTTAAAATTAGAATACAAAAAAATTTATAATCCCAATATAAATAATGATAATAATACACGGAAAAAATTAGTTGCTGAAATTTTCCTTGACTTTGTAGAAGACTCTAGGATATAGTTGAAAGTATTTAAGTTTTTTAAATCACTCTGTTTTAAAAATCATATTAAAAGATCGAAGAAAAAATGTACTACATTTGAAGAGAATTTAGAAAAAGGATTTGAAACTTTCAGCGACAGTCAAGGAAAATGAAAACATAGCCAGCGCGAACGATTCGGCGACAGTCGAGGAAAAAAGACGTGTCCGAATTTTCTTCTACAGTATTCTAAACTTTCAACGACAGTCGCGGAAAATGAAAAATTCTGCAGACCAGTAAAAAAATTTCTTTCAGTTCTTATTTATTTCATTTCTTTTATGCCTTATATTTAATTACAATCCTACATTTATTTATAATCACGACACTCATCACATGTAATTTGACACAATTTAATCACTAATCACCTACCTAAAACCTTTCTATAAGTTTATAAAGTATTTTTTCATATCCGAGAGTCTTCAAGTGGTAGCTGAAAACTTCAGCGACTAATTTTTTCCGTGTATTAAAATAAAATAATAATCTTATATTAGGGCTTATATATATATAAGATTACATTGCGGTAAATTTAATGGAAATTTAAGAAACTTGTTTGAGAAAAATCGGGAATTTCTTATTGCTATTATAGGAAGTTGAGGGTGTTTACTCTGGCAACACTGGACATGATACGTGTCTCATATGAATTGAGTTACGTTAAATGTTTCAAAATGAGACACAAGATGAAATTAAATGTCTTAATATAAAACAGATTTTGTATCTCAATTGTGTAAATGCTTAAAGCAACTCATTTTGACACACTTGTGAGATACCAGTTTTTGCAGCCACATAAAAAAACTGAACTCAAAATGTGTCAGAAAAGTGACTCATTATGAGCTGCAACAAAAATGAACCCCGTAAAAGGCGCGCTTCTATGTCATTTAACATAGACTCATTATGAGTTGCAACAAAAATGAGTCCAGTTTTTTTCTGTGAGTGTATTGAATGTAAATAGCAATACAAAATTATTATTAGTACTATTAGTGATTTTCACTACCAGAAATAGTAATATTTACTTCATGTGAAGTACATTTTACAATGAATAGTAGGTTGACCGTTATTTTCCGAAAGTTGGAATTTCTTAGGTCGCCGGGCTGAATTTGCTTTAAAATGTGAAAAATTAGCTATGCACAAAAACAGCCCAAACGATCAGAATTAACCCCTGCCACCGAAGGGTTAAAATTTACGGAAAAACTTTTTTCAAGAGTTATTACAAAATTTATTCCATAACTCAGGATATGGGAAAAATTCAGAACTTTTTTCAGAAATGTTCAATATTCATTAAAGAATTTTCCGGTGTTTTTCTGATGGCTTGGAAATAATTGTTATTGACGCTGCATCTAAGTACTTCAGTCACTGCGTGCTGAAAAAGTCTCGAACTATTTACCGGACAATAATCGACAGTGCACATCATTATACCTTGACGTCAAACCTCCCGCTTGATAGATCACGAAAGTAGTGAGAAAAACAACGGGCTATAGCGGACACCAAGGCGGCCACCCATCCAAGTAATTTATTTCTTCAGAGGTATATGACTACAAATTTATTTAAAAATTAAATTCAAGGAGAAAAATAATTAATTTTCTTGTTTCTCAAGAAATGAATTTAAAAAATAATAATAAATGATAAAAGAATTATGAAAAAAAGTAAAATTATTTATTCTACCAGCAATTTTTTTTAAATTGTACAGCTGTTTAATTTTCAGTAATCAGTAATTCAGTAATTTATAATATTAGTCAATTTTTAATTCAATAATCATTTTTGGAAATAATTTTTACAGTACGAATAATGGCTTTAACTTTAACGTCCTAAATATTGTAAATAAAAAAATTATAAAAGTAGATGAACGAAAAAAAATTTATATATATATATATTTAGATATTGATAATCTTGGTAAATTGGATATTTTCTTATTTAATTCTAGTCGACCTTTAGGGCTTTAGCTGCATGTTTCTTTTTAATCGGTGCGTTGGGATATTTTCTTTTTTTATTTATAATCTCTTTTTTGCTTGTCGCCTTTCCATCTTTCGTCACATTTAAGTAATTGAGGAATGATTTGTCTTCTAAAAAGAAAATTTAAGTGTATACATATAATGTTATTTAATTAATATAATCTAGATTTATATAAATGATTTCTTACTGCTTCTCATTTCAAGAATTGCTATATAGTATTTCCATTATAATCAATGTTTAATTCTTCCTCCTCTTCTATTCCAACCATTTCTTCCATTAAAGTCACAGTACGCTGTTTCTTCCATTGCACTAGCACCCAAATTTTTAATAATTGAGAAATAACCTTTTTCAAACATTAAAAATAATTTGCAATAATTCTGGCTCGTGAAAAAACAATTTTTGTTGCTAAACAATTAAGAGGTTAAAAAACAATATTAATTCATTTATTTTTAATTATAAATAATAAGAATGAATATAATAATAAAGGAGAGACTTGATAGGGTGAAAGAAGGCGACAAGGATAAACAACGAATAAGCGACAATTGGCGACGGTCACTATGAAGCTGGATTTATTTAGTTTTTAAACGACAATATTTTGCAAATGCTTTTTTGCAATTTTCCTTTAAGTTTTTTTCGCTTCATGAAAATTGATGAAAATGCATTTTTTATGTGTGGTAATATTTCAACTTTTTGAAATATTGCAAAAATTATTTATGCAAATTCCAATTAAGTTAAATTTTATAAGAAAAGTAAAATGAGTGAAACAAATTTTGACGAGATTAATTTTCGAAACGTTGATGAGGTAAATTATTTATTATATAAACAATCTTTAAAAGAAAATTTTTTAACCTCTAAAAATAAATTAAATATAATAAAATGTCTGGAAAAAAACTATGAATATAATTTTTTACATTTGATAAGATTGGGGTTAATGTTTTCAATTTAGTAAACTTACTTTAAGAAAATGTATGAATTTTGTAGATAAGCATTGGCAGTAGTATCAGCAAAGGTTATTTTACTGAAAATGATAATAATTCGTGTTAAATTCCAATAAAAATTCGTTTGAGGTTTTTAAAACTATTTTCAGTCCGAACTACAGTACTACACTACCAATCTCCATTTACTACACATTTTTATTGTGAAATTTGTTTTAATAATTTGAAAAATGAATACGATGAATGCGTAAGATGTTTAGAGTTAAATCAGAGAAAATATTTTATATCATTATCAATTATTTCACAACTTCGGATATTGTTTAGTCGTCGTGGATTTAGTGAAAAATTGGCATATCGACTAAATAGGGTTGAGCGTATAGAGGAAAATTACGAGGATATTTTTGACGGTAGCTTATATAAGGAATTGAGTCAAGATGGTGAAATTTTATCAAACGAAAATAATATGTATCTTTTACATGGTACACAGACGGTGTACTTAATGTAGTTTTGCCAACCCGGATTAAGTTGTAAACTGATCTTTCTACGGAATATCTTTAAACTCTTCAAATAAAAAATTCAAGGTCTAAATATTTTATGTAAAAATACCATCGTGTTTCATCCCACCACCTATTTAAAATCTCCTACCCTTACCTCAACTCAGAACTATTCATTTTTAATAGTCTGCTGTCAGTCGTTCCAATGTAAAGTACTGTTTATTAAATATTTCGCTTACACAAAAATTTGGAGTTTATTTTAATTTATTGAAACCCTTGATGAAATATACTTCTTATTAAATTAACAAGTAGGTGCAATGAAACAATATACATCTAAATTCATGGCACCAATTCATCATATTGAACATGGTTTCGAAAGATACAGATCTTAAAACACAATATTGTAATTGCATGCGAGATTACATTGATAAAGGACATATTTCGCCGTTTAAAGTTTTAGACGATCCTAAGTCTGGGTTCTATCTTTCTCATCATGCAGTAAAAAAGAAAACAAGTCTGACCACAAAAACTAGAGTTGTGTTCGATGATTCTGCAAAGAGTTCTACCGGGGTTTAAATACCGTTACATTTGGACTCTTATCATCGCCATTCCTCGCGATTCGCACATTACATCAGTTAGCCGATAATGAAGAGAAATCATTTCCGCTCGCGGCTGAGAAATTAAGAGAAGATTTTTATGTTGATGATGTAATGACAGGTGGTAATTAGAGGTGTGCAAAAAGCCTGAAAAGCCGGGTCGGGTCAAGTCGAAAATTTCGAGAACCCGAATTCAGTCGGGTACCCGAAAGATTTCGGGTATTTAAACAAGCTTGACCCGGCCCGAACCCGAACTGTCTAAGCCCGACCCGAACCGACCCGAAAAGTGAAAAGCCCGAAATCACCCGGTCGGGTTTCGGGCTTTTTGCACACCTCTAGTGGTAATACTTTTCAAAAAACACTTCAATTAAGAGATGATTTAATTAATCTCCTTGCAAAAGGGGGATTTAACTTACGAAAATGGATCTCAAATTGTCCAGATTTGTGTAAGAATTTTTCTTTTGATACCAAAGATGAATTTAAGTCATTTGATAATTCTGATACAATAAATTCACTTGGGCTTTATTGGGATCCCAAAAAAGATTCAATTTTTTACACAGTCAAGTTGTCTAATTCTAACAAATCAGGAACAAAAAGAGCCATTCTTTCCGAAAGTTCTAAGTTATTTTATCCTTTATGACTGTTAGGCCCAATTATTATAGTTGGTAAAATCTTAATTCAACAGCTTTGGAAATGTCAATTAAATTGGGACGATCCAATTCCTCTGGATGCAGAAAAGGTATGGTTAGATTATAAACAACAATTAATGTCACTTGAAGGTATTGAATTCAATAGATGCATTACACTTAAAAAAACAAATGATGTACAGTTACACGGGTTCTGTGACGTTAGCGAAAAGGCATATGGTGCATGTCTTTATCTGCGTGTAACTGACCTTGACAATAACCACCATTCTTTACTTATTTGCTCCAAATCTCGTGTGGCTCCTCTTAAAACAACAACACTTCCGCAATCAGAACTTTGTGGTGCTAATCTGTAAGCAAAGTTACCAGAAACTACCCTTCGCGCTTTAAAATTAGAAGTTTCAAAAATAATTTTTTGGTCTGATTCAACCATTGTTTTAAATTGGATCCAATCTCCACCTCATATTTTGAAAACTTTTGTAGCAAATAGAATTTTAGAAATTCAATCAAAAACTCAAGCTTTTAGTTGCTTTTTCGCGAGAACTTAATGATTTCAACAACAACAGATTTGTTTTAAAATCCAGTTGTCTTTTCAACTTAAACCCTTTTTTAGAAAATGGAATATTAAGGTAGGAGGGAGATTGGTACACACGAATATTCCAGAGTCGCAAAAATTCCCTATGATTTTACCAAAAAACAACCATGTCACTAATTTAATAATTAGAGATGAACACAAAAATCGAATGCATGCAGGGGTGACAAATACATTATATGGAATTCGCGAAAATTATTGGTTAACCCTTTAACGCCCCCGGAAAAGGCGGGAAATTTTTTTAAAAATCTTACACATTCTTAGGGGTTTTTGGGGTCGCTGATTACGAATCTGATGTTAGTTTTTTAAAATTCAAGATGGCGGATCCAATATGGCGGACGACTTTTTTAAAATCTAAAGCGATTTGCTTGAA
The DNA here is from genome assembly GCA_032872475.1 of Leptopilina myrica (nomen nudum). Taxonomy (NCBI): domain Eukaryota; kingdom Metazoa; phylum Arthropoda; class Insecta; order Hymenoptera; family Figitidae; genus Leptopilina; species Leptopilina myrica (nomen nudum). The sequence goes on from CM065463.1 coordinate 38,479,408, forward strand.
ACTTGGTACTCGGGGGTTTTTGGGGTCGCTGATTACGAGTCTGATGTTAGTTTCACAAAATTCAAGATGGCGGATCCAATATGGCGGACGACTTTTTTAAAATCTAAAGTGATTTGCTTGAAACTTGGTACTCGGGGGTTTTTGGGGTCGCTGATTACGAATCTAATGTTAGTTTTTCAAAATTCAAGATGGCGGATCCAATATGGCGGACGACTTTTTTAAAATCTAAAGCGATTTGCTTGAAACTTGGTACTCGGGGGTTTTTAGGGTCGCTGATTACGAAGATTCACTCCGAAGGAGTTTCAACAATAGGCACTAAAAGGCTAGTCCAAACCCAAGTTCAAGTTTCCATACAATCCCATTAGTAAATGGGATTGGTTTCACACTTGTACTAGCCTTTTTACACCTATTGTAGAAGCTCCTTAAAAATCTAACGCGCTACATACGGAACCTCTAAGGTAGTGTGAAAGTCCGTTATTAGACATCTGCACTTCACATGCACATGAAATTCGTATTCAGCGACCCCAAAAACCCCCGAGTACCAAGTTTCAAGCAAATCGCTTTAGATTTTAAAAAAGTCGTCCGCCATATTGCATTCGCCATCTTGAATTTTGAAAAACTAACATCAGATTCGTAATCAGCGACCCCAAAAACCCCCGAGTACCAAGTTTCAAGCAAATCGCTTTAGATTTTAAAAAAGTCGTCCGCCATATTGGATCCGCCATCTTGAATTTTGAAAAACTAACATCAGATTCGTAATCAGCGACCCCAAAAACCCCCGAGTACCAAGTTTCAAGCAAATCTAAAATGTTTTAAATATTCGTAATTTTTAATAATTTTTAATAATTATTTACAGTTTTTATTAAAAAATAGGAAATTTTAGGCATAATTTTGTTTACATAATTTTAAAGCTCTATCCTTCCTGAAAAAAACGCACCAAGGTTGAATGAAAAATATTAATTTTCTTGGAAGTTATTGAGTTTTTTGTAGGTGGGACATATATGTCCCAGGGGCGTTAAAGGGTTAATAAATGGCCGTAGCACAGTCAGAAATATTATCCGACAATGCGTGACATGCTTTAAGGTTAAACCGCGTGAAACTACATACATAATGGGAAATTTACCAAAAGAAAGAATTACATTTTCTCGTCCTTTTCTTCAAGTCGGAGTTGATTTCTGTGGTCCATTTTACAGCAAGGAACATTGATTTAGAAATCGAACTAAAATTAAAACATATGTTTGCGTGTTTATATCTTTCACTACTAAAGCAATTCATCTTGAACTAGCTATTGATTTAAGTACCGAAGCATTCCTCGCTTGTTTAAAACGATATTTTGCTCGTCGTGGTCTGGCAAAATCAGTTCATTCTGATAACGGAACTTATTTTGTCGGTGCTAATTCAACATTAAAACAATTATTTAAAGAAGTTGATTCTATTACAAAAGATGACGAAATTCAAAACTATCTTACAGAAAAAGGTGACAGCTGGTATTTTATTCCTTCCAGAGCTCCACACTTCGGTGGATTATGGGAAGCGGCTGTAAAATCATTTAAAACACACTTTACACGCGTTGCAGGAAATTCTTTGTTAACCTGTGATTAACTTCATACATATGTTGTCGAAATCGAGGCTATCCTTAATTTTAGACCATTGACTCCACTTTCCTCAGATCCTAATGATTTACTTCCATTAACTCCTGGTCATTTTTTAATTGGAAACTCTCTGACAAGTTTACCTCAACATGATTTGCGCAACATCCCTACAAATCGTCTTAATTGCTGGGAATTAGCTCAACAAATGAGGCAACATTTTTGGAACAGGTAGCATAAGGAGTATCTTAATGAGTTATTGTCTCGCAGCAAGTGGCAGTCTCAAACCGACCAAGGCAATATTAAGCTGGGCACAATGGTAATGATCAAGGATGAGTGGAAAATCGCGCGAATTGTCGAACTACATCCAGGTGAAGATGGAATAGTGCAAACAGTGACAATAAAAACTGTAACAGGAATTTACAAACGTGCCTTAAAAAACTTGTATCCTCTACCAATTGAATAAAAAAAATGTATATTAAATACAATAATAGCAATGCTATTATAATATAGAGACATTATGATGTATAATTAAACAAAGAATTGCTAATTAATTGAATTTGTATTTTTTAGCATTCACTAATTACATAAATTATTTTGATTTTTGTTTTGAACGTTATTCGTTTAAAGGGGCCGGTATGTTATGTCGCTGTGAATCTGATTAAAATTGTACAAGTATTCAATATAAATATAGAATATCTAGGAAAATAATAATACTACAAATACTATTGTAACGAAAGGTAGAGTAGGTATATTACTGGCATATTAGGTTTAAAGAAAATTATATTGTTTTTTGTATCTTTTAAAACGTTTGCAAAGAGTTTATATTTTATGACTATAATCCAAAACAGATTCAAAAATTTGTAAAAACATCTGCACTTTTATGAGCAAAGGTAGAGTAATTTTAAGGATTAAGTGTTAATTGCTTTTTACAATTATGTTCCTTCAGGTACCTACGAACCCTTCCCACGCCTGTACCTCTTTTTTTATTGAACCCACTTTTAAATACTATGTTGCCAAATCTCAGGTCAAAAATGCGATGTTGCCAAATATTAGCTTTTGAAAAACTGTATGAATAAAATAAAAACGTTAGTTAGTCTAGCTCAGAACACCGAGCACAAACTATCGTTTCCCATACTAAGTGTTATGTACCGCCTTACAATCTAATAAAATTATAATAAGAGAATTTGTAAAACAAAATTAATTTGACTCTTATTTATGTAAAATTACCAATTCTTATTTTACAGAAGAACACAAATCATCTCTAGAAAAATCGAATCTCGTTCGAATAATTTAAAGTGACTTCAAATAATGCGAAATATAAGTGAATTAATTCAAATGTAAGGAGCAGCATTCAACACGCAAGCAGTCCTTATCCAAGGTGTCATTCTTCAACTGTAAAGGGTCTGTGTAAGTAAGCGCTCAGAATTATCTTCCTTTCTATTTCCTAAGTGAATCTCCAGTCTATTGTAGTTGCATGAGAGTACAATAATTCAGAAAAAATGACTAATTCCACTGATGAGCTCGATGTCTTAAAAAGGGACAGAGGGATATTAAAAAGTCGTCTTACAAGAATTACAAGTTATATGAATGATGTAAATAACCATCAAAATTTAACTCAGATTAAAGTGCGGTATAATAGTATTGAAAAAATTCTGAAGGAATTTGAAATATTGAAAAACAACATTGTTGCATTGATTAATGAAACAAGTAGTGATTTGAAAGAACTTGAAACTTTGTATTTTAAAGAAATCAGTCGAATGTATGGGCTACTTTATGGTCAAGTTACTGTCCCACAAGTAAATCAAAATGATAGCTTAAGTTCTAATGTTAATTCAGAACATAATAATATTCGCTTACCGACAATCGAGTTAGTATCATTTAACGGTGCATTTGATAAGTGGCTTGAGTTTCATGACTCATTTCAATCAATGGTACATAACTGCATCTGTTATATATTCATTAGAAACTGCAGCTGAGAATTACTCTATTGCTTGGGAGTTATTAAAATCTAGGTTTGGTAATCGTGGAGCAATAATTCGAAATCATTTAAAAGCGTTTGTAGAATTGCCAAATATGGTCACAGAATTAGCTGTAGATTTGCGTAAATTAGTTGATCAAACTCAAATTCACTTAAGAGCAGGGACCGCCACCGACACGAAAATCAGTATCGTGTCGACGCCCGACACGATGCATCGTGTTGAGAAAAGTATCGTGTCGCGATACGATACGATATCGACACTATACGAAATTATCCTGTCGTACATGTTAAAATAGGCAACGCTAAATCAGACTATTAACTCGTATACGGCCATCTTGTAAAACATGCGCAGAAGTGTAATTTAGTAATTATTGTTGCGCAGAAGCCTATCACCTCACTTGGACATCCGCAGTAGTGCAATTTAGTATTTATTGCTGCGCAGTAGTCTACCATTATACTAAGACATGCACATTAGTGCAATTTAGTACTTATTTCTGCGCAGTAGCCTACTATTACACTTGGACATGCGCAGTAGGCTACTGCGCAGCATTAAGTACAAAATTGCACTACTGCGCATGTACAAGTGTGGTGGTAGGCTACTGCGCAGCAATAAATACTAAATTGCACTACTGCGCATATTCAACTGTGGTGGTAGGATACTGCGCATCACTAATTACAAAAGTGCACTACTGCGCATGTCCAAGTGTGGTGGTAGGCTACTGCGCAGCAATAAATACTAAATTAGACTACTGCGCATGTCCAAGAGTAATGTAATTGCTACTGCGCAGCAATAAATACTAAATTGCACTTCTGCGCATGTCCGCCATATTGAATTTGTAACTAAGTTATATGTAGTATAATATAGAGGGTAGTACATTTTGCAAGTTCTTACGTACAATAAAAAATTGTGCTAACGTATGTAAAATATCCTATGTAAAAAGGAGGGGGGGTAAAAAATATCTATCGTAATTTATAGTTGGTCCCCAACATTATTTTGTAATTTTGTATAATATGGTTGTGCACATCTTATGTAATTGAATCAGCTATTTTTGTAATACGACACGATTAATTTATTTAATTACATCGAAAATTGATAGTCTCACATAAAGAATGGGAAAAATCTCTCACAGACACAACAATACCAAAATTAGACACTTTTATTAAATGTTTAGAAAGGCGATGTCACATTTTACAAGCAACAGCTTTTAATGTCGGCACAATCAATAATAATTCTAATTAGAAAAAATCCAATCCAAACACACAGAATAAACACCAAGCAATTACTACCACTTACAACACATCTTGCATTCTATGTCAAGGTTCAGACAAACTTTATGCATGCGAGCAATTTCGAAAAATATCATTTTCCGAAAGAGCTGAAACTGCTAAATCTCGCAGCATTTGTTTTAATTGCTTAAACAGCGGTCACAAAAATGATGAATGCAGGTGGCAGGGTTGTAGGAAGTGTAATAAAAAACACAACTGGTTATTACATTACGAGAATAAAGAATCAAATTCCAAACAAAATCATGAAAATAATACAAAGTCAAATGTGAATACTAATGAAAACCATTCCACTATCCAAGCAAATTGTGCAATGATTCCCGAACAAGTTTTATTATCTACCGCGCTGATAGATATTGAAAATAAAGACGGTAAAGAAATTCAAGCAAGAGTCCTTTTAGATAATGGATCCCAATCGAATTTTATGACCAAAAAATTCGCGGATTCTTTAAAATTAATGCACAAACAAGTAGATTTACCAGTTGAAGGTCTAAATTAATTGAAATCACGAATTAAAGAATCATTAAATACTAAAATTCATTCCAAGCAATCAAATTTCAGTACAAATTTAGAATTCTTGATTTTACCTCGCATCTGTGATTATTTGACGGGACAATTTATCAATAAACAAAGTTTAGATATTCCAAAAACTTTAAAACTTGCCGATCCTGAATTTTACAAACCAGGCGAAATCGATGCTCTTATTAGAGTAGAGATTTTTTATGACCTACTAAGTACAGGTCAGTTGCAATTAAATGGTCACAAAGCAAAACTCACAAAAACAAAATTAGGTTGGATCATCTCGGAAAAAGTTGGCCATAATTCAAATCAAACTAAAGCTAAACAATGTTTTTATTCATAAATCACTTCAAAAAGATATTGCGAAATTTTGGGAAATCGAAGAAATTGCAGATCAAAAATTTTTTTCAGAAGTAGAATATGAAGTAGAAAATTTTTATAAAGAAACTACGTGTTATGATACGGGTACCGGGAGAATTAAAGTACATTTACCGTTTAATAAAAAATCACAATGTTAGACGAGTCTTACGAAATGGCTAAACGTCGTTTTTTCTCGATTGAACGAAAACTTTCTCAAAATCAATCATTAACCCCTTGACAGTCCATGGCCCATATGTGGCCACAAAAAGTCGTGCCACCTTTACGTCTGTGGCTATATATGTCCATCTCAAAAATAAAATACTAAACATAATTCGATTTGAATGACCAAGTGCATACTAAGGTTTTTGGGGTCGCTGAATCCGAATTTCAAATCAGATTTTCAAAATTCAAAATGGTGGACCTGAAATGGTGACTATGAAGATTTAAAAATTTATTAATTATGCTTGAAACTCGTTACTTTGGGGTTTTCGAGGTCGCTGATTACGAATATGATGGCAGATTTAAAAAATTAAAATGGTGAATCCAATATGGCGGATAATTTCAAGATTCATGCAATTTGATCGAATTTTTGGTCCGCCATTTTGGATTTCAAAAACTGACATCGGATTCGTAATCAGCGACCCCGCAAACCCCTGAGTAACTAGTTTTAAACAAATCCGTTGGATTTTTTATTTTCCCAACCGCCATATTCAATCCGCCATTTTGAATTTTAAAAATCTGACATTAAATTCGTAATCAGAGACCCCGAAACCCCCCGAGTAACAAGTAACACTGCCACACAGGGGGCCTTAGGCGTTAAATGTAATCCAGGTAAAGACGTAATAATATACAAAGTTATTTCTTATGATGATTCAAAAGAAACAAAACGCAAAATACTCTCAAATATTACTAAAAATTTTGATCCCATCGGATTATTAGGTCCCGTAATTGTTGTTACAAAATTATTAATGCAGAGTCTGTGGCAATGCGAAGTTGGTTGGGACTAGTTCGTACCCATTGATGTTCACACCAAATGGATAAACATTAAAAATCAATTAAATCTAATAAATTTCATCAAATTTAATAGAAAGGTAATTATTCAAAATGCTATACAAACAGAAATACATGGTTTCTGCGATGCTTCCGAAAAATCATACGGAGCATGTATTTCCATTCGGTCAGTAAATAAAGAAAATAAAATTATGACAAACTTATTATGTTCAAAAAATCGCGTAGCTCCATTAAAATCAATATCATTACCTAAATTAGAATTATGTGGAGCACTGTTGTTATCACGTTTACTTAAGTGCGTTAGTTCCGGGCTATATAAAGAGATAAATAATGTCTATCTGTAGACAGATTCAACAATAACACTGCTATGGATGTAGACTCAGTCCTATTTGTTAAAAACTTTTGTCGAGAATAGAGTGTCAGAAATAAGAACTAACACTACAGGTGCATGCTAGAGACATGTCTCATCGAAAGACAATCCAGCCGATTCATTGTCTAGAGGTCAACTCCCTACTCAGTTTTTACAAAATGAAATGTGGAAAAGTGGACCTCAATGGTTACAAAAGGAACAAAGGCATTGGCCTGATTTAAAATTCAAGCATGTTCCTTTAACTGAATTAAAGACTACAGTGGCTTTAAAATTCACTGTTAGTACAAATTCTGTCGTGGAAATGTTTAAAGATTATTTATTTATAAACAAATTAAAAAGGCGTCGTAGGTTATTGTTTAAGATTCATAAATAATGTTTCGAAAGCGAATCCAAAAGAAAACGGTCGTTTAAAATCCTATGAATTAAATAAATCTATTAAAGTCATTGTTAAATTGACACAAGAACAAACCTTTTCTGACGATTTAAAATCATTGGCTAAATCAAATTCAACTTTAAAATCAAGTGCTTTTAAAGCTTTGAATTCATTTATTGATAGAGATAAAATGTTAAGAGTAGGGGGTCGTTTAACTAATTCAACACTTTCTTATAGTGAGAAACATCCTCTTGTTCTACCCAAAGATCACCATGTTACTGAATTATTTATCGAAGAAATGCATAAAGCATAATTGCATGGTGGTACCCAAGCAACGCTACACGCGGTAAAAGCAAAAATCTGGCTAATTTCAGGGAAATCTACAACCAGAAAAATCATAAAGCGTTGCATAACTTGTTTTCGTACAAAACCGGTTAATTATTTCCACATTGTGGAAAATCTCCGCAGCAGAAATTTTCGTTTGTTTTACAACTAAAGCATGTCATATTGAGCTAGTAACAGATTTGACAACTGAAGCATTTCTGGCAAGTTTGAGACGTTTTTTCGCAAGAAGAGGAAAATGTTTAAATTTATATTCAGATAATGGTACTAACTTTGTTGGCGCGAATCGAGAATTAAAAGCTTCAATTGAATTTACCAAGTCAAATTCGGTCAACAACTCAATAGTAGAGTTATTAGCTAATCAAGGCATTCAATGGCATTTCTCACCACCGAGATCTCCTCATTTCGGTAGCTTGTGGGAAGCTGCTGTTAAGTCATTCAAAATTGATTTTTACAGAACAGTGGGAAACACGTTGTTTACTTATGAAGAATTGTACACTTATGTAACTGAAATAGAATCTATTTTGAACTCACGATCAATTACTCCTTTATCCTCAGACCCTAAAGATTTAAATGCCCTCTCTCCATCTCACTTCCTTATAGGAGATTCGCTTACAACACTACCAGATCAAGATCTCAGTCACATTAAACAAAATCGACTGTCGACATGGCAACACATTCCATTTGTAAAGCAACATTTCTGGAAGAGATGGTGGAAGGAGTACCTGCACAAGTTAAATACTCGTTTAAAATGGCAACTTCAACCAGAAGAAGAGATTAAAATTGGTACAATAGTCATTCTGAAGGAAGATAATTTACCTCCTCTTTTGTGGCCGTTCAGGCGAATCATTAAGGCGCATCCAGGTAGTGATGGTATTGTTAGAGTGGTAACGGTCAAAACAAACTCAGGAGTATACGACTGAAGTGTTACTCGTTGCACTGTTGCCAATTGAATGAGTTTCAAGTGAACAAAAAACCATTAGAACAATGAACTGTATATTTGATAGTGTTATTACGATTTTATAATATTTTATCCTTTTTTTTCTCGTGAATGTAAAAATTGACAGTTTCTGTCAAGTTTTATTAAATTTTATAAGTTTATTCTTAACAAATCACAATAATAAATTAATTGAACATGTTTGTTCAAGGTAGGCGAAATGTTCAGATTTACAATGTTATGTCATAATAATAAGTTGAAAAGTAATAAAGTTTATATCTCTCGAAAGATTTTGTTCAAAATTTTAGCATCTGTAAACTCTTAAAATAACAAATTCAAAGTCTAAATATTTTAGATAAAAATACCATCGTGTTTCATCCCACCACCTTTTTAAAATCTCCAACCCTTACCTCAACTCAGAACTATTCATTTTTGATAGTCTGCTGTCAGCCGTTCCAATGTAAAGTACTGTTTATTAAATATTTCGCTTACAAAAAAATTTAGAGTTTTTTTAATTTATAGAAACCCTTGACGAAATATACTTCTTATTAAATTAACAAGTAGGTGCAATGAAACAATATACATCTAAATTCATGGCACCAATTCATCATATTGAACATGGTTTCGAACATATTCAATATTCGTACAAAGAAAACCAAGATCAATTTTAGAACATCTAAACTATTGGAAAGCATCAGAACTTAAAAACTTCTTTTTATACTTATCCCTGACAATTTTGAAAGACATCTTACACCCTGAGTATTTTGAACATTTTTAATTTTTAGTTGTAGGAATATGTCTACTTTGTGAACAGAGTATTTCGGAAAGTATGATAAACGATTCTTCTCGTCTTCTAAAAGAATTTGTATAAAAATTTTACCAATTATATGAAATGGAATATATGTCATGCAATGTTCATTCATTACTCCACTTTGCAGATGAGGTTCGTTCTAAAGGACCATTATGGGTGTCTAATTGTTTCTATAACACCTTACGTCAAAAACTCGACTAAAGTGCCGTTTTAGACGCACTAGTGCGAGAATAGAGGGGAGGGATAGTTCCTCCCACCTTCCACGCTACTTAAGCACTGTTACCAACCTAACATAAATCCGCCCCTGACCCCGTCGGGGTGGGATCCAGCGAACCCCTCCCCGCGCAACCAAACATCTGCGTACGTTTGATTGTATATCGGTACACTAGCTTGTGTGTCTCGTTTTTGACTTCAGGTGTTTATAGAAAAAAGTGTGTGTTACGCTCGTGCGGCAAACTTCACAATATCGTTTTTAATTATGCAGCAGAACCAGTTAACATCATTGAACAAGAATTAAAGTTGACTAAGCTGTTAATTGAAAAAAATGGTAATTGAACTAAAAATTTGTTTCTTTATTTAAAAAATAGCCTTAACATTGTGAAGCAAAAATCATATCTGGCTTAAACAGCAAAGAAATTTTAAGCTTAGAAACCAACTAGGTCTTTAGCGAGTTTTCAGATTTAGGATTGATTTAAGCTCCAACCAAGTCTTAAGCCTTAAAAGAGCCTTGAGCGTATCATAAGCTTTAGGAGAGTTTCAAGCTGTAACCAAGTCTTGAGCCTTAAGTGAGTCTTGACATTCAACCTTTTAAAAAGTCAAATTAACATATTAGACCTTTTTACTGTGACAACGGCATATTCATAAAGCATTCATTATACTACTGCTTGCACAAAATGAAGAATTTTACTGTTCTGATTTATTATTCGAAATTAAAGTCTGATCTGTTACGATGAAAATAAGAGATTTATTTACAAAACCTGTTAAAAAATAGAAGTTAGGAACATTTCAGTAAAAATACAGAAATTCGATTTTAACATATTTTCAGTGATCTTTTCTATATTATATTATAAATAAAAAATAAATCATAAATGTTTATAGTATTTTAATAATTGTATTATATTATTTAGAAACATAAGTAAAAAATCTGCAATGACAAGCGAAAAAAAGTATATATATATATATATATATATAGTAAACCCTCGTTAACACGAACTTAAAGGGACCGAAAATTTTGCAGTTCGTCTTAAAATAATTCGTGTTATCGAGGCATTCACAATGAATGACATAAAATACCATAATTCTTTATTTATCATATTTACTTGTTTAGACTTGAAATAATATGTTATGTTTTTTGTTTACTTAAAGGTTTTAAATTATCTCTACACTCAAAACATATATTTTCTAAACTTTTTAAAAATGAAGTGGAAACGTTTGTGGTAGCTGCGTATTTTTTCATAACAATTATAGCTGCTCCGACATCAAATCGATCGGGTTAATAATTAATAAATTTTGTTTTAAGGTCGGTACTAGTTTGTGTTCTTTTACTCATTGTGATCAATATTACTTGTGTCACTTGACGGAAATACGTTTCCATACTAATTGATAAAACCATTAACAGAATTATTACATTATTAAAAAATTTTTATGGAGTGGAAAAATAGGTGGAACAGAGAATTCTAAGTGGGAAACTACCAATTTGTACGCGTTAACCGAGCTAAGAACGAAACGAGGACTACTAAAACTGTTCGAGTTTCGTGTTAACCGAGAAAGTCTCCATACAGTTTATATGCAATTCTGGCGGGACTGCAGTTTTTGTTCGTGCTATGAGAGAATTCGTGTTAACCGAGTACGTGTTAACGAGGGTTTACTGTATATATATTGTGACGAAGTATTTTCGTCATGATATACTTATTATTTATTTTCTATAATTATTATGATTTTATTTACTTATGATGCAATTTGAGTTTAACCGCGCTAGTCTTTTTGAATTTAGGGCATTGGAAGAAATATAATTTACCCTTGATGAGACAAGTGTAGCGATGTTACGCGAAAAATGTAGCAGACGACTGAAGCACATTTTTGTGACAGTTGGATTTTGAATGTTGATTAGAGAAGATGTGTCTTTATTGTAAAGTAGACATGGGTTATGGAGAGTTAGTTTTATTATTATAAAAGAGTTGTTTGAGAATAAATTTTGATTAAAAATATAATCTAGTGGTGATTCGTTAGGAAAATTTATCTTGCCCAATCTGTGACAAAACAGGAAGAATAATTTAACTGAAAGAAGTAGTTCAATAGTTAACACTGCTTCTCTAGGTTCGTCGAGTCCTGAATCTTTATTTACATTCAAATCAGGGTTCACTCCATGTGGAGGATCTGGTCTCGATTGTTCAGGCGGAGGTACCTGTTGTCACTCTTGCTGTTGTTGATGCTGAGAATGTGGTGAAGGATCTGGTTAAGCGTATGAGAGTGTAGAAAGCGAATCTTGAGAGACATGTTTACTCCTATTTTCTATGAAATGTTAAAATCAAGAAAGGGAAAATTAATATTATTTTTTGCGCACAGTTAATAAGTAATGTTTCGACGATTTGTTTGTAGTTAGGGCTTTTAAAGTTTCCTAAAAATCCAGTAACAACAGAACGAAACGAATTTCATGCTTCCAGCTTATCCGCTGACAAAGTTGCACTAAATTTCGAGCCACCATGTAGGTTTTTATTTGCTGTCCCACAAAACACACCTTCTTTGATCTTATTGTTAGCATCAGATAAGTTAGAAAAAACGGTTTTTAAATAGCGAAATGAATTCCTGTCTTTTAGTAATGCCTTTACAGAGTTTTTAAACAGTTGCTCCATTCTTGTAAACGTGAAGCTAATAATTTAGATTTTTCTTTTGATAGATCTAAATTTCTCATCAAATAACACAGGACTACAAAAAAAGCTTACTTTTTTTAATGATAGTGGTTTCCGAAGTATTTTTTGACGCTGAACACGATCCCGGGTCCAAAAATTGGCCGTTACGTCTGGATTTTGAGAAAAGTGGGGGTAAAGACCCCAAAAACGTGTTTTTGAGCGTTTTCAATATTTTTTTCCCTAAACCTGACGTGCCAGAAACTTCTATATAGACTTAAATTGAAGCTTGAATTATCCACTACAAGACCCATATCCGTAAAACAAAAAAAATTAGGTTGAAGTTACCAAAAATGTGTATTTTTGGGTTGCTTTAATGGATTTTTTTAAATTGTCTTGCATTCGTTTAAAATTGTTACTCGGGGTTTTTTGGAGTCGCTGAATCCAATTCAATTTTAAAAAATCCATTAAAGCAACCCAAAAATACACATTTTTGGTAACTTCAACCTAATTTTTTTTGGTTTTACGGATATGGGTCTTGTAGTGGACAATTCAAGCTTCAATTTAAGTCTAAATAGAAGTTTCTGGCACGTCAGGTTTAGGAGAAAAAAATATTGAAAACGCTCAAAAACACGTTTTTAGGGGTTTTTACCCCCACTTTTCTCAAAATCCTGACGTGGTGACCAATTTTTGGACCCGGGATCGTGTTCAGCGTCAAAAAATACTTCGGAAACCACTATTATATCTCATAAAAAAGTAAGCCTTTTTTGTTGACCTGTGTAATTAAGGTCAGATTACGTATAAGGAATAAAACTTTTACATTTTTTTCGAATTCAACATCATTTTTGAATAACTGCACTTGAGGATATTCAACGGTTCAATGACGTCCGTATTGTCTTATTTTTCTCAAACAAAAATATAAATCTTCTACGTGACACATTGCCTTTTGACAAATTGCAGGCGTATCGAATTTCATGTAGCGGCCACAACGAATTAAAATAATTTTAGTCAGTAAACTGGTTTAGTAAAATTGTATAAACAAGATCTTATGTTCTTCTCATTAAATTAATGGAGGCATAGTCAACTACAAGAACAAATACAGAATTTATTTGTTAAACAATATTATTTTGCAAGATTCTGGATATAATTCAAATTTTACCGCCTTATGTCACCTGAATTCCCTGTCAACCAATCACATCGCATGAACCATTTTTGAATTTCTTCTGATCCATAGCCCAAGGATATTTCAATTTTATGTTATTTTTGGATTAATTTACGTTTATTTATGGATTTATTGTATTATTGAGAAAACTATTGAGTCTTTGGTAGAATTTATTGAGCCTTCCGTCTCCCATACGCGAAGCTTCTATAATGATTCTAGATCAGATCCCCAAACAAATATGCGATCTACTAGAAATAATGCAGATTCTCATGATTTAATAAATCGTTTAGAGACTGCTCGTGATTTCGATTCTAGATTTGATAGAAATAATGCTTTCGATTCTCGAGTCGAGCATAAAAGAAAAAATTCCTTTCACTAAAACAATGACCTAAGAGCTCTTTATGATCGTAAAAATAATGATTTTAGACCTTCTTACGATTATTCGAATGATAACTTTAGACCCAATCATGATCATCGAAATAATATTCCTAACTTATCAGAAAATCCCAACTTTGAATATTTCCAAAATAGATCTCGTTTTGATAATTACTATCAAAATCCCAGTGCTAAATATTCTTACGATTAAAGAAATAATTTTCCTAATCAAAGTAAAAGTCCCAATTTTGAATACGAACAAAATAAGTTTCGTTATGATTATGATTCTCAAAATCCTAATTTTAGACATCAGAGAAATAATATTCCCGATCAATTAAATCGTTATTATTCTTCTGAAGAAAATAATGTATCTCCATCTGAATATTTTAGTAATGATTATCGTCGAGTTCGTTTTGACAAAGTCTCGTTAGCATTTCTCATTTAGAAAACATTGCGAAGTCTGTGGAAAAAAGTCATCTTTTAAGTAGAGTTTTTAGACCACCTCCTACTCCTGAAAAATCATTATTCTCCGATTTGGCGTATAAAGAACCTTCTAGATCACGTAATCCCAAAATGTTCGGGAAACTAAAACCAAAGGGGCTCAATCGTCTCTTAATGTCAATGAAATGCCCTCTGATATTACAAAGAAAAATATTAAATCTCAACAATTAATTGAAATAGAATGATTAAATTTACCTACTGATTTATCTGAAATTAATGGGTTATATATTCCAAAAGAACGTGACTTATCTATTTATTGTAATTTAAATAAATATTTTATTTATCAAAAAGAAATTGAGAAACTAGAAAATAATATCGATTTTATCATTAAAAATCAAACTGAAAATTCAAACCTTGATATTAATAAAGAATCAATCGACGCCTCCCGTTCATATAATGCTTATTCAAAAACGAATGCAAGATGATTCTTATTCACTTTTTGGTGCAAGACAATGCTTATTCGATTTTCCGTGCAATAAAATGCTTATTCAAAATTCTATGCGAAAATGTACATTCTGAAGTTAGCTTATTCTATGAATTTTATAAAATTTTCAAATCAGTTAAATTTATAATTGCAATTGCTTAAAAAATATTTTTTAATACGTGTGATAGGATCCGTGTTTAAAGTTTCTTATAACAATAGACACGTACTGAAATTCTCAGATATTTATTTGCAATTTAATATTAAGAGGAAGATTTAGGGTTACATTTATTGTTCTGTCAGTGGCAATTGTTTTGCACACAATTTTGAATAAGCATTTTATTGCACGGAAAATCGAATAAGCATTGTCTTGCACCAAAATGTGAATAAGAATCATCTTGCATTCGTTTTTCAATAAGCATTATATGAACGGGAGGCGTCGCAATGTTTCTGATTATTGATAATGCGAAAATAGAAACTATTCCTAATAATGACCCTACAATAAAAAAACAAAATAATATTGTATTGAAAAATGATTCCCCTGTTGATGTTAAAAATTTTGATTTGTCTTCAAATTTTTAATGTTTCTGAAATGGCTTATACTTCCAATGATTTATATGACTCCGATCCATTATTGTATGTCAATATAAAATTTTTTGATTATTCAATAAAAGCACTAGTTGATAGTAGTGCTTCTCGATCATTTATGGGAAAAATTAATAAGGATTTACAAAAGAAATTAGGATTTATTTTGGAAAAGAATTATAGTAAAGTTCAATTAGCTAATGGTGAAATTGAAACTGTATCAGAAGAAATTAGTGCCCCTATCGATTTTAATTATAAATGTCATGTATTAAAATTTTGAATTCTTTACCTGTTGATTTTATCATCGGATAAGATTTTTTGAAATTGTTTGGCATGACTATCGATTATGGAAAGAAATGTTGGTATTTTAATGAAAACCCCAATGAAGTTTTTGAATTCGAAGTAATAGAAAAGAAATTCAACATGTGTTGTGGTTTATTAGAATTGACAACTGAACAAACAGATAAGTTAAATGAATTTCTTAAAAATATTCCTGAAAATGATGGTATGCCAGGATTAACAAATTTAATAAAACATGTAATTGATACTTGAGAAAATGTACCCGTAAAACAAAGATATTATTCTTATTCTCCTAAATTACAAGAATCTGTATATTCTGAATGTATATCCTATTGAAATATGATATTATAGAACCTTTAAATAGTGCTTGGTCATCTTCCATTGTTATGATAAGAAAACCAGATGGTACTTATCGTTTGTGTTTAGATTTTCGGGTTGTCAATAAATTAACTAAAAATCTATGCTTATCCTTTGCCTAAGATTGATTCTATTTTGCAAAAATTAAGAAAAGCCAAATATATTTTCAAATTAGACATAAATAAAGGTTTCTTAAACATTCCTCTTGACCCTAATAGTCGTGAAAAGACAGCTTTTACAGTCCCTGGGCGTGGTATATTTCAATGTAAAAGAATGCCTTTTGGCCTTACTAATGCTCCTGCCACATTTCAGATACAAATCGACTCTTTAGTTGGTCCTGATATGGAACCAAATGTTTTTACTTATCTGGATAATTTTATTATCAAGTACATCTGGTCTTGGTGCTGTTTTAATTCAGAAAATAGATAATGTGGAACATGTTATAGCTTATGCTAGTAGATCACTTTTGGATGCAGAAAGAAATTATACAATAACTGGATTAGAATGTCTTGCCATTATTTGGGCTATAAATAAATTTAGAGAATATTTGGAAGGATATTATTTTACTGTAGTAACAGATTATGCAAGTTTGAAGTGGCTTCATAACCTTAAAAACCCTACAGGTCGTTTGGCTAGATTGGTCTCTTGCCCTTTCAGAATATGATTTTGATATTGTCTACAGAAAAGATTCTTCTAATTATGTCCCTGATGCCCCTTCTAGAATGTTCAAAAATTCTAAAGAACAATTGAATTTGATTAAGACCCCTAACCTTTCTTGGTATGTTCGAAGATTTATGTCTGTAAAAGATTTTCCTAATAAATTCCTTACTTGGAAAATAATTGACAACAAATTATACCATTATAGACTCGATCCTTTTATTTCTACATTAGTAAAAGATTTGAATGCTTGAAAATTAGTCCCTGATGAAGATTCTCGTAAATTAATCATTTCTGAATGTCATGATGATCCTCAGTCTACACATTTTGGTATAGATAAAATATATAAGAAAATTGCATTGAATTATATTTGGCCCGGTTGTTATAAAGATGTTTCTGATTTTGTCAAAAGGTCTGAAATTTGTCAGAAATGTAAAGTAGATCAAAAAGCTCCTTATGGTATGATGGGAAGTAGAAATATTGATGAACCCTGGCAAATTGTTGCGGCTGATATAATTGGTCCTCTTCCTAGAAGTAAATCTGGTTAACAGTATATTTTGGTTATGCAGGATTTATTTACGAAATGGATAGAAGTTGTTGCTTTAAGGTCACCTAATGGTAAAAAGATTAGAGATTCTTTTGTAGAATTATTTATAAATAGATGGGAAACACCGAAAATTCTTTATACTGATAATGGTACGGAATTTGTAAATAATACAATTAAATCTCTAACTCCAGAATTTAACATTTTTCATTCAACATCTCTCCCTTATCATCCTCAAGTAAATCCCGTTGAACGAGTCAATAGAATTTTGAAAACTATGATTGTTTCTTTTATTAAAGAAGATCATTGCACTTGGGATGAACATCTTTCTAATTTCCGTTTTGCATATAATACCTCTTTTCATGACACTTTAAAAACGTCTCCTGCCTTTTTGAATCTTGGTAGAGACCCTAAACCTATTAATTCTCTTTCTAAAAATAAAACTCCCAATAATGTTGATATTGATCAAGAATCTATTGAATTATGGAATAAACGCATTAAGAAGATTCAAGTAACTAAAGATTGGATTATTAAAAACGTTGATTTAGCATTTCAAAAACAATCTAAGTCCTATAATTCTCACAGAAGAAAGATATTGCTGCTAAATTTAACCCTAAATTTGATAGACCCTATAAAGTTTCGAAAGTATTATCCCCTATTGTTTATGAAATTAGTACTCTTCAAGATAAATTTTTGACCAAAACCCATATTGAATATATGAAACCTTTTGTATCATCTGTTTGAAATATGTTTCTATATTTTTGTTTTGGATTTTTTTTGTTAGATTATTTTTTTGTCATCATTATAAAAGATGGCGGAAACAGTAGATATTGCTGAATACAATAAGGTCGTTGAAAAATATAATGATTTACTAAAAGAATATAAAGTTATTTTAAAACGCTCTATTTCATTTGAAAACAATTTTAACGACCTTATGGAACAAAGAACAGAAGAGGAACGAATTGACGCCGTTTGGACCGAAGAGGACACATTAAGATATAAGGCTCACCCTGGATGGATCTATGTTAAGCCTTATAGCAATATATTACAAAAAATTGGAGATCGTCACCAAAATTTTATTCCTTCTTTGTTGGAAGCTTACGACGCCGAAGATGAATTCCGTAACATTAAAGGAAAGTCTACGACTATAATGGATTATCCGCCTTCTAAAGAGATTTCAACTCAAACAAAGTCACTTGTTGATTAAGTTAAAATTGTTTATGCTATGCCTCCTATTCTTCCCGTTATGACTAATGTTTCTACACAAGTTGACCAAATTTTGGCCGAGAACATATCTGATTAAGCTTCCTTGGAAAAATCTCTTCTAGTTCCAAATGAAGTAAAAACTACCATGACTCAAACTGATTTTTCCCCTTTCTCCTCGATTAAGCCATTTATTCTCCCATTAAATTTGACGTTGCTATCCAGACAAGTGAAACTTTGTTTATTGCTTTTGACCCTTTACCACCTTTAAAGATTAAAACGTTTGCTGATGCCTCAACTCAATTTGACCCTTTGTACGACGACACGTCATTATCCAAGTTTCACCTTTGCTTAAAGATGTCGGAACACAGATCTTCCTTCAAGATCATGAACTATCTAAAACTCACCAATCGAATGTTTATTTTAAACCAAATAATGGAACAAATTTTAAGACTGCTTCTTCCCAATTCAAATCAAACTCTCTACGTAATGATTCAGATAAAACAAATATACAAAATGCACAAAAACGATTCTGTTCTAATGAATCTAAACAAAAAGAACCAATTCCTTCTCTTTTTAAGTCAAAAATTTCTGCTCCAGCTAATGTAAACAACGAAACAGTAGGATGGAAAACTGTAGAAAATCCTCTTCTAAGTACAAACGGTTTATCGACAGTCTAGTTTCAGCGGTAGGCATCGGACAATAATCGACAATGCATACCGTCGCACCGAGATATCAAACCTCCCGCTCGGAATATCTCGCCTGTCGGAAAAAATCCCCGGCTGACGGTGGGCGCGAACCTTGCTCGCACCACCCGCAAAGCCGGAGCTCCAACCAACTGAGCTATTCCGTCGGTATTTATTTAAATTTTAACTTATCGTTGACTTAAAAATCAAAAAGATTTTTTTTGTTCCTTTAATGTTAATTACTTATTCGATTATTATTATGACTCCATATTTTCTTTGTTTAAAATAATGTTTAGTTTTTGGTTATTATGATTTAAAATTTTCTTTTTGCTTAGTATATTTTTCATTAAGAAAAATAAAATCTAATTTTGTTTCTTTATATGTTAAGAATAACCAAATAATAAAGATAAGTTATGTCTATTAATAAAAAACGCATGTGCCAAATGAAATCATGCAGTATTATAAAATTAAGTATCATTATTATTATTATTGTTAATGTTTAATAAGAGAAAAGTATTACATTTAATTTTGTTTATAATAAATGCTATATTTAATTTTCTAAATTCTATGTTTCTTTTTCTTATTACCTCACCAATAATTAAAACATTTAATTTTTGTAGATTCACTATTATAGACAACTATTAATTTTTTAACCTTTATATTAATAATGTATACTCTATGATCAGTTAAGGAATATGGGTTACAAAATTATTCTGTATTTAAATTTCTCTTATTGTTTTATCCTATTGATGCAATTGTCTTTCAAGATTTGTTTTCCAATGTGAGACGTTTACAAATTGCCAATTGGGTACAAATAAATGGAATAAAGTATGTCTCGTTAAAGTGCTTTTTAGCTACGGGATATGGCGCAGATAACTTACCTAAGTTTGTAGTTTTGCATGCTATTGTTTGGAGAAATGAAAATCCAATTTTCTTGTGTCTCATAGTTAACACTGTTCAACTTAATACAATAGTTATAGCTTATGAAGTAAACATAAATTAAGAATACGTCTCCTTAACAGTCAATGATTTGTTGACATTCGATGTATTTCATGGACACCGTTGGAATAATAAATTATTTATTATTTAAAAAAAGCTTTAGGAAATTCACATTAATTTCTTAGAAGTATTTAAAAATACATATATATATATTTGCTTTAAATTTAAGTAAATAAATGTTATTTGCACTAATTTTTATTAAAATTTACTGATGTCGCATCATTAAAGAGAATTTTCCCACCATAGTTCTTCAGTTCAATAAAAAATGCCCGAAAACTTAAAAATTGATTTTGCTTTTACTAGTCGAATCAATTATAGTATGGGTTTCATAATGTAATATTATTTATTTACGAAATTAATATTGCTTTCGTTATCTGGATAATTTAAGATGTTCTTTAGTTCCAGAATGAATGCCCGAAAACTTAAAAATTGATTGTGCTTTAACAATTCGAACACCGGTAAACGGTTTTTTAATTTTACTACTCTTTTTATTTCGAAAATCACAAAGAAACAGTGCGTTGAAATATCAAAGCAACTTGGAATCCCAAAAAGACGGCAATTTTAAATACTATTATTCTTCACATTGAGGTATTTTTATACAAAGTATAAAATATTTTCTATGCTTTCAAAAAAGTTAGAAAAAAATAAAAATTATATTTAATATTTTGTCTTTTCATTTACAGGTTTCAAAAAATTTTAACGATTTTCTAAAAAATGCAACGAATTAACTCTTGGATATGCATAATTCTCATATAATTTAATTAAAAACTGTCATTGTAATAAACGAATGGATAAACTACTAGAAATTCGTAATGAAATATTAGAATCGATTTTGGGTTTAGAGGAGGACATAGCTCATTCCGCTATTAATGAAGATGTTCCTGGACCAGCGAATATGCAAGCTGACGAAGGTTGCTAGAACTACAAAGAGGTAAATTTTATTTATTTTTTATTTACTTTTATTTATTTATTTTTATTTTATAACCATGGAGTTTTTGTACTAGTTGGAATACAAGAAGCGGAAGCTTTGTAAGAAGTACAGAAAGATGAAGTTTATTCCTTTATGTTTTTATTAGAGGTGTGCAAAAAGCTCGAATGGCCGAGCCGAGCCCGAGCTTGGCTCAATGTACCGGGTACCCGGAATTTTCGGGTACCCGAATCCACTCGGGTACTCGAAAATTTCGGGTACTCGAATTTTTCGGGTACCCGAATTCACTTGAGTACTCGAAAATTTCGGGTACCCGTGTTTTTCGAGTACTTGCACCAGTTTCAGGAAATTTAGGTTTTCATCAAAATAATCATGGCTATAGACAATCACTAAAGTGCACCCGGGTGTCCAGGAGTCATGTGAACATCATATTCAGGTAATTTTTATTTTTATCAAATAATCATAGCTATAGACTTACCGTAAAGCGCACCCTGGTATTCAGGAGTCATGTAAAAATCATCCTCAGGGTCCATCCTCATTCTTCTTTTTAGGGTCCTTCGCAGACTCAGGATCACTTCGCTTCCGCTTCTGACTCTCCAAGACAACGTTTCTTAGCATTGCTGCGTTGAAACGGTCACGTCTCGTCCTACGGTCTTTCCGTGCTTCTTCTGACCAAGTTAATCCCTGGTAGAATTTCTCATCTTTTCTGGCGGCTGCTGCGTGCTTTTCCTTCACATCCCGTATGAGCGATGTCAGACTTCTCAGTCCATCCTTGATCGTCATGTTGACATTCTTCTGGACCTCACAGGATTTCAGCATCTTGCTGATCTCTTCCTCCATTTTTTGAATGCCTGCCGCCTCCTCCTCCCGCAGCCTAATGCATTCATCCCGATCTTCATTGCAGCTAGCAATGTCATTCGCAGAAGCATTACTGAAGACAGAAATACAGCTGGCTTGACTGGTCACGCTGCACGTGCTTTCTCTTCTCTCCACCTTGTCCACGATGATCTGTGGAACTCCCAACACGTTGTTGCCCTCTGCATCCGTGGGCCACTGGCCATCGCCCCCGCGTTAACCGCTTGACGATCGGAACCAGTGAGGGATTTAGCCGAAGCATTACCCCGCAGGTACTCTTCCATGTTTTTACAATCGCTCATGATTAAAGATGTACGAGGTAGGACCTAGTTAATAACGATTTTTTAAAAGCAAATAAAAATAACAAATTTTTTAATTTAGTAAAAAATTCCCTGTTTCGCATAAGATTCCTGGCTTATTCCTGGTTAGTAGACAACCTGTAATAAGTAACCCTTAAAAATATTTATCTTTTTTGCAATAATATTTAATTTTTTCATAAAAGAAAAATGGCGTTTTGCAGTGTTTCTAATTTGTTAAATACGTCAAATAAAAAACAACTCACCGATCAGAAAATCTCACTTTGGGTGATATTTGCTGTCATCACAATTTTTTATCATTCAGTTGTGTCCTTCGATGATTTAATTTTCAATTTGTTTCCCGTGCGAACCTTCGAAAGTTACCCGTGGTAACTTCCTGGAACTTTCCAGGAAATACAATGTCCGCAGGTTAGAAGCTTCCGATGGAAACTTCCTGGAAATTTTGTTTTCCAAAAATCCTTAAAGATGTAATGAAATATATAATATACAAATTAGCCCTGTGAAGTCAAGTGACGATTCAAAAAATCCTTAAAGATATAATGAAATATATAATATACAAATTGGCCCTGTAATATCAAGTGACGATTTGGTTGAGCGCATAAAGCGCTATCCCAGCAGCACACTTTTGAAGCCTATGGTAGTTCAATTCCTTTTTTAAAATAATAATTTAACTAAAAAAAATGTTATATAATTTTTGGAAACTTCCTGGTAACTTGCAGGAAACTGACTTTGACAGCTTCCAGGAAGTTACCAGGAAGTTTCCATGGGAAGCTTCTAACCTGCGGACATTATTATATTTTCTGGAAATTTCCAGAAAGTTACCAAGGGTAACTTCCGAAGTTTTACGCGGGAAACTTCCTGGAAGTTTTTGTGCTATGTGGGTTTTCTTTTCTAATTTCGTCATTTTTGCATTAATTAAAATTCTAAAACATAGGACACTTATCCCAACATCTATAAAAGCAATAATTTCCTTTCTTATTATAAATAAATCTCTCTATCTTGTACCACCGGCGGGTAAGATGGGGTACTCCGGAAAGCAACCTATTTCTGTCGACAAATGTCGCAAGTAAAGGTTGCATCTTCATCTTTGTCATCAACACCAGCACAACTGCAGTAAACCCATTGGCCGTAGTTAAAACAAGCAGCCCAGCCTTCATTTGAGTCTAAATAATAACCATTACAATAGAGACAAGATACATTTGCCACTTTACAATCGCTAAATCATGATTTAACCTTACAAGCTATTTTTCTTTTTGGTCACTCTTATTCTATTCAGTCTTGATTTAAATAGTTTTTTTATCTTCTCTTATTTCTGTTTTCTTTTGCTTAATTTGTGAACCCCGTCTTGACCACTCTCCCCTACCCCAACTTGTCCGCACCTACGAAACTCAATAAAAAGATTAATTACTACAATTTACGATTCAACAAAGATAAAAAACATATGCTTCGCTTCTCCTGTAACCCTTGCCAGTTAGAAAAAAATGTATGCAGTTTATTAACCGTTATTATTAAGAAATAAACACTTTCTAAAAAAGTGAAAAAATGCCAGGAAAATCGTCGAAAACAGTTTTTTAGTATTATGTAAAAAATTATAGCGATTGGTTAATTCGTTTGTTGAATAAGGCCGGTACCCCGTCTTTCCCCACTCACCCCTTTGTCAAATAGGATTTGTGGAAGATTCATGCGTCTCAACATTACCATTAGATTCTTAACTTTATTTAATGTGGATTAAAATTGATTAATTTTTTTTGTAAATGTTCCACATTAAAATAAAAATATAAATTTTTTTATCCTCACATTAAACTCAATGTAATTTATTAAATCTCTTCCAGGAACAGATCTGCAATTCACACATCGTTGTTAAAAAAACATTGTAATTGTAAATTAAAAAAATACATCATTTTAAATTCAGAATACTTTGTGTTTATTTAAAATAAGATTTATAAGCAGATATTTCAAAAAACATAACATTGTTTTTATGAAAAATTTTTTTTTTAATCTATAAACTATTTTAAAGAATTTCAACATTATTAATTTTTGGTGAACTGAAAAATTACTAAAATATTTGGTAATTTAAAATAAAACACCAAAAGGTGTTTTATTGTAAACCACGTTTGCAGTTTTTTACAAACTGTACACTTAAAATTTTTCTTTATAATAAAATTTAAATAAAATATGAGTTAACCTTTAATCGATTAATATAATCTTTTACAATATTTAAATAATTACTTTTAGAAAATGCATTTTTTTAGAAATAATTTTGAATTGCTGACTGTTGCGTAAAATTATAAAACGAAACATTAAAACCATGAACTGTACGTGTCGTTCATTTATTATTATTATATTAATGTCATAATTGATATAAGGTAAATGTACATATTTCCGTGCTAGAACTAACATAATTCCGTGCTATCATTTAATGTTAATATAAAAAATTAATAAAATATTTTAATAAAATAAAACCCATAATATTAATCTACTAAATAGTAAAATTTATTCTACAATTTTCCACTTGCTAAAATATTTTATCAATTCCTTATTTTAATTAATAAAAAAATAGCACGGAATTAGGTTCTAGCACGGAAGTGCATGAAAATAATTTGCCTATCAAGTTTAAGTCAAATAAAAATTAAAAACAAAAGACATAATTAATTGTAGGTTATGTTTTATATTAAAATGTAACTTCTTCGAAATTGCAATTAATGCAGGTGACAAATAATATACAAATTGAGAATAAAAAACAAGAAATAATGAAAAAATTAATTAACGTACCATGCGGAGAAATTGTTTTCCGGCATTGCTGACAAACGTAACAGAAGATAAATTAGGTCGGGCATGTTTCTCAAATTGTGGAACAAATTCACGGTATGTCAAAAATCTTTTTTTTATATTTACTGTCATTATTATAATTCGCCACTCAAAATTTGATAATTCTGGTGAAAATAGAGTAAAACACAATAATAAACATAATCCAGTAAAAAAAGTATTAGAACATTGGATTTTACTCATTGGTGTTACATCTATCCAATGCATGATCGTGAAAAGTACGTATTGGGTTGTATGGTGAATACTCGTTTACCCCTCAAGTTGAATGGGTTGTCTGTATTCAGTTTTATTAATAAAAATTTATTGACTGAAGGACAAATAATTAACATTTTTAACACTAACAGACTATACAAAGGTGAAAAAGTGTTTAGGGAAAAGAGTTTATGACCTTATTAAAAAATTGTTTAAATTATTAAATATTCGCTTAGAATGTTTTGACTGGTAACCTCAACATGTCAGAAGGTAAAAGACGTGTTCTCTTTTATTCTATCTGGCAGTAAAATAGTATCATGATCCTAAATTTATTTAAAAATAATTTCTGTAAATGTGAAAAAAATTACATAGCTTTTTGTAAATAAATAAAATTTCTTTACATTTTCATTAAAATTTAAGAAAATATTTTGTGCGGAACAAATATTTTGCTTCCTCGTGAGGAAGCTTTGTAGTCATTTAATTTACAAAATTTTTAAAAATCCTTTTGACAAATTTTCTTCTATATGGGACTATGTTATATAAGACCCTGAACAATTTTCCGTATGTATGTGTGTGTGTATGTGTGTGTGGATCCCGTTTTTTGTGAACACGATAACTCGAAGAGGTTTCAACGAATTCGGCTGAAAATTGCAAGGAATATTTATCATAAAAATATCTCGAAATGGATTAATGGACATTAAAAAATCTATTTAAAAAAAATTTTTTTTACTTTAAAAAAAAATTTTTTTTTTAATTGAATATTGAAGTTAATACATAATAAAATCTTCTTCTTTGCATCAAGACGAATCGATTGGTATATATAAAGTATAAATTGTATAAGAGTTTATAGAGGTAATGACAGTTAAAGCAAAAAAATTACCTTTTTTATCAAAAATTTAGTTCTTTCATCAAAATTATATTCCAGTACAATAAGATTTTACTCATTTTTTCAATAATCTTATCCGTTGCATTAAAACGGATCGATTGGTATATATAAAGTATATATTTTATTTGAATTTATAGAATTAAACATAATTAAAACCAAAAATTCGCACTTTTATTAGAAATTTATTTCCTTCTTAAAAATTATGTTGCTTTATAATAAAATGTTAATCTAGACTTAAAAACAAACTAAAAATCTGCATTTCATCAAGACAAATCGATTGATGTATAAAAAGAATATATTTTATTAGCATTAATAGAATTAAATAAAATGAAAAAATTCACTTTAAAGCAAACTTTTTGCTTATCGTAAAGAGAAAGCAAAATGTTCATGTAATGAACATCTTAATTCACAACTTGTTTTAACTTTGGGAAACCTTGAATTTTAATATAATTTCAAATAATTATTTGAGAATACTAAATTTAGTTGTAATCAATAACGAGCTTGGTTAAAATAAATAAAAACATACAGTTGAAAAAGAATTAAAAAGCGGTTTGATTAACTGCATTGATTTCGTTGATTCATCTAGAATTTGGTTGTTTCAAATAATTTTGTTGGTCTAGTGTATAAATAAAAAAGTTACATAGTATCTGATATTCGAATGAATGTTAAAATTTTTGTAGCACATAAAAAAATAAAAAAGAATTCGAAATCAAATTTAAATTAAGGACGTGTGATATCGAGATGTAATCTACCTTTGTGTAGCGTGATGTGCTGCAAAGCGAATTATTCGATCCAAGTATAGGGTAGAATTTGAAAAGGTCCTTCGTGTCCAGGACACGAAGGATCGCTATGTCATATCGCGTTATTGAGAGCTACTTGTCACTGCCTGGCTTTCCCGATATATACATATAGATAGATATAGAGGGACGAGCATGTCGTTGACGCGAATCATTCAATTAATTTTGTTCTTCTACGACAAATCCTATCGGTGGGGTGTGTGTTCTACGTGAATTTCCAAAATAACTTTTTTCACTATCATTCCAATTTTTCAACAAACCATTTAATATTTTGAAATAAATTTATTTTTTTTTAATAATTTAATAATATTTAACGTGTATTTTGAATATCTCTTTGAAGGGCACTAACGTTTCAGGAATAGTTCGGTAAAACTTCCTTGACTTGCCTAAAGTGTTAGTTTTCAGGATAAAAATATTGAAAAACTTTTACGTCCGAATTGATTTTGTTAAATTAAAATACTTATTTATGTGCTTGTAATCAAATGAAAAACTTTAACATTAATAGTTGATTTTTTCAAACTATTTAAAAAACTTAATTTATAATTATTTTATTATTCATAAAATTTCAATTAATTCATCATTTTAAACACTTATTAACTGTCGAATATGTAATAAATGTTTTTAAATCATACACAAAGGAAACATAAAATAGAAATATTATTAAATATTTAAGAAAGATTAATTTTCTATTAATTAATTTCATAATTTCAAACTTGCACTTTTAATAAAAATACATATATTTTTAAATTTTAATTATGAAATACAAATTTAAACATTTTTCTTTATAATAATATAAAAATAATTTAAAAATATTTTATAAATTTACTATACGTATAGTTAGAAATGATTCATTAATATGGATAATTTTTTATTTTGTAAAAAAATTTAGTAGAGATTTAAGTGATTAAATTGAGATTTACGAAAGTATTAATATAGATCTACTGAATTAACATAATTTTTAGTTTTGTTCTTCAAATTTTTTACAACTCAGTAAATTACAACTGATTAATTTTACTGAACACTTTATATTACGTTTTACCGCATAAGTCCAATTTTTTTTGTGAGTAAGTCACGGTGGTCTTGAAGCAAAATAAAGTTTTTCTACGTCGCAAAAAAAAAATCATTTGTACAATCTTTTAAAGCGTTATCTCAAGATTCAAAATCAATAAATATTGAAATCCCAGCTGCTCGTCCTAGCGTTTTTAAAAAAAATATGATTTTCATTTTAAAAAATTTTTTAGTTTCTAAAATTATTTTCTTATCTCATCTTCCAGTTATATATTATAAATCGTAGAATTTAATAACCTTTCGAATGGTATATTTGTGCTAGTTTTCTGACATTTGTATTTACAAACAAATTGTTATTTAAATATCGGTATGTTTTTAGGTCGTGCGAGTGCAGCCGTATACCAATATTTCTCGACGGTACTGTAGGTATATAATTATTTTTAAACATTTCAAAAAAGCCTCTTTACCTGTGAGGTTTTACCTTAATTTCGAAATAATTTATTTATTAATTCATTTGTACCCTTTCGTACAAAGTACTAGTGTACACAGAGTTAACAATTTAGTAAAAATCAATTGACCGACTGTATCACAATTGAGGGGACAGATGCAATAACGGACGAAGCACTCTGACTGATCTCCCACTTCAACGAGATAACGAAAGAATTGTCTGAAAAATATATTTTCTTGGAAGATAAGAAGAAATTACAAAACGTACAAGTTTTCTCAATATCTTTTCCCTTAATTTTCACAAGTTTTTGATCGGATCAGTTCGAGCTCGTCGTCCGTTATTGTATCTGTCCTCTCAATTATTGTTACTGTTTTCGATAATCAATTTAATTTTGTTATAAGTTTTTGACGTACATTTTTTGAGATACAGCAAGGTCAACTATCAGAAGACGAACTCTATATGAAATATAAGACATATTGAAATCAGCCGTTATAATAATTTTTGCCATTGTGAAAGAATTACAATTTTTTCTATAATGTTACAGTCAAAGAAGTTAAAAAAATTAATTTTTAAATTTAATTTAAATAATTAATTAATAATAAATTAAAAAAATAATATTAAAAAAATATTTGAATAGCAACGACTGAATGTTTTCTGCAATGCTGTATAATATAGCTAGATTAATGATCACATTTTGTCTGTTTCTAGTTGTTTAGGAAAATTAGCTTTCTTTTGTTTTTATTCAATTTAGAAGACTATATAATTCTATTGAGTGTAGTCAACTTTATATAGGAAGTGAAGAGAATAATGGCAACAAGCTAAGCTGCGGGCTGCCTGAGTGACAGGAGAAACAGATTATTGGCCTCGCGTTTATGTAAAGTTTCTTTAGTGTCCATTTATAAATGTCGTACTTTCAACAAAAGCCCTTGTTATACATCATAAAGAAAGAACGCCTAGGTGATCAGCTTCTGCTTCTCGACACGTTAAGACCCACTTTCTTCAAGTTTCATTAAATACTCACACACAACGCAATAAAGAGATTCATTTAACACTCATAAAACACAATATAAAACTGAAATTCTATTATGAAAGAAGTGCATTATATAAACTTTACCTACTTTTTAAATTCATAAACATCATCTATCATTAACTTCTTTTTCTCTGTACTTATTTTTAACATCACCTTTGATTTTATATATTTTTACATTAATATTTATGTATATGTACAGAAACTTTTTTTTATAACTTTGCATAATCTTTAATTTTTTAAGAGCTTTTATTGATAAACTACATTAATTGTGCAATTGTTTTCACACCATTTAAAGGATTTATATTTTTATAATTGGAAATCGAAAAAAGAGCTTAAAAACTTGAGACACCTTGAGGGAGATGAAAAGTAGACGAAAAATGACAAAAGTAAAATGGATTTAGTCACTAACGAACTACTGCTGTAATTACTTTGTAACAGAATCTGCGAGACCATCGGAAGCAAGGCTGTGATGTCGGAAGTATTAATCAGCTTTTACCTTTATTCTGCCTTTTAATATATTACTTCGTTAAAACTTTAAATCAAATTCTATCCATGCCACAACTTTTCAAAATAATTATCAATTTAATTATATTTTCAACCGAGGGATATATTCTGTGTTGGTAATAATTGTTTTTTATTTATCATTTCAAAAAAATCCCCTTTCTGAAGTAAATCTAATTTCTTTAAAATTTGTCATTCGTTTAAAAATCTTTTTTTAATTTTAATATTTGCACTTTTAACAATGTTAAACATTATAAGTTAAAATCTACGATTGTCCCCAGTTCGAAATTTATTTTCCCTTTCGTTTTTCCTTATTCTGTTTTATTTTATTTTTTTTTTAAGAAAAAGTATAACAGAAAATAGTATGTGAATGAGAGAAAAAGAAAATAGATTTTCATTAACATGTTGGATACCTGATATGTTTTGCGATGACAGAAATAAGCTTCGGTCTTCACTATCATTTGATTTTGTGACACGAGCGCCATTTTCGGTTTAACGGCCAGTGCAAAACCCTCTTTTACGACTTTCTCTGGCAATTTCAAAACAACCAATAAAATGACAACACATACTGTCCTCAGTGTGTCGTGCAACAGATGCATCCCCCTGAATTGCCAAGCTATACTGAAAACGGCTTCACTGTATTGTAACCAGTGTATCGAATCTGTGTTCTCGTAATATACCAAATCATGGCAAATTGTAAATCGTCTCGGAATAGCGTTGGACCAAAATTTTCCAAGAGTGCAAGCGAGAGAGTGGAAGAGAGAGGAAAAAAATATTTTCAAATATGATCATAAGCATGGCTCTTGCCACGGCATTGAATGACACGCTAACCGTAAATAACGGATCGTATTCTGGCATAAAATCCGAAACGAGCAGTGGTGCTTAAATGGGCGAGGGGGAGGGCGAACAGGGGGTTATGCATATGTACAAAAGCAAACTCACGCGCTTCGTATCGATGAATAAATATTAGGAGAATGCATATATATTTAACTACTGCCTATAAAATCTAAGAAACATTTTATAGACGATTAAATCCCGCGTGGAAATGAAAGTATGGGCAAAAGATGGCAAAAGATGGCAAAGTGTGGGTAAAGGATAGCGAAATGTGGCACTAAGTTTGACAAAGATGGCAAAGTATTGCTAAGGAGCGAATCCCATGGTTTAACTATGGCAGCAACATAAATCAATTTTTCATCAAACAAAATCATAAAAAACACAAAAACTTTTAATATTTTTCATTTTTAAACCATAAACAAAGTGAGGCATATAAAAAAATTATTTTTTAAATGGTTTTTTTAATTTAACTGTTAAAATGAACTATGGGCAAAGTATGACGAACCATGGGATGAATGAAAACTTATTTTCTATACATTTTCGAAGTATGGGCAAAAGATGGCAAACTATGGGATGAAAAAAAATTATTTTCTATACATTTTCGAACTATGGGATAAGAAAAAAAATATATTTTTTATACATTTTTGAACTATGGACAAAGTATGGCAAACTATGGGATAAGAAAAAAAAATATTTTCTATACAGTTTTGAACTATGGGCAAAAGATGGCAAACTATGGGATGAAAAAAAAATAATTTTCTATACATTTTTAAACTATGGGCAAAAGATGGCAAACTATGGGATGAAAAAAAAATAATTTTCTATACATTTTCGAACTATGGGCAAAAGATGGCGAACTATGGGATAAGAAAAAAATATTTTTTTTATACATTTTTGAACTATGGGCAAAGTATGGCGAACTATGGGATAAGAAAAAAATATATTTTTTTTACATTTTCGAACTATGGGCAAAGTATGGCGAACTATAGGACGAAATTTTTTAAAGTATGTACAAAGGATGGCGAATTATAGAAAGTATATATATATCAGGGACCGCTTCTAAAACGAAACTAAATAAAAAATTACTTTCGTTTTAGTGTTTGAATCGAATTGAAATTCCGATCCCATTGGGATATTCAGAATCCAAAATGGAATTCTGACAGAATTCTTATAGGAATTCTAATTAAAATTCAGATCGGAATTATTTTAGGAATTCCAATCAAAATTCCGATTACGGACGGAATTCCGATTCCATCGGAATTTTCAAAATACAGATCGGAATTCTGACAGAATTCTTATAGGAATTCCAATCGGAATTTCGATTTCTAAGGAAATTCTGATCCCATTACAATTTTCAGAATCCAGATCGGAATTCTGACAGAATTCTTATAGGAATTAAGATCCCATTAGAATTCTGACAACATTCTTATAGGAATTCTAATCAAAATTCAAATCGCAATTTCGACAGAATTCTTTTAGGAATTCCATTAATAGTTTCGATTACTGATGAATTCCGATCTCACCGCAATTTTCAGAATCCATATCGGAATTCTGACAGAATTTTTATAGGAATTCTAATCAAAATTCCGATCCTATCAAAATTATCAGAATCCTGATTGGAATTCTGACAGAATTCTTACAGGAATTCTAATCAAAATTTCGATACGAATTCCGACAAAATTCTTCTTGGCATTCTAATCAAAATTACGACAGAATTATTTTAGGAATTTCAATCAAAATTCCGATTTCTGACGGAATTCCGATCTCATCGGAATTTCCAAGTGAAGGTAAAATTCTCTGTAGAAGACGTGTCGAATTTGCACCGAATTTAGTCAGGTTGTTGTTGTCCATCTTTTGCCCATAGTTCGAAAATCTATAGAAAATAATTTTTTTTCTTATCCCATAGTTCGCCATCTTATGCCCATAGTTCGAAAATCTATAGAAAATAATTTTTTTTCTTGTCCCATAGTTTGCCATCTTTTGTTCATAGTTCGAAAATGTATAGAAAATAATTTTTGTTCTTATCCCATAGTTCGCCATACTTTGCCCATAGTTCGAAAATCTATAGAAAATATTTTTTTTTCTTATCCCATAGTTCGCCATACTTTGCCCATAGTTCGAAAATCTATAGAAAATAATTTTTTTTCTTATCCCATAGTTCGAAAATGTATAGAAAATAATTTTTTTTCATCCCATAGTTTGCCATCTTTTGCCCATACTTCGAAAATGTATAGAAAATAAGTTTTCTTTCATCCCATGGTTCGCCATACTTTGCCCATAGTTCATTTTAACAGTTAAATTAAAAAAACCATTAAAAAATAATTTTTTTATATGCCTCACTTTGTTTATGGTTTAAAAATGAAAAATATTAAAAGTTTTTGTGTTTTTTATGATTTTGTTTGATGAAAAATTGATTTATGTTGCTGCCATAGTTAAACCATGGGATTCGCTCCTTAGCAATACTTTGCCATCTTTGTCAAACTTAGTGCCACATTTCGCTATCCTTTACCCACACTTTGCCATCTTTTGCCATCTTTTGCCCATACTTTCATTTCCACGCGGGATGTTACAACAAATTCTGATAATAATTGAGAAAATGGATTTTAAAATTCAAACATGAAATAAATGTGTTAATTTTATTATTCAAATCTTTGCCTGATTATTTTCCAACTAAAGTTTATTCAAACTTACAATAATTCGAATTGTCATTTTTTTAAATTATTTCTTTATGGAATTGTCATTTGACAACATTCAATCAAATAAGAATTTTAGGAAATTAGAAAATATGTCAAGTAATAATTGAGTCAGAATTCCTGAAAGGAGCCACCGAAAACCTTTTAATTTTTTTTCGTACTTATGTGGTTATTTTAATAGTATTTTATATAATAAATCATAATACCAAAGGATTTTGCAAAAATAAAATTTTTGTTAATGTTATTAACTATTGAAAATTTTGAACGTATTCACTGCAAAAATAGGTGTCTTTTTTGATATCTTAAAATAAGATGTAAGATGGCAAAATGGTGTCTTACATCTTAAAATAAGATGTTTTCTAAAGCGTCTTACTGATATTTAAGATGCTTTATACGTTTTAGTAGTAATAAAGATATTTCTTCCATCTTAAAAAAGTAAGATACTTTTGTAAGTTCTTTAAAGTATCTTAAATTAAGATGTTTCTGTTGCAATAAGATGTTTAGCGATAAGTTACTTGAGAATCGTAAGATGCGCCATAAGTGTAAGTTACTAAAAATTAAGATACATAAAGTGTTTTCCATAAGAGCCCATAGTTAACCTCAAAACTTTTTGCCCCAAAAATACCACAGAAAATGTGTACGAAGATACTTTTAACATCTTAAATTAAGATGTTTTAAGTAACTGGAAAGTGTCTACCAAAACATCTTAGAAATGACTACCAAAACATCTTAAATTAAGATACTTCTTTTTGCAGTGTTTAATTTAAAAATGAATTTCTCAAAAACTTATTGATCGATTTTAATTTTTCAAGTTGCATTTTATTTGTCTTGAAATGAAGTATAACTGACAATATTTTCAGATAAAAATATTTAATTTTAGTGCAAAATGCAATTGTTTATTTATAAACAATTAAAAATAAATAGTGTTCTGGATGATATTTTAAGTTGAAAAAATTACTAAAATGTTCTTAATAAACCACTAAAAAATATCCCGTTGAAAAAAAGGCACGAAGTTTTAAATTGCTTAATTTTAAGCATTTGTGCCGCGGTGCAGTGCGCGACTCTGGTCCTTATTGAGCGTTCGCGCGCGTGTTATTGTTTCTGATCGCTGAAACGACTGCGCTTCTCAAACACTACATCTATGTTGGAAATAAATTTACTTTAACGTAATTTTTACATTTAATTTCTTGTAATGGAACATTTAATTAATTCTTTTTGTTGAATGGTAATTACAGATGTGTTGCATAAATTGTTAAAATATAGAATTGTTGAATTTTCTTTGAAATTAAAAAAAATAATGAGCGAACTAAAGTTAAAATTTGGATTGGATTTAAACATTTTTAACCCTCCATCCGTCGCATCTTTTTTTGTAACGCGATCCGTCGCAGGTGAGGAAACTTCTCACCCATCGTAAATTCATCAAAAATTGTTATAAAATGCCAATTTTTTTTTTGAAATGTTCATTATAATTTCCAAACAACCTATTGCAAGTAAAATTAACTTTCATTTTCTGTTATTTATTTAAATTAAAAATTAATGACAAATGAAATCGAGTAAACGCGGTCAGTCGCACGGTGAGAAGTTTCCTCACTTTGCGTCAAAAATTCTTGACATTTGCTGCTTGAAAATTCAATTACAAAAAAAGTAAAATAAATAAAAACACAAAAATTGTTTTAAAATAAAGAAGAAGAGTTTTGTGAAAGGTACTGAGAATATGAAATTATAATTTTTTGTATTTTAAGAGTTATAAATAAAAAAAGAAACTGGGTGAGAAAACTTCTCACCATGCGACGGATGGAGGGTTAACAATAATTCCAAATGTAAACTATTCTTTAGAAACAGTTCTGTTTTTAAAATAAAATAATAAAATGAATTGTTTAGCTTTTATTCTCTCCGATAAATTACGAATTCTAATCAATCGATTAAAATCATAAAAACAGGCATCGGATCGACTTTAAGGCGCAAAAATAATAGTCGCTTATTTAGTAACAAAAAAAAGTTGTTTACTTTATTCAGTATTATCACAAAAATTCTTTAAACTATCTCAATTTTAATTAGTAAAAATATTCGATGATTTGACTTTTTGCTTTGGAATTAATAAACAAAATGAAATTTCACATAGAATTTAACATATAAAAAATTTTTTTGGAATGAATCAGAATATTCATCACGGTAAAAATGTTTACTAATTTCACTTTTTAATCAGTAAATTTTACTAATAAATTAGTAGAAATAACTAGAAAATTATTGTTATAATTTAATTCCAAATATAAACTATTCTATTCTTTAGGAATTTTAACTTTAGTTCACCCATTATTCTTTTTTAATTTCAAAGAAAATTCAACAATTGAGGGGCTGGATGCTATAATGTGTTACGCGCCATGTTAAGTAAATGGCGCGTAACACATTATAGCATCCAGCCCCTCAATTCTATATTTTAACAATTTATGCAACACATCTGTAATTACCATTCAACAAAAAGAATTAATTAAATGTTCCATTACAAGAAATTAAATGTTCCATTACAAGAAATTAAATGTAAAAATTACGTTAAAGTAAATTTATTTCCAACATAGATGTAGTGTTTGAGAAGCGCAGTCGTTTCAGCGATCAGAAACAATAACACGCGCGCGAACGCTCAATAAGGACCAGAGTCGCGCACTGCACCGCGGCACAAATGCTTAAAATTAAGCAATTTAAAACTTCGTGCCTTTTTTTCAACGGGATATTTTTTAGTGGTTTATTAAGAACATTTTAGTAATTTTTTCAACTTAAAATATCATCCAGAACACTATTTATTTTTAATTGTTTATAAATAAACAATTGCATTTTGCACTAAAATTAAATATTTTTATCTGAAAATATTGTCAGTTATACTTCATTTCAAGACAAATAAAATGCAACTTGAAAAATTAAAATCGATCAATAAGTTTTTGAGAAATTCATTTTTAAATTAAATACGTTCAAAATTTTCAATAGTTAATAACATTAACAAAAATTTTATTTTTGCAAAATCCTTTGGTATTATGATTTATTATATAAAATACTATTAAAATAACCACATAAGTACGAAAAAAAAATTAAAAGGTTTTGGGTGGCTCCTTTCAGGAATTTTGACTCAATTAGGTCTGATGAATATTTAACGTCAATTGGAATTTACGTCAGTTGAATATCAACTGACAGTTCGATCATTTAAATATTATTTACCATCAATTGTTAATTAACATAATTTTATCAGATGGAATTTTCTTTTGTTGAATCCGTATTTGAAGTCAGTATTATTGAAATAATTGCTAAAAATTTTGAGATAAACTCAAAATATTACTTAAAAAACCGAATTAAAATAAAAAAAAAATTAGAAAAAATTTTATAAGATTACTAGTATATTTCTATGTGGGTTATGATATTTAAGAATAATTTTCTAAGATATGAATAAAATATGTCGCTTAGATTTTTTAAATATAAAAAATGAGATTTGTCATGTAGTACCGCGTCATTCCTCTCACTCGTTGAATATTATCCAATATTTTTGCTGTGGGTAGAGATATTGATTAATTATCGTGATCAATATTTAAATTAACATCTCTAATATTAATTTCTTAAGTTACTTTTTAAAAAATGTAATTATTTTGCGTTAAAAAAATTAAAATTGAGACATAAGTAGAGATTCACAACCTAAAGCGTCATTCCTCTTACCCCTAATAAAAACAATATTAATATATATAAATTGATCGCAAATTTTTTTCACATAAAGTTGTCCTTTATAAACATGGTAGGGCATTCTCAGCTGGAGGAAAATTATTTGTCAATTAAATATAATTAAAAAATGTTGAAATTGTCATTCCTCTCACCCGTCATTCCTCTCACTTTTTTGAATAAAAATTAAAAATTGATATGATTGTCGATTGTTTACAAACTGCCAGTGAAAAGTGATCCTAAAATGTATGAAAAATAATTTTTGACAATTGTTAAAAGAGATTTTTGATAACTGTAAGTATTTCAAAATCTATCAAATTTATAGATAATATTAATAAATTATAATTATTAAATAATTTTTTGTAAATAGAAAAATATATATAATAAAAAACACCGGCGCCAAATTTTAACCTCTTAATTTTTTTGTAAATTTTAATTTAAAATATATACTTTAAAAGCTAAAAGCTAGCATGATTATGCTATAGAGGTGGTAGATTATTGTAAACTCAATATAATTGACTGCATTAATCCATAAATAACAATTTCTTTTCTTTTCTGTTTGTATCTCACAAAAAGGAGTATTTCGGTAGAATCACCCATGTATTCTTTCCTGATGAATCCGAATTCAACATTATAATTTTCAAAATGGCTAAAAATTTTGAGATATTCAAGAAAATCTGCTAATAAAAAGAAATTAAAGTCTAGAGATTCAACTTTTTCTTGATAGTATACTAGATTAGTGTATTTTCATTAGTGCATACTCTTTCACATTCGAGTTTTTGAACACTTTTTAATAAACTTAAAATTTTGATCCACTTTGTGAATCTGACTTCGAAATTAAAATGAAAAGCTACATGAGAATACATTAGTATAGTATCATAGGAAGAAATGTCCTTTTTCACATTAAATCGCTTTTTAATCAAATTTTTTAATTTATCTCAAAATTTTAAGTAATTTTGTCATTCCTGATTTTAAATTTGGATTCAGCGGATTCATCGTAATGTTATAAATTTTTTTCATTTAAATCTGGTTTTTTGAGTAAATTTTTTTTTGTTGGTTTTTAGAAAATTCTATAAGAATTCAATTACTTAATTGTATCAACTGTAAGTAATTGAATATTTGTTAAATTTGTATTATTTATAAAATTAATTAAATATTTGCATAAAATTGTATTACAATTTTTTTTAAATAATTGGATTATTAAAATTATATATAGCTACTATTTCAAATTGAAACCTTTTGAAGTTTATCTAATATTTATGAAAATTGTAAACGCAATTCTTTTAAAATTCAATTATAATTTTTAAATATTGAAGTAAAATTATTTATTAAATAAATTCTAGGTAATAATTTTATGATACTTCTTCAAGAATTATTAAAAAATAAATTGTTGGCGGAAATAGAAAGAATTGAAAGTTTCGTATTAGAATTAATTGCAATTTTATAGTTTATGAGGAAAACAATAAAAGTACCAAAATTCAGAATTTTCTTAGCAATTCTTTGAAAAACAATTAGAAATAAATTTGTTTAAATTCTATTATTTATTATAAGTTTTATTTTTAAGAAAGTAAGTAAAAAATTACTTACGAATTGTGGATAGTTTTTTTAATAAATCTCCTTTTAATGATAGAACGTCCAAGCGCCCGTCCTGCCGGAAGGATGTTCCGAAAATAAGGATTTTAAAAAAAGGGAATTCAATTTGTCTTTTCAGGAACTCCTTCAGATTAAAGTAGACGAAAAGACAAAAAAATCTATATATTTGACTTTTTAAAATAATAATATTAAACCATATTTTTCAAAGCCCTCAAACTTGCTGTTTCTAAAAAGTAAAAAAAAACATTTTTTCGTAAATTTAATGTAAAATCCACAAAAATCAATATATTTTGTTCGGTCTTGTCTTTTTTTCTTCTTAAACGTTCAAAGAATGAAACCTATTTGTTTAATTTAAAAAAAATTTATTTTTAATGTTAATCAGCAAAATTGCGGCCAATTGAATAAAAACTCTCTTCAAATTTTCTTTATAAAATTAATATGGAAGCAGATAAAAACAAAAACAAATATATCGTTGGAAAGGTAATGAAACAAGCTTTCCAATAATGTAAATATCAAGTTTCTAAATTTATATGCCTAGGCTTGGTAGCCTTTTAAACAAAGCGAAAAGCGTCCTGCCGGCAGGACCGGGTTCCATCATTTTGTGACTAAAAATTATATTAATTTTTGGAAAATTCAACTTCTTTAAGCAACCCTGCTCTTCGGTTTGAACTTACAAGTTCGACATTTACATGCGCTGAAAGCTTGTTTCATCACCTTTCCAACGATATATATTACTTTTTGTTTATGTCAATCCATGTTAGTTTTATTTAGCGATTTCGGACGGACTCACCTGAGTCTTTTTGGTCCTGCCGGAAGGACATTGGACGTTCTATCATTAAATAATAATAATTAACTTAAGCACCTAATAATATAATGAAATATAAAATAATTAAATAAATTGTTATTTATAATTTCTGTATGCTAGTATTTCAAATTATAATTCTTGTACACGCATTAATTACAATGCTTTAGACATAAGAGAATTTTAATAAAAATAAAATTGTTCGAATTGTTTTGAAAATACTTTTGGTTGCTGAATTATTCACAGTGAATGCATAAAATAAATGATTAAATTATTTTACAACTTAGAATATAAGCAAACAATAAAATGGATAAGAAAACATTAAATAGAGAATATGCAGAAATTGGAAAAAGTAGCTTATATCAAGTGTATGTTTATATAACTTGAGAAGTTTTCTAATTATTCAGCTTCTTCATATATTGTATAGAGGAGCGGCTAAATGCCTTTTGTTCTCTCATATGCTGTTGCGCTTTACAAAGAGAGGGTAGGCGCTGAAAGCTTAAGGGCGGCCTGGAATCTGAGTAATTAAGCGAATACCTTACAAATAAATTTACACCGCTTGTAAATCCTTCTCATTAGATTAATGTTTGCAATTAGCTCTGAAACTAGTAGCAGCGTACCTCTTCTCCTTGGAATATTACTTGTACATTTGTTCTCCAAACTTTTTACCAAAATTCAATATTGTCATGTTCTTCACAATTTTTTGCTTTTGGAAAGACATGATTGTTTTAATTCATATCGGAATTAAATTACACACACACACATATATATATATATATATATATATATATATATATATATATATTTCTCTCGTAGATAATTCCGTATATATTATCGTCCAAGTTACCTATTTGATCGGGTTTTCCTAATCTGGTCCCAGTTCATAAAATCTTATGGTACAGGCTGGTGTCGGAAATGAGGGGGCAAACTTAGAGCTTTATCTGTACCAGGCTTATCTAAGTTGCTAGTGTTTGTGTACTTTTGTTTGTGTACATCGTATATTAAGTTTTAAATTTAACTAATAGAGGAGACTGGGGCTAAATGTTAAACAGGCAAAACAGTTAAAATTCATTATCTTTCGAACGGAAATAGTTAAAGCATTGCAATTTTGAGTATAGAAGGGTCTTATTACTCTAAATAAATGTCTGTAGTTATGTAGCATTCTGTTCATTTTTGTGGTGTCGATAACATACAGTCTGTTTTGACCCTACATTCGTATATTTTAATCACAAAGAAAATTTCAACTTTTAAGTATATTTTTTAAATTTATTCTTATCACAAATCCCCTTTTCTATATTCTAAGCTGGTCCTAACTTGGTACTAGCTAGGAGATCCAGTTATAACATATAACAATCCAGATGAAATTATTTAATTCTTTGTTATTTCATTTCATAACGATTTTCCTTACATTTAACATTTTTCAAATTGTTTAAAGAAATATTTGTTATAAATTACAAACAATTATTGAAACGTTAAAATCATAAAATATCCTAAAGTTTTACTAATCAAATCAGTTGATTGCAAAATTTAAAAAAACTGCAAGTTTTTTTTCGTCTAGTTTTGACGTCTAGGTCAAAACCGACATCAAAATGGTACCTGTGTTATTGTCAAGTTTTGACCTGAAATGAAAACTGCCCTTATAATTGACATAAATTTTAAGAAAAATCAAAGGAGAAGTCAAAAGGAGTTTATTCATTAAATTATGACGTGTAGATGAAAACAACCCTCAAAATTGACCTAATTTTACGTCCAGAGTGAATGCACGTAAATTTTATACGTGTAGGTCAAAACTATTTTAGTAAATGTAGTGTGGGTCAAATTAAACATAGATTTTAAAGTAATGTAGGGCCGTTATTATGTGTCTGTTATTGTGGCTTTAGGTCAAAAAAAGGTTATGTATTGCCGATATTGCATCTCTTTCTGACCTGTAGATCAAAAAATAAAACGAATTAGAAGTAGATTTTGACGTAATGTAATAACGTTATTGCACCCTTTTGAATTTGTAGATAAAAAAATAGATCAAATTAAAATTAGATTTATATACGTAATGTAATGACTTTATTGTACATTTTTTACCTATTTGTCAAGAAATAGGTCAAATTAGATGTACATTTTGACGTAATATTGGGCTTCTTTTTGACCTATAGGTAAAAAAATTGGTCAATTTTGACATATGATTTGACATCCCCTTCGGGAAAGGCCCTATGACAGGAAGTTATGTTAAATACACTATAGCCATTTATGTTCAACTTCAGAGTCTTTAAACAGCGGCGGCGACGTTATCTTTTTATAAGATAGACAGATATATACGCAATGAAAAAAATTTGTTGGTAAAATTCAACTACTTTTGGGTAGTAGAGTGAAAAGTAGTTAAATTAATTACTTTTTTAGTTAATCTAATACTTTTTGTATAGTAAATTTTAATGCTTCTTATGTAGTTAAAGATTTAGAATTGAAGCAACTAAGAAAAGTAGTTAATTTTTAAAAATAACTACAAAATCTTGTTGCACTAATTATATTCTTAATTATTTTAACTACTTTTTGCTTATTAACACAAGTTTTTTAATATCTTTGGGAATTTATTGAATTAAAAAGAGTAGTTAAAAGGTAATCAAATTTACTAAACATTTTTTTGAGTGTACTGTTAAATAATTTAATTAGCAATTATATAATTTTTATTATTTATGAAAGGATATATTAATCTCCATATGGGTGATTTTCAAATAACTGTCATATTTGCATGTCCCCATAGATAAATGACTAATAAAATTATTATTTTTTGCCACTCACTTCATAAATCACTTAATAGAAGTCTCTTCTTGAAGATACTTAATATTCAGTTCATTAACATTAACATTATCATAGTTAAAATTAAGAAAATAGGGTTAAATTGTCAGGTCCGTGGCATACGTTTTTTTAAATTTTGTTCTGAAATTTTCACTTGAGCAAATATTGAAACTATCTTTTAAGTACTTTGTAGGCCAAATGTAACCAGATGTTTTACATATAGAAATATTTTTATTATAATGATATTCTACGTACACCAGCACTTTTTCATGTTTTAAATTGTTAATTACTTTCTACCGACACATGTTAACGTCATCGTGATTTTATTACTCAATTTTATTTTTAATTGACTTCTACTGGTATTATTTTGAAGTGCGAACATTAAAAAGAAAATATTTATTCGATTTTTTATTTCTTTACGAGTTTTAACTGTGACACACATGTCAGGACTGTGGAAAAATGTCAGGTCCGTGGCATGTAACTTTTGCATTTTCTTTGCGTTTTTCATTGTAACTTTAGAAATATTTAAAATCTTGTAGTTTCCTTTTGAACATGCACTGTAAAAAATTTAGGGAGTTAACGGACTCGGGAGTTAAATTTTTCTAGTTAAAAATCAATTCCAAAAGAGAGTTAATTTCTAACTCCCTTCATTCAACACCCACGCGAGTTATTTTTTCCATGGGGAGTTAGCATTAGGGTGTTAAATTTTAACTCTCTTTATTTAACTCCCCTGACATTAACTCCCCAATGGGAGCGACTTTTATATAATCCCCTGGGGAGTTAAAATTTCATTCCCTTTTTTTACAGTGTATACTTCAATAACAAAAATGTACTGGAATATGTAATGAATGTCAAAAATGATTTACTATTTTAGCAGAAAAATGTCTTATTCAAAAAAATCACAGTTATTTGAAAATTACTCATATATATTAGGGTGGTTCTAATTTTGACGATGTTTCCAAATCTTCGGTTTCACCCCAAAAAATTAATCAAGGTACAAAAAAAAATTTCCTGAAAGTTTGATGCAAATCGAGCAATATTAAAACGTGCCTCTAGTCGACTGAAATTTTAAATGAAAAATACATGTAATTTTTCTTGGAAATCACTTAAAATATTTTCTAGATTACACAAATTTTTTTTAAATGCTGAAACTTCGGGATATTTTAGTACATGATTAGAGGTAGAACTTTCAATT
Source organism: Leptopilina myrica (nomen nudum) (assembly GCA_032872475.1). Lineage (NCBI taxonomy): Eukaryota > Metazoa > Arthropoda > Insecta > Hymenoptera > Figitidae > Leptopilina > Leptopilina myrica (nomen nudum). The sequence goes on from CM065463.1 coordinate 38,523,009, forward strand.
TTTTTTTTAAATATTTGCTTCATTTACGAGCTTTATGAATATGCCGATACCACAGTAAAAAGGTCGAATATGGTCAACATCGCTTAAAACGAAACTTTTGTAACGTAGCAGTCTTTTTAAAATGTTCATAACTTTTAAATAATAAATTCTAAAAATTTTATTTTTATAAGCAGTATTGGTGAAAAAATATATTTTAAGATGCATTCAAAAAAATGTATTAATTTCTTGTTATTTAAAAGTTACGGACAAAACAAAAATATGTTTATTTTACTTTTTAAAAGGCTGAATAACATGTTCTCTTAAGGTGATTTATATTAAAAACAGGTTCACAAATATTTAGTGTCTTATCAAAATTATAATTTATTGAAAAAGTGATGTTATGTGGATTTTTTTCCACTTTTACAAGAGATTTAATGTAAATTACCCGTATCATACAAATATAGTAAGCAGCAATAGACAAGTAGTATGATATGAATGTATTATAATTTATATTATATTATACATAAGAACATGATATTTAACCTTTTAAAAAGTAAAATTAACATATTAGATCTTTTTACTGTGACAACGGCATATTCATAAAGCTCGTAAGGTAAATGTCCCCATTTGTGGATTACTTAAATTTCCACTACACTTAAAAGTGAAAAAATTACCTTTATGTTTTTTTTATAAAAACATGTTAATTCATATATTGCTTTCTCGTATAAAATTTTTAAAAATCTTTCAAATAAATTTTCTTCTATATAGGACTATGTTGTTTAAGACCCTGAACAATTGTCCGGATGTATGTGTATGTGTGGATCCCGTTTTTTGTGAAACGATAACTCGAAGAGGTTTTAACGAATTCGGTTGAAAATTGCTAGGCATATTTATCATAAAAATATCTCGAAATGGATTGATAGGCATTAAGAAATCTATAAAAAAATTTTTTTACTTTTTTCAAAAATTTTTTTTTAAATTGAATATTGGAGTTAATATGTAATAAAATTTTATTCTTTGCATCAAGACGAATCGATTGGTATATATAAAGTATAAATTGTATGAGAGTTTATAGAGTTAATGACAATTAAAGCAGAAAAATTACCTTTTTTCATCAAAAATTCATTTCTTTCATCAAAATTATATTCCAGTACAATAAAATTTTACTCATTTTTTTCAATAATCTTATCCGTTGCATTAAGATGGATCGATTGGTATATATATAAAGTATATATTGTATTTGAATTTATAGAATTAAACATAATTAAAACCAAAAATTTGCATTTATTAGAAATTTATTTTCTTCTTAAAAATCATATTGCCTTATAATAAAATGTTACTCTTGACTTATAAACAAACTAAAAATTTTCATTTCATCAAGACGAATCGATTGATGTATAAAAATATAATATAAGAATGTCTACCTCTAATTATGTATTAAAATATCCCAAAGTTTTAGAATTTAAAAAAAATTTGTGTAATCAAGAAAATATTTTAAGTGATTTCCTAGAAAAACTACATGTATTTTCCATTTAAAATTACAGTCGACTAGAGGCACGTGTTAATATTGCTCGATTTGCATAAAACTTTTAAGAAAATTTTTTTTTATACCTTGATTAATTTTTTGGGGTGCAACCGAAGATTTGGAAACATCGCTAAAATAAGAACCACCTTAATATATATATACCAACATTATTTATGAAATCGTTTTTGGTTAACATTTAATTAAAAAAGTAATAATGATTAATTAAAACTGTTATTTATTATAAGTTAATTTATTTCTTTAAAAAAAATTTTTTAAAGTAATTAAAATTATAAAGAAATTCTTTCTAAGATGGTCTTTGCTAGGTCCTAAAATGAACCCATAAACTTGTCGTAACTGGGCTCCCAAGTTAAGACCAGTTTTTTAACCGAGCATAATCAGTTCGAGCTCGAGCCAAGTCAAGTCGAACCTTATAAAAAGCTTGAATAATTTCGAGTACTCGATTAGATTGGAGTACTCGATTCGATTCGAGTACCCGAATTTTTCGAGATTTTAAATTACTAACAAATATTAATAAGTTGAAAATTTCGAGTTGAAGGAATTTACTGATTGTAGAAAATCGTCAGGTGTTAGAATAACTACCCAGTGGACACAAAAATCGCCTTACGTTTTAACAACGTTCCTAGAATGTTCCTAATGTTCTGTGCCGAGAGGGTAATTTATTAACTAAAGTAAGAGGTTTCGGGGGAATTCGATATTTTCTACTTATTATTTTTTTACAAGCCCGAATTTAATCAAGTACTCGAATTCACTCGAGTGCTTGAAAAATTTGAATACCTGATACATCGCAGTTCGATACGGGCAATTAAAATTTGAATCAGTAATTAATTATAATTAAGAGTTATTCACAATATATTAATGCTTATAATAAAATTAATTTTTGTAATTGTAATTTTAAAAAAAGACGTAAAAATACTTTTAAAGTAATAAAATCCATTTTTAAATTATCAAAAAGTAATTAATGCAATTTACACTTTTTTCTTTATATTGTGATAAAGAAAATATTGTGTAGAATAACTAAAATAGATACAAAGTTTTAAGGTCACAATAGTGTGAACGTGAGACCATATTTTTATTAAAAGCACAAAAGATATGAATCCTCATGTTTACAATTTGGGATTCACTGAGTAATAGACGTCAGAGACCACCACTTGTCACTCGAAGAATCATTTGTGGTCAAGTACAATATTAAATGTCACCTCGAGAGATGATATGTAACTTTATGAAACTGAAAGTAAAATTACTCTCGCACATGAGATTCATGTGAATGTAATTTGATACTTAAGTCTTTATTATATCAAACATGATTTGCTTCATCTTTTTTTTCATATTCAAATTCACTCATTTGAGAAAAATACATTTGAATCAAATGAATATATTCTATTTCTTTCTATTGTAGATCCAATAACTTTTAAATAATTAAAATTTTTCTTTGACCAATTTAAAAGTTTTTTGTATGATTTAAAGAAATATTTAGTTTTATTTTGTGACTTAGGAATGCCCTTCTCTGTAAAATTACCAGAATTTGATTTTGGTTTATAAGGAAGTATAAGGAGCAAAAATATTTAAAAATAATTATTTTTATAATTTCGTTTTACATATAATATAATGGACTATTATTTTGCAAAGAAATTCTTTCTCTTAAATAATAAGAAAGTTTCAACAATTCGATAAAAATTTCATTTCTTCTTTTGCTCCCCTATTTATTATGTTTTTGACATTTCCTGGTCGACGAAAGTCCCATATGATATATGGTTCTTACTCTCATACTTTTTGCTCATATCAGGGGAAAAAGAATAATATATATATATATATATATATATATATATAAAAGTGGAAGAGCACGAAGAGAATTAAAAGTTTTAATTCAGTTTCGTTTAAGTATCTCGTACGTAAGATGTGCAGGTAGGTCTTGTGGTTGTGTTCTTTTCACAGTTTCTATTTGGCCATCTTCGCAATTGTATCCAGTAGAATTCTCAAGGAAGATGAACGTGCTTTTTAGACACTTTTAACTTTGCGATTCGTGTGCTGTCATTTTGAACCGATCTTTTCTTACTTTTCCTGCACTATATATATATATACGAATCTTTACCCTTAACTCTTTTTTCCAAAGTTTAAATCTTAAAAAATATCTGGAAGCTATTGCTTATAAAAATGTCGAGAAAACTTGGACAATTTCATCAGATTAATTCTTTTTACAATTGAAATAAAAAAAGTAATTTAAAGGATATAAACAATAAAATTTATTTTCTTTATTGATGTTCTGACAAAATTGGAAAACTCAAAATGCATTGGGCATACAAATTTTATTAAGTAAGTCAAACAAAACAAAGATTCATAAAAAGACCTCTTTGATTCGATCAGAATTTTTGTCCCTATTAAAAAAATAACTCTTCTGATATGACAAACAATAGTGTGATTGGTTGATTGAGGATTTAATCATCGATTAACTTTTAATCGTCATTTATGAAACTGGCCCTTCTTCATGTTTTATAATAATTAAAGATGGCTTTGTGATAAAATCAGTAAATAAAACTCAAGTACGCCATATTCAAGCAAATTTGATCAATTTTTAAAAATAGTTTTAGGTTAATCCGCCATATTGGATCCGCTATTTTGAAAATTAATAATTTGACTTCAAATTCGTATTCAGCGACCTCAAAAACCTCGAGTAGCCAGATTCAAGCAAATTTGATCAATTTTTAAAAATATATTATATTTGATCGCCATATTGGATCCACCATGTTGAAATTTAAAAATTCGATTTTACACAGTGAAAAGTAAGTCTTACTTTAAATACTATCTGATTTTAAACAAGTCTTTAAAGTAATGTTAATCTTAATTGAGGCTCAGCTTGCGTGAAAATAAGGATAAGAAAACTTATTTTAAAGTTCTACTTTTTAAATTAAGTATAGAACTGTTGATTTTCAACATGATTGCCTTAAAATCAGTCCATTTTTACTGTGTAAATTTTTATTTAGCAACCTTAAAACTTCTTTTTACCAAGTTAAATGGAAATCTATGAAAATTGGTTGAAGTTATTCAAGTTTTTACATTACTAATGTTGTAATGGTTGATTGTTTATTTTGTATAATACATTATCAGTCAACTGATTGATTTACTATACATCTACACTGTAAAAAATTTAGGGAGTGAACGGGCTCGGGAGTTAAATTTTTCGAGTTAAAAATTAACTCCAAAAGAGAGTTAATTTACAACACCCCTTCATCAACACCTGCGCGAGTTATTTTTTCCATGAGGAGTTAACATTTAGGTGTTAGATTTTAACTCTTTTTATTTAACTCCCCTGGCATTAACTCCCTAATGGGTGCGACTTTTATAGAATCCCCTCGGGAGTTAAAATTTAACTGCCTTTTTTTACAGTGTACAAAGAATTTTTTTTCAGTTTTTAGATCTCTTAAAACAGTAGTATACTGTAACGAACTATTATGTATGGGGCGAAGAAATCTTGTTACGTCGTTGGGTGTGAATCGCGTAAAATCGACGAAAAACCGAAAATTTCACGAAGCGAGGCAAGTCATGCCCAAAACCTCTGTATCGCGTCAGAATCGCGGAAGTCGCGCTGCGACGAGCTCTGTTTACCCGTTAGCGGGGTAAGTAATTTAAAATTGTAATTAACTGTAGAAGTATAAATGATTATTCGGAATCGTCTCGTTATAGTTTCTGGAACCAGATCAACAATTATCAATTTATACATTCGGGTCTGTCACGACTTTTCTCTTTTCTCGTTGCTTTGTGGGAGAGGTACGATTTTGGCCCGAGTACGTTTGTGTGGAAGAGTGAGGATTGGTGAACAATCCATTGTAATCGGCTTCCGGAGCGACGTCTTTGTAAATATACATGCACCAGCGGATTAACAACGCGAGGCGAGATGAGAGTGATTGATTTCATCATTAACATTAACTCGATCACGTTGTGATCTGATAGAAAATCGACGACATCACGAATCACGCCTGCGACGCGCTGAGTCTACTCCGAGAAATTCCAACAACGACAATAAGATAAGTAATTTCTGGTTACCGCGATTCTCAAAGTTAAATATAAAAATAAGTTCATCTTTGATTAACTTGTTAAAAAAGAAGAAGGAAAAAGGGTAATTAGCTGTGTCCATGACCAAATATATGTGAATGATTCGATTTTGTAAGTATTGTGACTAATGAGAAAGAATAAATTCTACAACAATAATTTATTGCCAATTTATCACAAAAATTCACCCCTGAGAGATTAAAAATTTTAATAAAAGAGTATTCTTTTATTGTAAATATTTTGAAACAAATTAAAGTACACACAATACTTGAAATAACTTGTTTCTTAAACCTCGCTTAGCTCAGTGGTGTTTACATTTACCGCGAATTTTAGGACAAAATCTTGGGGTAAATGTAAACAGTCATTTTTCGGCGATTCAGATGCATCAATATTTTTTGAACCTCATAAAATTTTTCTAGGGAAGTAAAGTAACAAGTTCATGCAAAAAGCAAAAGAAATCTGTCCGTTTTACCTTTTAACAAAAAAACTAATGTTTTTGTGAAAAATAGATATTCCGTTTACATTTACCCCAAATTACTCTAAATCCTCAAAATTATTTCAATTAAATTATTGTTTTCAAGAATTTTTAACTAAAATTCTTATTTAAATAATTTTCGGAAACGTTCTTGACAATTTTCAAATTTATCTGTTCACAATATTTATTTAATTTTACAAAATTTCAATAATTTGTAAAATATTTATAATTAAATTAAATACGTATTAGAAACTAAAAACTTCAAATAGTATGAAAAAAATTATTTCTAAAAATTCCTGCTATATTGTTATTTTAATATTCAACTATTATCTAGAATTTTAATTGAAATTAATTTTTAAATAAATTTTCTTATTTTAACTACCATAAATTCTAGTATTTGTGGAAATAATTAAATCCCTAAGAAAAATTTCAAAATTTCTATGAAGAATTTTATTATTTTTTAAAATAATTGAATTTTTGTAAACTTTTCGTCCTTCTTCACTCAAATTCTAATATTACGTTAATTAATTTTTAAAAAATTACGCTATAATGCTTTTAATATTCTATTACAATGTAAAATTCATTTTAAAATTCATTTTTAGAAGAAAATTCTACTAGAATTAAATTATTTAAATACAAAATTAAATAATTTATTGAATTACTACATGTGTACCTTAAAACTTAATTCTCAATAAATTTTTAAATAATTGAATTCTTTTGACAAATTTTAATAAAATTTTTTAAGAATAATTAATTTATTGAGGTTTCTAAATTGGAATTTGAGGCGCTTGAACGAAAAATAATTTTTCGGGGGTTTTCGGAGTTCCTGATTACCAATATGATCAATATGCTCCCGTTCTTATGTCTGTGTTCGGTGGGGAAGAATTGAAAGTGCAGTGCTTTTAAATAACCTTGAAGTTACATCAAAAACCAAAATAAACATTTTAGACAAATATATCTACATTCAAAGAATTTGGTCGCCATATTAAATACGCAATTTAGCATTTTGAAAAACGAACAACAAATTCAAATTCAGCGACCCAAAAAATCCCCAAAAAGAATTTTGATTCAATTCCATCAATTTTGAAATTATCCGCCACATTAGATCCGCTGTTTTGAATGTTGAAAATATGACATCATATTTATAATCAGCGATCCCGAAAGCCCTCGAGTAATATGTTTCAAAATAATCTGGGAATTTTTTTTTAAGTTACTTTACCTTACAATTAGTATATATGTACATATTAAGGCGTTATTTCCCAAACCTCGCAGCCCAAATTTGAAAGTCTTGAGATTGGCTTGGTATTTTGGGAAATTGTTGTCCTATATGAAAGTAATAAATTTGTAAAATTAAACATTAAAATCGATAAAGTTTTATAAAAGTTATATGGTTTTGAAAATGGCAGTGTTACTTAAAATTTCAGAAGTTTAACCCGCACTACATTCGACAAGTTTTTTTTTTATAGAGCTGATATTTTACAAATTTATTACTTTCATATAGGACAACAATTTCCCAAAAATACCAAGCCAATCACAAGACTTTCAAATTTGGGCTGGGACGTTTGGGAAACAATGCCTCATATATATGTCTACAAACACAAAGGTGGCACTATCCTGTAAAATTTTTTTTTTTTATGAAAATAATTGAATTTTTGCATAGAATTTTTCCAAAATTGTTTAAACAATTGAATTCTTTTGAAACATTTTATTACTCTTGTAGATATTGAAAATTATTAAATTTAGGAAGATTTTTAAAAATAATTGAAATTTTGCCAAAAATAGAATTCCTACAGTTTTTGAAAATAATTGAACTTCGGAGTAGAATTTTATTATTTATAAATAGATCATTTAAATTTTGACAAGAATTTAAAAAAAACTTTCATTACAAAAAACTAACTTTTACGGACTTAAATCAAATTCACAAATCTCTAGAAAATTTACGGACTTAGTTGGTAATCTGCAATTTTTTTGAATCAAAAAATAATTTTTTGCAAAAAGTAATAAAAATAAATAAAATAAATATAAATAAAATTCTAACCGAAGATGCAAAACTTGTTGACCATGTATATTTAATAGGAAATCGTACAAATACCTATAATAAGTCATAATTAACAAGGGATAATGTAATGGTATTCATTAAATTACAGGCGAGCTTAACTAGAATCTCTTGAGGGGAACTGAATAGTGGTATCTATTACCTATTCCGGATGGAATAACCAGAAAGCTCAAACTAGGATTCAAGTTAATGTGTTCACCTAAAGTTGTCCCGCGCATAAGGGGAAGACCAGGTGTTTCCACATTGATCCTTAGCAAAAGAGGTCGTGAAGCCGCTATTAAGAGCTTGTTTCCAAAGAGATTTTAAATTAAAGATCAATATTTTAATTTACTAACTTCTGTACGTCATATGTTTACAAATCTTACATATTATTAACCAATTCTATCGTTTTGTCCTTTAAAGTTGCTCATCTTTTGTTCAAAATGTTTAAAATTACATTATTAACGGAATTCATATTTCCGAAACGATCGAAGAACAAACGTCGATATTTAATCCATTTACGTTTATGAGGAATTGCTTTTCTAGCACTATGAATCCGTATTGAGCAGCATTTCACCTTAATATTGGCCGTTTAACTTCGTCAACTGGACGGATGTGCCATTGGGACTTGAATCGTGTTACTGACATGAACAAGTTGAACTATTGGTACTAAAGGAATCAGAATTTACGACACATATCCGATGCATTAGTTTGCATTACTATAGATATCGAATTTTAATGCGAACACATAAATCAATTATAACTGGAAGTCTTCTCTTTATCAAATTTGCTTTAGCTCATTGCTTTATTAAATTCTCATCAATTTTTATTACTCCTAGAAAATATCTGCAATTACTTTTAGAATGAACCAAACTATCTTGATAAGACTAGGCCAATATTATTCATGAGTATTATAGAAGTTAATTCGAAACCATTCACAAAATTAAACGAAAATTATTCATTAAATGAAATCTTTTACCATTGAACTAATTGTTAAAAAAGAATCTTCAATACTTTGTTTATCAAGAAAATTTTTTTTAATTTCTAAAGTTTATTCGCAATAAAAAGTTTGTTCATTTGATGAAAGAACCAGGAAACTTGCTGACTTTAAAAGCTTTCATCCCTTGATGAAACTTTTTTTTATATTACACTTTTCAACTGGAAAGTTTTGTGCATACATTTAATTAATATATTTTTACTATATAAAAAAAGATTTTATTTTTCTGTGTCAAAGAAATGATTATAAAACTTGGTTCTTTATGCTGAATTCAAGTAACAAAAAACGCAATTTCGATGTGACGCGAAATTGTGCTTGCTCTTTTAAAAACATTTCTTCTTTTATTGCCCAAAATCAGAAGGGTGAACGAATGTAGAAAATCGCCAGTCTGGATCAATCACCCTCTTCATTAATTGTTGCTTTATTCTCTAGGGAGACATAGAAATCGATCGTCCTTTAACCCTATATATATATATGTCTGTTCGTTTTGCTCATTCTTTTGCATTAATTTCCAAGTAATCGACTAATATCCATTGTGAATAATTTGAAATTTACATTTAAATTAATATTGTGTATATCATATTCTGTGTTTAATGTGTTTCTCATTTGTAACATTTTTTGGTAACAAAAAGAATATTCTGTTTCATTTATTTTTAATGTAACAAAGAGTGTTTCCAATGAAAACTGGCACTCTTTTTTTAAAAAAATTTGTTTGTCAAAGAATTGAAATACATATACGGGTTTAATCTTTCGTGAGAGTTTATGAATCCCTTATTTTTGACAAACAGCTTAATAATATCACATTTTTTTAAATAAGGGATTGGACAGTCTGTCAAATTAAAAGTTGTAGTTGTATACAAACTGATAAAGTGTGAATAATTTTCACATTCATAAAAAATTATCGCTTCAAAAGAGAATTTTAAAGTGACGCCATGGGCAGAAAACCCGTGTATTTACGCGGACACGTTCAACTTTCGGGCTTTATATTATTAAAACTATTTCAGATTTTTAACGTCTGATTTATTACGTGAAAGAGCCAATAAAAATCTATCGAATAGCTTTGTAATCTCAAAATGGATTTTTTTAACAATAGGTCCCTTTTCTCGTGTCGCGTCACAATATTATTACAGAAACTTTTATAGAATTAGAAATTTCGTCTTTTGGACACTTTTAACCCACATTAGTGGTCAATCTACTTAAAATGCATTGCACAGAAAAAAACCGGATTCAAAATGAGTCGCATATGAGACTCATTTTGAACTGCAACAAAAATGATACCCCTTTGACCCATTCTGAGATTCTAGGGAATTACAATCACATTGGAAAAGCTAAGAATAATTTATAAAAATATGAATTAAAATAGTTGTTTATAACTAATAAACGCGTTGCACTTGTCAAAACATTAATACTTGCAGTCGATCTATTGTTTTTATGAGAAATGGAAAAAATTTTTTAGGTTAGACTGTCAATTGACAGACAGGGATGGGCAACCACGGAACACGAAACATGCTAAACACAAAAAAAGTAACTATAATATTGTTATTTTACTCATTTTGAGTCACTTGAAGTTGTCGATTACTCATTTTGAGTCACTTGAAGTTGTCGATTACTCATTTCGAGACCGAGTTCCAAATGAGTTGCAACAAAAATGAGTTGGGTTTTTTTCTGTGTGTAAGTTTAACAAAAACTGGTATATAAAGTTTTTCCGTGTGTAATATGATTTTCAATATCAATTTTTCTCGTAATATAATATGGATATCTTTTAATATAATAATATGGATATTACGTAATGATATTTTATATAATTTTAATAAGTCTTGTTCTGATATAATGTTTATGTTTCTGAAATTTTAATGAAAAAATGTACCTCTTTTTCTCCAACCTCTATTTTTCCCCTTGTCATAAAAGGGAAAAGGCTAATAACGTCCGACGTTAGTCAACGAAACTTCCTCCTCTTCGGAAACGAACGAGCAAATCAGCGAACCGTACCAACAGTATCTCTTACTATCTGACAAAATGTTCCTCTCGATCATGTAGTAAGATCCATCAGATGGTAGACGCAAGATGAAACATATTGCCTTATTATTAAACTCCCGAAAATTGATGATAAAGAATTATATCTTCTCATCAATTTTTGATTATTTTCTTAATATTTTTATTACTATTATCATTATCATTATAACATTATAGATATAGTTACATAGTTATAATATCATTAATATTACTTATACCATTTTATTGTCGAATTATACAATTTAACATTATTAAATATTTATTTTAATATTATTATTATTATCTAATAATAATAATATTATAGGGTCAATCCATTTTATTTCACCCAAAGTCGTTGCGACCTATTTTTAGAAAATTGTGATATTCAGGAATAATGATTTTTAATATTCGAACAACACATTTTTGGGAATTATTTTTAGGAATTTAATCAATTGAATTTAGAATTTAAGTTTTTAAGTTGAGTTGCACGGAAAAAAGGTTATTTTGACAGCTCTGCAATTTACAAAAAAAATCACATAAATAATTTAAATAACATAAATATTTTCATTGATATTTGTGAGAAATAACATATTTAACTTATATTAATTGATTTTTTTGTAAAAAAGTCGAAAATATTATGTGAAAACTGATTTTTAAGGACTCATGTCAAATGGAGAAATTTGTCATATTTCAATCACAATTTTTTTAAAAGTTTTTTAATATTTTGAAAATAGTAATTACTCAATATTAAGTAGTTTTAATGTACTTTTATTCGGTATGCTGACATTTTAATTCTATATGGTAAAAATAGGAAAAAATGTACCTTAAATATTGCAGTTTTGAAGATTTTCGTCAATTTTAAACTATTATATCTCCTTTGGCGGTCAATGAAAAAATCCAATTCTTTTTGCAAAATTTAAGTTAGATCTTCTTTTCCACTCTATTAAAATTTGGCGTTGGAGAACGAGCTAATTTTTAAGTTTATTCATTTTAAAAAATCTACTAGCGAGAACGAAATTAAAGGTTAACTTGCAAGTAGTTTTATAAAACTGAAGTTAGCTGTCTCGATATATATTTTTTTAATTCAAATTTATGTAATTATAATTATTAAATTAAATAAACGAAATTAAATTAAAATTAATAAATTAAATTTTGAAATTAAATGAAATAATAATTATCATTATATTTATATTATTTAATTATTTAATTATTATTAATTATATTTTAATTATTAATATAACCAACTATCTTTTTTTTAAATAACCTTAATTATACTGACATTCTTCATTAAAATCAGAGATAAACATTGATATTTTTCAGAGTGTTTAAGTTTAGTTTATTACTTACAATTACTTAAATTATTACTGATAATATTTTTTTTTAGTTTTTATTTTCTTTTCAAATATTAAATAATATTTACAATTTTAAGATTCAATTTTCATTTTGAACTTTGGAATTAAAAAAATAGATAGGGTCAGCCGGGGTAAATCCGAACGCTAATTATTTCAGCTTAATTAAAATTTTAAAAAATAAGTTAGACATGAGAATTTTTACCTCAGATCCTCTTCAAGAGATTCTAAGTATTATCTCATTTTCCGTTTGTTAATTAGCAACAGCATAAACAAAGATAACGAGTATTGCAAAAATGATTGAAAATCAAAGATGACACTCTTTCAGTACTTTGTCTCGTATTTGAAGAAAAAGAAGCTAAAAATTCATTTTATTATTTATAATTGTTTATTATGAATACTAGAACAGAAATTATTTTTGATTTTTGCCTTCTGTTAACTTTTATTAATAATATCAGACCGTTCGTATTTACTCCGGAAAATTGGAAAACCGGGGTAAATCCGAACGGTATTTTCAATAATTTTTTCTTATATCAGAGCCACACAAAATTGTTTTTATTTGATTACACTATTATTTTAACATTATAAAAGTACATAGAAAAAAGTTTTTCTTTCTATGTATCCTCGTTAGTAATTAATAAGCAGAAACTTAATCTCCGTTCTCTAGAAGGAGTGTTCCACTTTTTTTGCCAAATGGTTTGTTGAAAAAAGTTTTTCAGGATCTTAATAAAATTAAGTATTCTGGGGTTTTTGGGGTCACTGATTACCAATTTGAAGTCAGTTTTTCAAAATTCAAAATGGCGGATCCAATATGGCGGACGAAAATTAAAAAATTCAATGGATTCGCTCGAAAATTGTTACTCGGGGGATTTCAGGGTTGCTGATTACGAATTTAGAGTTAGTTTTTTAAAATTCAAAATAGCGGATCCAATATGGCGGACGAAAATTAAAAAATTCATTGGCAAGAATGCCAAGTGGCAAGATTCAAACAAATTTGATCATTTTTACAAATAAGTTTTAGGAAATTTTGGCATATTGAATCCGCCATTTTGAATTAAAAAAATTTGACTTTTATTTTTGTATTTACATTCAATCACTCCAAAATACTTTCTGTACCAAGTTTTGCTAAAATCCGTTATGATTTGATAAAGTTATTGAAGGTTTTAATTGTGTAATGCATTTTAATTTTTAACCTGTTTGATTTTTGTATTTATATATGATGCATTATTACGTAATAGGTTTATTATCGTATTTTTTTTAATTCTTATATAAGTTTAACAATTGCAATACTTTAAATTTATTTTCCCTAAGATTTTTCTGAAATACAGTGGCGTTCGTATTTACCCCGGTATTTTAGGAAAGTTGCAAAGTATCGGGGTAAATACGAACGCTAAGTTTCCTGCGATTGTAATTTATCAAAAAATTTTGCTACCCCATAACTTACTAAAAGCGTTCGGATTTACCCCGGCTGACCCTATCGAGACAGCTAACTTCAGTTTTGTAAAACTACTTGCATGTTAACCTTTAATTTCGTTCTCGCTAGTAGATTTTTTAAATGAATAAACTTAAAAATTAGCTCGTTCTCCAACGCCAAATTTTAATAGAGTGGAAAAGAAGATTTAACTTAAATTTTTCAAAAAGAATTGGATTTTTTCATTAACCGCCAAAGGAGATATAATAGTTTAAAATTGACGAAAATCTTCAAAAATGCAATATTTAAGGTACATTTTTTCCTATTTCTACCATACATAATTAAAATGTCAGCATACCAAAAAAAATTACATTAAAATTACTCAATATTGAATGGCGGACAGTTCATCTGTCCGCCATTCAAACATTCAAACAAATCTAAACAGTTTCTTAAAAAAAGAAGCTGTCTTCCTTAGAAATCCACAAAAATTAAGGAAAAATCGACTAAAATAAAAAATAGCAGAGGTTTCAATAATGTTTTCTAAATAAACCATGTTTTTCATTATTTTTATAGCCTTTAAACATGTTTTTAAAAAATTTGTTAACTATTTTCTGGTGAATTTACATACAGGACTTGCTAACAAATAAAACTACCTAAGATTTATGAAAGCAATGGTTCGGGAAAACCAACCCTGAGGGAAGGAGTCCAGCTTAAATCCGAAAGAGCCTCTCGAGGTGGGAGAACCAATTTCTCCATGAGTTGTTTGACCGGTGTCAAGATCAAGGGCGGCGACGAAGCTTCATATATGTAGGGGCCTCTTCAAGGAGCTTAGTCAGTCTTTTTATTTCCTCCTCAACCGAAGAAATTTCTTGGATAAATTTTATCTTGTTCCGGTGAGTAGGGATGTAAGTGATCCCTAGTGCCCAGGATACAAGTTTAGTTTCAAACTTCTAGAAATGCCTCAGGTTCCAAGCTCTTCGTAGGTCGCTATTTCTCTGGTTTAGGGATCAATGTTTGGTCATCTACAAGGAGAATAGTGTCGTTATTTATTGGGAGTTTAAACTTTAGGGTCTTAATCCAAAAGACAAAGAATTCGAAAAAAGTTTGTAAAGGGAAGACAGGGAAGGTTTCGCGTAAGAACGGGGAACACTAGGATCCAGAGGAACCCGCGTAAGAACAGCGAGCAAGGGAAAACAATGGAAGTGAGAACCTGCGTATGAACGACGTGTTCGCAGAGGGAAAAGAGTTCGAGTAAGAACGGCGAACATGGGGAGCAAGGAGAACCTGCGTACATACGCAGATTCTTCTTGATCCTCATGATGATCTCCTTGAGACCGCGTACATACACGGGCTCGTTTGGAGAGGCGATGTAAAGTCGTGTCCACTTAAAAACAGCGGGCCCGAGAAAAAGTTACGGAAGGAAAAAAACGCATAGTGGTGCAAAATGTGGTTGGTACTGACTGTGAAAAATATGTAGAGAAACAAATTTCCAGAGTAACACTTCATTATCCTTTTTCGAAAGGTTCCGTTTGGCGTGGGCGAAAACTGACCCCTTTGGCCTGGATCGCTAGCTTCTTATAGCCGCCGAAAGCTTTTAAAAAACTGTCCCAGGTAGGGGTAGATTTTTATGTCCTTAGATGCGCAAATAGGAGACGGGACCAAACCATCGTTCTTAAACGTAAAATTTATAAAACTTCCTTAAATCTACTTAACTTATAAGTAAAATCGTACCAAGAAAACTAGAGACAGGAGGGCTAACTGCTGTAGTGAGGGTAGGACAAATATCGTGTTTTTATTCTGCACTTCCCCTCACACACGCGTGTCACGTATTTAAATATATAACGTAAGAGTGTGCAAGATGTGCAGAATCGAAACGAGATATTTGGCGTTCCTTGCCGTTTTTAATAGCAAATTTAGAGGAAAAATGTTTCCCAAGGTATGGTACCCGAGTGTTTTTTGCATTCCGATGTCCTTCAATGAAGAAGGTTTTCAAACTTGCTAGTGGTGCTCAATTTATTTTCTATCCTTTACAAAACACTGGATATAATCTCCTTTCTTGGGAGAGATTTCGAGTATATATAATAGAACCGTAAGAAAAAAGTATATTTTTAGTAAAATATATAGTATATATTACAAATTTTTCGTTGGCGGGGTAGGTAAGGACGCGTGTCCTTGTAGTCGAATACCTTTGTTTGCCGCAGGTTGTATTGCTGATTTGGGATAATCATCTCCTTCTCCACTTTCCTTATTTGCTGTTTATAGGTGTTGCTGGTTTATTTTTCCCTCTCCAGAGAGGCCAGAATTTGCGTGTCTGGAAAAGTATGCTGTATAAACATTTCCTGTGGTTCAGAAGATTTGACTCGACAGATTTGTTCAGTTGGCGCAGACATTTCCTTGGTAGGTTTCATAAGTGATTAAATCTGTTGTGGAACAGGAATTAGCTCCGATGAGTGGATTTTATGAGGTCCATCTTCTTTCTGCACCGAAAACACTTCTGGAGAAATAGTTTGTACAACTTTATAATGCCCTAGTCTTGCTGGGACTAGTTTAGCATTAAATCAGTTGGCTGCATTCGAAAGCTTGTGGTTTAAAACGTATTCTAAATCCCCTGGGTTGTAGTGTGGCGAACTGATCGGTCGTGCATATCTTTGCTGATAAGACAGCTGGTTTGATTTAGCTAATTTTTCCCAATCCTGATAGGAAATAGCTGGTTGTGAGGAGAAACGCCAGTCACCTTGTTTGCGTAATTCGTGATCAAACAGAAGTGAACTGGGTGTGAACCAGTAGCCGCATTTTTTCTACATTAAAGTCCAAAAAACAGCGATGGTAGCTATTCGTCGAAGTCCCTTTTTAATTTCTTGGTTCCTATGTTCTGTAGAAATAGCCCTTGGATGGTACTCGGGAGTTGT
Organism: Leptopilina myrica (nomen nudum); assembly: GCA_032872475.1. Taxonomy (NCBI): domain Eukaryota; kingdom Metazoa; phylum Arthropoda; class Insecta; order Hymenoptera; family Figitidae; genus Leptopilina; species Leptopilina myrica (nomen nudum). The sequence goes on from CM065463.1 coordinate 38,539,746, forward strand.
CCAGAGGGCGCAACCCATCTGCGGCCAGCATCGGCCCATGGATGGCTACGAAACTGAGGTTCCTTATCGCTGAGCATTCTTCGAGGGTATCCGAAACGAGAAAAGACTTCACTTTCTAATAATTTTATAATTGTGGGAGCATCGAAATTCCTAATCGGAAAATCTTCTATCCATCGTGTGAATAAATCGGCACTGGGGAACAGTTCTTCACGTTTGTCGGAAGATCTATTCTCTCAATGTCAGGTTCACTACACAGGGTCATTAAGTGAATCAGGTTCCCGTGAAAGAGCGAGGGGAACAAATATTCTGAGCAGACACCATGTCTCCCCTAAACTTTAACTCGGTTAGGAAAAAGTGCCACTTTGTAAGATTGGCTTTAGATGCTTTCACATTCTATAAACAAGGTACAGCATTTCCGTCTGTTCTAAGTAAAAATGGTGCATTTTCTAGATAGGGAAAATACTTTTTAACAGTACACCTGTCTGTAGGATGAATATCAGACTGGGGTTTGATCTATTCAATGTGGCGAGTTCAAAGAAAGCTACTTTCACCCCCTCAAACGCGGTTTACTAAACAGAAGTCTACTTATAATTATAATTATAATAATATATTATTATAATAATTAGCACATACTCCATTAGCCAGTTGCAAGTTATAAAAAATAAGGTAAGTTCTCGTCGATTCCGGGCTTTGCACCGAATCTATGAGTCTAGGTTGAGCTTGATTTCCGTCGGAAGATATAACGTGGCCTAAGTAGGGCAAACTATTCTCACCGAAACGCCAATTGGGTAGAGAACAGGTTAGACCAAAAATCAATGAAACGCGAAAAATATGCTGGCTGTGCCTAGAACTTTGATCACCTCATGTATACGAGGTAGACATTGGGGCAGGTCTTCAGTTTCATCATTTATGCGTCGGTAATCGACGCATAACCGGAACTCACCGTGATATTCCACAACGAAGATGGTCGAACTGAAACTTTCGGTCCAAGGTTCAATGATACCATCCGCAAGCATTTTTTTTTCAGAATCAATACATTTTTTTCTTCTATGGAATAACATTGAGAAGCTTCTTTAAATAGTTTCGGATTGTAGTTTGTAGAAGAAGAAGGAACAAGAAAAAGAGGAAGGTGAAGTCCAAGAAGAGAATATCCTTAAAGAAAAATTGTTGATGCTGCTAACAATTGTATAATCTCTGAAAATGATGTTAAATCCACAATCAAGACTGCTATTGAAAATGCTCGAAAAGCTGTTAGAAGCGTGGGAGGTAGAGATAAAATTTTAACACCTTGTATTCTACTAGTTCCATCAAAAGTTAGTGTTCTGTTACCGTTAATTCCAAATTTTGCTGAGCTAAGTGCACTTAGAGTACTTACTAGGAGAGCCGCTGGTGTAGCAATGTCAGTTAATGATACAAGTGCAGCAAAAGAGCAGTTAAAGGAGGCTCAACGCCACAAAAGAACGATAGAAGCAATTGCATTTGGTAAAGGTTTAAATTTAAAAACATTCTGACAAGGGTTAGACTTCATTTGAAACCATATATTTAAGGTCACGGTATTAAAAGAAAATGTTGTAGAAAAAAAATAGTGAGAAGTTTATGCGAAATGCATTACCAAACGTAGGAATTCATAAAAATGAATCAGTTTTTATTTAACCTTGATGATAAAATGGGCCTAGAACGCAATGGGTTGCATATAAAAAGGATAAAAACATGCAGTATACTTTGACAGCTTTGGAAATCTTCAACCACCATTGATTCTATTGTGGGATTCTTTAGATCCTTTAGCGCAGCCTGACTATCCACACAAATACTAATCCTTTTGCACCTTGTCTTTTTTTAAATGGACATTTGGGCACAAGTTAAAATCGCGCAGACCTCGGTCTGCCAAACCATGGCATATTGTCCTAGCGACTTAGCCACTTTAATGCAACCAGTTTTTCGATATATTCCGAAGTCTGCACCTCAATCGAGACGGAGATTTAGTCAGGAAACATTCAGTCTACAATCAGTTCACAGGAGCTTAACACCTTAGAACAAACTCTTTCTAAAACAAATCAGTCTGAGCGTTCATCGAGAAAAAATCATAAATTCAGGTTCTTTTTATTTGCTGCTAGTGCAATAAAAATGAAAGAGACTTTGAATATTTTAAGTTCAGTTAAATATGATGATTCATTAGTATACTATGAGATTCATTCTCATCAACCTTATGTTTCATCATCATTTAATAACAGTAATGAAATACGAATTGCAGTCCAACATCAAGCAATTGGATTTCCTATTTGTTTAATGAGCTTCGTTATGAACTTAATTGTGTGGAAATGGATGAATGTAAAAATTTTGGTCTTATGGACACCATGAAGAGTTACAGTTCTCAATCACCTAGTCAAATTATTTATGCTGAGAATGCGGGTTATATTAATTTTGATGATACATTATTTTGATGTAAATATACCACTCAGCATGATTCTTGGATTTGCAGAAGTCTATAGAAAAGTAGTTGTAAATGCAAAGTTTGAACTAATTTTAACAAAAACTGTAATCTCATAAATGTTAAACTATTTTAAAGTTTACAATCCTATCCTTATGGTAATTTAATTTTCAATCCTCTTCAAGGATCTGGCCATTCTTTATCTCGAGGAAGATGCACAACCAATGATATACCTGTTCGAGCAACCCTGCAGTTGGAGTTAACGTACATCTATCATGGCTTTCAATGGACTGCTGGAGACGTACTTTACCATAAAATACGATAAATTCTCCAGGACGTGCTAGCAGGACGAGTAAAATCTATCGTATGATTAAAATAGGAAACGAACGATAATTAAAAATTTTGCGAGTTTTGTACTACAAATAATTAAATAATATAACAAATTCTAAACGTTAAAAAAAATTAACCAAAACTTATCTTATTCAGAATTTTATAAGCTTTCCAAACCTGCAAAATTCAAGTCTCTATCTTCATTTTTGGCAAATTTATTATGATTTTAGTGGAGCTGCCTTTTTTTCTCCTCTTCGGTCGATCGGACCGACAATTTCTGAAGGTAGTACATAGTACTCTTACAATCTAAATGTTGTAACCGCAACTTTTATTAAACAATATTAATTTGTGTATTCAACGCTAGGTAGTTCTGACTCAAAATTCTAAAATAAACCTACGCAGTGATAAGGTGAATCTTAAAAAGTTACCATAAAAAAATCAACAATATTTGACATCGAATTAGCTTTTTTACTTAATCTTGTTACAAAAGAGTGGTGTCCGTAGTTTGTTCAATGAAAGGGCTCCAATAACAATGTATAACTTATAGTTGCCCTTATAGGGACAGACATATTAAATAACGATAACAAATTTAAAGAATTATTTGTACCATTTATAATCTTATAAAAAAGTCAAGTCATTAACCCTTTTCTATTTAAAAAATGTTATAGTGGAGAAAGAAATTCTTTTAAAAAAATTGCATTAAAAAACTTGACATTTTTAAGTATTTCTGAAAAAAAGAAGGGTTTAATATCATTTTTTGAAAATTTTGACCACGCCATCCGAAAGAGCGACCGCAAAAATAGTAGGATATGGACTTTTGAAAAATTTTATGTCTTCTTTCTACTAATTGTAGGCGTTTGAAATTCATGTTTAAAAGCAGTACATCTCGTCGTTAAAGGGTTAAAAAGAAATCTGGACGCAATTAGAGAAGTATTAAATAATAATCTCAATGTCTCGCTGCAGAACAAAGAAATCTATTTTTAATTCTTTCAGTTCTAATTCTGTTAAAATCATAAAACGGTACTCATATTACAGAAGCATACTTTAGCAGCGATTTTACCAAAGAGAAGTAAAGAATTCTTAGTGTATTAATGTTATAAAACATTGATGCATTTCTAATTATGAAACCAAGAGTATATATATATCCATTTATTAAATCAAAACAGAAAACAATTTTTAAAATTAGCATTGATGTGTTCGGACATACTCTCAATCGAGGAGGAATTGGAATATCAAAACGAGGACTAACTGAATTTGGATTTAAGATCAATTCACAAGGAAACTACGACGTTAAGAAAAATTACACGAAGAAGACATTGATAAAGTTGTATTAACTAAACCTGTAAGTAACAAGCTCAAGATTTATCAAGACCAACCAATCAGTTGATGATTCTATGAAGAGAAACTTCTTAAAGTAGAATATCCTGATGTATATCTTGTAGAAAAAATTCTTAAAACGCAAGGAAATAAAATAGTTGTCAAATAATTAGACTTCGATAATTCTGATAGTAGTTGGATAGACAAAACAAGTTAATGTTGATTCATTATTGATTCATTGGTAAATTAATGTTAAACTTAAAAATTATCTTAATTTAAATGTAGATATTATAAGATTATAAATAAAAAATGGAATCAAATATATTAAAAATGTCTATTTATTTAACAAAATAACTTTAATTCTGTACATATCAACAAAATATTTACAAGTCAGACACACTCATATCTATAAACAATATATTTACAAACTTAATTTTCTATCGGACTTTGATAAATTTTTGTCAGTTTTATGGTTTCGACTTTATGAAGTCTTGATCAAATTATATAGATATTGTATTCGCGTTTGAATAAAAAAATTTGTAAACAGGCAATATAGTCATTTAAATCGATAGTTTTCTTAACAATAACCGCTCTTACACTCTTAAATTTTTTTCTAAAATCCTGTTTATTTACGCCGATGCTATACATTTTACTCTGCAAGCAAAAAATTCTGTAATGATCTTATCTCTACACTCATCTTTCATGAGACCCAGGATTTTCTTGTTGGCTGGCGGAATCTTATAAACATTATCCTAAGTATAATCGGACGTATCAAACATTTTAATATCCTCTTTCATATCGGCATAAATGTCGTCACATCTGTATTCGTGTACATCCATTTACATGAATCGACATAATTTTTTAATATGTCGGCGTAATGGAAATCGTAAATGAGTGACTTTGATACATCGAGTACAGAAAAAGCATCATATATCGGTTTGTTCATCATAATTTCAGTTTTTCTATGTTCGATTTCAACCAAATTTTCAGAGAACATTGATCGACTATAAAAATTTGGTTTTGATATGAGTGCCTCAGCTTCATAGCGACCACCACATTTAGTTACAAGTTTTACATCCACGTTTTTGCCTAAATTCTCCATCGTTTTTCCTTAAACCGCATTATTAATGAGTTTAAACAGGTTATTTTCCAGTTCGTTTTTAGAATTCGCTCTCCTAGCAGTATTAAAATCGATATACGGATTAAGCTTCTTTCGACTCTCAAGGTGGATTTTAGTGTACTGAACAGAAATGTAAGTCACTTTGAGTGTCGTGTACTTCTTTCGAATAATTCAAGTCTACTTCTAAAATGCAGCCAAAGGGTGAATTGTCGGGAATATTGAAGTCGAAATTCTCTGTTACTTCAACCCACTCAAATCGACCATAACTTAGTGGTTGTGCCATGCCCAAACCATACAAATTATTTGCATCATAGTACATTATATACTTTGTTTCCTTATTCCCATTCAAATGTTCCATATACGAATTATTTGAGCTCGCATATCGATTACTACATTAACTTATTCTACTTCTCACATCGTGTCCGAAAAATATTAGTTTGTCAATGTATCTACATAACGCGTCATTATAGCTGCATATGACGTAGTAACCAATACTGAACACCTCTTGTTGAATGACTTTAGTACATTACAAATCGAACTTTCTCTTCGTTTCTACAATTTTTAAACTGAATAAAATTCTGTTCAGGTTTCGAAAGGTTGATTTTACACTCGTTTAACATTTTGCACTCCTGCTCATGTTGGGCTAACCTTTCTTCCGTAACAAAGTAATGAAGACATCTGTCACAAATATGCTTTTATGTCTATACATAGATAGCTGATATTTTACAAGCCTCGATGAGTTCTTAATTTATACAAACTGGTAGTTTGGTGTTATCACATCATCAGATATAGCAGGAATGGTAACATCAGGAACATCATCATTATCGAAACTCGTTCTGGATCCTTCATTGGGTGCAAAGCTGATAAAACTGCCCACTTGTGTTGTGAACGTTACTACATTAATTATTTATTTTTATTTCATACGGTAAATCAATTTTGGATCCAACACGTACTGGATTGTATTTGTTAACGTTATTTTCGAATGTGGTAATCGAATGTGATGCCCACTGTGATTCCTTTTCTGCAAACTATCCCACTCGTTTTGAAATTGGCTCCTTGACACTTTTACAGTACCAAGCACTCAATTTAGTTGTCGGGAATAGTATTTCATTCTTCACATTCATTACAGTTGTAATGTATTCCTCAATTAATACTCTCGCGTCATCCAAAAAGCACTGTCGCCTATGTAAACTAGGTTGACGATTATACTCGTTTGAATTCGACATTTAAAGGCATTTTTACAGTTGGCCCATCGCACACCATCCGTAAATCTATCCAAATGTACTGCTGGAACTGCAAGTTCAACAACTCCCGTACCACGCTTCAAGTAAACTTCAAACTTGGATCTGAAACAAATGAACTGTTGAATTTGATTCAAATATCTTCACTTATCCGACGAGCAATAAATTTCATCCAGTACACTTTTTAACGTTTGAATATTCGAGTTACATATGGACATCCATCTATTTACAAATGGAGGCAGTCGATATTGTTTATCAGTATTTCGAGTAATGTTGAAGCATTTTCAGTCGATTAAACAAGAATTGCACATTCATTAAGCAGCAACGAATTAATCCTCCTGAGCTTCATAGATCTCTTTGTCTTCTTCGCCGAAGCCATTCCTCTCTTCAACTTTTCTTCGACAATAAAGCAAACTTTCTTCAATGAAGCTGCCTTTTTAAGGCTCAAACTTTCTTGATTGAGTCAAAAGTCATGCCCGGAATCTACATCACCAACAACTGATAACGTAGAAAACATCAGCACCGACTGATGGTGGTAACACATTACCGATACTAGGAGCAAACATTCAAATTGTCCAAGAAAATATTTTGCGGTAAATTAATTTTATAGTCCCCAACTCAGGGTAGTTCAATTTTCTGCCGACAGAGCGAAATATAATATTTACACTTTGGTCAAATATTCAAATTAAAAAAACTTTAAATAATTAATTCAAAAGTTCACAACCAAGGATAATTAAAGTGTTCTATCGGTCAGTAAAACAGATCCCTATTATACCTACCGAGATAAATTTGTCAGCATAAATCTACCTTACAAACAACTGATAATGTAGAAATCTGCATGCCGACCGTGGGTATACGGCATTGGCACCACCTAGCGGCAGATATTAGAATGATGCAGAGATAATGGCATAGCTATACTACTAGCCGTTTTTAGAGCGAACGGTTCATTTAGTTTGTATGTATTTCAAATAAATTTTTAATGAGTATATTAGAATTACAAAATAGTTAAAACAAAGCTACTTTGGGCATTACACAAGTGATGACATATCCAAACAGTAATGTTCAACTATTGTAATCATTAACAGAAATTTTTTCTTCTTGTAGGTATATATTTGTATTTTATTTGATTCTCTTGTTTGCAAAATGAATAATACAAATAAAAAACAAAATTATTGTTTACTGTTTTTCTAGTTTAAAATTTTACAGATCTTTTATTATTTTGTATAATACACTCACTCGGTTGTAAACATTAACCAACATATCACAAAAACACTTAGGAAATTTCCCGTGGCAACCTTCGGAAGTTACCCTTGGCAACTTCCTGGAAATTTCCAGGAAATACAATAATGTCCGCAAGTTAGAAGCTTCCCATGAAGACTTCCTGGTAATTTCCTAGAAACTTCCCATAGAAACTTCCTGAAAGTTACCAGGAAGTTTCCAAAAATTATTTAAAACTTATTTTTAGTGAAAATATTATTTAAAAAGATTTTAAAAAATATAAATTATTTAAATTTTGCATTGTTTTAAAAAAAAGTGGGTTTGATTTTAAAAAATGATCTTCCCACCACAGCACACATGAGGATAAGGCGGACTCGAACCACCATAGGCCTCAAAAGTGTGCTGCTGATTAATAATGATTAATGTCTATAGAATTCACTTCCGATAATTATTTGCAAAAAATGTTTTTTTTTGTTAAAATACAAGTAGATTTTTGCAAAACTATCGCAAGAGTCAACTTCAGTTTTGCAAAAATTTACTTGTATTTTAACCAAAAAATTTGTATTTTTAAACTTATTTTTTAAATATGAATAAAACTAAAAGTAGAGGACATATAAAGGATTGAAATCACGAAAAATCATAAAAGACTCAATATTAAAGCTAAATTTATCACATTTCTATGCTATAAAACAAAAAAATGTGCATATATTGTGAAAGTACATTGAATGTATTAATTATTAATCAGTCATACATTTTTTAATATTTATAAAATTCTTAGAAAAATTTAATTGAAAGATGGTGACTTTCGACATTTCTCAGGTAAGTTTTAATATTAATTTTTATATATTATTTTGGATATGTTTACGTAATAACCTATTTATACAAGTTAATTAACAAATTTTTAACAAATATCAATCAAGAAATTTGTTTTATCTAAATTATTTACATGCGTTTTTATTAAATTGTCAGCTGTCAAACTATAACCTTTTTTCTGTGCAACTTAATTAAAAATTTAAAATTATAACTCTAATTAAAACATTTTTTGGAAATAATTATCGAAAGTAAATTGTATAGACATTAATCATTATTTGTACACATTATAAGATTTTTCTAAAAGTAGGCTGCAACGACTTTGGGTGAAATAAAATATTAATTCAATTTTTGAAATTGTTATTTAATTGAAAAATGTTCGAATTATCCAAATATCGTAAAATTTAATTCAAAAGAATTTATCTTAAGTAGAAATTAGTTTCCTCAAAGATATAATGAAATATATGTAATATATGAATTAACCCTGTAAAGTCAAGTGTCGATTTGGTTGAGCGCATAAAGCGCTATCCCAGCAGCTCCCTTTTGAGGCCTATGGTGGTTCGAATAACTTTATCAAAATAAAGAGCCACATAATTGTTGAAAAATATTTGTACATGTACATAGAAAAATATTTTTGTTGACTAAAAATAAGTTCAGATTTTCATCTTCACTGTATCGCTGTATATATATTTATCGATTTTTCCGTCACTCTTGTGAACTTTCCAAGCATTGTTTTCTCTTCCTTTCTCTCTTAGTCTCGTGGGTGTTAAAAGTTGTTAGAAACTATGTTGTAAAAATATTTCATTTACATTCAGATAAAACGACCTACATTCTTTAACTTTCATACTCACGCGCGCGCCCCTTTTCCACAAGAATTAAATCAAATTTTTATTGCTACATTTTCAAAAAACGTTTTTCCTGCACATTTTATTGCTTTCGACTCTATTTTTTATAATTTTTTTGCAGTGTATATATTTTTTTTCTTTTACTTTTGGTTATCTACTTTGGGTTTTTTGTGGTTCTGTTTTGTTCTATATATACTTAGGGAAAGAATTATTTTCTTAGAGATTAATTAGAACGTCAGAAAATGAAGCAAAGTAAAAAATTGACCTTAAATAAAAACAACATTGGGTTTTTATACAAAAGGTAAAGCAGTGGGATTAAGACCTTCTGCTAAGGATAAAATTTCCGCCACCGAGTGAAGGGATGCTTAGAGAAAAGCTGCTTTTAGGTTTACACAATGTACCATAATTTGCTTGTTTCTCTTTTCACAATTTTCGGACCAGGTCACTGACGATTGCCTCTTTTTTGTCCAATTTAACAAAAGTATCTTAAGTACAATTAACATTTTAAGTAAAAGTACGAAATAAACAAAATCAACTCGTAGAAAAATTAAGTTTCTGCTACTGTTCTTCTTCCTTTACTTAAATTAACATTTAGCTTCTAGTTTTTTCTTAAAATTACAATATTTTCATTATTTACTGACACACTGAAAAAAATTCTTAGTAAATTTGACTACTTTTTAACTGCTTTCCTTAGTTCAATAAGTCCCCAAAGATATTTTTTAACTTAATTTAATTATTAGACATGTAGTTTAATGAAGTGATAATACAGTTGCATTAATTTCTTTTCTTAGTTAAATAGGAACCAATAACAGTTTTGCAGTAAAATTAACTACTTATTTGTGGTTAAAGTTACTAAGATAACTCAGTAGTAAAAACAACTATTTAAAATGGTAAAATAAAATTATGTATAATTTATTAGAAATATTATTAAGTTGAATTTTTTTTTATATTTTCCCCTACCTATTTTTGATTACATATGCCTTATATATTTAATTTCTATATATGTAACGGAGAAAAATCTTTAAACGTAGGGAGTTAAACGCTCGACCCTAATATTTTTAAACCGATAACCTAATCACCTAACCACACTCGCCCGCTACGAAGACTTGCTTAATACTTGAGGGCATTCCTGCTACAATTCAACTGATAATTGTAGTTATTTTTACTACTTAAAGTAGTTGCATTTATAACTTTTCAAAGTTGATACTTTTCTGTAAGAGTCTATAACAAAAAATACATGGAAAAGTGTTCAACTGCTAAAAGAAGTAAGATCTACTGCAAAATTAGCCTATTGAACTACTTCAAGTAGTAGAATCTACTACTTGAAGTAGTTATTTATGTAACATATGTACCTGCTGTTAATAATTTATTTACAAATTTGCATTAATTTAATTAATATTTTTTAACTACATAAAACAGTTAAAACAAGTATCAAAAATAGTCAGACTAACAGAAAAAGTAGTTCTTTTTATTCATTTTTACTCTACTAAGGGTCTGTACTTGAATTCTGATCATATATTTTTTTCAGTGCAGTTTCCACAAATAAGTAAATCCTGCAAACTGAAAGACGGAAAATCAATTATTTGCACAAAATTGAACTATATTCCTTATCGACACACTGCGCGTAATTAATAATATATTGTTTAAATAATTTAATTGAATACAATAAATAATTTATTTAAACAATTGTTAAAGTCATGTTAATACATTAAGGAGTGTCGACTACAACAGTTTGATCCAAAATTTAGTAAAATAACAAGATTCTTGAAAATTAAAAAAATGTAATCCTTGTATAAAATATTTAAAAATTAATAAAATTTTTTTTAAATGTCATATAAAAACTATAATTCATTCAATAAATAATATATTATTATAATTATTAACAATATATTTTTGTTATTAATTTTGGTCTGTTAGTATACACCAACCTAAGGAAATAAAATATCCTTATTAATAAATTTAGACTTTTGTCTGTACATTATAAACAATAAAAAATTTCAATTATATTGCTTCTTTTTATACTTTAAAAAATCAGAAAATACTATTTAAAAAATTATGTCTGTATGTGTGTGTGTATGTATGTCACCAAAATTTTGACCGCGCAACATGGAAAAATGGTTGACCTATTAAAGTTAAAATTGACATTCGTTTGAGTATTAGCCTAACTTAAAATCCTACTTATAGTAGATTAAAAAATATAAATCTGAACAGAAGTTATGACACTTTTTCAAAAATTCGAATTTTATAGATTTTTCATATATTGTAATCAATGTTAAACATAGTGATTTTTGTTTGTTTGACCGTATTAAATATTCATTTGTAAGATAATGAAAAAGCCTATTTTACGGTTTATTAAGATGATATTTATTATTTTGAAATCCCAACTAGTTTCGAACCATATATGGTTCCTCATCAGGGGATGAATAATTTAAAAATACATTATCCAAAATAAAGACAAAACACAAAAGATTTCAAAAAGGATTAAATTATAAAATGATCTGAAATAAAAAATAAACATTATTTTAAATCTAATTGTAATAATTACTTTAAGGTTATATTTTAATTTGTGAAAAAAAAGTAAAAAGGGTTTTTTACCCTTTAGAAAAATATAAGCATGTAACAAAAAAATTTTCAAAAAATTTTTTGTTATTATTTTTCATATTTTCATTTTTTAAAATTAATTAATTTTAAAGATTTTGAAGAAGCACATTTTTAAAGAAATGTGCCTCTATGATTAGAGAGTTTTGACAGAGAGGTTGGGTTATATAGTAGGGTCTAGGTATAGCTGGTAAAGAAGAAATTTATGTTATTAAACTTTTTAAATTACGTTTTAAAAGAAATAATTAAATTATAATATACTTTATCTAAATTGTCAATATCTGTTCTATAATTAATACTATTAGTATTATTTTTTATAAAGAACATTTCGTAATGACAGAAAACTCGCATAAATTTTTACTAATGTTTGCTGCCACAGCTAACATGTTCGCTGCCACTTTAAACTTCTTAGCTGTGGTAGCTAATTTTCAGAGATTTAACAGCAAACATCTGTTTATTGCTGCAGCTAATTTCTTCTTTTCCGTGTACAAAGATATTTCCTATTGCATAAAAGATTAAAAACCAAAGAAGACACCCTTTCACTTTTTGATTCCCATTTAGAAAAAAGTAAACTAAAAATCATATTAAAATGTATAATTATCTGTTATTAACACTATAATTTTCAGTTTATAGGGGTAAATAGGAACAGTCTCCTATTTTTAATTAAAGTTTGCAAAATTAAAAAATCAAAGTGGTTTTTTTTCGAATGCGATTAAAAAAAGTAAAAAGGTTTCTTCTTTGATTTTTAATTATTTATATAATAGGCAATATTTTTATATACACTGCTGCTAATTAACAATCGGAGAATGGGAAAATACTTAGATCCTGTTAGGGGTGATCTAAGGTTCAAAATTTAAGGCTGTATTTATTTTAAAAAAATTTTATTTAACTGAAATAACTATTGTTTCGATTTACTCTTTGTTTCTATTCACCTCATCTAACCCTAAGCCCTTTTTACATTTACAGTTTTTTAACACTCTTGTTGTACCCAACCCAGTGGACACAAAAATCGCCGTACGTTTTAAGAACGTTCCTAAAACGTTTTTAGAACGTTTAAATATCTTATAGAACTAAGGCGATAAGTTAGAGATTGTCTTCATAAAAGTTAAATTAATGGATTTTATTAAATTTTTATTAACAAAATATTAATTATTAGTCTTTTTTATTAAGATAAAACAAAAATTGACCACTCCCAGTCAGGATTCATTAATACAAAATTTCTTTTTTTGATTTTTTGAATCCTGACTCGGAATGGTTGATTTTAACATCATCTTTATAATTTATCGACCTATTGATAACATCATTACTATATATACAATCTTTTTTCTTTAATACTTATTAAATAAGCAGAAGACAAAAGCAGAAAATAATTTTTAGAATAAAAAAAAATTATTCTGAAAAACTTGAAATAACATATGTTAAAAAATAAAAGACAAAAAAATTATGCAATCTTATAAATCAATATCGCTATGAAAGGAAAAAAAGCTTCATTTACTTCATATAATCATATATAGAAGATAAGTCAAATGTCGAGATTAACGATTTTAACATGAATAGTACCAGCGTTGAAAAATTTTTCAACGTATATAATCCCCTAGGATTTCTGTAGGATTATCCTTCGCATGTGAACTCTCAGCACAGCCACGCATGCAAATGAGGCGCGCTCCAATGCCAATTCGACAAGAGAGAGTTTGCTCTCAAATGTTTTTTCCACGTTTCTCTTTTCTTTTCCTTTTTTTCTTCTTTTTACATCTTCTCATATATATATATATAGTAAATGTAAAAACTTTTCATAAATTGCAAGAATTCTCAAGCATGTGTAACTTTCCTAAATTGCGAACATTTCCATAACTGAAATGAATTCTCGGAAAGCTAGACGTAACAGAACGTGAAGCGCGCGACAAACTCGCATCGGTTGGTAATCGTATTAAAACGGGGGTGCTGATGCTTCAAGATCGAAACTTTGTCGAATAAAGGGCGGAGAGAAAGTAGAGAAAAGAGAGAGTGAAAAAGTTTATAGGGGTGTCGTGAAGGAAAGGGGGAGTGAAATCGGTAAGTGTGAATAAGGAAAGAAGGAGAGGAAGTGTTAAATTGATCGAGAGCGAGAAGGATGGTTGAATTTTTCTGTGCTGCAGAAAAGACAGAGAGAGGGACTCCTTAAGAGAATTTCACCACAACGAAAGTAGTAAAGTTTTATCCAGAGCGTCCGACAAAGCGTTAATCCTAGAAACGAGTCAGTAAAAAGCTCTTTGTCCCATACAAAAAGGTCGAAATTTCCTCAATCATCTTAAGAAGAAGTTCCGGTATGGCAGATAATAGTCACTGTGTGGCTGTGTATCAGGTAACTGTATCGTTTCAGCCTAGAGCTTTTACTTTCTTTTGATATAAAAGTCAGATGGAAAAACTTTTTTTTATTTTCCACTACTGAAATTTCTTTTGAAAGAGTCGTAAGCTCTATGCTTCAGCCATTTTAGTTATTGTCATACTGATTGACTCTCTTTCATCACGAGTCTTATTTTTTATGGAATAAGTTATTTCCGCACGATTTTATTTCAACAATATCATCAAAGCGAAGTTGGTATACGTACTTTCTATATATATATATATATATATATATATATATATATATATATATATATATATTGTGACGTTATTTTTACGACTAACGTCACAATAGCACTAATCCCAGATCATTTTTTTAGTATCTGAATTTTTTGGCAATATTAATTGTTTAGTTAAAGATAATTGGTTTTTGTGTTTTATATTTTTGTACCTGTTTTTTAATTATTCTACACTTAGCGAAAGTCCAAATGAAATGTTGGCGCTCCATATTAAGGAATTTTGATAAATTAGTTTAGTTTTAGTAAGTTGGCAGGCTTTACTAAACGAAAGCGACTTTGTTTGGTAAAGATGCTCCCCTTTTGGTTAATTGACAGGTTCCTATGGTTAGAAAGGTCGCATTCTTACCATAGGAAAAGTCGTTTTAGTTTAAGTTTTATGTTATTAGTAATTCAGAATTCTGGGAGAAGCAAGGTAGGAGAAAACCCCCTTTTTGCCCCTAAATATCGAGAATATCGATGAGCCATCTAATGCCAAAATTCAGTACTTAATTCAAATTTAAATAATTCTGCAAACTTTTGAATCTCTCTCTTGGCATCGATTCCCCGCTGTGTTAACATCGTTAGTTAGTTTTCCCAGTTTTAGTTTAGTAAAAATGTAATAAATTTAAAATCAGCTTTAATATTGCTACAGTCTAAGTCTTATTTAATAGTTTGAAATTATTAAATTATGTGCTACAGAAAATTTAAATTATGGACTTAATATTTCTTTTTACAAGTTATTAATTAAAAGTGTAAATAAAGTCATGATCCCTATCACGAGTCAACTAATCATCGACACGAGATCTACTCACAATGGAATACCCTCCACCTGACTCCACGTGTCAAGTGGATGAGGCGGAGATTTTACAAATCTCTGACTCGGAAGACGACCTCTCGACGATAGATAGCCTCGACAGCCACCTTCTTAGAGAGGAAAAGGGCGATATCCGGCCACCATCGTCACCAAACTCGTCGAGCTCCTCAAGCGTCGAGGTGATCGAAAGGGAGGAGTTAATGGACGCTGTGGAACAAATGGAGGAAGCACCTCCCATAGCCGAGGCTCCACCACAGGGAGAACCAGAAGAAATGAGGCAAATTCCAACACCTCCCCCATGGAATCCACCAGAACCCGACGACGAAGGACCTGACGGAATCCAAGGACCACCGGAGGAAATGGAATTCCAACTGGAGGAGGATCCATTCTGGGATCCTATCCGGCCATTCATACCATCGCTGGTATGGCTGGAACAGTTCAAACCAGGATTGTTTCGGTCACTGCAGGAGATGGTGCTGAGATGCAGTCACCGAAACAACACCGACTGTCCCATCAGATGGCGCACGAACCTCGCTGGGAGGACAGCACTAGCGGGCGAAGTACAGGACTGGCCAATTAAAGAACCCCCAGCCACTTCCCAAGGTACCCAGACCGAAGTGTGTACCCACGATGTGGAGACCCAGACCATGGACGCAGCTCATCCCGGACCGCCGTCAGAGCCTGTCCCTGGACCATTAACAAGACACACTATCGAATCTCCAGAAGGAAGGATGGAACTAGACTCCGTGTCGTCGGACTCCGATGTTGAGATGGGACCGTTCGGACCATTCCCAAAAACGGGGCAACGGGAACCAAAACCTGAGTGGTGGACGGAGGAGGACTCATCGAGTTACCTCTCGGATACGCGTTTCCAACAACAACGGCAAAGACGATGGAAAAAGGTTCCACATCAAGGAACAAAAGGAGATACCCGCATCTGGCCACCCGAACCAACGTGCTTCTGGAACAGTAGAGGGGAACCGCTTTCAGGCACATCGGCACCGAGACCAACTCCTGTTCCATTACCAAGGTCATCACCAGGCCCCTCAGCAGCACCGACTCCAGGCCCATCACTGAAATTAGAATCAACTCCAGGCCCGTCACGAGGACCAGCCCGTGAACCAGCTCGAGGCCGAGCACCAGGTCCAGGACCAGCCCGTGAACCAGCACGATGCCGAACACCAGGTCCAGGACCAGCCCATGAACCAGCTCGAGGCCGAGCACCAGGTCCAGGACCAGCCCGTGAACCAGCTCGGGGCCGAGCACCAGCTCCAGGACCGAGACCGGCCCCTGGTCCACACCAGCTGTGTTGGAACTGCCGCCAAGGAGGTCACTTATATGGGGCTTGCCCCTACATCCGGACCATCTTCTGCCAGATGTGTGGCCGACAGGGATACACGGCCAGGACCTGTCCGAAAGACGCAGAAGAATGGGCGGCGATGGGACCATACGTCCCGAAGTACGGGACCAATATCCCCAGGAACCAACATCACCCATACCGGCGGCGTCAATAAAAAATAGTGCCAGGTTTCATAATTAACATTCACTTATTTTTCACTTAGAATTCACTTAAATTTTTCACTAATTTTTCACTTAGAATTCACTTGAATTGTTCACTAATTTCTTCACTTATAATTCACTTGAATTTATACTCATTCTTCACTCACAATTCACTTGAATTATTCACTTTTATTCACTTATATTCACTTTTATTAACTTATGTTCACTTACAATTCACTTGATATGAATTTATTATTACTCACATTTCACTATATTTTCACCGTATATTTACTATGTTATTTAATTTTGATGGGGGGGGAGAACACCCCTGTGTGACGAATAAAAAAAAACTGTAATGACTCGTGATAGGGATCATGACTTTATTTACACTTTTAATTAATAACTTGTAAAAAGAAATATTAAGTCCATAATTTAAATTTTCTGAAGCACATAATTTAATAATTTCAAACTATTAAATAAGACTTAGACTGTAGCAATATTAAAGCTGATTTTAAATTTATTACATTTTTACTAAACTAAAACTGGGAAAACTAACTAACGATGTTAACACAGCGGGGAATCGATGCCAAGAGAGAGATTCAAAAGTTTGCAGAATTATTTAAATTTGAATTAAGTACTGAATTTTGGCATTAGATGGCTCATCGATATTCTCGATATTTAGGGGCAAAAAGGGGGTTTTCTCCTACCTTGCTTCTCCCAGAATTCTGAATTACTAATAACATAAAACTTAAACTAAAACGACTTTTCCTATGGTAAGAATGCGACCTTTCTAACCATAGGAACCTGTCAATTAACCAAAAGGGGAGCTTCTTTACCAAACAAAGTCGCTTTCGTTTAGTAAAGCCTGCCAACTTACTAAAACTAAACTAATTTATCAAAATTCCTTAATATGGAGCGCCAACATTTCATTTGGACTTTCGCTAAGTGTAGAATAATTAAAAAACAGGTACAAAAATATAAAACACAAAAACCAATTATCTTTAACTAAACAATTAATATTGCCAAAAAATTCAGATACTAAAAAAATGATCTGGGATTAGTGCTATTGTGACGTTAGTCGTAAAAATAACATCACAATATATATATATATATATATATATATATATATACACTGAGAGAAGAAAAGCACAGATTCTGAAATGTAAAAGTTCAGCATCTGTACTCCAATTGAACGCAGCAGCAGTGCCACTGTGTGATAGGTGTTGTGCTAAAATGTGAAACGTATTTTGACTTTGGCTTGAGGTACAGATGTTGTTCTTCAAATGCTACTGTTTAGAAGTACAGTATCTATCGGTCGCTATGAAACAGATCCTGTACTAATTAGTTCGTACTGCCGCCGCGCTTCTTGAGTATAGTATCTGAACTATGAATGACACCAACTGAATAAAATTAAGAACGGGAACTGACACGCATTTTACACAGCCGGTGTCTGTCACAGTACGGATTCTATGCTTTTCTTCTCTCAGTGTATATATACAGTAAAAAGAATGCATTTAGAATAAGTTGAGAGTGATAGTATTTAGTTTTAGAAAGGCTTCAATTATTTAAAAACAAGTTTTCACAATACAGATTTTTCCATCTAATATACTATTTAACAAAATAATGTTATACGAAAATGTGAAAAGAAATTTAGGGTTTTGTGTGACGCGTTTGTATTCTGTGTGGTATGTCGCAAAACGGCGCGCGAGTTAGCGTTGAGCCAGGCGGTGTCGTAAGGGTTGAACCACCTAAAATATTGCAATTACGAAGCGTACTTGCAACAGAAATTCATTATTTCACTTAAGGAGGTGTCAAAAACTTTATTTCTAACGAAAAAAGAGGAAAAACTTTGAAACTTTTCGCCGAATTTTTTTGCAATGTACAGCAAAAACATTGCATTTGAGTTGATCTTTCCAACAATATGCGCGAAAACGCGAAATTCGCACTGCAGAGGAAGTTATGAAGAAAATTAAAAACTATGTCCAACCCTGATAGCACTCCCCTATATAATAAAATTCTTTTCTAAAATTCAATTATTTGCAAAGAATTTAAATAAAATTCTTGTCAACATTTCAATTATCTTTATAAATAAAAAAAATTATCCTAGAAATTCTAATATTTTATAATTTTTTTAAAATTTTCTCGTCAAAATTTTATTTATCTTTATAAATAATAAAATTCATTAAGGAAATTTAATTATTTTTAAACGTTCTGATAAAATTCCTTGCAATATGCAATTATTTTCCAAATTTTTTTTTAATTCTTCTCAAAATTTCAATTATTCAAAATTCTTCTGCAAAACTCGGTCACCTTTAATTATTATAAATCATGAAGAAGGCTCGGAGTGATTGCCTTCTCCATTGAGTATCTGCATGCAACAACTGGCTAAACGCTCTGGTAAACTCTATCAGTGCGAGTCAAAGATATAATTTGAATTTCTGCAATCTTTTGTAACTTTTCCAAAATCCAATGTGTTTAGTATTTTTAACTAAAATTCATCTATCAATCTAGTACATATTAATGAAAATTGTAAAAATTATTCTTGAAAAATTAAGTTATTTAAAAAAAAATTATTGTCAGAAATAGAAAAATTAAGGTTTTGTATTGGGCAGTTCCATACGAAAAGCAAATGTTGGATCACCGATTTTTCTTAAAGTTCGTAATTTTGTAGTACTTGGGGTACTAAATAACTGTGCCAAACAGTTTTGCAAAAAAAAATTTTTTTTGCAAGATATTTAGATATGAAAAATCGGAAACTGAAAAAAATGACTTTTTTTGAGAATTTTTATTTCGAAAACTATTGATTCTACAAGAAAAAGTCATTTATTCAAAATTGTAGAGAAAATGTCAATTTTTTATAATATTAAAAAAAATTTAAGAAAAATTAATTTTTCAATAATTTGTTTAAACAATAATTTTTTATTGTTAAAAAAAAGTGAAGGACATCATGGAATATTCTAGAAAAATTATTTTCTCAAAATTTGAACCTTCCTTAATAAGTGGTTAAATTTTTAAAGAAGTGTTTTTCGGTGTTTTTGCAGGGTGGCCACTATTTTTAAATTTTTCGTCTCCCGGTTTTCTCCCGGTCCTCCCGGTGAAAATGAGCTGTTTCTCCCGGTTTTTAATTATAATTTTACTGTGAGCAGAACATTACCTTTATGTAATATGTACCAAAAGAATTTCAATTAATTACATGATGTTTAATATTTGGGAATGGGTGTCGTCGAAATTAGAAACAAGTTTACATTTTATTTCTTTATTTGAAATTGGAACAAAAGAATGGAAACTTCTTGTACCGGTGATTGTTTTACAAGATTTAAATCGTTCAGATATTTCTAATTTTATATTTTGATGGTCTTCAATGGAACAAAAGTCAAACGTAATTGTGTCAAATTTATTTTCCACTAACTGAAAAAATGCTTTAGGAGATGTAATTGGTTCAGTATCTGGTCTTCTTAAACTTTTACGTCGTACAAATCTCTTCACTGTACCACCAAGTCCATCACAAGCATTTTTTCCATGTGAAGTCGCAAAAAAATGCCATTCAGCTGCTATATTAAAATCATCGATCAGAACGATAAATTACAAAAGGATGTATCGTTGTTTGACTGTTGTTCCAGTGATGACTCTGTATTGCATTTTGAATAATAAAAGTATAATTTTCAGAGAAATCGCCGATTACAATGAATTCACCTATTTTTAAATTCAATTTTAGATCTTTCAAAAATTTATTTTGATTTTTAGCTATGAAGTTATGTGTTTGAAGTACATTTAATTGCTGCTTGAAGTTGTTAAGAAAATCATTTGCTTCCTGCCTTACCGTTTCTAAAGAAGAACGATCAGTATTTAACCATTGTTGATATAATGCATCTCGTATGACTCCATTTGAGACAAAAAATATTGTGCTTCTTGCACCTGTTTTCAAAAATACATTTGCAAATTACCATGCGTACTATTAAACTTTCTCGCTAATCATTCGGCCTTAATTCGAACACGAATAGGTATCGAATAAAATTCTGCTAAAAATTTTGTTTTAAAATCATCATAATCGTCACATGAATTTCGCTGCATGTCAAACCATACACTCACTCGGCCATTAAAGGCCCCGTCAAGGATGTTGACGCATCGTGCATTTGCGATATTTTTAAGATTAAAAATGTTTTCTAATTTCTCGATAAATTGATTGTGATTTTGCGACTCTTCAAATCGTGGGGGTTTCACGTTAATATTAATAGAACGCAATCCGTCCACCAATAATCTAACCAATTCACTTCCATTATCTCCGTTTTGATTTTCTATCATTTCACGTAACCGCTCTATTTGATTAATCTGAGTTAATCTAATTTGTCTCAATCTTAACACTTTTTCACGCAATTGTTGCTCGTTCATGGCGTTCAATAATTCCTCTTCGTCCGCCATTTCATCTACTAATTTTCTCTGAACACTATTTTTCTTTTCTACATAAATTTTTCTCGGTTTTATGGTATCGAGACCCTGGTATAAAACACCCTGTTTCGATCTAGTTTTACGCGTAAAATATTCGTCATTCAGAAATTAAATTTTAATTTAAAATTTCAAAAATTATCATTTTCAAAAATATACAAGTAAAATGGGTCTATCAGTCGAGCCCTACAAGTTGAGCGCCAAAAATGTATAATTATTTATCAATAAATAACTATAGAGAGAACTAATTTTTGGAATGTGATACATATAAAATAAAATGAGACTTATCGCTTCCTTGATTATTGAAGGAGATAATCCGCCTTATATAATTAATTATTCCCTCGTGGATTCAATTGTTGAAGGCTCCAAGGTTTGTCGTAATGAATAAAATGGTCCGGACGCTTGGGTTATTCGCCATTGGAGTTGGCCACGAAGTAATCATAAAATTTCCTTTATATTCAAAGATGCACCAAAATAAAGCGCCACACTATAAGGTCGTCGGCAACGCGCTTCTCTTGTGGCGACAAGTCTCTCTTAAGGAAAATTTACAAGTGTTAAAATTATATAATAAGAAACATCTCACATGCCTTTCGTAGAAATTCGAATTTATCCGAAAGAATCCGAATTTGAGGAATTGGCGAGCAGTCCTTCCCACTATCTCACTAAATAAGCGTCTCATAACCTAAATAACCTCTCTCTCTATATCAATTTATTATCTCTCTCTTTTTATTTTCTCTCAAATGACTAATTCGCCTCAACCTGATTACTTCAAAAATAATTTTTTTTGTACAATATTTTAGGGGCAAAAATTGTACTCATATATTTACCAAAAATCATAGATAACTTGCAAATTGAAGACAAAAATTTTTCATGTAGACGGTTTCACTTATTTTGGCCCATTTACAAAAAATCGTGATTTTAAGATTGATAATTTTTTGGGCCTTGCGCATGCAGCCATACTGATAACACTGGCACACAAAAAGAAATTTGGATTGCCAGGACTGCCATGTAGTAGATTTTCTTCCTTAATGTGTATCTAAAGAGAAAAACATTATCGACCTAAAAATTAGTTCGTGTTCTCTTTTTATAGGCTTGGTGGGGGTGAATTTTGAGAAACTGATTTTAAAAATTCAAAATGACGGATCCAATATGGCGGCCAAAATTTTTAGAAATTCCTTGCATTTACTTAAAAATTGTTACTCAGGGGTATTTGGGGTCGCTGATTACAAACAAGATTTCATTAAAATAAAAAGTCATTAAAATCGAATAATATTTGTAACCTCTACACTGATTTCTCCACGATAACCCACTTTTGCCCCACTGTGCGGTAGTGTACAAAAAATCGAAAAACACGTATTTTGTAACGTCATGTCACTAGCAGACTTAATCTAACCGGAAATGTTCTTGCACACTATGGAAAAATTAGAGGGGGTAATACTGACTAAAAAAAAGTTTAGACTTTGTACATTCGGTAATTTGTTTAAAATATATTAGCGTTGTTATTTTCCTCCTAGGTCTCCCCTACTCCTACGTTTCGAAATCTAAATAAATTTCTTTTCAAAGAGAATATCCACAAAATATAAACTAATTACAACAAAATAATTTAACAATAAATAACGACGCCTCCCGTTCATATAATGCTTATTGAAAAACGAATGCAAGATGATTCTTATTCACTTTTTGGTGCAAGACAATGCTTATTCGATTTTCCGTGCAATAAAATGCTTATTCGAAATTCTATGCGAAAATGTACATTCTGAAATTAGCTTATTCTATGAATTTAATAAAATTTTCAATTCAGTATAATTTATAATTGCAATTGCTTAAACAATATTTCTTAATACGTGTGATAGGATCCGTGTTTAAAGTTTCTTATAACAATAGACACGTACTGAAATTCTCAGATATTTAATTGCAATTTAATATTAATAGGAAGATTTAGGGTTACATTTATTGTTCTGTCAGTGGCAATTGTTTTGCACACAATTTTGAATAAGCATTTTATTGCACGGAAAATCGAATAAGCATTGTCTTGCACCAAAAAGTGAATAAGAATCATTTTGCATTCGCTTTTCAATAAGCATTATATAAACGGGAGGCGTCGATAAATAAATTGAAATTAATCAATAATTATCTTACCAAAATTAAAAACTGAAATAGGGCATTGTCCGGGTATAAAACTTATAACTTGATCTTCACCTATTTTAATTATTTATTTTTGATGAGATACTTATTTATTAATTTCAATTTATTTATTGTTAAATAATTTTGTTTCAATTTGTTTATATATTTTGATAGACTCCCTGAGGAGAAAATCATTTAGATTTCGAAACTTTGGAGCAAATAAATATCTTATTCATTATCCGAATCTTTTCGTTTTATTTACCTTGATTTAACAAGTTATTGGTTTTACTTGACACTGCTCTAAATGTAATGTTAATTGATTTCTAGCAATGCCCGCGCGTTAATTCAATAAGACGGGGAGTATAGGTTATGAAAGAGTGAATTTTTAAAGGAAAACAAATTCTATGTTTAGTCGTTCAATCGACAAACAGAAGTGCTCATTTAAAGAAAGGGTTTATAATAATTGGGAGTACACATTCTTAGGGGTGAAGGAATTTCAATGTTTTACCTTATTTTCAAATTTGTTATAGCCTTTCTGTAACAATAAAAAGTCCTTTACTTTAACCCTATAAAGTAATTTAGATCTCATTTACGTGCAAGCTTAAAAGTTTTTAGGGTTAAAAACATATAGCATATTAACATATATTATACCTCTATATTCAATACTTAATTAAAAGAAACAACATAAATATTTTCTTAATTTCACATTGTATCAGTTTAATTTACATTCACTTAACTATTGATTGTCTGTATCTGTTCATTTAGTATACTGTCGTTGGAGATTATTCAATTTGTAGTAGTGCCACAGCTTCTCATAGAACGCTTATAGGTCCCAGCGTGAGTATTCACAGTGACAACACGAACTGGACCATCGTTCCGAGGAAATTCTTCCGTGATTCGCCCTAAAGGCTACTGAAAAGGTGGAACATTATCTTCCTTCAAGTGAATTATTGTTTCAATTTGAGCTCTTAAATCATATGGATAATTAGATAAAGGAGTGAGAGGACGTGAATTAAGGGTGGCTTCTATTTTAGTCGTATATGTCAGTAATTCTTCATAAGTAAACAATATATCCCCTACTATTTTCTTAAACTGCGATTTAAAGAATTTGACTGCCGCTTCCCAAAGACTCCATAAGTGCAGTAATTGAGGTGGCGAGAAACTATTAAATTTCTTTATTATTTAAAAAATTTACAATTTTTGATGTGGGCTTAGACTTATGTATCAATTTAATGAATTCCTGAATTTCGTTTTTGGCATCTACAAAATTTGTGGCATTGTCAGAGTAAATTAATTGGCCAATATTGTGTGCAAATTCCCCCGTGAAAATTAATTACGTGTCGATAGCGAATAATTAAAATTGACACATGATGACTTGTAGGTAAAGAGATAGGATGTTTTTTTGAGAAGGTAAGATTAGAATTTGTATAGAACCTGATTCAGATTTGATGAAATTGGTAAAGCCATTGTTGGTCTTATTTTCCAAATGAAATTATCTCGAAATTCAGCAGGTAGCTGACCGCGTGAAAGGATGTCAGCTGCAATTTCCTGTGAAGACATGTGTCTCCACTTAATTGTTTTTGTTATTTCCCTGATTTCAGCGACTCGATTTGCGACGACCGTTTCTAACAAATTCGGTTACGTATTAATTCATTGCAACGTTCTAGAAGAATCAGACAATAAAATTATTTCATCAATTGGCTTTTTTAATTAAACGCGATAATAACATTGCCCTACACAACTCTAATTTGGGAAAAGAAATAACCTTTGACTGAGCAACTCGATTTTTTTAACATAATAGATTTGTGAAACCGTTACCATTTGAATTGTCTGATCTGACATAAATACAAGTTCTTCAGATGAATTAGCTAACAAATTTACAACTTCTAAATTATTTGACTATCATTTCCTCAATATTGAAACCCGGCGGATTATGAAATATTTATCAATTCTACGACGAGTTTTATAGTGTTTGATACGTCATCGTCTCACTCTCCTGTCATTACGTTATTCACGTAGATATCAGCTTCTAATGCTTCACTGCCCAATGGAAACGAACTCTTTCATCATTCGATAATTGCTTCAAAATACGTGTTGCAAAAAAGGAGCGGACGAAGTTACGATTAAAACGAAAGGAGTTTTGGGTGATTTTATAGTTTCACTTTCGTTTTCTCGATAAAGAGATAATTGAAATTGTATATCATGCTCATTATTGAGTTTATTTGTTTGTACATTTTACAATTATCTGCGTCTAAACAAATTTGGTGTGATCTGAATCTAATTGCTATGTTGGAACTGACATTTTGAACATCAAACTACCTTTAACCCTCCTGCGCATAAAGCCGAGTATACTTGTCCAAACTGAACCGTTACCGTATATATGACATTATTTTGTTAATAATTAAAAAAAAAATTTTATTAAAATACATTATTAAAAATAAAAGATAATTTATTATAAATAATATTGAATAACAAATTAATAATAAATCATTTTTAGTTAATAAAAAATTATACAATAATTTATATTTAAACTATTTGACATTATGAATTTATTTTTTTTCTAATTTTTATATTGCTTTATTTAAAAAGAAATTAATAAATAATTTATTTCACAATAATTTAATTTTATATTAAATAGAAAAAATAATATTTTCATTTAATATTTTATATTATTTTATTCTTTTCTGATTAAAAATAAAAATGATAATGATTGTATCATGTGTTACATTTTATATAAATAAAACACAAATTAACTTAAAAAATAAAATTTCATAATAGGCAATGTTTTATAATAATGCAATTGTTAGTTGACATGTTTTTTTAACGCAATTAATAAAATGCAGTAAAATAAGTAATTTGTTTTATTCCTCATTAATATTGTATAATATGTTTTATAAATGTTTTTTTAATGATTTTAATTAAACTATTTCAGAGAATTTGAAAATGCAATGAGTAAAGTAGACACACATCCATTTAAAGCAGAAACACAGGAAATAATGAAATTATCAGCTATGTCATTGAAAATTGAAGGATTATATCACAAGAAAAGTAATCCTTGAAGTTTACTTTTAAAAGTTTTGAAGACACAAAAATTACCATGTACTACAAGAATGATATTTTTTAGTAAAGATTTCAATTTTGAGAAACAATTGGATATTGCTGCATTTGCTTATATTAATCGAATACCATTAGCTTTAATAACTACAATAAGTTCATGGGCGGTGTTGATGTCCACGACCAGTATTGTAGTCGCGTGTTGCCAATCATCAGATCGAAAAAATGGACTTGGGTGATATTTGAGCGATTCATTCAATCAGCAATAACAAATGCGGTAATTTTACACAACACTGTAAACCGCGAATCGAATAAAATTGAAATAAAAGAGTTTTCCATAAGCATTAGCAAAAGTTATCTGGTAAATATAAAGTGTAAAAATCCTGTTGTGGAAAGAAGCAAAACACAAAAATATTGCTCATCAAATAAATGTTCAATAAGAACACGAAAATTTTGCCGCACCTGTCTTCAATATTTTTGTAAAAAATGTTTTAAACAGGCACATGGAGAGTAGAGAAGGAATAAGAATAAAAAAAGTTGGACAACTATAATTTAAATATAATTTATTAATTTATAAAATAAAAAAAATAAAAAATCCAAAAAAATTAAAAATTAAAAATGTTGTACGGCGAATGATACGACATGAGATTTGGGGTATTTCCAAATCGGCGTCGCTGACCCAGGCCCGACAAAAACAATCTGGGTTTTTCCCAAATTGGCGTCGAAAACCCACGCCAACAGAACTGGGTTTTCCCCATGTCGGCATCGCCGAGCCTGGGCTGGACAACACAACTATATTATATAAACAAAATGATTCTAATTTTTTTATTATTAATATTCTTTCTCCTCAATCATTATTATTATTATAATTCTTATTATGACTATTATTATTATTATTATTATTATTAGTATTATTATTATTAGCATTATTATTAGCATGATGTATCGGACCATGGTGCAGAAGTTTTTTCGTGGCATAGCGAAAAAAAACGTAGAGAGAGGGAAACTCGGCACGTCCTCTACATTCCGCTGCTCTCGCTCGACTAACCCTCGCTTCACCACACTGCGCATGCGCGCGCCAGAGTGGGAGCGCCTCGTACGCTGATTGGCTCATGCTCTTTGGAAAGGGAAGCCGCGGATGCGACTCGGCAGAGGCGCATAAATATGCCGCATTTCCCTTGACAAAGACACAACTCGCTGGACCTTAACCACTTCGGTGGCGTGGCGTTCCAATTGGCGTTCCACGTCCCTGGCCAAAAGTGGCGAAAATAGCGAAATGGCGTTCCAAATTTTTCTAGATTTTTTAAGAGTATAATTAATTTTAATCTACTGCAACAATATATTTCTATGTTTTCAATATCAGGGAACAAAAAAATAACAATGAAAATTTGTTTTTTTAAGATTTTCATTGTTTTTTTGGACGTTGCAAAATGTCATTTTTAATACTTTTCTACGAATGGCGTTCCACTTTCGCTCAAATATTGATAAAAAAATCAAGATCTTTCTGTGGGAAATAATATTTATTTATATCTTAGAATCTCTGAATCGTCGAATTGTGTTATAGAATCATTTGTAAATTGTTATAAACAAATTGTGTAAACAAATTGTTAATAAAGACGATGCGTTCAATGAATTTTAATAAAAATTGATACTCGGGGGTTTATGGGGTCGCTAATAACGAATCCGATGTCAGTTTTTAAAAATTCAATATGGCGGATTCAATATGGCGGACTAGTTTATAAAAATTGATTGAATTCGCTTGAAACGTTTTATTCCGGGCTTTTTGGGGTCGCTGATTACAAATCCGATGTCACTTTTGAATAATTCAAAATGGCGGATTAAATATGGCGGACGAGTTTATAAAAAATTAATTGAATTCGCTTGAAACATTTTACTTGGGGGTTTTTGGGATCCTTGATTACGAATCCGCTGTCAGTTTTAAAAAATTCAAAATGGCGGATCCAATATGGCGGACGAATTTATAAAAAATTAAGTAAATTAGCTTGAAACGTTTTACTCGGGTTTACTGAAGGGTTTGTGGTCAATGGTTATGCGCCTAGCTAAAGCACCTTTTGCAAAACGGTTTATCGCATTTATTACATAACCATGGAGTGTCCGTTCTAATTTTTTTAAAACAAATTTCGCTTTTCAAGCGCTTGCTTTTAGTATGTTTAGTATGTCTGAGAAGCAGGTTATCACTGCGTTGCGCGGGAGTCTAAAAACCCCTGAGTAAAACGATTCAAGCTAATTCAATAAATTTTTTATAAACTCGTCCGCCATATTGGATCCGCTATTTTGAATTTTTCAAAACTGACATCGGATTTGTAATCAGCGATCCCAAAAACCCTCTAGTAAAATGTTTTAAGCGAATTTAATTAATTTTTTATAAACTCGTCCGCCATATTTAATCCGCCATTTTGAATTTTGCAAAACTGACATCGGATTCGTAATCAGGGATCCCAAAAACCCCCGAGTAAAATGTTTCAAGCGAATTCAATTAATTTTGCTTCCTCATAAGGAAGCTTTGCATTCGTGACGATTTTCAATTTTTCAAAACATGGTTAAATGGACTCATTTTCATCTAGGATATATGTATATTAAATTCTGAGCAAATCTCCAGATGTATGTGTATATGTGTGTGTGTATGTCACAAAAAATTGTGTACAAATTATCTGTAACAAATTTTAATGGATTGCCCTGAAATTTTGCAGGTTTATTGCAGTCATTAATACCTAAAATCTGACACAAGGATTTTCAAATTTATCCACAAAATTTTTTTTTATACAATTTTTTCAAAATTAAAAAAAAAATTTTGTATTTTTTTAAATAACTTTTTTATTTCTTAATATTTTCATAAATTATTCTCAAAATTACATTCCTTACAAGAAAACGAATCGATTGATATATACAAAGTGCACATTTCATCAAAATTTATAAAATTAATCAATATTTTTCTTTTTCACAAAAAATTCAAATTTTGCGTTTTTTTAAATATTACCTTAACATATTAAAATTAAATTTAGCAATTGGTTTATGATATTTTGAGGAAGCGAAATGGTCATAAAATGAACAACTTGTTTTATAAACTCGTCCGCCATATTTAATCCGCCATTTTGAATTTTGCAAAACTGACATTGGATTCGTAATCAGCGACCCCAAAAAGCCCGGAATAAAACGTTTCAAGCAAATTCAATCAATTTTTTATAAACTAGTCCGCCATATTGAATTTTTAAAAACTGACATCGGATTCGTTATTAGCGACCCCATAAACCCCCGAGTATCAATTTTTATTAAAATTCATTGAACGCATCGTCTTTATTAACAATTTGTTTACACAATTTGTTTATAACAATTTACAAATGATTCTATAACACAATTCGACGATTCAGAGATTCTAAGATATAAATAAATATTATTTCCCACAGAAAGATCTTGATTTTTTTTATCAATATTTGAGCGAAAGTGGAACGCCATTCGTAGAAAAGTATTAAAAATGACATTTTGCAACGTCCAAAAAAACAATGAAAATCTTAAAAAAACAAATTTTCATTGTTATTTTTTTGTTCCCTGATATTGAAAACATAGAAATATATTGTTGCAGTAGATTAAAATTAATTATACTCTTAAAAAATCTAGAAAAATTTGGAACGCCATTTCGCTATTTTCGCCACTTTTGGCCAGGGACGTGGAACGCCAATTGGAACGCCACGCCACCGAAGTGGTTAAAGGAGAGATGTCGTCTCTTCTACCAACACTACCTCGAGGAAACGAGATCACTTCGACGCCTTTCACCGCCGTACGGGTTTGCAGGTGCAAACCCACTCGCCTGCTGGCTCCCGAAGAAAGACGACCACCAGAGCCTTCATTGGAAATAGGGCGAACCACGTTGCCGGGGAGCTCTCTCTCTACCTACCTCGCCATCGTCATCTGCCACGGGAGCAACCGAAGCACTAGGTCCTCTATTGGACCAAATAAAGGATTGTTCTGCATCTGCGGTCTCGTTACTCTCTCGCCTTGTGTCAATCTGTCCTTTTCAGGACAAAAATTTACTTACAACCTGCCCTTTTCAGGGCAAATTTTACGTAGAATTCATAAAGATAACTTGTCCTTTTTAGGATTAGTTATCTTCCTTAAACGTGAGAATATTTTGAGGCTCGTGACAGTCCGTGACAACCGACTCCAGGGGACAGTGTTCAGAACCTTGTTAAGGTTCGAGTGCCCGACACCTGGAGTGGAACGGGTCTTCGAAACGCGAACCCTGCTTGGGTTCCTTTCTCGAACGACACCAATCGAGTGCACGATTTATGGAATTGTGAACCGTTAAAAAAAAATTTTTGACATTTAAATTTAAGATTAAAAAAAATCATTGAAAAATTGTGTAATTTTTTAATTATATGCAAAAAAAATATTGTTAAACAATTTTGTAATATATAATACAGATTACGTTTTAACAACGTTCCCGGAACGTTTTTAGAACGTTTCATGTCCCTTACCAGACATGAAACGTTTTAGAAACGTTCTAAAAACGTTTCTAATGTTCTGTGCCGAGAGCGATCGTAATTTACGCGGACACACTACAAGAACACGAAGAAAAATTTTTAAAACTCATGGACCGGTTACCTTTTTGCAAATTTAAAATTTCAGCCGGATAAATGTGAATTTTTAAGGTTAGAAATAGGATATTTAGGGCATATTATCGACAAAAATGGTGTACGACCGGACCCAAAGAAAGTAGAAGCAGTAAAAAAATTTCCAACACCAAAAAATGTGAAAAATATTAAACAATTCCTCGGACTAGCAGGATATTACCGCAAATTTATAGATAATTTTTCAAAAATAGCAAACCCATTAAACCAACTTTTAAAGAAAGATATACCTTTTCTCTGGACCGATAACCAGTCGGTTATACTTCTCGAACATTAAGTGAATGTGAAAAGAAGTATGACACCTATGAAAAAGAAGCTTTAGCAATCATATACAGTGTACAACATTTTAGACCATACCTTTACGGAAGAAAATTTACGTTAGTAACGGATCACAAACCGTTAGTTTGGTTCCAAAATTCAAAAGATCCATGTTCAAGAGTTACAAGATGGGAACTAAAATTAGCAGAATACTATTTTAATGTGGTCTACAAGGCAGGAAAAACAAATGTAAATGCTGATGCTTTATCAAGAAATCGAGTCGAAGATGTTACTGAAAATAAAGTGCAAAAAATAAAAACAGAAGAAATTCCAGAAACTCAGGAAAATATTACTCAAGAATATATTAATAAATGTGTGCAAGAACAAATTGAAGAATACTTAAATTGTGTATTAAGTGAAAATAATTACTCAAATTTGGAGGTAAAAAATCTCCGCCATATTAAAAAATTGATATATAATGAATACTGCAAACCAGAAAATTATGATACACGTAATGAAGCTTGTAATGTTGTTACAAGAATTCAACAAAGAATACAAGAAAACAATAATCAAGAAGAAGAAATACAAGGAAACAGAAATCAAGAAACACTGGAAATTCAAGAAGAAAAGAAGAATCAAGAAATTCAAGAAGAAGAAAAAGAAGAAGAAGATAAGAGAGGAAGACCAAAAAAGGTATGTAATACAAAAAATAAGAAATTTTATAATGAAGCTTAAGGGAGACCGGGGCTAAACCGGACGGATTTGGTCTTTGACCAGAAAACTCATAAAAAAACATACTTTTGCTAAAGTGTAATATACCGTTTTGAAGCTTGTACTTTCACCTACAAATCGCATTTGTTCAATTTAAAAAAAGTACAATAGCTTTAGAGATATATTGCTTCGAAGGTGACTACCTCAAAAACGAAAATCCGAAATTTGGTGGGGCTAAACCGGACACCATATGGGGCTAAATCGGAGACTAAATTAATTAAAGAATGAGATACAAATTTTATTTTTTTGGTAAAAAAGTCAAATCAATTCGTCTTTTATTTATTTGTAGATAGTTCTATACAAAGAATATAATATAATATGAAAAATCGGTAATAATTATACTATAAAACGAATTACAGTTTTCAGGCTTGTCTGTTTGTAGCAACTCGCTTGCGAATTGGAGTTTTGAAAATAAATTCTTTATTTATTTATTTATAAAGTGGTTCTAAGCAAAGAATATAATATAAAATAGTTAATTAATATAAAATAAATTAAAGAATTCAAAGATTTGGTTGTTTTTAATCTAGATGTCCGATTCAGCGCCACGCCGTCATTTAATAATTAACCTGCAATATATTTTTTCTTCTTAATGTTTTCCATTAAACTTTTTTTTTACTAAACTCAGTACACCTTGAGCTAAAAGAAAAATGGCCGTATGATATTTGCACTTTAATTTTAACGATAAAAACCCAAAAAAAATGAAGAAAATTTTTTTTACTTTTACATCAAGAAATGACATTTTCACATATTAACAGCAACTATTATTACAAGAAAATTGACACGTCCCTAAAACCTCATGCAGCATATGCATTACGAAATTGCGTGTTCATAGGTTATTTACACGATTTGAAATTCTTCACGGTTTTGGAAATATTTGACTTGTCCGGTTTAGCCCCGGTCTCCCCTATAATAATGATATTGAATCTGATCCTGAACATATTAATCAAGAAACAAAACTAGGAGAACATGAAGATATTGATCAAGGCTATGAAAACTCTAATGCTGAAGCATCATCTCTAGATGAAGACAATTTATTGGAAAAAGAAGATTGCGAAAATTTAAAACAAAAATATATTATTGACTCCAGAGACCAATTAACGATGCGCAAAGACAACTTAACCTATTTTATTTCAACTAACAGTGATCCTTTAGATAATGGTTTCAGATCATTAGCAAAACGCAAAAAATTACCAAATTTTAGTAAACTTGAATTAGGTGTAGCAGAAAAAATTAAAAAAGGTATATATTATTACATTACTCTCCGCATAGAAAATGAAAAATGAAAGAAAATCTAAATAATACTAAACAAAAAATAAAGAATACAATAATTTCATTAAAACAATTATGCGAAAACTTAAAACTAAAAACAATTAGTATTGCAATAACGTCAAAAATTAACAATGTAACTTGGGATGAAATCCTATCAATAATTAAGTTAACTTTTGAAAACTCATTTGTGAAAATAATAATATGCAACGGATATACAAAATACCCTACCAAAGAAAAATATTTGCAATTAATAGAAGAAGCTCATTCAAGTTCAATAGGAGGTCATAAAGGTGTTACAAAAACTTATGGCAGAATTCGACAAAATTATTATTGGGAAAATATGAAAAATAGCATACCAAAATATATTCAAGGTTGCCTACAATGTCAATTAAAAAAATTAGTTAGAGTTAAAACAAAGAATCCTGTGATTATAACAGACAAACCCGGTACTGCATTTGAAAAAATATCAATAGACATAGTTGGACCGTTGTCAAAAACAAAAAATGGAAATGAGTACATATTAACTATACAAGACAATTTAACTAATTATTCATTAGCAATCACACTTCCAAATTATCAGGGAAGCACAATAGCTGACGCATTTATTAAAAGATTTATTTGTATTTTCGGAACCCCAAAAGGAGTACTAACTGATCAGGGAACACATTTTTTAAGTAATTTAATGAGAAGATTAGCAAAAAGATTTAGAATACGACAGTTTAAAACAACAGCTTTCCACCCTCAGTGTAATGGATCAATCGAAAGATCTCATCTCGTTTTAGGAGAATACTTAAAACAATTTATTAATAAAAATCAGTTGGAGAAGCAGGCGCAACGCGCCTACATCATAGGGTTTCGTGGCGTATAATGATAAATAAATAATAATTTATTATTTATTGCTATGGCAACGGTTGTTATGACAACCATTGCTATGGCAACGGTTGTTATGGCAACCATTACTATAGCAACCGTTGCTATGGCAACCATTACCATAGCAACCATTACTATACCAACCGTTGCTATGGCAACCGTTGGTATGGCAACGGTTGTTATGACAACCGTTGTTATGACAACCGTTGCTATGGCAACCGACTTAAGACATAAGACATAAGACATAAGACTTAAGACTTAAGAACTACGGACGGACACCGAAGTCTCGCTATAAGGGTTTTGGCCCTTGGCCACGAAACCCTAAAAATGAAGAATGGGACGACTGGTTAGAACTAGCTATGTTTTCTTATAATACAAGCATCCATGAAGGTACTAAATGTACTCCGAACGAATTAATTTTCGGAAAATTAGCAAGACAACCATCAAGTGATCAACCACTTGAACACTAAAAACTAGAGACTTACGATCAATATTTGACAGATTTAATAACAAGACTTCACGAAATGAGAAATATTGCTAGACAAAACTTAATTTTAGCCAAAGAAAAATCAAAAACTTATTATGACAAAAATTGCAATCCACAAAATTTTAAAGTAGGAGATGAGGTGTTTTTATTACAAGGAGGAAAAATTCATAAATTTGCTAATCAGTATACAGGACCGCATAAAATTTTAGAAGTATTAGGAAAAGGAAATATAAAAATAGAAATAAAAAATAAACCTAAAATAGTACATGTTAACCGAATTAAAATATCTAAAATGAATAAAAACTGATTTCTTTTTCAGACAAAAAAACATGATTAGTCTCACTTTGAAATCTTTACAATTAATACCAGAAGATTTCACATTTAAAATAAATTTAAACACTAAAAATAGTTATTTATCTAAAAATATTTTAAACATACCATTTGAGTCACATGAAGCTACGGAAATTCAAATGGACACACAACAAATTTTTATAATCGGAGTAGTAGAAATCGAAGTAGAAAACACAACATTATATTTCTCAGTTATAGATACTAACATGTTATATCCTTTTCAAAATAATTATGGAATTTTCGGATCAAAAAACACTTTAGATCTAGGACTCATAAACTTAGAAATACTGGATATTTTTGCCCCTATGGGACACTAATAAAAACACATAAAATTTGTACTTTTAAATGGATGACAGACACAAAAGAAAAATAGACATAAATAGCAATTTTATTGCTCATCACGTTAATATGATTGAATTATGGCTATATTTATTTATATGAGGAATATTTTACAAAAACGATTGTAACATTCATAGATGGAAAAATAATTTAAGAGATTTCGAAACAAAGAAAGATATAATATTAACTATAAAGACACGCGGACCCTACGCCTTTTACAATTTAATAGAATGCTTATACGAAATAAACCAAGGATATATTGCAGACATTTTACTACAAGTAAACTTATTATTTTAAACACAAACAAATTACACAATAAATTCGAAAAATATGATAATAAATAAGTAAAACAAATACAACTCATTTTTCAGAAATGTTTTCCGGATCGAAAACATAGATGATATTAATCATAATGACAATGTATTATACAAACATACATGCTATCATCGGATATGACTGCGGGGCCAACACTCTTAACTTAACTACTATATCACTTTTGGAAGTAGGAGACTGTGACATACCTAGACCAGAGGTACATTCAGAATCAATTTATATTCAATTAATACAAGTTGCTGATTATTCCTTAGCTAAAATTAAACAATGCAAAATAGAAATCAGACGTGCAATCACACAATGTGGAATGTTTTCACATAGTTCCAGTGTGGCAAATGCTCTAAGCGAATATATTCTAGACGTTAGTCGCGAACAATGTATGACTCTTCATGAAAGAGGAACAATAATGATAGGACACGATTCATTAATATCAGGATTAAATGTCAATCACACATCTTTTAACAGCGTACTATTAGCAGGATCTGTATCATTCGATGGTAAATGTTAAGGAGCAAAATATTCTGACCCCTTAGGAACTTGGGAGGATGTAACAGTGCAAGCCGTAGTTGCATTAACCTTAAAAGAATATTATGCCTCAGTTAACTTAAATTATAACAAAATTCATTTAAAATCTGGTGTAACATGTCAACTATCAGATGCCAGATGTATTGACATGGAAGGAGGACAAACTTTTTGGAACCCATTACCCGAAGACATTTGTAAATTCAATAAATACGAAATACTTTATGAAGGTTTAGCAAAAGAAATTCACGAGACTAATTCAAACAATTCAGAAATTTTATATTCTTTAAATTCAGAAGACATAACCTTTGTATTAACTCAAAAAGCTCAAAACCCTATTTGTCGCCTCATAATGTATAAAACAGAACATCCTAAACTATTGGTAATAGAAACACAAAAAGGAGCAACAATTATAAAAAATACTAAACCCTCAGTTCAAAATATGGACTTATTAACTTACGTAAATTCTAAATTTGTATACACAGAAAGACACATAAGAACACAAATTAACCGACTATATTATGACGTATTAGTTTAGAAATGTGAATTAGAACAGAAAGTATTAAAAAACACACTAACATTAGCAACACAGACACCTGACGAATTTGCTTTTAACTTAATGAAAGGACCAGGTTACATGGCTATTCTGGCAGGCAAGGTAGCACATATAATTAAATGCGTTCCTGTGGAAGTAAAATATCGAGAAACAAAATAATGTTATACACATTTACCAATTTTAAAAGGAAATAATATTTACTTTTTCTAACACCCAGAACACACATAATCACAAGTAGAGGCACACAAACAAGTTGCAATTCCTTCGTACCTACAATGTATTTCTTAGGCGAAACTTGGTACAAAATGATACCTAATCCAGCAGAATCAGCAGCCCCTGCTATTGTGAAACCATTAAAAAGTCCTACATGGAATTATATCAATCCTTCATCTTTAGCAACAAGCGGTATCTACTTACAATCAGATTTAAATAAACTACATAAACATTTAGGAACACAAGGATACACGAAAACAAAAACAGATAATCCTACTCCTCAAGAAGACGCAGAAATAGAAACAAAACAAGGTAACAGCAACATTATTTCCACAGCACCTGCATATCCGGTGGAAGAATTTAACACGTCTTCCTTAAAATCAAACATCATTGTTATCTGCAAAGTAAACGAAATAAAAAAAAGTTATTTATTAACAAATATAAAAATGGCACAAAAACAAGCAGCTTCAAAAGTGTTTCACAAATTATTTCAAACACAACAAGAATCGCTAGATAAAGTTTCAACACCCAGGACAAACTTTAAATTAAATTTTTCAACAAATATAATTAAACCTCAAGTCCAATTTTTAACTTCACCTTCTCTAAAAAAACGTACGATACAAAATATTTTTCTTGAAATACCACTAGCAATTACATTTGTTAAAGAAAATTAAAAAATAACTAACAAAAACATAAAACATGAAGCTCCCTTACAACCTGAACTAAATAAAATAAACAAAGATTATAAAAATGCATAAATTGTCAATTCAGACATTTAAATACATATTCTAAACTATAAAAAAAGCATGTTTGTTTCTTTCAACAGGAAAATGGAAATTTTTTACAACGAACCATATGAAGCCCCAAGATTCAATAGAAGTAGACAACATTCCTTCCACACTTTAAATCACATGACTATTTTAATGGATTTTACAATCAAATATGATCTTCATCCACCACAAATTTACACTTACGAAAGTTGCAATCATGCTACTAAACGTTATTTTGTATCTCAAATAATAGTCCTAGATCATTTAGTATTAAAAACAGCGAAAACAAAAGAGAAAGCGGAAAACAAGGCAGCATTTAACTTACTTTTAATTTTAATTAGAAACTATGACTTGTGTGACGAAGAAATCAATACAAATCAAGACAATTTAAGAACGAAAGATCAGGAATCTTAAACAGACTCACGTCAAAAACTTGTAGCTTGGTCAAATTCTTGCAAATATTGCAAAACAATCATGCATAGCAGTAAAGAATGTAGTAATCACATAAAAAATATTATCAAACTTTCAAACAAAGTAACTCAAACTTCAGAAAGATATCTATTTTCACGACTACTCACTCCATTTAGAAAAAGAATTAATGCTAGACGGACTTACGTATAAAATTCAATTTTTCACTTACATCCTATCTTTTATATTTTAGCATGTATCAAGAATCTATTGACATTTCAAAACAAAGAGGAACAACACTTACACTCTTTAGCCTAAAAGAACCTCTAAAAAACAGATTTATGGAAATGCAACTGGAAGATTTTAAACCTTTACCGGGACAACACGATATTATTCAATTATTACGCTATTTTGTTTTTGAATATGACCTACCACCCCCACAAGTTTCCATGTTAATTGAAAAACCAAAAAACCTTTTACCTCAATACATTGTTTTTATGTCAAGAAATGATAAATCAATAAAGAAAAAAGCATATACTCAAGATCTAGCAGGTCAATATGCTGCATTAGGTCTTCTAAAACACTTTGTAAATACATACGATCTAATAGATAAAACAATAATTGTTGAAACAGAAAACCAAAAAACTCGCGAAATTTGCACTCAGACTGACCCTCGGTCAAAATTAATACAATGGAATAATTACTGTAGATATTGTTTTAACAAAGGTCATACATTTAAACATGTACTGACTTACAACTTCAAGTATTAAGAGAACCTAACAAACCAACATATTTGTTAACAGGCAACCCATATTTACACAAATTAATTGAATTATTCCACAGAAATAGTAAACAACCTAGATTAAAAGATTTTTATGAATCCAAACTAATCTAAATTTCTGTTCTTTTTGTTATAGCACCACACGTTGCACAAACAGATGTTCAAATGACTATATAACAGAACAAATTAAAAGTAAAGAATTTAAATTACAAAAAACTCTAATAGAAATTGAAAACATTCTTGATAATATCAGTAATACAGACGAAAATAAACAACTTTTTCAAGAAATTATAAGAAAACAAACTATTTGGATCCAATGTCATTTTGGATACAAAAAGATATAGACATTTTTCCGATATAATTCTCTAATGATATGATTAAAATCACTCGCATTAATCGAACAATAAATAATTATACCAGTTTGTTTTATAATTTTCCAAGTCAGTTCAAAAAGAATTACGAATCATTCGTAAAATTATGGATAAAAGAATTAAGAAAACCTATATACGAATATATTTACTATACACAAACTCTAATAAATATCATAACATATTCTAACAATAACCAATGGCATCCTACATTACTAAAATCTATACCACAAGAAAATCTTAAAAATTGCATTCAAAACAACATTACATTATCAGATTTGCTTAAAAATTCAATAATTACACAATTTATTTTCAAAAACAAATTATATTTCTCATTTACAATACCTATAATTTCAAAACAACAATATAATGTATATAAACTACATTCAATTCCTTCATTTTATAAATTCAATACAATCTTTAGTATATTTACATACATAAAATATAAAACACAATATATTGCTATCAGTATAAACAATCAAACATATTTTCATATAAGTAACTTTTCTTTATGTCATAACACAACATGTGGAAAACTTTGCCTTAACACGCCTGATATTAAATTAACAATACAAAATTTCATATGGGAAATTGCTTTATTTTTTAACAAACAAACACACACTTGCACATTATATTTACAATTAGACAAAAATACTGATTGGACTATTCTAGAAAATTCTCAAGCATGGATTTATTCAAATTTTTACCCTATTAACATTTATATTCATTGCTCTAACAAAAGAACATCTCAAAAAATTATGTAAAATAATGGTATTTTACATATAGAGCCTGAATGTATCATATAATCAAAAAATTATATTTTTCCTAACATAACTAAAAATACTCAACACACTTCTTCTTACATACCGACTTTAAAAAATGAAGTTTTTTTTAAAGAAAATTATCCTACACTATTTAATTTAATCAAAAACCCAAATTCAATGTTTAAAAACTTAATAAAATATACAAAAAACACATCTATCCCAGCATCTGAAATAGAAGAAAAATTAATATTAATAACACAAATCCAAGAATCTAATAAAAATTACATATTATCAATAACAAAATATCAATTGTTTCTAAATTATCTTTTACTATCGTTATTAATTTTAATAATTCTTTTAATAGGACTGAAAACTTACTTCTTAATAAAAAAACTACATACTACAATATACAAAACTCACCAAGAACAAAATCTTACACCAGAAGAATGCATAACATTGAATGAATCCCCAGTATAATATATCTGAAAAACAATACAAATTATAAATTTTATTTACTTTTTTTTCTCTATAATATTATAAACAAGACAAACATAAAACACTTACTCTTTTTAAAAAAGAAAACTTTTCTTCACTTTCAAAAGGTAAAAATATCTCATATCTTTTACTGTTTAAAATAAAAGGTGCATTAATTACTCCTCCATTTTGTTTTATAAAATCTTTTATTTTTGCGACCCATTTTGATTTTGCAGTCGGTCTAATATCCAACCAAGAACAAGGCAGTCTTACTTTTAAACCATCATTTAGTTTAAAAAAAGAATGTTGTGCTAGACTTATTTTGGTGTGTGTCTCAAACCTAACCAAATGTCTGTCCACCTAAAAACAAAATGCATATTTTTATATGTTCATAAATACGTAATATAAAATATATATATAATTTTTTTACTTACAACTTCAAGGCAACGTCCTTTTACTATAAAA
This sequence comes from Leptopilina myrica (nomen nudum), assembly GCA_032872475.1. Taxonomy (NCBI): domain Eukaryota; kingdom Metazoa; phylum Arthropoda; class Insecta; order Hymenoptera; family Figitidae; genus Leptopilina; species Leptopilina myrica (nomen nudum). The sequence continues at coordinate 38,580,833 of CM065463.1, forward strand.
AAGGTATTATCCATGTAATAAACTCCTTTTAAATTATAAACTTTTATTAAATCCACAACAGTTTTCCTTAATTCGTTTTGTTGATTAATCGGAAAAGTATTCCACCAGTTAGGTCCACTAATTAATAATTTTTCAAATTTTATAAAAAAATTCTCTTTACATCTTCTTTTCTCCCAAATATTTTGCACAAAAACTGGTTCCAAAGGTACATCATCACTTTGCTCACTTGAAATCGTAAGTTCATAATCTTTTTCTAAATATTGCAAAGATGCATCATTTTTTTCATTTAAAATATCATTTAGCTCTTCTTCATTCGAAATTACTACACCTCCTTTTTCTAAAATATTATCAATTTCTGAATTACTAAATTACAAACTCTAAAAAACATCATAACATATTCTAACAATAACCAATGGCATCCTACATTACTAAAATCTATACCACAAGAAAATCTTAAAAATTGCATTCAAAACAACATTACATTATCAGATTTGCTTAAAAATTCAATAATTACACAATTTATTTTCAAAAACAAACTATATTTCTCATTTACAATACCTATTATTTCAAAACAACAATATAATGTATATAAACTACATTCAATTCCTTCATTTTATAAATTCAATACAATCTCTAGTATATTTACATACATAAAATATAAAACACAATATATTGCTATCAGTATAAACAATCAAACATATTTTCATATAAGTAACTTTTCTTTATGTCATAACACAATATGTGGAAAACTTTGCCTTAACACGCCTGATATTAAATTAACAATAAAAAATTTCATATGGGAAATTGCTTTATTTTTTAACAAACAAACACACACTTGCACATTATATTTACAATTAGACAAAAATGTAATGTAATTAGACAGAATGTAACGACTGTAAAATTATTTTATATAATAGTGTGCATAAAGCAAACGAATGTATGGAGTGTACGCTTAATATTTTAGAAACAGAAAGAGAAAAAGTTGAAGAATTTAAAGATGTTCGACTATATTACGACCCTAGATATTCTGATAAACCAACAAATTACGACTCTGACACAATTATTTACGTATACGATTACATTTTTTTATTAATAAACAAAAAAAATATAATAAATAATAAAAAAAATAACAATAAGTTATATAATTAATTTTATTCTTTTAGATAAAATGAATGCGATTACAACTTTAGAAAATCTTGCTGTTCAATTCTCATTTTCTTACCCCATATACACAATACCAGACGCGAAGATTTCTGCAAATATTGAAACTTTGTCTATTGAACAAGATAAAAATTACATCGAAATAAACATTGAAAAATTACAAAATAAAAAAGAAAATTAGCGGAAATAATGTTAATAAGACTAAAACAAAAATATGATTTTAATGAAAGAAAAAAAGCAATAGATACTTGGAGTAATAAAATCTAATTAATTAAATGGAGCAATTCTTGTGAAAGATGTTACAGAAGATATCATGTAGCGAAAAATTGCCTAAATTACAAAAAAATAATAAAAATTATAAAAATTAAGACAAATTTTTTTTCTCTCGCTATAAAATAAATAAATAAACAAATAAAATATGTGCATGCTATCTTCTAAACATTTAGTTATATATAATAATAATTAATTATTTTATATCTATCTTTAAAATTGTGTGTGTGTAAAAAAACAAAAAAAAACAAAAAAAACAAAAAAACAAAAATAATAAACAAACAAAATTATAAAAAAATAACTAAAAAAAAATTTCTATAAACGTATGTTTTACGCTTAACTTTAATACAATTGTAATAAGATAGTAATAAAATGTAACAACAAGATAATAAGTAATAATAATAAGTTAAGAATAATTTGTAACAACAAAATAACAAATAATAGTTAATAATAACAAGATAATAATAAATTGTAATAATTAACAACAAGTTATAATAATAATAACAAATTGGAATAACAAATTGTAATAACTATAAATAATTAACAACAACATGAAAACTATAATATTAAATTGAAAAAACATATGACTAAGAGGATGTGAACACGTGCGATCTAAAAGCTGAGTCAACGCAAGTGTTTCTCTAACAATGGTTTCTCAAATGCTTGGCAAAAGGTATCAATGCTTAAAATACACAGGGAAATTTGGGTATAAAAAGAGCCCGACTATTCTCTTCAGAATAGTAACAACTAAATATTGTGACTTTCATATTATAGTTTTTTTCTAGTTTAATTTTTTATTCTGTATTCTTTAATTTTATGACTCATCAAATTATTTTTTCTAAAAAATGTTTTACGTATATAACCTCAAAATACTTATTGTAAGCATCGTGTTTCAAATTTTATAATATTGAAAACTGTTAATCAAATATATTTTTAACAATTGAAAAAACAGTTTTAATAATTAAAGATTATATAAAATTTATTGAATTTATATGTGCCCTGACGCGGTGAAAGGGACCTTACGTTCCAAAAAATTAATTTTGAGTTATTGATACCATTCTATCCAGATTTTTTCAATCGATATAATGGCATTAATAACTAAAAATTAATTTTTGAGGGCGTAAGGTCCCTTTTACCGCGTCAGGACACATATATAAATTTTTTTCATATAACATTGAAATATTTCAAACAGATATTAATATTAAATATAAATTTAAAATATGTTTCATACAAAGAAATATATTGAAAAGTTGAAAATTATATGTTATGTACATTAAACAATTTGTTAGTAATTGGTATGGATTGGAAATAATAAAATTGATTTAAAAAAGAAAGATGGTATTTATGTGTTATCTACTTCTTCTGGAAAATCTTTATGTTATTTTTTTGAAAATGGATTAACAGATTATGGGACATCTGTCATCGTTTCACCACTATTAGCTTTAATTGATGATAAGTTTAACAAATTAAGTGAACTAAATGTTAGTTATTTCAAATGAAATTTATTTCGTTGAATTTAAGATTGATAATGAAATTGTTATATCATGTCAGGATTGTGTGATATTTCAATTAAGTTTTTTATTTTTTTTCCAATAGAAATTTAAATTCGTAAAAACAAAATTTCTCATTGCTATATGTTATACAAGAAAATTGTATTTTGTACTCATAGTAATAAATTATGTCAGAAATAACAACTTTAGTTTATAAATATAAAAATGTTAACCTGTATACTTACACAACACTGAAAAGTGCTTGAAATTTAAAATTATCTGCCAACAACATTCGAAATATTTAATTACGAGGTTTTTTACAGTTGAATTAATTTTTTATAAATAGATATTTTTTTAATGTTTGACGCGAATGTTGACTGAACATTACATAGAGATTTAAAATTTTTTCAAAATTCAAACAATGTTAAATCAACATTTACATTAAGCATTTAATAATATTACAAATTTCAAAAAGTACTATAACTTTAAAGAGTCTCGCAATTGAAGATTCTTAATATTACTGGTGAAATAATTTCAATTTTTAGAAATTTTTCGGTACTATGAGGGTAATTTGTATATTACTAATATATTATTTATATTAAATATATTATATAATAATTTTAATAATCAAAATTTAAAATGTTTAAAATTTATAATATATATATATATATATATATATATATTAATATTGAACTAATTTAATTTAATTTTTTTTATTTTAGTTCTTGTGTTATAAATTTTTGACAAATAATACGGATGATAATAACACTTTCAAAGAAATGTTATTAAATAAAATGATTGATTTCATTTTTATAACTCCTGAGAAATTAATTCAAAACGAGTATATTTTAAATTTAATGCGTGAAGCACATAGTAAAAAGCTTTTAAGTAAAATTATTATTGACGAAGCTTATTGCAATATAGAATGGGGTTATGACCTTCGACAATCGTATTTACAATTGAAACATTCAAAAAACATTTTTTCAAAAATACAAATTTGTTTGTTTACAGCAACTTTACCAAGTACAGAGATTGTATTTTTAAAAAATTTATTAAAACTTGAAAATTGTGAAATGTACATTACCGGTTAAAATTAAGATATTACTTGCAAAAGTAGCATTAAAAACATGACATTCTTTAAATATTGATAACTTCGTTAAATATTTGAGTAATTATATACTGGTAAGTGGTCGATCAGGTAGAGACAATGATTTTAGTACATGTTTGTTATTTAACAATCCAACTGAATTTCATAAAAAAATTTTAACAATTATTGATAATAATAAATATACTGTAATTGTTAAAGAAATATATTTAAAGAAAATTATAAAAATGATTGAATATTCTTTAAACTGTACGACATGTCGTTTTGCAGTTCTAATAAATTATTTAAAAGAGCAGAATGTAAATGACAATAATAATTTTAAATGCAATAATTGTGATATTTGCTTAAATCATCAAAAATTTATTTGAAATTAAAGATTGTGCACAGAATGTGTATTCTACCATTGAAGACATGAATAACAATCATTTATTGTTAACAAAGAATAATATTGTTCATTTTTTCAAAGGAATTGTTTCAACTCAAATTATTTCATCACACTTATATAAGAAAAATAATTTTAGATTATTATGTAGTTGGAAGGACAGTCAAATCAAAAGATTAATAATTCATTTGTTAAGTGAAAAAATATTAAATGTGTATTACGAGAAAATACTATTATTACTTATATAGTACTTGATGAACTATATGATTTTACTTAAGAAAGAAATGTAAGGTTTGAAAATACTTTATAAGTTGTTTTTTAAAAAATTATTTAATATTTTCATTTCTACACAGCACCATAATTTTTTTTAAACTTGAAATTAGCTTGCTAGTAACATTCGAAATCTTCAGTTATGAGACTCTGCAGTTGAAGTAATTTTTTTATATTCATGGTTTTCCAATGTTTGACGCGAAAATTAATTCAATATTATATGAAGTTTTTAATTTTTTTAACAATCATATAATGTTCAATCAAGTTTTATATCAAACATTGAATAATATGTGGCAATTAAAAAATTAGTTCAACTTTAAAGAGCCTCGTAATTTAAAATTTCAAATATTACTAACAAGTTATTTTCAACTTTCATAAAACGTTTATTTCATTTAGTTCATTTAATGAACGTGATGTATCTTTAAAAAAAGAATTATTGATAATTTCCAAAAATTATAAAGGAGAAGAACTTTTTTTTCAAAGTAAAAAAATTAATCCATGGATTATTTTAATGAAATACCTAAAAATACTGAATCTACCATTATCTATAAGAGTGTTGTTCTTTCACAAAACACTTTATAATATAATATTTAAAAAAATAGCTGCATTTGCTTATAGCAATAGAGTACCATTATTGCTAATTTTTAATGTATTGAAATGGCACTATAAATCATCGTTCACAATTACTAATATAATGGCTATAAGGGAATTTTATTCATGTTGGAATTGCCAACATAATGGTTTTCAGGTTGGAAGTCAAGTAGAGACATTTAACATAATTTGTAATGAAAAACTTGATTTAAATTTCAATAAAAAATTAAATAATGATAATTAATGTGAACAATAAGTTGTAATAAATTTCAAAACTGTACATTTAAACTTTAACATTTTATTAAAAATATTAATTAACAAAACATAAATTAAATTAAACATTATTAAAATAAGAAATATTATTAAACAATGATAATATTTCACAAATGTATTATTAATGAAATATTATGAATTATAATTTTAATTAATTAATAGTATAAATGATTTAATAATTTTCATTAAAAATTTTGTAATAATGAAAAAAAAATTCATATATATTTTAAAAAAGTAATTCTCGACATTTTAAAAAAATTATGTAATAAATAAAAACATTTATCAATATTTGAATATAATTTTTAAAAATATTATAAAAATCATTATATTGTTTTAAGATTAATGTCATGTATATTTTTATATAATTAATAAATCATATAAAAAATTTAATATATATTTTTTTATTTTCTCAGATTTAATATTTATTAATTTTATAAATGTAAATATTTTATGTAATATTAAAATATTTATAAAAATTGTAATTTGATCTGATTAAATAAATAATTTTATACTGTTGTATAAATTTTTAAGGTTATGTAATATTATTACTGTCAAAGTAAATTCGTAAATATAAACAATTTATGTACAGAAATATTTAAAATTATTAAAAATAAATGTAATTAAAAAATTAAAATGAATATACAAAAAATGAAAAATAATTCGGAAAATGGTTCATGGAGGAAGGACTCATCACACCTTGGGTGGGGATAGTATCGCGTAGTTATTCTTTTCTGCATTAGATTCAGTAAATGGTTCAGGGATAAAGGACTCATCACAGCTTGGGTGGAGATAGTATCGCGTAGTTTTTCCTTCCTGCATTAGATTCGGTAAAAGGTTCATAGAGGAGGGACTCATCACAACTTGGGTGGGGATAATATCGATCGCGTACTTATTCCTTTCTGTATTAAATTTGGTAAATGGTTCAGGGAGTAAGGACTCATTACACCTTGCGTGGGGATAGTATCGCGTAGTTATTACTTTCTGCATTAGATTCGGTAAATGGTTCAGGGAGAAAGGACTCATCCCAGTTTGGGTGGGCATAGTATCGCGTACTTATTTCTTTTTGTATTAAATTCGGTATTTTTTTGTAGTCGGAAGTGGAAAATCTGCGTATTCAGATACCTGAGTAATGAGTTCCCAGGTTATGTGGGGATGACTTCTCTTGATCTGGTCGACCCACTAAAAACCACTCCCGTCTTATTCTAGGACATCTATTCCACTTGCGGAACTACCTATTGGTTTTACTTCGCAAGTGGACGTCCTCTCTCTGAGTCCTCCCTGTCCGTCGAGTTAAACAATTTTTTCCATTAACCACCAGGGGGGAGTCGCGAGAGTGGGAGAAGGAACTAAAACTATTTCCTCCTCCCCCTCTCGCAAGTTGCCCCTAGTGATTTCTCTAGCTTAACCTCTTCTTCCATCCAGATCTTTTTTCTTCAGTACCGTAGTAATGAAGAACTCGATGTGGCGCCAAGAGTCCGCGCTTCGGAGCATAATCGAGACCATGTTATCAGCGGTGAATTGAGTTTTCACCGCGTCAAACATGGTCTGTCTCAGCTCACTCCATTGCCCGCAGGAGAAGAGAGTGTGATCCGCGTCGTCAATTTCAGCGTCGCAATAGACACATTTTGCCTCTTCTCTGATTTTGAATCTGTGAAGCCACTGTCTAAAGCAGCCGTGAACAGTCATTGCTTGCGTAAGGTAGTAGCCAACCTCTCCGTGCTTTCTTTCTAACCATGTGGCGAGGTGGGGAATCAGGCGGTAAGTCCACCTTCCTTTGGATTCCCCATCCCATCTTGCCTGCCAACTATCGACGAGTCTGATTCTTGCCGCTTTGTGGATAGCCATCTTTAGACTACCTCTGCTCTCTTGTTCCCCCGAGACCGCTTGTTCTTTGTTGACTTGGAAGACTTCCTGTCTTTCTTTTGCCAACAAATATGTTGGCGGTGTACTCGCAAGAACCAGAGCAGCGCAATCAGACACCACCCTATAGGCTGAGATTACTCTCCGTGAACTCCCTGTTTGTACAGAAAGTAACCTATCCAAGATGCTGCGGGTCTTAAGGGCGTCGGCCCATGCAGGGGCAGCGTAAAGCTGCTTTGCTAGACCCACAGTCGCCACTGAGCGCCGCTTTTTTCCCCTGGGACCACCAATGTTGGGCATTAACCTAGATAGGTTACCCATACATTCGTAGGCCTTGAGCGCTGTGATATCCACATGTTGGGCAAAGTTTAACCTTTGGTCCAACGTCGCTCCCAGGTACTGAAGCTTTTTTCCTCATGAGACTTCAGTTCCACCTATTTTCACCTTAGGGGCTTCAAAAGCTCTCCGGACTGTAACGAGCAAAGCCTCGGTCTTCTCTAGGGCCATTTGCAGCCCATGACGAAATAACCAACGCTCTACTCGCCGCAGACTTTCATTGAGCTTTATCTGAAGAAATTTGGTTTCCCGTGGTCTACACACTAGAAGTACGTCATCTGCGAAGGCTTTCAGGGTAGTGTCTTCAGGCAGTTCCATTCTCAGGAGTTCGTCGTACATAACGTTCCATATGAATGGATCCACTTTTGACCCCTGTGGTGCCCGCAGGTCATTTCTTCCTTGAGATGGCACACATTGCTTTCGTACAAACTGGTTCTCCGATAGGCTATTTTCGCCTACCAGGATTCTCTGAAGTCTTTCTAGAACCATAGCCTCTAGAAGTTTTCCCATCGTATCCAACAGACAAATTGGTCTGAACGATGAGACTTTATCCAGAGGCTTATTGCCTTTCCGAAGGAGGACCAACTTTTGCACTTTCCAGTCGCTGGAGAACTCTCCAGCTTTTAAACATGCATTAAAGACGTTGAGAAGCAACTCCGGGTACACTGCGATCACCTCTTTAAGGATCTCGCTCGGTATTTCATCATTGCCTGGTGCTTTGCCGTTCTTCAACGTCCTTGCCGCCTTTATAAGTTCTTCCAGCTTGAAGAGTTCCTCCATCTGTACTACGCAAGTATAATTCTCCTTTGGGGCTCGGTTCCACATAGGGAAATAGCGCTTTTATGATCTTTTGAACCCATATTTGACCCAAATTTAACAATAAAGTTTTAAGTAATTTTAACACCAAAATAAAAAAATGCGTAAAGATTCTTGATTATTTTTCCTAAAAACTTTAGGATTTTTATTATAAACTTAACAAAGTTTACATTTGAAGACTTGAAAAACTGAGACAAAATATACTTTGTAACCAATTTCTTTTAAATTCAACCTTAATACATTTACATTTTTAACAATATTTTTAACAATTTGAGCGTTTTATTAAATATAATAATTATATTTTTACATTCTTAAACACTTATAAACAATTTTTTAAACAACTTATTTAGTATCTTCTTATTAGGTTCATATTTAAAGCAAAACATTTTTGATAACGCAGACTTTCAGGAAAAATAACATAATACATAAATAAATATCAATATATAATTTATATTCGAATTTTAAGAAGCACATTCAGTCTTTCAAGTTTGTGAGACTAGTAAAAACTAAAAGCTATATTAATTTACAATACTGATTAATTAAACTTAGTTTTTGCTAGTTCTGTATCGATAGCCTCTGACTCTTTAGGAATTCTTCTTTTCTCTTTCAATAGCTTCTCTAATTTTTCTTCATTTTTTCTTTTTTCCTAACGTTTTCTTTCTTTGTCTACAGTATCTTTTTTTCTGCTACTAATGCATCCATCCATAGATAATTGTAATAAGCATTTTAAATCTAAACATTTAGTTACATCTACAAATGCTTCCACAAACATGTTTCTCGTTATTGTCCCAATAACGCAAAGAGACATCCATCTGCTGTTTTTAAGAAACTATCGAAACTATCCCAATTTTTAAGACTTTTTACAAGAATATCATGAAACTGTGGGACTAAACCAAAAACAATGTTGTATGAGATTTATATATGGGATATATTATAAATAAGACGTTCAATGTCAATCGCAACAGAGCTCTGTGCATAATTCTATGATCTCAATTATAATGTGTAAGGTCTTAATATGTTCGTATTGAAATACTCTACCAATTACGATCTCGACTTTTTAAAATCCAAAATGGTGGACAAGTTACGAGACATTATATGACTGAAAAGTAGAAATTTAAAAAAATTTAAAAATACAAAATGGCGGACTATTTATTGTTTAAATGACCTAATTTACTCGAAACTTGTAACTCGGAGGGTTTTGGGGTCGCTGATTACAAATATAAACTCAATACTCAAAAATTAAAAATGGCGGACCAATATGGCAAAACTTATTACTGGTGGGTTTTTGGAGTCGCTGATTAGAAATATGAATTCAATATTCAAAAATACAAAATAGCAGATTTTTTGATTTTTGAATATGGTGTTCATATTTCTAATCAGCGACCCCAAGAACCTGCGAGTAACAAGTTTCGAGTAAATTGGGCCATTTGCACACAAAAAAGTCCTCCATAGTAGGCCCGCCATTATGTATTTTTTGTAAATTGTGTTCATATTTGTAATCTACCTGATAGGCAAAATTCGAAATGGAATCTAATAAATTTGATTTCTGTGTCTCTTGCGGCTTTGCAGAATGTTTTTTTTCCTTCGACATGTCTGGTGAGAGCTTTACTACCCATATTACATAAATCAATTTTAAAAAATTGCAGTAAGCAGCATAAGGATTATCTGCTACTAATGCAAAAAACTTAAATTGTACATTTGTAAGACACTCAGGTTTAAATGTTGTTTTTTTAATTGGCCATAATTATCACAATCTTAAAATAAAAAATTATCTTTTAAAAATGGAATAGATATAAATTTTCATATCAAATTTATATTAATGTCAAATTTATATATACATGCTTTATAACATGTATAAATTTATTAAATATTTTGCGTATTAAAATTATACAAAATTTTTATAATGCACAGTAAGTACAGTGACATGAAAGTAAACGTAACCATAAAATTTTAACTGAAAAGCACAAGTATACGCACAAGTATACATAAAATGCAAAAGTACACGCAACACTGTATTAATGTACCACACAACTTTAGGTATAAATTATAACTATAAAAAATAATATATAACTGTATCTTACCACAAAATAAATGTACTAAACATAAAAATTGCAGCCATGATAAACATAATCGCGAACAACATGAAGTGTCAATAGAGAATTCGATTTGAAAAAATATATTGATTATTTTGATTATTCATTCTATAATAATATAATAATATATATTATATATATATTATATATGTATAATAATTCTATATTTTCCTGGTACTTTTGAATTTCCCTGACTTTTGAATTTTTAAATTTAGGTACCAGATTCGTAATTCGCGTTTCCAAAAACCCCCAGTAACAAATTTCCACTATACCCAATAAATTTGAAAAACGTGATAGCCATATTGGATCCGCTATTTTGAGTTTTGAAATTTCAATACAAAATTTGTAATTAGGGACTCCATAAACCACCGAGTATCAATTTTCCAGTATATGCAATAAATTTGAAAAAATTTGACCGACATATTTTAAAAGTCGTCAGTCAGCAATTAAAAGTAAATATTTATAAATTTTTTAAAATAATTTAACCGATTTTTTAAACCTTAACCAATTCTGGGGAGCAGGGGGCTTCCATTAACAAAAAATTTCTCGTATATATTATAGTTGTATTTTTTAAGAAGGGAAGTGTAAGACAGATAATTTTTTTGTCAAGTTTTGCCTTGTAAGTCAAAGCAGTCCTCAAAATTGAACATAAAATTTAAAGAAGCAGTAGGTCATATACAGTATAACAGTCAAGTTTTTACCTGTAAGTCAAAACCGTCCTTAAAATTGTAATGACGGACCTTTGGGAAAGGGCGCCCTTAGAAAAATCCTGATCCGGCGGTGGCGGCGGCGAAATGTTTTTATATAATAGGGAGAGATATACTCCAAGTCAATCAATTGATTGAATTGATTGACTTGGAGAATTGATGACTTCCTATGTATAATAAAAATGAAATTAAAAAGTAAAATAAGAAATTTTTTTACTTACACGCAGACATTTCTGCAGTACTGGTGTTAAAAATTGTACAAGTACTGCACTAGTACTAGTTTGCCAGTGTAGTCTTCGTGATACTGTCACAAAACTGTCATACTAGTCTTAAAGTGCAAAAGTGGCATAGTACAGAAATTTTATTAAAGACAGTACTGAACTATCAGTACTAGCAAGGCAGTACTGGTGCAATACTGTACTTGTTGTGAATACTGGTATTTGACAGAAACTTTTGCTTGGGACTGGAAATGCCTAAAAAATAACGTTTTTCAGGAATTATTCTTTAATTGAAGCAAAGGAGAACCTTTTATTTAAATAAATTTTTATTTAATTGATTAACTGACTAATATAAACTTTTACAGCTTATTATAAATTAATAAAATAAAGACAATGTCAGACTGAAACTGACTTTTTCTATCGAGCTGAAAGTAAAAGCAATTAAATTTCACATGTCTGAAAAATGAATCGTGACAATAAAAACTGATGCTTTCGATCCACGTGCAAATTCATGGTACTTGAAAATAAAGTGATAAACTCACGAGAGCAAATTATTGCATACCCATTGCATTATTCAAAGTGAGGATTATAATTTTATCCACGCCGACTTCGGCGTTTCTGACAGTCGTTATCACCGCGTCCAAGAGTTGAAAATGGTTTCATTGTCAGACAACTCGCTCTGTGAAACACGTTGGTTTGATGTCTCAGCTTAATTGGAGTGTTACATACTCCGTTTTCCCTCGCAGTCTTCTCCGTATATACTTCGCCAGGTCGAAAGCACGGTAGTTCGTATATGTATATATAGTCTTTGGAATTGTCACAAGTATGACGACACATTCGCGCCCAATAGGGTTGTATGTGCTGGGCATGGAAGCCCCATTCAATTTCAACCCCTTCGGCAACTCGACACCGTGCCATGTCGCTAGACTAATTTTTATGCGATGCATCAGCATTGATGCGACACTATATATGTATATATATATATATTTAGTCAATTCTTACTGTTAAATCTTTTTTTTATTATTTTTAACAAAAAACCACCGTCTGTACTAATTTTAACCACAAAGTATCTTTCTTCTTTTTAATCACTGGATATAAAAATGTTATATAGCACGTTAAGCATCCATTATGAAAAGCGACTAATTGCGAATTTGCGCTTCACACTCTCTTCAATTGGTGGATTGTGGATTACGTGACAAACACTGATTCTGACTAATTAGTATTTGTCATCTCCTCTACATTTTGTTTATTAAGGATTTTTTATTTTTTTATAAAATATTTTTGCAGTTCATTCATCCTAGAAAATACTCTCTAAATTTGAATTAATAAAAACTAGCAAAATATCCTCACTCGCTAACTCTCGTTCGGTTGTATATAAACTTCTTTGTTTTTATATATTTGAGTTTCGTAAATATATTCTGGCCTTGAATATTTTAATTTATAGTGTCAAATAAATATTTATTTACACCAAATACGAATTACTAAAGTAAAAAATGCAATAATGAAATATAATATCAATTAATTATTAATTAAATATCCTAAAAAATTTAATTGATTCAAATAAAAATTAATTGACTAAATTAAATGGTTTATTTGTTTAAACCAAGTAAATATTTATTAGATATATGTACTTTATTTTATCGTATCAAATAAATAGTTATTTGTACCGAATACGAAGTATTTAAGTCAAATAAACATAATAATTAGATGTCATAAATATTGCTTTAAATCAATTATGAAAATTATTTGATTTAATAATACATTGTTTTTAATTAAAATAAATATTTATTTGCATAAATAAAATAATTTTTTGAAAGAACTATATATTTAATTGCATCAAATATTCAACTATTCATCTCTCTAAATCTGAATTAGTAGGTTTCTACTAATGAAATTTTGCGGATTCGTTTACCAATTTGAATTAGTAACATTTTTACTAACTGCTGGTAAAAAACTATTTTTTTACTGTTTTAAATTAGTAAGCCAACTTACTATTGAATCAGTAGTTGTCTACTATCAATTAGTAAACAACTGCTTATTTAAATTGGTAAACGTATCCGCAGTATTCCATTAGAAGAATAACTTAATCATTCAGATTTAAAGACATCATAATTAATTATTTTAATTGAGACTAATATCCTTTCAATTGCACAAAATAATTAAGTTTAAAATATATAAATATTCATATTTTAAAATATTTCAATTTGAAACCTTATCAAAATTCTTCTCAGGAATTTTATTAAGAAATTTTTAAAGATTTGAATTATTTTGTCGAATTTTAATAAAATTTTTATAAATAATTACTTTTTCTAAAGAATTCGCTTAAAATCATACTAAAAACAATTAAAATTCTGCGATGATTTTTATTATTGCTTCCTCATACTAAGGAAGTATTGTAATACCAAAATTTTTCAGGTTCGATTTTTTAACATATCTTTACGTTATTTGACCTCAGGAGTTCAAAAATGACATTTTTACAAAATGTCATTCCGTGTGTGTGTGTCAGTATGCATCACATTTTCATAAATATCTCCAAATTATAAAGAGCTTTTGGGCTGAATTTTTTTTTAAATTGTAAGTCTCATCTGCGGACATAAAATGAGAGTACTTTGAGATAGATTAATAAAGTTTAACTATTTATTTTTTTGATTTTTAATTTTTCAAAAAAACGTTTTTTGCCCATAAATTAAAAAAAATGTTAGGACACCTATAAATGTTTTTCTCTAATTTTTTAGAGTTTTTTTAGATGCATCTTTTGAGCCCAGAATGAACATTTTTCGTTCATATTCACCGGAGATATTAAACTTTTAAAAATCAAAAATTTTGGAAAATAAGACTTTTTTGAGAATTTTGTTGAAAAATGTAGAAATAACATTAAAACCATAGTTACCAACTTGTAGAGCATTAAAACCCTTCGATTGACCTATTTTAGAAGCTATTTCGATTAGAAATAAAGAAGTTATTGATATTCTTAAAAACAGAAATTGTGAATAAAAAATTTCACGTGAAAGTATTAAATAAAGAGAAAAAATATTACAGCACTTAAGAATAATTGTTCTAAATTTATACTTTATTGTTACTAACATCTCTATGAGGATGCAAAGTGTTCATGAAATAAACACAACAAGATTTACGAAAACGAATGAAATGAGTACCAAAATTATAACAAAAATTTATAACTTGGCAGCGGTTTTATAGAAATAATTGAATTCCTAAAACAAATTTAGTACTGAAAAAATATCTTAATTCATAAAAATATGTAATATTTATGAAATTAATTGAATTATTGAGAAGAAATTGACAAAAAATTATTATTGTTAATACTTTTTAACTATAATAATCGTCGTAATTATTAATTCATTCTGTGCAGTCTGTCTACACTGAAGTAAGTCATGATTATGCTTTTGTTTTTTTTAATGTTTTGATGGATAATATTATTTTTCTTTATTTTTTAACTTTTACTTTTTAAATTTAATAATAGGTATTTATTTTATTTAAAAATATTATTTTTACTTTTTTAAATAATACAAAACTATATTTATTAATCTAAAAAAATTGTAAATGTTATTTTACAACATTTCTCTTCTTTTTAGAAAAATTAGCATTTTGTAACAAACATTTTACGACTAGGTAATTAATCTTTCAATTTTATCTAAAAAAATTTTTAAAACAGTTCGAAAATAAAAATTAGAAAATATTTTGCCCATTTTCTACTTCTCTATGACAATTTATAAACAAAGTACAAGTTTTAAGTAGAAAAAAGTTATAAATCAAATTTTGTTTAAGAAATTTGATATTTATTTTGGAAAAAATATTTACATAATTTCTGTTTGTTAAAAACTACATTATCCAAATAAGAATTAAAAATAAATAAATAAAACAATTTTCGGTTACCACATTCTTCTAATAATATTTTGTTATTTTCAAATAATTTAAATACATTACGATTATTCTTATTTTGACTTCTGAGCAGAAATATTTTTATTTTATTATTTTTTTTGCTTGAGAAATTTATTAAACACTTGATGAGGGTTGTCGCGTATTTGTTGATGTAAAAGTTTCTGACTTTTTCAGTTTAAAAATGGATATTTTCCAGGTTTTTAAAATCACATTTTTTACCGCATTATAATACGAAATAATATACTGTTTGGTTGCCCTTTTGTGGGAAGACCCGCCACAACGGCAAGGTCTACTGAACATATCCAAAATGATACTCGAGTCTGGCAGCGGATAGGCATCCCACCCTGGTGCACCAACGCCGTCAAGAACGGCAGTAATGTCCGGCAAAGGATATGCATCCAGATCCAGCACACCCATGCAATCAAAGACAGCAGCAGCGCCTGGGAGAGGATAATCATTTGCTTCCCCCAGCACGTCAAAGACATCACCGATGCTCGGCAGTGGACAACCAGCAGCGGAGTTTCCAGGTTACTAAGTTACGTAGCAACCCTCTTGTTTGAAGTATTAGTGATCGAAAACTCAAGTTACAGGTGTAGAAAACAGAAATTTATGTTTATTAGTAGGAGTTTTTTGTAAAGTTAACAAAGCATTGACAAATTTTGTAAATTTTGATTGTTAACAAAATTTATTTTTCTTACGTAAACAATAAAATTGGCATAATTTTTTAATTAAATTTTGTTTTCTTTAAATATTTAAAATATGTTTTGTGGTTACATACGCCCTTACGAAAAAGTATGACATGTAATTAACATCATGAATGAGTGTTGTAATTTACGTGGCATTTTTTCGCGACGCCAAGAAAAAAAACACAATCGAGAATGTCAAATTGTTTTTAACTTGTCAGGTTATCTAACCAAATTATCAAAATTGATTCGGAGATATTGTAAACATGTTTCACCTTTATTAAATTATCAATCAAAAGTTCTAATTATAAGTAAAAATAAAATTTGTTTTCTATCGGACAGTATGATATGTATTAATATTATAGTTTTATTTTGTGTCCTTTAACCCCTTAAACCGCCTCTCAACAAAAAATTTGCATAGTTTTTCGAATTTTAAAGTAATCTTACACGCATAGAAAGATTGGTTAGTTGAAATAGGAACATAGCTAACAAGTTTGCTGTCATATCAAATAGGTTCGAACCTATTTGATATGACAGCAAACTGACTCAAAATACTGATGTTGGTTGACAAAACAAAGTGGTCCGCTGTCATCGCAAACTTCTTAGTTGTGATAGATAATTATTAAAGATTTGACAGCAAATATCAATTAAACTATATACATAATCCTGTTAAAGGTTTTTGTGCCTTGAAGTTTGTACATGATAATGTTTTGTTTGTGGCGTCGCGAAATAACGTCACGCAAATTACTGCAACTGTTCATGCCGTACATTACATGTCATATTTTTTCGTAAGGGCGTGTAGATACCTGTTTTCATTTGTTAAGGACATCCTGGAAAAATTGTCTCTAAAAAGTATTTTCCCGCCTGTTGTTTCACTTCTAAGTAGTTAGAAATGTCTTGTTCGGATTTATCAGGATAATTACGGTAATTCGTGCTGATAAAGAATATTCTTGAAATTTGCAAGTAATTTTTTAAATAAATATTGAAAAATGTAATTACAAATGTATTTTTGGCGAAAGTGGTATGCAATATGGCGGTGAGCACACAGACAAGTGGATCTATGTGTCAGTGGTCAAGGAGATGGCGCTAATTCTCGGTTGTGGCCGCGACTTGAACTACAAAAATGTCTTCAACCTCAAATTACTTGACTTTCAATCGTAAATAAAATAATTTCCACGCAAAACTATTGCAAAAACGGAGAACACTGCTCCTGAGTGAGTTTTCTTCTATCACCGAACCAAATATGAACCAGAAATATTTTATCCTTTCAAAATGAGACGTATGTTTCAACAATTTTTTCAATTATTGTTAACGAAAGTGAATTTAACATTCGGAAATTATTACTAATATTAAAGTGAAAGAAGTTATCAAACGTCCGAATCAATCTCACAAAATAATTCTTATTAAGCTCTTGAGTTTCATATGTTTCGACATCACAGCCATCCTGAATTCAGAAACCTGTTTTTTCAGAAAATATTTTTTTGAAATTAATTAATAATTTCAAAAAATATTTTCTGAAAAAGCAGGTTTCTGTTTTCAGGATGGCTGTTCTTCTTTCACTTTAATATTAAACATTGAAATTAACGATAATTCTGAGTCAGGTGTATAAAATAAAACAATAGTTTAACGTTTCGACAGCGCGGCTGCCCTCTTCAGAAACTATAATTTATTTAACAAAAGAAAAAATAATAATAAAATTAAAATACATTCTTAAAAAAATAATATTAATTATAAACTTATTTTTAAACAATTTTTTACCGAAAAATAAAACAAAATTTAAAAACGTTCCAAAAGAACGTCTTAGTCGTGGCGATTACAATTGGACACTGGCGAATAAAATGTGTATAGTTTTAGAAGTATAAGTAACTGACGTTAGGTGAATGACCGTGCCAGTTAACAAAATTCAGCAAATGTCAAGGTAGGTAAATCAAAATAGATTAAGAATATTTCATTTTATTTAAAAGTGATTATAGCAATTACTAAGATTTTGCACATCTTCCTTTTTATTAACAGGATTTTTTTGTAAATTAATGTGGATCATTTCTGATAATAAACGTTTATTGTAGTTTGCTTCTTTATCTAATATAAGAAAATTGTACCAATCAAATTTGTGTCTAAAAAATCATTGTGAGTAGCAATTCTATTAGAAATTGAATTTTTATGTTCTTTAATACGAACACCTACCATTCTTTTTTATTGGCCCACATAGCATGCAGATCAATTTTCACAATTAATTTTATAAACAATATTAGTGTTTTCAGATTTAAAATTTTTATCCTTGCCTTTTTTAACAAAATAATGATTCATGATCGGAACACAGCGTAGGAGTACTTTTGGAGACCTCGTGTAAAATATGACGTTTTTGTCAATAGAATATTGAGAATTAGATTCTATAAAAGAAATACGTTTTATTATATGCTTGTTTATAAATTCTAATGGATAATTATTTTTTAATAAAATATCTTTTAAATACTCTATATTTTTTGAGTGAAATTGCTTGTCAGAGAGTTTTATAGCTCTATCAATTAAGTTAAAAATAATAGCAATTTTTTGAGCCATAAGATGTTTAGAATGGTAATTAATGGTTCGTCCAGAAAATGTAGGTTTTTTATACTAATCAGTAATGAGCCGATTTCTTTCTTTACAATAATAAGAACACCCTAAAAATTAATAATATTATTGTTTTGTATTTAAAAAATAAACTGTAATCTTTCGTCATAGTTGTTAAAAATATTAATCATTTTGTCAATTTTATCTTTTTTATGCAAGTAATTATATCATCGACGTATTTATAGAAAAAAGTGGTTTAAAAGATAATTAAGCTTTACAATGAGTCTGAAGATCTTTCATGACAATATCAGCAAAAAGACCAGAAATTGATGATCCCATGGGCGTACCATAAATTTGCTAGTAGTATTTATCATTGAATTTAAAAAAGGTATTATCGAAAAGAAATTGACATATGTTAAATAATTCATCTAAATCAATATTAAAATTTTTAGATATTGTTCTATAACGTTTGATGATAGAATCACGTACATGTCCAGAACTAACATTAGTGAACAAAGATGAAACGTCAAGACTAATTAAAATATGGTCATCGGGAATAATAAAATGTTTAATTTTTTTAATAAAATCAAAACTGTTTCGTACATAAGATTTTTGTTTCATAATAGATTTATCAAGTATTTAGAATAATTGTTTGGATAAAAAGGACGTTGGAGAACCAATAGTTGACACGACAGGTCTAAAGGATTATCTTTTTTGTGGATTTTCGGTAATCCGTAAATCCGTGGAAGAGTTGTGTTAGTTAAGGTCAATTCGATATCATTATATTTTCTGTTTGAAAGTCCATTGTTATTTAAATGTTTTAAAAAATTAGAAGTATTAGTTCTTAATTTCTGTATTGGATTTCTATTAATAATTTTATATGTTTTTTATCTGACAGTAAAGTTTTAAGTTTTTTTGTATATTCCAATCTATCCAACTCAACCGTGACATTTCTCTTGTCCGCAGTAATAAAAATATAAGTTTTTTGTGTTTAACAAATAACTTTCTGTCATTTATCGTTTTAGCGAAAATTCTATCATTGACAATAATGTGACGTGATTTTTTAAGATTACAATTATAGTTTCGAAAATTAATAATCAATTTGTTTCTTATGTTATTCGAAATGTCATCATTTAAATTATAACAGATTGGCCACAGATTAAAATTTCTAGTGATGTTGATACAGTTGTAGGTAAATTTTATGATTTGCTTTATGGTATTTTAAACACTGAAGTAAGATTTGTTACCAGAGCCCTTTCTACTAATTCATATCCCAATTGGTATACAAAAGATATAATTAATGAAATTGAAATTAAAAATAATTGTAGGCGTAAATATAAGGTTTCTGGTAATAAATACTACCTTGATTCATATAAGAAAATTAGATCCGATGTTAAGAAAAAAATAAAAAATACAGTACAATACTTATGTGAAAAATATAGAAATTGAGGTAATTATAAAAATCCAAATTCAATCTGGTCATATGTCAACAACTGTAAAAAAATCTCGAGAATTCCTGCAAAAGTCTTGTATAATGATTTGGAACTGGATAATCCTATGGATATTGTAAATGCTTTTGCTGATTTGTTTTTAAGTTTGTACAAGCCTTCTTCTACGCATTGCCAATTTCTAGTTTTAGACAATATGATTATTTTGGTGATGGTTATTAAGTAGATGCTGAGACAGTTGCAGAAAAATTTAAATTGTAAAAAAATAAATTTACCTCTGAAATTGATAAAATTCCTTCGTTTTTCATTAGAAAGGGTTATCTTGCATTTATTGAACCGTTAAGTATAATTATTAATTTATCATTCAAAACTCTTTGTAATGACTTCTTATTGTATCCCGATGATACCAAATTGTTTAAAGCAGTAAATTGTATTAAGGATTGTGAAGAACTACAAAGTGAAATCAATAAGTTCAATGGTTGGTGTAAGGATAATTCTTTAGATGTTAACCCAAGTAAATGCAAGGTCATGACTTTCACGACAAGGAAGTGAGACATAGATTATGTTTATAAGGTTGACGGAATTCTTTTAGAAAAAGTTTATCTCATGAAAGATCTGGGAGTGCACTTTACACCTTCACTACAATTTAATACACACATTGATACCATAGTTCGAGAAGCAAACAGAACCATCGGTTTTATTTTCAGATCATGCAGTAAATTTAAAAATGTTAGCGCAATTAAATCTCTCTTTTATTCCTTTACGGAAAAATCTTTAAGCAGTCTGCTCACCCGAAACTTATGCGTCAGCGCCACCACTAAACTTGTTCATCTGCACTCCCAAACTGGGTGACCCACGTACCCAGTTGTCATTTTCTAAACTTTTTGGGAGGTTTGTCTATCGAAAACGGTAACGCTATGCACCCAGTGCCGAGCGATCAGACTTTTCATGCAGTGAGAAGCGAAATTTTGTGACAGTCGGAAGAGACTTCTCAAAGGTTTTTCCGTGTTGGTTAGATCCAAATTTAATTACTGCTCTCAAATTTGGAGAAATGATACAGCATATTTAACTGATGCTATTGATAAATGTCAAAATAAATTTCTAAAAAATTTCTAAAAAACCTCGAGGTTTACCCCGAGGGGTGAGCGGATTTACCCTGGAAAATTGTGATTTTGAAATTTGGTATATGTGTATTAAAAATTTTCCCTAAGTAAAACTAAAATATTAAAGGTGAAAGAATTTAATCAATTATCCGAATCAAATCTCTCGAAAATAAATTTCTTGAGTAAGCACTAGATTTCGTTATGAAAATACAATACTTTTCATATGTATCGACAGCACAGCCGTCCTAATACAGAAACCTGCTTTTTCTGAAAATTATTTTTTCGAAATTAATTAATAATTCACTTTCTTCAATTAAAACTAAAATAGATAAATCAAAAATTCTTGATGGGAATATTTTTATCTCATGAAAGGACTAAGTTATAAGAGTTTTACGAAAGCACTGTAAGTGGCTTTTTTGCACCACCTGGTGGGATGCAAAAGCCACCCTACGATTTTAGCAAAACATGTTACCAATTTAGATATTTTTATAGTTTTCCTTTATTTATATGACAAATAGCCTTATTTAAAAAATATTCAAATAATTATGAAAGAGTTTTTAGCAAGCAAAATTGAAAATTATAGTAAGTTTACCTGTTTTCGATTTGCAATATCAATTTTTCGTAGCTTTTTTAGAAGTTCTCTTTAAGTTTCACGACAATGGACTTTGAACTACTTTTTCTACGTGTTTAATTAATTTTATTAAATAAACACGACAAATTTTGTAAAATAAGAAGGTTAGTTTAAATAGAAAACAAGTGAATTTCACAAACTATTCAATGGTCTTTTTGCCCTGGTTTTTTTTACACCCAAGACCAGTTATTAAAAAAGCAAAAATAAATTTTTAATTCAGTTCAATTTCCAAAAATTAACACTGCATACGTTTTTGGTATACTTTTTTCTTTATGTACAAATATTCACTTTTATTATTCGTTCACTTAATCTGTTTGTAATATGTTTGAAAAGTTCACCAAAATGTTTTCAAAAAAGCAACAAAAAATTAAAATTACAATGAAAACAATATTCATCTAGGTACAATATTCAAACTAGATTCAAAAGTTGCGTATTACCTAATAGTATTTATATTCTAAATAGCTAATAAATCGGCTTAATAGTTTTTAAATAAAACTCAAATGGCTTTTTTACACAATGGATTTTTTACCCCACTCTACCCTATATCTCTAAGGAAAATGAATGAAATTTTCAGGGAATGCTTATTGTTTACAGACAATTTAAGAAACTTTTTTAGAAAATTTTTTTTTTGAATAAACAATTTTTTGAAAAGTGACATTTTTAAAAATAATAATGATTCGATTTCTACTTATTTCACAAGAATTTTCTCAAAAAACTCGTTGGAGGGTTTAAAACTTTAAGCAGATATTGAATTTTTTGTCCTTGCGCGCAACCATAAAAAGCGCATTTTCCGGCTATACTCTACATACAAGTAATATTCAAAATCACCTACAAATCGTAAATTTTAACCGAATTCAATTTTTCTTTTTGGAGTATGTCAGGCTATAAATTTGGAAGAATACTATGAATTTTTTTAATTTATATTTGTTTAAACAAATTATTATTATTATTGTTAATTACTAACTTTTTACATATTGTACCTGGAGAGGTGTATTTTTTTTATTTTGCAATTTACCGGACCTAACATAAATACCGATGCAAATTTAAAACATAATTATTATTGTTTAAGCAAGATTTAAACAAATTATTATTGTTAATTATTGTTAACTCCAGGTACAATATGTAAAAAGTTAGTAATTATCAATAATAATAATTTGTTCAAACAAATATAAATTAAAAAAATTCATAGTATTCTTACAAATTTATAGCCTGACATACACCAAAAAGAAAAATTGAATTCGGTTCAAATTTACGACTTGTAGGTGATTTTGAATATTACTTTGTATGTAGAGTATAGCCGGAAAATGCGCTTTTTATGGTTGCGCGCAAGGACAAAAAATTCAATATCTCTTAAAGTTTCAGACCCTCCATCGATTTTATTTGGAAAATACTCGTGAAATAAGTGGGAATCGAATTATTATTATTAAAAAAATTAAAATGGCACTTTTCAAAAAATTGTTTATTTAAAAATTATTTTTTTAATAATTTGTTTAAAAAAAAATTTCTTAAATTGTCTGTAAACAATAAGCATTCTCTAAAAATTTCATTAGATTTCATTCATTTTCCTTAGAGATATACCATTTTCAAAATTTAAAAAAAATTAAGAACCTCGTAAATCCAAAATTTTTTCAAAATGGAATTTAGGCTTCTTACTGGCATGTATTCCACTTCAAAATTTCGAAGTTTCAACAAAATCGAAGATCTAGGGTACAACTTTGATTTTTTAGAAATGGAGCTACCCATATATGAAACTAAAAAATCGTCATCTTTTTATTTTATATATTTAAAGTACATATCTTAAGTTTTATTTTGATACCAAAAAACAAGGAAAAAGGATATTTTTTAAACAAAATCAATGAAACATTTAACTTTTAAAATAAGGGTTAAATATATAGATGTGCGATCAGATAATTGATTAAAATAAATAAATATTATTATTCAAAATCAAAAGCATCTTATCCTGTCACTGGAAACACATTCCGTTAATATTTAACTCTAACTCACAATTTACAACATCATTCTCAAGAGAGGCAAAACCACCAAGATCAACGTTGATGCACAAAACGTTGAGGCAGAGAATTTCCAATAATAAATAACTTACCAATCACCAACAGCAAAACAACAGTTGAGTGGAGAACAACGCAATACCAATAAATAATTCGACAATAATTCTTTAAATTATTTATTTATTGAAACAATACACACACGCGTCGAGAACTAATATTTTCCAAATTCAAACACGCCGTACAACGAATTATAAATTTACAAACTGAAACGCCGGTAAACGAATGAACCTTACCATAGATTTAAACCACAACGTTCGATCTTGGGTTCGCTAGCAGACTTTTTGACCCGCTCAACAACCTCAGGAAGGGCCGTATGGCGATGTCTGCTCTTCCTATATGCCGACAAATGATCTGCTTCGAACCGGGCCACCATGTCTCTCCTATGTATACGAGAGCATCGAGGACAAGTCAACAATGTCTCCTCCCAGCGACCACAATTTCGGCAATAATCACCGGGGTTATAAGGGCACTTTTCTGCCTTATGCCCCCTTTCCCAGTAGTAAAAACATGCCCTCCTGGCGGATCCAAACAATCGTCGGTTGGAATTCGGTCTAAACCGCCAAAAAGGACCACCTTTAGATTCTTCCAACGTCTGAAGGAGCTCCTGCTCGGCTCTTCGGCTCTCTCGAAGCTGTCTTCTTTCCTCCTCTGACGACACAAAGACCACGACTGACTCCTCAGAGTCGGAACTGAAGATGGACTATCTAATGACACAGCCTCTCACTTTAGGAATGGCCCTCATTCCCGAAAAACCCGGAGAAGGCTGCACCTGAAGAGCTCTTAACTCCTGAATCTCCTCCGAGATCGCCGCCATTTCCAAAACTGGATCCACAATATTTTAGGCCGGTGGCAACTCCTGCCCCGGTTGTTCCACTACTGGTCTTACCAAAACTGAGGACTGGACAACCCCTGGAGGAACAAACTCCGGTTGCTGACGAGCCCTAGACTCGTCACAACCGGACCAACTCCGTCTCCTACCGACACAATATTTGTCAGCCACCAACTTGCGTCGGAAGCCAGTCATCAGCCAAATCTACAAGAGAATTTAAATTACACAAAATAAACCACTTTCAATTACTATTCCGAGGAGGAATATACCGTTTCAGCTCAGAAACATGGACTTTGGACACACGTCGCTTATCTTCGAAATTCAACTCATTAACCGTAGACGATAGCTTTTTAAAAATCTCAAACGGCCCCTTATACTTAGGCGCGAGTTCTGCCGAAAACCGTTGATTCGCGTTAGATAACTTGTGTGACCGCCAAAATACCCTATCACCGACATTAAAAGTCGCTTCGCTTTTATTCCGATTATAGTGTTCCGCTCGATTTTCTCTACTTTTGTCGATTAAACGAGCCACAAAATTCCTTAACGCGTACAACCTTTATAATCGATCACACCAAACTTCAGGATCAATTCGCTCAACCAATTTCTGACCTTCAACCACACGACGCAAACTTTTGACTGGTTGAGACTGTCGTCCATAATTTAAAAATGCAGACGACACCTTAGTCAAAGCCTGAACCGCAGCACAGTGGGGCAAAATGTAGTAAGAGGCGTCAAAATTCTGTACTAACGTCAATTTTTAATGAAAATGAATGCACTTTGGTGGCATGAAGCTTCAAGTATCACAGAATTTGAAACCTTGTCGCATTTCCAAAATTTAAAATGGCGTCCGTACTGTAAGAGCCTAAATCTCGTTATTTTCGTATTTTTAAAAAGTTATGAACATTGAAACTGAAACAACTTGCACAAATAAATTCTACAAATGTTGCTAAAGGTATATTTTGGGACAGAGGCCTATACTCGTTAGGAATCTGCATTGCAACTTTCAAAATTCAAAATGGCCCATCCAATATGGACGATCAAACGACAAAAATTCTTATAAATGCATATTAGAAGGATTTATTGTCAAGAAAGTCTATACTCTAAGGTTATTTTCGCCGCTGATTACGAATCTGAGGTCAGATTTTCAAAATTAAAAATATCCGATCCAATATGGTGGTCGAAATTATTAAAAATTAAGCAAATCATTCCGATACTCAGTATTCCATTAGTTTTCGAGTTGATTAAATTTCTTGATTAAATGATTACGAATCAGAAGTGAAACGTGCACATGTGAAACATTCACATATAACTCTTTCACTTGTATAGTGAAAACTGACATTTTGAAGCAGACAATCACAATAACAGCGACGGCACTTAAATTTACCTGTAGGAAAATCAACTCGTTCAAAAATGATAAATAAGATGTCGTTGGAATGGTAATTAATTATCTTTCAATCCATATATTTTAAATTTTTTGTTGATAGCTTATTCCATTGAGAAACTTTTGAGCTCTTGTGGACCTTGATTGGATTAAACATGAAAATTCTACACAACATTTAGTGAACGAAACTACTTTGCCATTTTTAGTACATTTGAAAAACAAAAGTTTTTAAATAATAAATTAAAATTATTTTTTTAAATGTTTTCGAGCCGTTTTACATTCTTCATCCCCCTCCTTGATGTTTTCAGTGTCTGTATTTTCGAATGAGATTTAAAATGTATTGCAGTTCAAAAGTTATTGAAATTTATTAAAAATTAAAATTAAGATAGTTTATTGCAATTACAGTAAAGTTTTTATTTTCCATCAACAAAACATGAATTTAAAAATTTTAAAACCGACTTTGGTTTCGGAATTAGAGACCCCAGAAACCCCTAGTAACCCTGTTGTGACAATTCAGCCACCACTTCCTGCAAAGGAGTATTCAGAATACCCAACTAAATTGCCGCTGAATCACGACAATTTAAAAGCCGAATAAATTTCCTTCTATAATTTTCGATTGTACTATTCGTCCACAAAATTCCTAATTTAACTCACTCTCTCCCTAGATTCCCAAAATAGTGTGATTATTCCTAAAAGGAACCCTTTCTAGCTTCACTTCTGGCAACAAAAAAAATAAAATAAAAAATAGAACCACAAGAAAAAGAAAGAAAAACATTTAAAATTGTCAAATCTCACAATATAATTAATAAGATATTAATTAAAATTATTTTTATTTCACAAGCCAACTCTCCAAATTATTGTGGTACAGTCCAATAATAATAAAGAAAAAAATAATAATTTAAGTTAAATTAAATTCTACACAACAATACACCAAAATTCTTACCACACAAATAAACACGTCGGCATCATTTTCTACACGTGATCAAAAAAAACAAAAATAGGGTTTTTTAATACTTTGAGTCCATTTTTCTCAAAATCTCGACGTGTTGGGAACTTTGGGAGGTCATATTCATGTTCAGTGATGAAAATCCTATGAGAAAATCATTGTCCGATCTTTGAATCATTTTTCGTGTCGACCAGTGTAATGATAAGGCATTATAACATGGGTAACGACAATGGTTGACGAATTAATAAAAATCTAATCAAAGATTTATTAACGTCCTTGAAACGAGCGAACAAACGAATTGAAACGTACTAAACCATTTTTTAATAACATCACGAAACAAGAACACAGGAAAACAGTTGTAAAATTAGAAATTTTACCGTAACCGACGATAATGAAAAATTACTTGACTGTTACACAGGCACACAAAAAAAAGTCGTGACTCAAAGGACACAACCCCCTACCCCTATGTTTTTGGGGTCGCTGATACCGAATATGACCATTTTCCCGCTACCACCCCCTCCCACCCAGTCACCGGGGTTGCAATTTCAGATATAAGAAAAAATCGAGTAGGATGTCTATTCCTATGTTTTTTGTGTCGCTGAATCCGAAAAAGTAATCTAAAAACAAAAACTTCCCTTACTTAACCCTTTAATACCTCCTAGGAGAGGGTTGGAATTTTAATTTTGACGAAAAGTTGAGTAGGGTATCTATTCCTATGTTCTTTGTGGCGCTGAATCCGAAAAAGTCGTCTGAAAAAAAAACATTCCTCCCGTAACCACCTTCAACCCCCTTAATACTCTCCGGGAGGGGGTTAGAATTTCAATTTTTACGAAAATTCGACCCACACTTAGAAAAAAAATTATTTAATTCAAACAAATTTTGTTTAAATCAAACTTAAAATATTTTTGCTATACAGTAAAATAAATTTAAGTTTAATTCAAACATATTTTCTGTTTCAGTTTAAGAGATTATGTATTGAAATCAAACATAAACAACGGCGTGGACCTGGTAGTTTTTAGTTTTTCCGGTTGAGCACCCAAAACAACATAGGATTAGGTACAATACTCGACTTTTCGTAAAAATTATAATTCCAACCCCCTCCCGTTGAGTGTTAAGGGGGTTGTAGGGGATTAAGGGAGATAAGGATTTATTTTTTTCGTGTTTTTTGGTTTTAGCGGTTTTACCTCCCAGGAGGTATTAAGGTGTTGTAAGGAGTTAAGGGAGGGAAGTATTTGTTTGTAGACGAGTTTTTCGGATTCAGCGCCACAGAAAACAGGAATAGACACCCTACTCAACTTTTCGTGAAAATTAAAATTCCAATCCCCTCCTAGGAAGTATTAAGGGAGTTTTAGGGGGTTAAGTGACGGAAGTATTGGTTTTTAGATGACTTTTTCAGATTCTGCATACCAAAAAACATAGGAATAGACTCCCTTCTAGGAGGTATTAAGAGGGTTAAGTGGAGGAGGTATTTGTTTTTAGATTACTTTTTCGGATTTAGCGACCCAAAAAACATAGGAATAGACATCTTACTCGACTTTTTCTTATATCTGAAATTGCAACCCCGTGACTTGGTAGGGTAGGGGATTGTGTCCTTTGGATCACGACTTTTTTGTGTGCCTGTGTTATTAATGAAAATATTTTAATACCGAAAAGTAAAATTCACTTAATACACGAAAACTGAATGACTCTACAGTTTAAAAGGACAAAACTTCGCGGTTCATTGTTCGGTCGTCAGAAATCTGTAACGATTTTTTTGAAAATTTACTCTTCAAGTCCCTGTTCGGGCGCCAGAAATCTGTAATGGTTGTAAGGAAAATTCAATGTGGAATTAGCTCGCCGGATCTGGGTTCGTGGTGTATAAAATAAAAGTTTAAAACACTACAAATTTAACATAAAACTCGCGGGAAAGACGACGATAGTACCGACGGAAACGGACGTGTTACGTTCAATATGGGAGAGTATTAACTCTCCCGTCGTTGCTGTTGTTGAATCCCTCGATGTTGGTACAAGTATTCTTTTACGTAATAATGTTTATTGCTAGACTTCTTTAGCTTTCTCGTTGCCTTCTTCGTCGTCTTCGGCGATGAGTAATACTCATTGAGGCGAATCGGAGTAAGACTCCTAACAGGGTAAAACCCGATGGCGTAATGCGAACTCTCGTTTCGCGATCGCTTCTTTTATACACGCGCTACGCGAACGAGTAACAAGTTATCGATCGGTTGCGTGGCGCTCGGCCACTCGACTCTATTTCGCGGTGGAAGAGACCTTGGCGCAAGAAGACTAGAGACAAGAGGAGTTACTCAGGTAGTGGGGGTGACTTGGTATATGAGATCAATGGAGATGTGGTAATTTTAAAATGTGGTTGGTGCATAAACGCAAAATAAGACACTGCGCATGTTGTGGAAAGATAAAAATAGCATTTTTAATCGTTTGATTGAGCAGTGTGCGCAGAAACTTAATTTAGTCTTTTGCACAAACTTCATTTTCAACTATCCACCTCCATTACTCTCACATTTTCGGCCATCGCTCTCTACAGGAATGTATCGAAGTTACTTCTCCTGTATCTAGTCTTCTTGCCTTGACGATGCGCGGCGCCTATATTTTTTGCGTTGATGTCACTAGCTTTTTTCAAAGATGTATAGGATTTTAATTTTAACTCTCATAGTTCCTGCTGAATGATTTTAGCATGAGAAATGACGGGATTTAACAATCCCAGAGGATGAAAAATGCGAGCAATATCAGAAGCTGTTGTCCGCATCGTGATCACATACTTTGTTGCTATAGAATTGACGGTGCAGACTATGACATCATTTTGAGAATCCCAATATATTTTTAGAGTTTTCAATAGGGGATCGTCTCTCCTGAGCAGATTCTTATTGATCGAGCAATCCGGTAGTCCTCGAAGCACAAATGGAGAGTTTGATCTCGGATGTCCATGATTTCTGGAAGAGAATCAGCACCAGTTAATAAATTATCTACATAAAGATCTTGCTTCAAAATCTTGGAAGCAAGCGGGAAATTTATCTTCTCGTCATCTGTCAATTGATGAAGACAACAAATTGCTAGATAAGGAGATGGAGATAGACCAAAAGTAACAGTCAGAAAGTAAGGATCCAGATCCAAAAAGCAATTGAACAGCTGCAGGTTTGTGAAATATACAATCCGCAAGTTGAAGGCGAATTGACTGAGGCATCTGAAACGACTCTCTATACTGATTGGTTTTATTTAAATAAAAATGTATAATTTCCTAATAATAATTTTATTATTTACAAAATAATTATATCCCTGTATAAATTTCATTATTTTTTGAAACAATTGAAATTTTTCCAAGAATGTTAGTTATATTTTTTAAAATAATTGAATTAGGGAGAAGAATTTAATTATTTTTAAAGATAATTTAAATTTTGACGAGAATTTAAAACAAATTTTGAAAATAGTTTTAAAAAACTGACTTTTGCGGGTTTCAAGCAAATTTACAAATGTTTACGATATTTGCGGATCTAATATGAGCCCTGCAATAGTCGAAAAGAGCAGAAACTTACCTATGTGCGCCTGTAGGCCCATCTCCGTTATCGCATGTAGGACACTTTGCTAGTTTCTTTTCCGAAGAGATAAATTTTTGTGGATTATACATTTTTATTCTACAATTTCCATTAAAATTCTTTAATGGAATGGGCAATAAATGTAAATATTCTATTGCATCATGAATACTTAATATTTTGGAAAAACATGAATATTCTCTAACGATTACCAGTCTCAATTTGAAGTATGTGATTTAAAATCCATGTGTAATTTTTACATTCATTGAAGTTGAACAAAATTCTTGTAAAAATCGTAGATTTTGAACATTTAATTTTAAAGATGAAAGAATAATTGTTTAAATTCTTTCACCTTTAAAATTAATACTACCGAATGATAAATTCACTTTCTTTAATTATATGTGCCTATGAATTTGAAAATAAGGCTTTACCATCTTCAAAAAACTCCCTACAGTATCATGAAATAATGCAGGGAGGTATAGTATAAATCAAGGAACTCAGAGAATCTTGGGGTGCATGTAGCTCAGTGGTAAGAGCATTATGCAAATGAAAACTAATAAATATTTTTAAAAAATAATAACTTTATTTCAAAAAATTTCCTAATTCTGTTACTTTTAAATGTGTAGATAGAAAATCTAACCACTTTTTTTAAATGGGCATAATCTATTCTCACATAGCGATCAGGAACTTGGCCATTCATACACGCTGATGCATACTTACTAATTGTGTTAAAATTTGCAAAAACGACTATTAATGCAATTAGTAATGCTGGTGCCATAGCAGAAACCTTTTTGTTTTGGTAACGGTGCTTCAGATCATATACATTTCATTAGAAAAAATTGAATGGTACTTGCATTGTGAGACTCACTCAGCATTGTACCAATGACGTAAATTCCATCATCAACTTCTACTGACATTACATATAATTCTATAGCTGCAGATTCAGAAACATTTACTTTCTTAACCATACGGCTTAGACCCCCTGTCCCGTTTACTATTAAACATCCTCCAGTTTTCTCACAATAGCTTTTATAAACTTTTAACTGGAAGTTAGACCAAGTAAACACGAAGAATGGATTTCAGCTTAAATGTCGAATAATGTTCTTGAGTTGTCCTACCTGCATCATTGCCAAAGCTTTAATTGGGTCTTAGTCAAGTGACAAGCTTTTAGCACCTTACAATACTTTTGTGGAATACAGAAATCCTGGTTTAGCATCTTCTTTATCCATTAACTCTTCAGCCTGATTTGCTCGATTAACCGAAGCACAAATGTTGTTATCGCACAATTTTTTGCCTAGTCTTGTCTCTCTGGGTTTCTTAAATATCTTTTTTTTCTTTTCCTCTATTTTTTTCGATATAAATTTTATGTGACTTTAAATTAAACCCACAAGAAATTTTATATTTTTCCCAAAAAATGTTTAATTGGTCTTGTCATTTTCCAGGTTTACAACACAGGCAAACACACTTTTCATCTCTACCGATTTTGTTAACTCTTTTCCTTTCGCTAAGTTCGACAATACTGTCAAATTCTGTCTTATTGAAGTGGATGTCGATAACAGTTTCTGTAGATTCGAGCTCATCATTGTTTGATTATCTCCATCTCTGCTTTTAATTTTATCGCACATGTAACTTTCGGGTTACGAAAAAGAGTATTACAAAATTATATAAACATTCTTGAAGATCATTTAAATATCTTAATATTAATTAAGGTTATGTCATTTAGTGGTCACGTGCCCCATATACTTTACTATAGAAAAATTTCACACTGAATAACATGACCTTAATGGAATTTTCTCGTGTTTTAAGTTTTGACTTATGTTTTGGACCTGTAGGTAAAAAAATAGGTCAAATTAGGCATAGATTTTGACGTATTGTTAGGCCGTTATTTATCCTCTTTTTGACCTATAGGTAAAAATAGGTCATTTTTGACATAATTATTCACGGCCCTTACTATAGGGAGACCTTAGAAATCCTGACTCTGCGGCGGCGAAATGTTTTTATATAATAACTAACGATTTCCCCCTAACTTATTCTTATATTTATTTTAATTTTCTATTTTTTTTCAAATCATGTTCTCTTAATATGAATGCATGGTAATAAGTTAGAGTAAATTATATCAGGCGATACTAAAAGAAAGCACTTAAAAAGAATTTTACTTTACGGACATGATTATCATTTTATGGTGCACTTAAAAAAATTATTCGGCTAGAGGCACGTGTTAATATTTCTCGATTTGCTTCAAACTTTCAGGAAATAATAAGAACCACCCTACTATATATATATATATATATATATATATATATTTATATTCTTATCTTAAGAATAGAATAAAATATATATATTCCTAATTTTAGAATACATTTTTCTTGGTGCGACGTCAAACAGGTTTAAGTAAGCACACAACCTTCGTGCTAATGTACACTGAGAAAAATAAACATAACTAGGTACGTTCCGGACAGGAATGGTCCCTGTCTAAAAAATTTTTCATTTAGACAGTGTTCTTTGCTTTCTAGACAGAAATCATTCCTGTCCAGAATGGACATTAATGTCTTAGACATGTTGTCTGACTTTTATAATTTCCACCAACAACAACTCTTTGATTATAAACGATTCCCATTACTCTCCTCTAAAATCTATTAAATCACCGTCTTGATCGACAAATCGCAGTTGCATATTATGTATTGTCTTTGTTGGTTATTTATATATGCTCCAGATATTATATTTCACTCAAGTCTCACTCAATTGACCTTTAGAATGGCTACAGGTAAGTCAAAAGTATGTGCTCTATGAGGTGCTAGAAGTTGTGATGTAAATCCCAACAAATTACCAATTGAGTGTTTAGGCTTAAAATCAATTGGAAAATTGGATTTAACTACATTGCGCAAAGTATTATTATTCGGTTTTATACTAATTACAGTTCCGATTTCTACATAATTTTGTAAATATGACTCAATATCTTTAATTTCATAACTTCCAGTTGAAATGTTAATTACTTGATTTCCAAAGTAAAACATGTTATTTCCTTTTTCTATATTGGGAATTGAATTAAAAGTCAACAGTTCAACAAGACCAAGTACATAACTTTTATTTGAATTCAGCTCTATTTGTGGGAAATATTCGGCTTCAAGAACTGAAGAATTTCCTTTTAACGTTAAAGTAAACGAATCACTCATGTCCCTGTCAGATTTTATACTGAAAGCTTACGGTTGTTATGGCAAGCATTAACATAACAACGGTTGCCATGGCAACGGCTATTACGACAAACATTAGCATAGAAACGGTTGCTAGGGCGACGTTGCCAAAAACTACGAACAGACACCGAAGTCTCGCTATAAGGGTTTTGGTACACTCAGATACATTAATGCTGTCCTTCCAAGTTGTCGGTAATTTGCAAAGTCGTATGATTTCTATCAAAATGTTTTTAGTTCATGACATATGAGAACATTCGTATATCACGAACTAAGAATATTTGATAGAAATGACACGACTTTTCAAAATTCCTTTAAACCGGAAGGACAGCATTAATGCATCTGAGTGTACTTAATGATTTTTAAATATTAAAATCAAAATCATTGTCAATGTTTTCTACCCACTCGAAGCCACCATACGGAAGTGACTAAATCATTGCCCATCCATACAAGTTGTTTGCGTCGAAGTATAAGATATAAGATGTTTTCTCATTCTCATCATATTTTTCCATGGACGGATTATCTGCTATAGCGTAACGAATAGTGCACTGACTAATCCCACCTCTTATTCCGCGTTCAATAAACATTACCATGTCGATGTCTGTGAGGAGTTCCAATTTTATTTTCGTATACTTTAGCATGGCATCCCATGTCAGTCCGGCGTTGTATAATAGTGTGTTGCATCTAGACCTTATGCTAATAAACACTGATCCCTGAAATTTTCAAAAATGTTCGCAAGCAACAAACTATCAGTATGCTTTACAAATACACATAATCGCAGAGATTTTTGCGACTGAATTCATTCCACACTTTTTACGCATGCGCGTAGTCATTGTCAGAGACATTTGAATCGTTTAATGTACTATAGAATTTATTTTTCTGTGGTAACTCTGTTTCATTGAGTTTTTCCCTTGAATCAATGTATGCATAAGGAAAAACTCCTTTTCTCGTTAACAATTTAATTTTATCGTCACTGAAAGTTGAAAATAATGAATTTACAATTTTGTATTCATCGAGATAGGATGCTAACTTGTCCAATGATGATGCCATGAATTTAAGTCAATCTATAAAACGAAATTTGATTCAACTACCCTTTATATTCTTTGTAAAACTGATATATTTTTCTTTATTAATAGAAAGAAGATCAACTTTACCGTCAAACTCGGTAGCAATAGCTTTGATGATAAAATGAGCATCGTAACAACTAAGGGTATGAAATATAACATATATGACCTGCGATTTATGATTATTTATATTACAATCTTGATGTGCAGGTCCTTGATACTTCCCTGTTAGATGACAATGGTCTCTCACTTTTATATCATCTTGAGAAAATTTCTTTTTACAAATATGACATGTACTAGCATATCTAAAATCAATCAGCTGTTGTAAACTTAATACTTTCATAGGCATAGGTACAGGATTCTGAAATTTAATGTCTAAATTGTCAGCCAAGTCTTTAGGCTCTTTTGAAAACCATTCAGCAGGATCTTCCTCATCTCGAGGAGATGTTTTGTATATAGACAAAGAGTCATCAAAGCCACATTTTACATAAAATCCAATACTGAGTGTTTTATGATTTTGAATCACGACAGTATTGGATTCTTCTTCAGATGTTTCTGCAGGAATTAAAAGAAAAACTTGCCCTCATAGGGTTGTAACTGTTAATGGTAACTGTTAACCTTTTAATAGAATGAAGTCTCCAATTAGAATCTTTTTCTTGGAATTGTTTAATTCTTTTTAAGGTTATATGTTTAACATTAATATTGTACCAGTCGTCTAACGAGATTGTTAAAAAAATTTCAGCTGTTTTCGCGATAAAGGTCTTAAGGTCATACATTTCCTCTTTGCCATCAAGCGAATATTTTATAAATTTACCCCCCAAAACAATATACACTTTTAACGGGCTATACCTGTTTTAAGCTTTTTGAATATTAATTTTAAAGAAAGCAAAGGCTTTATCAAGAAACTCATTAATGTCCTTGTAATCTAAATTTATAATAGAACTAGTTTGCAACCGACTCTCAAATGCTTTTTCAAAATCAACCCATTTTATTCTATCATTCAGCACTTGCTCACCTGCACCCCGTTTTGTTAACAAATCAAAATGGCAACGCAAATATTCTAATTTTTGACTTAAATTTAAGCAACTAGATATTTGGGATGAAGAGAAACCAGACCTGTGCAAAAATTTCATGAAAATGTTTTTTTTATATTTTTGGCTAAAAATAAACTATTCTACTATAATAAATACGATTAAAAGATTAATCCAATCTCTTTAATAATATAAAATTAAAACACTTAAAGTATAGAGGTGAATAAATAATTTTACTTGATAATTGTGAATTCTCTTTCAAACCTGCGATTGTTGAATTCACTTGCTTTTTCTGAATCTTTCTGTAATATTTGTCGATTCTTTTTAAAAATACATTGATCGCCGACCGCTGGTGTAAAAGTATTAATATGTTGTTCCGAGAAATCAAATAAATTTTTAGAATTAATTTTATGCTCTACAAAAAATTAAATTCAATTAGACCAATGCATTTAGAGAAACGATAGTGTTTAATTAGTCAAACAAAATACACGTATTTTTGAGATTATAATATTTGTTTATAATTAATTTCTTCCTGAATAATTTTTTTACACTTTAGACCATTTTTCTAGCCATTTTGGATTCAAAATTTCGTTTGTTTTAATTCTCAGAAAGAAATCAAATTCAACTACCTATCTCATAAACCGCTTAAATGTGACAAAATCTTAATATGAGTTTCTTTTAGATCAATGATAAATTTTTATCGTTGTCTATCTAGTCCTCAGTTAAGCTGTTTTTTTTAAAGAATATTCTAATTAACAGTTTTTCTTTATTCTTATTACGATTGTAATTTTAAACGATTTATTTCTATTCATAAAACAAAAATTGATAGATGTAAAATAGATATTGGCCAAGCTTTGAATATTAATGACATTGTATAATGGATCAAGCTTATTTTATAAAAAGATTTTAATCAGAATGAGTGTGCTGGGGTGCTCACTTTTTGATTAGAGTCGTTACTTTAATTATTTATCGCTTCTCGCTATCTCGCCCTCTCGAAGCATTATAATGTAAATATAACGTCGAGATTTCGTGAATATTTTATCTTCTATTTTAAATTTTGCTTCGTATCGAGATTTTCAAAATTGCAATTTCTGTACATGGACATATATACTTATTCATCTTCACAGAATGGGAATTTTTAATTATTCAAATATATCGCAAAAAATCTTTTTTCTTTCATAAAATAAAAAATAAAATTTTTTCACATTTCTTTAATCATTCATCCGAAAGGGTTGTTATTTTTTCTCTTTCACAAAAATTTAATGAATCCAGGGTTTTCTCTGTTTTTACGTGAAAATATTCTTGTACGAGCGTTTCCGTTTTCGAACACCTCCAGACGGAAAAAGGTACTAGTGAGAATTTAGCTCTTAAATAATTTTTTTCTTTTCTCTGTTTCTGTCTCTCTCTTTTCTTGTACCCGTCTCCTTTTCAGTAGTTTTGAGGAGTGCGAGAGGTAATTAGCAGGAAACGT
This sequence comes from Leptopilina myrica (nomen nudum), assembly GCA_032872475.1. Lineage (NCBI taxonomy): Eukaryota > Metazoa > Arthropoda > Insecta > Hymenoptera > Figitidae > Leptopilina > Leptopilina myrica (nomen nudum). Next base: position 38,618,235 of record CM065463.1, read on the forward strand.
AATTACGAGCATTTAATTAAAGCATGTCGTCGTCTTCCTTCTTCCACTTGGCACCCGAATTTCTGACGTTTTCGAGTAAACGATATTTTTTTAAACAAAAAGGTCACACTCCATTTTAATTGAAAACCGAGATTGGGGAAGTTTTTCTTTTTTTTGTAAAAGTATGATTGGCTAACAATTTTAAACCCGTTTCGCAAATACGTTTAAAAATAAAATTGTACTAAGAAAAGGAGAAAAATCGAGTCGCAATTTAAAATCCAGACGCGTGGTTTTTTTTTTGTTATTTCTTTTGCGCTGAAAATGAAAGAAATGGAAGTATATTTAATTACGTGATTTATGTTTCTAATATATTAAGATGAAAGGCATATCGTACTTGTGTGCAGACGAAGGAGAAGTTACATATTTCAGAAGTAATTTCTGCAATTTACGTTATCCGGTGTTGCCCGAGTTTCGCAGTTCCCCCCTTCATCCATGAAAACTATATATATATATACATTGTTTAGCATATTTGTCTGCATTCTAGTAGTTGTTAGTAGTCTACTTCGTTTCTAAGTCGTGCAAATAATTGCCCATTCCGTGAAAAAGATTTTACTTCATTAAGAAAATCACTACTGATAAGCAAAATTAATAGTTTGTCCCTTTCATTTTATTTTACATTTAAATAAATTTTAACTTCCTCGAAGAAAATTATACACAGTTGTTATTTTGTTTTTAAAAAAAAGTAAATATTTATTTAAAACGAATCAATAGTTAATATATATTTTTAATAGAAATTCGTTATCCGAAAGTTATTTTTACATATTTTCTTATTGTTTTTTTTAATTTCGCTACAATATTTCATAATTGAACAATAATTGACAAAAAAGCTTCGTTTACAATCGAAATGAAGAGGATAAAATATAAGGGCAATTTTACGTAAGATTTACCAATAACCGTTTAAATTAAGTTAAGCATATTTTTTTCTTAACCTTCCAAGAGAAATTTGAAACATGTATTTTTTAATTTTTGTTTAATTTTCGAAATTTTCGAGTGATGAATTTTAAAAATTTTTTATTTTTAAAAGTAGGCCTATTTTCAATAGCTTATAAGAGTTTAGAAAAAGTTGTCAATGAATGAAAGTTTTAGTTTTCATTTGACATTTAAGAATTGTAAAAATTTGTTTTTTAAATCAAATCAACTTTTTTAACAATTAACAAGAAAAATTCGTGACGTGTCAAGGCACATTTTATAGAATCCTGTAAGCGATATTTGTGTTATTTTTAGGCACGACACGAATTACAAATTGTATTTGTGTCGTACCTTGGCACAGCACGAATTTCAAAGCATTATTCCTGAAAGTCTCTGCCATTAATTAAAATTTCAAATTAACATAAAAAATTTAATTAAAACTTTATTTTAAAAAATTTTCAATCTATTATAATATCTCTAATAAACGGTTTACAATAATAAATTATAAAATTATATTTTCCAACTTTTTAATTATTATGTAAATTATTATACTAAATTATAATATAATATAAAAGTGTTCGATTGAATTTTCTAGAGTATTGTTTAATTTTTAAACAGAATAAAAAAAAAGTTTCTACAATTGAAAATGCTGAATATTTTTACATTAATTAAACCAGCATGCATCTTTTAATTGATGTATTTTTAAATTATTATAACTTTTTAATAATTGAATCTATGGACTTGTAAAACAATTGTAAAATTTTTTGTGTAATTCAAAATTATTTTGAATAATTGAGGAGTTTCATATGAGATTGAGGGGTCAACTCTCGGATTTTTTTCAAATTTCATTTTTCAATAGAGTTTGTTAGCCTATTTAATTATCCCAAATATTAAATAAAAATATTTAATATTTTGCTAGATATTTGCATTAACAAATTAATGCAATATTTTTTTAAAACTTGAATAACTTTTTTATTTTTACTTATAGAAAAAAGTTGTCTGAATGTTTTTTGTTTAGAATGAATCAAATTTTTTGAAAAAAAAATTAATTAAATAAAAATTAACTTTTTTAATAAATTTATTTAAAAAATAAATTTGTTTTTTAATATTTAAACCTGTTATCGGCCTTCAATCAAGCTGAAAAAAAAGATAAATATTGCTTACTATACTACAAAATAACATGCCAAATTTGGCGAACACGTTATTTTTTGTTTTTGAGAAAAAAAATTTCAAAAATTGAAGTGCAGGTAGCGAGCCGACTTAGCTGACGCAACAATGACTCCTGAGACGAAAATTTCCCAATGTCGCGTCAGCTAAGTCGGCTCGCTACCTGCACTTCAATGTTTGAAAATTTTTTTCTCCAAAACAAAAAATAACGTGTTCGCCAAATTTGGCATGTTATTTTGTAGTATAGTAAGCAATATTTATCTTTTTTTTCAGCTTGATTGAAGGCCGATAACAGGTTTAATTATTAAAAAACAAATTTATTTTTTAAATAAATTTATTAAAAAAGTTAATTTTTATTTAATTAATTTTTTTTCAAAAAATTTGATTCATTATAAACAAAAAACATTCAGACAACTTTTTTCTATAAGCAAAAATAAAGAAGTTTATAACGCAACAATGACGCCTGAGACGAAAATTTCCCATTGTCGCGTCAGCTAAGTGGGCTCGCTACCTGCACTTCAATTTTTGAAATTTTTTTTCTCAAAAACAAAAAATAACGTGTTCGCCAAATTTGGCATGTTATTTTGTAGTATAGTAAGCAATATTTATCTTTTTTTTCAGCTTGATTGAAGGCCGATAACATGTTTAAATATTAAAAAACAAATTTATTTTTTAAATAAATTTATTAAAAAAGTTAATTTTTATTTAATTAATTTTTTTTTCAAAAAATTTGATTCATTCTAAACAAAAAACATTTCGACAACTTTTTTCTATAAGTAAAAATAAAAAAGTTATTCAAGTTTAAAAAAAATATTGCATTAATTTGTTATTGCAAATATCTAGCAAAATATTAAATATTTTTAATTAATATTTGGGATAATTAAATAGGCTAACAAACTCTATTGAAAAATGAAATTTGAAAAAAATCCGAGAGTTGACCCCTCAATCTCATATGAAACTCCTCAATTATATTATTTATGTATTAACCTTATAAGGTTCTCAGACTATTTATTATAATTTTTTTAGAAAAACAAAAACTAATTAAATTCAATTATTGGTACATTTGAAAAATAAACATTTTTAAAATTTAGCGATTTTTAATATAATTTTTCGGACATAAAAATGTAATACAATTTGAGAATATAAACAATATATATATATATATATATATATATATCTCGAGTGATGAATTTTTTAATTTTTTGATTTTTAAAAGTAGACCGTTTTTCAATAGCTTATAAGAGTTTAGAAAAAGTTGTCAATGATCAAATGTGGCACACATAATTTTTTAAAAATTCAACGGATTCTCTCCAAGTTTATATCACAGTTTTTCGGATTGAATTACTGCCCGTGTGGAAAATGAAAATTGGTCCTAGCATGGTCCTACCTATTTTTCCCTGTTAATAGCTTGGACCTAAGTAGGCAGTGTAGTCCTATCTTGGGAGCCTAGTTAGGACCAGTTTGTGGGTCCATTTTTGGACCTAGAAAGGACCATCTCAGACAGTATTTTCTATTTCATTATAATTTCAATTACTTTATAATATTTGTTAAAGAAATAACCTAAATTTATAATAATAAGTATTAGTTTTAATTAATTATTATTTTTTTCAATTTTGGGGTCGCTAAATCCGAATTTCAAATCAGATTTTCAAAATTCAAAATGGTGGACCTAAAATGGCGACTATGAAGATTTAAAAATTTATCAAATACGCTTGAAACTCGTTACTTGAGGGTTTTCGGGGTCGCTGATTACGAATATGATGTCAGATTTACAAAATTAAAATGGTGAATCCAATATAGCGGATAATTTCAAGATTCATGCAATTTGATCGAATTTTAGGTCCGCCATTTTGGATATCAAAATCTGACATCGGATTCGTAATCAGCGACCCCAAAAACCCCCGAGTAACAAGTTTTTAACAAATCCGTTGGATTTTTTATTTTCTCGACCGCCATATTGGATCCGCCATTTTGAATTTTAAAAATCTGACATTAGATTCGTAATCAGAGACCCCGAAAACCCCCGAGTAACAAGTTTCAAGCAAATCTGATAAAATTTAAAATTTTTGAATTCGCCATTTTGGGTTCGCTATTTTGGATCCGCCATTTTAAATTTTTAAAAACTGACTTCAAATTCGAATTTTGCGACTCCAAAAACCTTAATTACAATGAAATCACATTTTTTAGAAACTTTTTTTTCTTGGACCACAAGCGTTTCTTAGCTGGACTGCGAAGGGGTTAATTAATTAGCAAAAATTTCCAAGTCCAAAAGACGAATATTTTTTTAGACCAACAAATTAATGTTAAAAATGATTGAGAACAATGAAAAACCTGTTTTTAACGAAAATGTACAGATATTTTTTTCTTGATATAGTATAAAAATATTAATTTTTGAATTTTTATATTTGGGGGATTTCGCGTCAAGTGATCAAGGGGTCTTTTGGTGCAATGTTTATTTCAATAATTTTTTACTCTTTAACAATTAAACATACAAATTTGACAAAGTACATTTTAGAAAGGTTTTTTCGTGCTCTTTCGATTGGAAATAAGCATTTTGAAAAACAAAATTTTTTGACCCAAAAGACCATTTATATTTCCTTTTAGGAAAAAACCTCAGCTTTCGTTTAAAAAAAAATGGGTCTTTCTCCCCCAAAAATTGAAATTAATTTTTAATTTTGATTTTTTTGGGTCAAAAATCTTGTTTTCAAAATGCTTATTTCCAATCGAAAGATCATGAAAATCCTTTCCAAAATGTACTTTGTAAAATTTGTATGTTTAATTGTTTAAGAGTAAAAAATTATTGAAATAAGCATTGTACTGAAAAACACAAAAATTTAACCCCCTTCCCCTCGGAAAATATTGGACTAGGTAAAAAAATATTTTCACGAAAAATTACTATCTATGAGTACTACAAAAGCCCCAAGTTTTGCTACGATTGGAGAAAAATTTTTCTCCACCTTGATCACTTGACATGAAATGCCCCATTTGAATATTATTTTATTATTATTGTTGTTGTTAAACTATTTTTTTTATTTATTATGGTGTATTAGTGTCAATAAATACTATATTGAATCATCAAAAGCAAGTCAACAAGTCACTGACAATAAAATTTTTGATCTCGACTAGTTTCATTAGCATAGTGGTTAGGGCGTTAGTCTCGTAGTCCGTAGGTCATAGGTTCGATTCCCGCGTGCGTTAGATTTTACTTGCTTCTTAGGTTTGCGTTTATTCCGATTTTTCTGCATTATATTTGTATAAGTATGAAATTTAAAGATTATATATACTGTAAAATAATTTAATTAACAAATTTCTAATTTTTTTATAATTTTGCTTCCTCGTGAGGAAGCTTTGTAGTCGTTTAATTTACAAAATTTTTAAAAATCCTTTTGACAAATTTTCTTCTATATGGGACTATGTTATATAAGACCCTGAACAATTGTCCGGATGTATGTATGTGTGTGTGTATGTGTGTGTGCGTGTGTGTGTGTGTGGATCCCCTTTTTTGTGAACACGATAACTCGAAGAGGTTTCAACGAATACGGCTGAAAATTGCTAGGAATATTTATCATAAAAATATCTCGAAATGGATTGATGGACATTAAAAAATCTATTAAAAATTTTTTTTTCTTTACTGTTTTCAAAAAAAAAAAATTTTTTTAATTGAATATTGAAGTTAATATACAATAAAATCTTCTTCTTTGCATTAAAACGAATCGATTGGTATATATAAAGTATAAATTGTATGAGAGTTTATAGAGATAATGACAATTAAAGCAAAAAAATTACCTTTTTTTATCAAAAATTTAGTTCTTTCATCAAAATTATAATCCAGTACAATAAGATTTTACTCATTTTTTTCAATAATCTTATCCGTTGCATTAAAACGGATCGATTGGTATATATAAAGTATATATTTTATTTGAATTTATAGAATTAAACATAATTAAAACCAAAAATTCGCACTTTTATTAGAAATTTATTTCCTTCTTAAAAATTATGTTACTTTATAATAAACTGTTAATCTAGACATAAAAACAAACTAAAAATCTTCATTTCATCAAGACGAATCGATTGATGTATAAAAAGAATATATTTTATTAGCATTAATAGAATTAAATAAAATGAAAAAATTCACTTTAAAGAAAAATTTTTGCTTATCGTAAAGAGGAAGCAAAATGTTCATGTAATGAACATCTTAATTCACAACTTGTTTAATGTATATATTAGAGGAATATATATTAATTTGTTTAAATTTGTTTAAATTAATAAATGTTGTTATTTATTAACTCTTGATACAAAGTATCTAGAAACTTGCAGTTATCCTAATTTTGCAATAAACTAATTTAAAAAGTATGAAATAGAGATATTTTATAATTTTAACAATTCAGCATTTGTTTAAACAAAAAATTTTGTTATTTATTAACTCTTGAGACAATAAAGCGTCTAGACACTTGTAGTCTTTTAAAATTTTGCAATTAACAAATCTAAGTATTTACTTATTTCAAAATTAGAAAAAACTACTTGTTTCTAGGTTGATTGTGTGAAAAGTTAGTAAATAACAATTATTTGTTTAAAGTTTTAAACAATTGCAGAATTAATAAATTAATAAATTAACTTTATTTTATAATATTTGTATAATTTTCTGATTTATGTCAAACAATAAATTGTTTAAAAAAATATGATTAGCAATTAATTTTATAAATATTAATTGAGAATAATATTTATCAATTTTTACATGTTTTTCCTGTATCAATTTTGACACTTTATTTTCCTAAAAATGGTACTAAGTCACAACTGGATCTCCTAGTTAGTACCAAGTTAGGACCAGCCTAGGATATATAAAAAGGGGTTGCCAAGTTAGGTCCAAGCTAGGGCCAATAATCATTTTAGGCATAGCATGGTGATTTCTACACGGGTGTTGAAATGCAACAATAATATTTATACTCACACAAATACACAACACAGACCTGGAAGGAATCGAAGGATGCACGAATTCTTAGTCTGATGTAAAGCCTTTTACAGTAAACACATTGAAAGTTTTTGAATACACAAGAAAATGTTAAAATGAGCAATTTTTTAATTCTTGTCATTTATTTATTTTATATATTTAAGAGTTAACTGTAACATTTTAATCACATTTATTCAGTTTTAATTTTATTTTTAAAAATCGACTTTAGCACCTTCTTAAATTTATTTGGGGTTTTGACTCGCACACGGAGAAAAAAATTAGTTACTTCAGCTAAGTTTTAGCTTCCTTAGCTAACCTTAATTGCATTAATAATGTTATTAATTATTAATTAATAAATTAAAAATTTATTAATTAAAAATAAATTTAAAAAATTAATTAAAAACCTTAATATGGATAGCAATTATTGTTAGCTATCACAGCTAATAATTAAGTCTCAAAGCTAATTTTTTTTCTACAACAGCTAATTATTAGCCTCCATACCTAAAAATTAGCTATCCTAATAATTTGTAATTCTCCATTCAATTGTTTGGTTATTGGAATAATAAAAAATTATGGTTTGCTGAAATAAAGTTTTTTTGTTAAATCAACTAAATTATTTTATTGGGTCTATACCAAATTGTAGGTGCAGGTACAAATAAATATTCAACCTAATATTTTTGTTAGAATAAGTAAATCGAATGTTTGGCTTTAGAATATCACTAACTTTCCACACAACGAAAAATCCTTATTTAGAAACGAGTAGATATGCAATTAGCTAAAGTGAGACAATCTTATGCATTTTGTTTGGAAACAAAAGAAATTCATGGTTAAAAAAGTTCTTATGTCATTCTTTCTTGATAGAGAGAGAGAAAAGACTAGCGTTAAATTGTTAGTTTTATTCGCGAATAACTTAGTGAATTAATGTATGAAAGGCAGAATGGAAAATTGGATATAATGCATAAAAGACGAAGTTTAAAATTGGTTAAATCGTATAAAAGTCAAAGATGGAAAATGGTTGCACTTTATAAAAGACAAAGTAAAAAATTTGTTAAATTAGATAAAAAGCGAAATTGGAAATTGGTTATGTTGGATAAAAGACAAAGATGAATCCTTTGACAATTGCAGTAACATCCTTTTGAACTACTAATATATTTCACAACTGTTGATCAACAACTAAAGAACAGTTTTTTAAAGACTATTAAAAAAATTGAAATGTCTATTTGGGAGAATAACAAATAAGATAAATCAAGCAAATATTGTATCAACAAAACTTAAAACACTTGACATCTTAATATCGGGTCGTTGACAATGATGTATAAGTAGAAAAAGTAGATTTAGATTTTGTGCTAAAAAATTTACTACATTTTGAGTTTAAAAAAAGAATTTGGTCTTAGAAATAAGCCAATGTTTAGTTTAATTGAAATGTTTGATTAACCGTATAGCAATGCAATTTTTAGTGGATTCATTCACAATACGGTTATTTCACACAAGACTTTTTCGAAATGTTTCTTTGTATTAAGAACTCATAATATTATAATGAATTATTATCATTTATAATTGTAATTATACATGAGATAATCGTTACTTTGGAAAATAATTATATTTTTACTCTTTAAATTTAAATTAGTAAAAATGTTTACTTATTTTAATTAATGAATGACTTTTTGCTTTTTAATTAGTGAATTTTACTAAAAAATTAAAAAAATTGTTGTTAGTTGATAAATTTGATTAATTCAAAAACAAAAGATTAGTCACTAATATAAATTAGTAACCATTTTTACTAATTCAAATTTAGAGAGAAAGATTTTAATTCTATTAAATAGAAAATTCTATAAAATGTTGAAATTTTTTTTATTATTGAAATTGACAAAAGAATAAACATACATGTTTTTTTGGGAGAAGAGAGAAAGGGAATGGAAAGAGACAGTGCAAGAGAGAAGGATAATTTAATTGCGCGATAAACAGAGTAGATTTATGCCTCAAAGTTCGAAGTTGGTTGTCGTGCCAAAAATGAAGGAGAACCGCAAGTTTTTTAATTCTGCTTTTAATTATGCACGAGGTCCCAAAACCGGTGTCTTGCCCCAGTAGTAAAACGGACGTCTCTTGTGTGTATAAAGTCTCTTCTGAAAAATGGCAAAAGACCGCAGACAGGAATGCAACGTTAAAGAAAAAAAAATTGAAATAACGTTTGCGTGTATAAGCTACTCGCGTTTATAAAACGATGTGATATTACGCAAGAATATACATCATAAAAACGCCACACGAATAAAGTGAAATTCTTTATTAACTCTTTTACCTTCTTAGCTCTGTGCGCACAATTTTTTCCCCTCAAGAATACGAAAATTATTAAGCACTACTTGAAATTTTATTAAAAATACTTTTTCAAAATTATTTTGTGAAAATAATTTTTTTGATTAGAAATTTTTCAAGAGAGAATAGAAGTAAAATGATGGAAAGTTTTTTTCTAGAATGGAAAAGTTAGAGAGGATTGCTTTTTTCTCCCCCTGTGTTAAAAAACGGAGTACTATAGTTGAAGGTGGTACAGATATATGTGTAAGGTCAAAGGGTCAATTCCGTTAAGTGCTGGTTGTATACGCGAATTTTACAAGAGTTCTTGCACAAATCCCTTCGATAATTGGACATCCAAGTCTATAAAGAACTTAAGGGAAGCAAATCAAAGCGCACCAAGCAGAAGGCGTATCCTCGATTGCGCCGCTTCTAAAATTATCCGGTTCGACATAGTGGGGTGTCGATTGTTTTTGTTCAAGCTCGGTAAGGTTTGTATTTGTTCGCTTACAACTTAGTCGCTGACGCAACGGGAGGGCAGAAGTAGTGAAGAGTGAGGAAGGGAGGTATGCGAGAACTTGGCTTTAATTACGGAAAGAGCATCAAACAATATAACGCGAGACTCAGTATATACGTATATATATAGGTGGAACTGCGTTCCTTTAGACCAAAACCTTACAGTCTACCGCCCCCTTAAAAACACTTGTAAAAAGGACGAGAAGAAAATAACTAAAGTTTGTTTCAAACAAATTGTTTTCAATTGTCGAATGCTAAATCTTTCTTTTCCTTTTCTATGTTAAGGAATATTTTGATAAACGTTTCTTTTCCAGCTTAGTATTTAACTGACACCGATTTAAATTATTTTGTTATAAACAACTTAATCAATTAAATATAATTAAATTAAGCAATGATGTATTGACAATATTTTGACCATTTTTATACAAACATATCGCATTTATTTTTAATGTTAAACATATAAAATGACAGATATTAGGGAAAAACTTGAAGTTCCATAAGTATTTATATTTATAACGAATCTGGCACGTCATTGTCAGGGGTTAACAGGTCTTACAGTTACATTTTTATGAAATTTGAGCACAAAGGCGTCAAATCGAGTTAATCTCTTCCTTATAAATTTTAATTAAATTTTCTACACTATAAACTCCAATTATGAGCCTTATAAAAACCCTTTAAGGAAGGCGTCTACCATATTTAACCCGCCATTTTAAAACTAGAAAACTTGATATGGAAATGTCGAATTAGTATATTTATTGTTAATAACTTTTTATATGGGACGTCTAAAAAGACGTAGGGGAGATCGGGGCGTAATAGATCATTTTTCACTTTTTGTTGCTTAACTTGGTCATTCTTGCTTTAATAAAAATTTCATTATATGGAAAACTAAGCCTAACATCTCAGCTTTCAATTTAAAAAAAGTACGCCCTAATATCACTTATACTTTTTTTCTAGAACAATATTTTTGAAGAAATGCAAGGTAAGACATCATGAAATATTATTTAATATTGACAATTTTGGTTTGTTTCACGTTTAGAAAAGTTTGAAGAATATGGTGTGTAAATTTTGTGAAAAAATATTAATATTTAACGAAGTAGTTACGAATTGACGTCAAAAATTCAATAAAATTTCTTAGGTTAAAAAATTACGTTTTTCTCAATTTACTTAAAAACGAAAAATTATATTAAAAAATTTTATTAGAAAAAAGTTTCGTCTTAAAATTCTGTACAAGAAACAATAATTTGAAATTAATAATATATTCTTTAACGTCCGAGTAGTTTAAACAATAATAAAATTAAACGAAAACATTCAGAAAAAGATTCTTTAATGTTACTCCAACGTTTCGAAATCCACGGATTTCCTCTTCAGGGAGTCTAATATGTACAACAAAAAACAATTTAAAACAAAAATGTTAGCTTACATTAAACAAAGTATTTCAGAAACATAAAAAATACAAAAATTAGAAATCAGAAATTTAACGCAAAATAATTAATATAATAATAACAATAATAATAACTATAATAATAAATATTAAAACAATAAGTAATAAAATATCAATACATTCTTACCAAATTAAAAACAGTCAGAAAATTAAAATTCGTCCGAGAATAAAAAACAAACACCCACACATTGGAGACATATAGAATAAAGTTAAAATAAAAGAAAAAATGTAAAAAATAAATAATAAATTAAAAGTCATACAACAAAGAAAATTAAATTATACAAAATTATGACAAAAAATGAAAATTAGTCAACTTACCAAAAAAAATAAATAATAATAAGATTTAACAAAATTATCCAAATCAGTGACTTTATTTAAACTATTGTCACCTTCCTTCTTAATAAAAACCATTTCAGCAAATAGACGTTTTCCAAGATTTTGTTCAGTATGTAAAATTTTTAATTCATCCCACTTTATAAAATGAGGAACACTATTATCATTATTGTTTTTCAAATGATTACTTATTACGTTATGATATTTAACATTTCTATCTAGATTACAAATGTGTTCCTGTCTACGAATATGTAATGGTCTCTTAGTCTGTCCTACATACGTTTTCCCGCAGTTACATTCAAATTTATAAACACAATTACATTGATTGTGTTTTTCAAGTTTATCCTTTCCAAGTTTTATGAAATTATCTAGTTTTGAATCTACACTAAAAACAGTTTTTATATTCAATTCTTTTAACAATCTCTTAATATTTTCTGATATTACTCCATAATATGGAAAAAGTACAATTTTTTCTTTAATTAGATTGCAATTATTATCATTGTTATTAACATTAGTATTAAGTGATTTTTTACTGTTAATTTCAACTATTCTTTTTTGAACATGCTTATTGACAAAATCATCAGGATAATTATTAAGTTTTAAGAAAGATTTAACTAAACTAATATTTTTTCCATGGAATTTTTTATCAGAAAGTATCAAGGCCTTGTCAACAAGGTTCTTAACTATGGCAATTTTGTTTTGTGTTGGATGGTTAGAAAAATAATTCAACAGTCTGCCAGAATAAGTATTTTTTCTATACCAATCTGTAGTAAGACTATTATTATCATTTCTTATAATATTTAAATTTAAAAAATTTATTTCATTGTTAGTTTCTATTTCGTAAGAAAATTGTAATCTCGGGTGAAAGGAATTGAAGGCATCAAGAACTATTCGAACTTTATTTTTTGGCACACACAAAAAAGTATCGTCTACATATCTTTTATAAAAAATTATTTTAAATCCTAGGTTTTTAATAACATTTTCTTCCAAATCTTGCATGACAATGTCAGCCAGTATTGGAGAAATGTTTGACCCCATAGGGGTGCCAAACTTTTGTCTGTAATATTTATTATCAAACTGAAAATACATTTTATTTCGAAAAACTAAATAAAATTAAAAATGCTCATTCTGTTATTTTCTGTTTCTTATTAAATTTTCTTATTATTATCTTAAATGTTTGTGTATTTTTGAGTGACATTGTGATTAACAGTATAGTGTTTAGATGTCAGTTTAAATTGTGCCTTCATGGTGACAAGTCCCGATATTGGGTTTAATAGTTTTTTTATTTTTTAATTTTTATCTGTTATATTGTTTGTATATTTATTATTTATTTATTTTTTTTTGTAAGTTGACTAATTTTCATTTTTTGTCATAATTTTGTATAATTTAATTTTCTTTGTTGTATGACTTTTAATTTATTATTTATTTTTTACATTTTTTCTTTTATTTTAACTTTATTCTATATGTCTTCAATGTGTGGGTGTTTGTTTTTTATTCTCGGACGAATTTTAATTTTCTGACTGTTTTTAATTTGGTAAGAATGTATTGACATTTTATTACTTATTGTTTTAATATTTATTATTATAGTTATTATTATTGTTATTATTATATTAATTATTTTACGTTAAATTTCTGATTTCTAATTTTTGTATTTTTTATGTTTCTGAAATACTTTGTTTAATGTAAGCTAACATTTTTGTTTTAAATTGTTTTTTGTTGTACATATTAGACTCCCTGAAGAGGAAATCTGTGGATTTCGAAACGTTGGAGTAACATTAAAGAATCTTTGTCTGAATGTTTTCGTTTAATTTTATTATAATTTGAAATTAATTTGGAACAACTTAAAAATTTTATTTCCAAGGGCCAACTGACTTGTTGTATGTTCACGCATGTGCCCTTTTAAGATACGGAGTCTTAATTAGCAATTTAATTTTTAACATGATTGATCAATTATTATTAATGTAATTAATAATTATAAAAATTTTACTCGAGCTCCAATGGATTTAATAATGGAAAGTATGAATATGACAATTTGATAAAGTGGTTTTCACTAAGTGGTACGAAATACGCGAATGGATTACTATAACGGTATAAGGAATCATTTTGATTCATCTGCATTACATAGAAGGATATCAAGATAGAGTGAATCGCTTAGCAATTGCCGATAATGCCATTGCCCGCGAGCCTTGTAAAATCTCTCGGTTTATAGAATCGGTTTACTCATTTCTCTCTCTCTCTCTCTCTCGCCCATTTTCTTCCCAATCCAGCATCAACTTCGGTGGATGGTCCACTGAATCTTTCCAGAACGCAAATCCTTTTCCTTGCTCGAGCGCGGGGGTAAGAAATGCAACCTCTCCTTGGGGAATTAATTGCGGCGTAAAACGCGGATTCAAATCCCGGTCTTCAAAGGAATAGAAGAAGAAGCAAAAGAAGAAGAAGAAGTTGCTCCTTTCTTCCCAGGGCCGAAAAGCTTTTCCCAAGATGGTTCTCATCTCAGATGCAATCAGTGTCGCAAATTGCTGGCAATCGCCTCTCTGAAATTAATTCCGGCTCATCCCCGCGGATTTATTATTCTCAAATAATACCTGTGTAATATTCCACAGCGAAAAGGACAAATTTCCTATTTTCCACTCGACATTATATTATATATACCCCGCGTGTAATGTTATTGACATGAAAGAAGAGATTATGTGACGAGATTTTTGCAATTTTATTTTAATACACTCAGCAAATTTTTTTCTTTTCATGTATAAAATTTAAATTTTAGTACTTGTAATATAATTATATCTATAATTTAATTATTATTATAATGTAATGCAATTGTAACTGTAATTGTAATTGAAATTCAATATGTATAATTAAAGCCACGATTAGAATATATTCATGAGATTATTTAAGAGTACAAGAGATAAATCAAATTAATTAATAATAAAATGACTGTTTAAACTCTCATGCTAATTTTATTAGAAAACCTACACGAAGTAATTACCGACAATCGGTTTTAAATTATCGACCCACATTTATTGATTATACACTCTCTAAATTTGAATTTTTTGAAAATAACTGATTTAGATGTAAAATTCAGTGACTAATTCAAAAAGTAATATTTTTACTGATAATTAGTTATATGTAATTGATTGTCAGTTAATAATAACTGATTATTCAATTTTTTTTTGGACTCATTTAATTAGTTATGTTTAGCTATTTTTCAGTTATTTTTGCTAAAAATTTGTTATTGTTTCTTATTCAGAATCAGAAAGTTAGTCACTGATTGCCAGATAAAATCATGATTTTTAACTGATTCAAATTAAGAGACCACTAAGGAAAATGTTTCATTCGATTAACTAAAGAATTAATTGATATTTATTATATAATTAAATTATGGAAATAAGAAAACCGAATTTTAGTGAATGTGTTTTGTTATCAGAACCAAAATATTTTGTTAGTAGAACCACAACGGGTTTTCGTTTCTACTAATATATTTGAAAAGATGTATAACAATCGGGAATTTAATTTGACTGGAAAAAATATTTGACAATTTGTAGTATTTTATGTGTGTATAGTATTTCAATTAAAGTATTGAAAATTAATCCTAAATTTCTACCAGTTTTTGCAGTTATATAGAGCCTATTTCCAACCAATTGTATTGCAAGTAGAACCCACTTTACGAATGCTAAAATCTAAAATAAGACCTACTAATTTAACATGTAGTAAAAATGTTTACTAATTTAAATTAGTGACTGACTTTTTGCTTCTGAATTAGTAAATTTCCGTTTGGAAAAAAATTTCCGACTTTTCCTGATCGAATTAAACCATAGTAATTTTTAGGTTTTCCTTTGTCGTTGCGACACTCTGTTAATTAAATGTATTAGTAGAAACTAAAACGCGTTTTTGATTGCCACATGAGAATCTACATTGCACATTTTCTTTTATATTACTTATAAGAAACCTTTTTCATTTTTTGAAAAATATTTTTATATTAAATCTTACATCAAATCCTATGTAACATATATTTTTATTTTTCAAGTATAATTTTTCTATATCTCTATTGAAGATTTCCACATGGGGTTTTACCTAGAATTTTACATTGAGTTTTATATGATATCTTAGGGGAGTGCTGTTAGGGTTGGACAGGTGTTAGGGTTGAGCCATCGCGTTTATTTTGTGTTATCACACTAGCGCCATCTGTTTTTGCACTTAAATTCTTGCTACTAATGCCAGTCAACTTTTCACATTAGTTTCAGTCAAGTATACGAACGTTTACTTTTGTTTTTTGCAAGTCATTGTTATACGCTCAACAGAAACTTTTTTGTGGTGTCAAAAAAAGAGATGTAAATGTAGAAGAAATATGCCAAAGACAATGTAAATTTATTGAAATTGTTTATTAAGATGTTATACAAAAATGTGAAAAGAAATTTGGGGTTTTGTGTGACGCGTTTGTGTTCTGTGTGGTATGTCGCAAAACGACGCGTGAGTTAGCGTTGAGCCAGGCGGTGTCGTCAGGGTTGAGCCGCCCAAAATATTGCAATTACGAAGCGTACTTGCAACAGAAATTCATTTTTTGACTTAAGGAGGTGTCAAAAACTTTATTTCTAACGAAAAAAGAGGGAAAAAATTTTGTCGATAATCTTTTTTTATTGTTTTAATTTAAAAATTTTTTATTTCATTCTTAAGAAATAAAATATCTAATCTTATGCAAAAATGCACAATATGGGATTTGATTTTAATTTCATGGTTCCTTTCCTCATTTTCAAGTGTCATTCTATTATTTGAAGGACATTTTTAACCATTTACCTAAATATTTCATTGATTTTCTACAGTGGCTCAACCCTTACACCCATGTTCAACCCTTACAACATTTTTTTTTAAATTGCTTATAACTTTGAAACTTTTGGCCGAATTTTTTTGCAATGTACAGCAAAAACATTGCATTTGAGTTGATCTTTCCAACAATATGCGCGAAAACGTAAAATTCGCACTGCAGATGAAGTTATGAAGAAAATTCAAAACTATGTCCAACCCTGACAGCACTCCCCTACATAGGCTCTTATATAAGGTTATACATAGAATTCTATAAAAGATTTTACATCACATATTTCATATACAATATATATATATATATATATAAGATTCTATGTAAATTTACATGTGAAGATTTTCAATAGGGAAACTAATTAAAACTCTAGAACTAATTCACCCATTTTTGCCCAGTAATGTATCCATCATATTTTGAATTATCTTTTTAAAATTCTTTCTATTTAAAAAGTCGAGATATAAAGGACCCCGAAAACCTTTAAATAATAAATAGGCAAATTTGTAAGTTTAATGCTTTCTTTTTTCATGAAACAATGAATATAACAGTAGAAGCTCATATTCTTTCTTAAATACATATATACTTTCTATGAATAGTATGGAAGTTAACGATTTTTCTGTATATTTTTATAATGTACGAGAAGAAATTGTAATGAGTTAAAATTGTTTAAAAGTTAAATTCAACACGGAGAGAAAATTTATTACATATATTATCATATATATTTTGTAAAAGTTTTTACAGTTTAGGGAAAAAGTGCACCAAACCGAAATTTTGGTATCAAAAATACTAAACAGTGGAAGAAATAATTAGAAATTTAGTTAAGTTAGATTAAAATTCTTGATATTATTATACTAAATTTCATATTATTCCTTTCACTGTTTAGTATTTTTGATACGAAAATTTCGCCTTGTCGCATTTTTTCCCTAAATTGAGAAGCACTTTAACAAAATTTAATATAATTTTCTTTCCGTGAATATATATGCCCTTCAAAAATGTGGGTGTTTAGTATCGAAAAAATATGACATGTAATGTACGGCATGAACAGTTGCAGTAATTTGCGTGACGTTATTTCGCGACGCCACAAACAAAACATTATCACACTGAAAAAAATAATAATGTTAATTTTGACATACAAGTATGGTTAGGATGTATAGCTGAAACAGCAATACCGTATTGCTGTTCTTAAAATACAGTATTTGTGTTCTCCGCATACATATTATTGTCTCTCAAATACATATTGCTGTTCTACACTGCGTATGGCTAAAACAGCAATACTGTATGGCAGTATCATATCTACCAATATAATATGTCAGAATTGGCTATATTTATGGCAGTACCATAAATATATTTTTTTCAGTGCATGTACAAACTTCAAGGCACAAAAACTTTTAACAGGATTATGTATATAGTTTAATTGATATTTGCTGTCAAATCTTTAATAATTATCTATCACAACTAAGACGTTTGCGATGACAGCGGACCACTTTGTTTTGTCAACCAACATCAGTATTTTGAGTCAGTTTGCTGTCATATCAAATAGGTTCGAACCTATTTGATATGACAGCAAACTTGTTAGCTATGTTCCTATTTCAACTAACCAATCTTTCTATGCGTGTAAGATTACTTTAAAATTCGAAAAACTATGCAAATTTTTTGTTGAGAGGCGGTTTAAGGGGTTAAAGGACACAAAATAAAACTATAATATTAATACATATCATACTGTCCGTTAGAAAACAAATTTTATTTTTACTTCTAATTAGAACTTTTGATTGATAATTTAATAAAGGTGAAACAAGTTAATAATATCTCCTAATCAATTTTGATAATTTGGTTAGATAACCTGAGAAGTTAAAAACAATTTGACATTCTCGATTGTGTTTTTTTTCTTGGCGTCGCGAAAAAACGCCACGTAAATTACAACACTCATTCATGTTGTAAATTACATGTCATACTTTTTCGTAAGGGTTAGCCATGACAGTGTCAGGTTTTAGAAATCTATGTATTATTTTGTGAGGTATTGTTAATTTATATTTCACGATCTGAAACTCCTGGTGAAACCCTTCTTGCAGGACGCTGTCATAATAAGAATTAACGATAACTCAATGCAAATATAATTTCTGTACAGATTTAATAATTTAGTTCAGAAAATTCGAACTTTATTACAATTAAATCTTCATTTTCATCTACGATTTCTTTCAAATTTATAAATAATTTATATCCATTAATTAAAATTCAATTTAAACGTTGCACAAATATTTCTTATAATATGCTTTTACATTACTGTTATTTTCATAATAAACTTTCTTGTCTATACAAAAAAAATATAATTATACACTATTATTTTCGTTACATGTGTAAAATGAAATTTATTCAATCAAAATAACAACTTATTTAGTTAAATAACAATTAAAAAAATTAACGGTATGTATAATATTAAAGTTTAGTAAAATATACAAGCATGGAATATTTATATCTAGAAATTATTGAAATATTAAGAATTGCATGCGCCTTTGATGATAACTAAACAATTTATTTAAGCAGTTTGAAATTCTATCGAAGACTGTTTGCTGTTATAGGAAACAAATTACGAGAATACCAAGACTTGGAAATTCGAGTCTAAACGTAAAGTAAGTAAAATGTTATCCTACTCCATCCAGGCAAAGAGCCGGAGGGTAATGGAGTATAGTGGCTCGTTTTATTTGATCTTTGGGTTTCAGTCTCGTTTCTTTTCCTAGTCTTTTCTCCCAGTGGCATTTCTACGATGCGACTTATAAAAATAGAAGACACATTGATGCCACACAGCACTCGTATGGGATTAATGAAAAATTCATTTCCATTCAAAGTCCTAAGGAACGAATTCAGGTGTCATTGATTCTACTTTGTTGTTATTCTCATCCTCAAATTGTTGAAAAGAAAAAAATACTGTTATTATTTACTTTAACCTCATTTTTGATTAAATGCAATAAAATCAATAATTAATAAGTCCAATTAGGAAAAAATGTAAAACAAGTATTTCTTTTTTTTGTACCCTTTCATTTTCGTCACCAATTTTAAACAGTTACACGAATAATTAAATTTTAAAATCCTTTTTCAAATTTTAGGATGAAAATTTTTGTTTACCCTGAGATATTTCTTAACGACGCGAAAAATATAAAATTGCTTGCGGAACGCGTTAAAGCAAGTTAAAACAAGCATTCTTTAGGAGTTGCCCTGTTGTGTACCAGTACTTGAAAGGTCGTAAAGGCGCTCTAAGTTGTACTGGAGGTGCCATAAACTCCCGGACGATGTTCCTTGTATATACATGAGAATTTTTGTGCAACCATTCAAGGAATCACATTATTTTCAAGAGGAGGAAAGTTACTGAAAAAGAAGAAAAATTAAAAATAAGTGGACTTATCGTCTACTTTAAAAATTTCTCTACTTTTTAGACTCCTCACTTTTAAAGTAAAAAGTTCTATATACTATATAATATAGATACTGTATATATAAAAGAGATGATAAAGGCTAATATAGAAATAAATTTATTTACTCACATAAAGAAAAAAAAGTTTGACTGACTTTTTCTCTCTTGTGAAAGAGAAAGAGAGAGAGAGAGAGAGAAAGAAAGGAGGAAAAATCGATGGTTTAAAAGTGCAAACAGTTGGTCGTTGAAAAAGTTTGGCCGTTCAATTTAAGCTAGGTACCTAAAGCACGTACCTTGATATCTCTCAGTGTCCCCGCAAGTAATTTTCAACTGCGACACGAAATCAGGATCCATGCAAACGGCTCTCTTTCGGGCACGAAAGCTTACTCTCTCTTTCGCATTCTCTCTCTGTATATACATACACTATGTGTTGGTTAGAAATCTCGACTTTCGCGTGGGAGTTACCTCTCAAGAGTGCGGCAAAGTGGATGCGGGAAAAAGCTATAGGTCGCCGGAAAAGAGGAAAAGTAGCGAGACGTTGCCTCGTGTGCCATTCAAACTTTTGCATCAGAAAATTCTTTGCAGACACGAAATATCTGTAATAAACTTATAAACTTTTCGGCGCAGTTCCAACCGCACCTACCATGGCACACTAAATAACTAGTTACTCTTAAATCGATGTAAAGCTTTTCGTAAATTTCATTTTCTCTGCAATCCTTTTTTTCTATAGGTGACATTTTTAGACCACGTTTATTTCGAATTAACCTTTTGTGATAAACTATTCTCGGTAAATCTGAAAACATAATAATCTTTGCGCTACCAAAGAATTTACTGTACGTGAAGTACCGAAGGTCACGCTGGCTGACTCAAACGTTTTTCGTTTACGTTTCGTTTTGCAAAGATTTAAAAGCATTGAAATTTTCCACTTTAATTCTTGCAGGCCAACAAATAATTTATTTTGATTATTACACAGGCACACAAAAGAAAAGTTGACTGTTTTTTGAACTAGACATACATATCTTATAGTATTTTTGCCCGCTGAAAACGAATCTGAAGTCAAAAAATGGCTCCATCACCCTTTGTTTTTTATTAAATCGAAAAAACTACCCCTAAAATGTAAAAATTCAAAATTATAATATATTAAAAGTAAAAACCCACATTGGTTTTCAAAACAACAAAATAAATTTATGTACTTCTCTTCAAACATTTCAAAAGCAATATCAAAATTACTTTATCATTTACTGTGTTTTTATATTGAAAAAACTACCCCTAATATGTAAAAATTCAAAAAGTATAATTAAAAAAACGAAAAACCACATCGTTTTTCAAAATAGAACAAAAAATGTATGTAATTCTCTTTCAACAACTTAAAAGCAATGTAAAAATTACTCCATCCCCCTCTGTTTTTTATTTTTTAAAAACCTTCCCTTAAATTTACAAAATAAAAGTTTAAAGTAAAGAAATAAAAAATACATTGTTTTTCAAAACAGAACAAGAAATTTGTGTATTTCTTTTTAATAACTCAAAAGCATTAGCAAAATTGCTCCATCACCCTCTGTTTTTTCAAATTAAAATAACTACCCGTAATATGTAAAAATCAAAATGTATAATAAAAAAAATAAAAAAACACAACAAATTGGTTTAAATTGTATTGAGAATTAAAACATCATAATTTGTTTTTGTTAAATTTAAATTTAACATCATAATTTAAACCAATTTGTTGTGATTTTTTTTTTTTTATACATTTTGATTTTTACATATTAGGGGTAGTTATTTCAATTTGAAAAAACGAAGAGTGATGGTGCAATTTTGCTAATGCTTTTGAGTTGTTAAAAAAAATACATAAATTTCTTGTTCTGCTTGAAAAACAATGTATTTTTTCATTTTTTTTTACTTTAAACTTTTATTTTGTAAATTTATAGGTTGATTTTTTAATTTAAAAAAACAGAGGGTGATGGAGCAATTTTGCTAATGCTTTTGAGTTGTTAAAAAGAAATACATAAGGGTCAATCTCTAGACAGTGACAAATTCAAAATTGAAATTTTATAAAAAAAAAGTTGAAAAATCACTTTTATTATTAATCCTGTGGCAAAAGGGGGATCTTAATAAACCTATAAAATACGTGGTTACAATCTTTATTAACATTATTATTAAAAATTAATGTTTTTTATTCAGAATTTTTGTTGAAAATTTATCGCAACTAAAATATTTTAAAAATTGATGGAAATTACATAAAATTCGTTACTCGGGGGTTTTCGTGGTCGCTGATTACGAATCCGATATCAGTTTTTAAAAATCCAAAATGGCGCATTCAATATGGCGGACACTTTTTTGAAAAATTCATCGGATTTGCTTGAAACTCGTTACTCAGGGGTTTTCGGTGTCGCTAATTACGAATCCGATATCAGTTTTCCAAAATCCAAAATGTCGGATCCAATATGGTGGACACTTTTAAGAAATAATTGGGATAATTTTAAAGTAGATACTCGTGTATTTTTAGGGTTGCTAATTTCAAAAATAAATTTTATTATGTTTGTATCCCCTAATGGTGGGGAATTTCGTGCGGTGGACAAAACTAATTCAATTCTAGGAAAAAATACCTCTCAAATATTTTACTTTATTCTTGATGAATCCGCCATTTTGGATTTTTAAAAACTGATATCGGATTCGTAATCAGCGACCCCAAAAAACTCAGAGAAACAAGTTTTAACCAAATCCGATGAATGTTTCAAAAATGTGTCCACCAGATTGGATCCGCCATTTTGGATTTTGGAAAACTGATATCGGATTCGTAATTAGCGAGACCGAAAACCCCTGAGTAACGAGTTTCAAGCAAATACGATAAATTTTTCAAAAAAGTGGCCGCCATATTGGACCCGCCATTTTGGATTTTCAAAAACTGACATCGGATTCGTAATCAGCGACCCCGAAAACCTCCGAGTAACGAGTTTCAAACGAATCCCATGATTAATAAAGTCTGCAATTTAGGTACTGTATAATGGAAATATACCATCGGTAACGGAGGGGAGTTTTCTTTTATAAGACAGCTTTGAAATATGTTCATTGTGTTGCAAAAAAATCAATTTTATAAATAAATTAATAACATCTTTAGTTTTCTTTTTTTTTAAATAAAACAATGTGAATAAAATTATTAACATTTATTATTATTTACTTTCAAAAAACTAAATTTATTGCGGTAACGGAGGGGAGTTTTTATTATGTCGATGAACACTGACACACTAAAAGTCCTTTTAAAACTGACTATTTTCTTTTTATTTCATCATTTTATGTAATGACCATAACTATACTGACACTACAAAGAGTTTTGATTTATTTATTTTAATGTTGTCGTTTTTTTCTATATTTTATAATTATATTTGTGAGTGGTAACGGAGGGGAGTTTTATTTCTGCACAAAACGAATTTAATTCTAAGAAAAAATACCTCACAAATATTTTACTTTACTTTTGATGAATCAATTACAAATAGAATAATAAGTAGATTTTACCCGGCAAAATTTTTTTTAATATTGCAAAATTAATATAATACCTCTTTTATAAATGAAACTTTCTTTATGAACAGTAACGGAGGGGAGTTTTTATACTATATAAACATGTGTATCTCTAAATATTTCAAATTTTTTATTTATTTTTCATAGGATCCGATTAAATCATGATGAATGCTATTATTAGGAGGTAAAAGTTTTGAAAAATTATATTATTATTTATTTAAAAAAATCTAATGTACGGGTCATTTGTCCCGATTGTGAGAATGACCCATAAATTTCTTGTTCTGTTTTGAAAAACATTGTGGATTTTCATTTTTTTTGCTTTAAACTTTTATTTGGAGAATTTAAGGGTAGGTTTTTTAAAAAAATAAAAAACAGAGGGGGATGGAGTAATTTTTACATGGCTTTTAAGTTGTTGAAAGGGAAGTACATAAATTTTTTGTTCTATTTTGAAAAACAATGTGGTTTTTCATTTTTTGCTTCCTCATAAAGGAAGCCCTATAGTGATGTCGATTTCCGAATTTTTTAAAATCAATTATTTTTACAAATTTTTAAGTGTAGTATATATAATTCGTCGAGAGGAACAAATGTCCGGATGTATGTGTGTGTGTATGTCACCAATTCTTGTGGACAAATTTTCTCTTGCACATCTTGATGGATTTTGATAAGATTTTGTAGGTGTATTACGGTCATGAATACCAAGAATCAGACAGAAGGATTTTCAAAAATATATAAAAAAAAATTTTTTTCAACATTTTTTAAATTTTTTGGTTTTTTGAAATAACTTTTTTCTATATTAAAATTTTTAATAATTCTTGTCAAAATTGCATTCCTGACATGAGAACGAATCGATTCATGTATATAAAGTATATATTTTATCAAAATTTATAGAATTAATAAATATTTTAATTTTTCACAAAAAATTAAAATTTTGTATTTTTTGACATTTTATCATAACACTTTAAAATAATTATTCTATAATAAAAAATTGAATAATTAATATTTATTCAGGGTACTTTACCCGGTTTATTAATTATATTTAATAAACTATTATAATTATTTAACTTTTAAAATTATATATAATAATATATATTGAGGAAGCTAAATGGTCATGTAATGAACAACTTGTTTTTATTATATTTTTTGAATTTTTACATACGGGAGAGTGGGGCAAACCGGACCCCCCTTAATATTTCCGAAATGGCGAAATTGTCAAAAGTGCTATTTAGAAATTTGAAACAACCTTGTGTAGTATACCTAATTTTTTCAATTTGACATTTTTTACTTTTGTTTGTGCAACGCTGGGAGCAAAAGTTTTTTTTAGTTTTCTTCTATACTTTTCCGAATTTTTTCTTAAGGAAATTCTGAGGAAATCGTGTAATATTTCCAAATATTAGGTTTGGGTTTTAAAGGTACGCACCTCAGGAATATTTACCACCAAAAACTTTGATGAATTTGCAAAGCGTTTCTTTTTCACAAACATTTATTCTCAAAATGGGCCTGTGGGGCAATCCGGACCGTTTTCGGTGGGGCAAACCAACCATAGGATATTTCCATTGAATTAAAGTTTCATAAAAATTATTTTTTAATAAAATGTTTCTTTCATTAAAGTATTTACTTACAATGAAAAATAATTGTCTTCCAATGAGAATTGGACCCTTTAATATTGTTTCTCTGATAATGACAAAGATTTTAATTTTTTTATTTAAAAAAATATTTATTTCATTAAAATTCAATCCCGAATTATTATTTTCATTACTACAACCATTGTTTACATGATTCTTTATGTTTTTTATTTTGTAGATTATGTAAATGCAATATTATAATTAAAAAACCAAACGGTCCGGTTTGCCCCACAAGAGGGTCCAGTTTACCCCAGGGGGTGGGGCAAGCCGGGCCGTTTGCAAAATTTTTTAAAGTTAACACAGCAACTGAACAATAAAAGATGAAGTATATGTGTCTCTGGGAAAAAGTTGCGCAATTAAATGATCTTTCAAACAAGCCATCGAAAAATGAAATCGGTTGATTCGTTTAGTCACAAAAGTCAAAAAACCGTTAGGGGGTCCGGTTTGCCCCACTTTCCCCTATTAGGGGTAGTTTTTTTCAATAAAAAAACACAGTGAATGATAAAGTAATTTTGATATTGCTTTTGAAATGTTGAAAGAGAAGTACATAAATTTATTTTGTTGTTTTAAAACCAATGTGGGATTTTACTTTTAATATATTATAATTTTGAATTTTTACATTTTAGGGGTAGTTTTTTCGATTTAATAAAAAACAAAGGGTGTTTAAGCAATGTTGACATTGTTTCTGAGTTGTTGTAGCAGAAGTAAATAAATTTATTGTCTTGTTATAAAGAGAAATCTGTTATTCAATTTTTTTTACTTTAAGATTTGAAGTTAAGGGTAGTTTTCTCGATTTAAAAAAAACAGAGGGTGATGGAGAAATTATGACTTCAGATTTGTTTTCAGCGGGCAAAAATACTATAAGATATGTATGTCTGGTTCAAAAAATAGACAACTTTTTTTTGTATGCCTGTGTTATAAATTTAGTTATTATAAATTTTGAAACTGTTAAATATAATGTAAATTTATGACAATTTCAAGAAAAAAAGGTTTTTAAACAATTTTACTCTTTAGACAAACTCGGGAGTTTTTTAAGTTATAAAATTCTAATTCAATGCGTGAAATTGTAAATTGAAATTTTCTTTTAATTTTTCCTAATTACTAAACCGTACGCAACACTTCTGATTAGTTACATATTTTATAAAATATTTCGCTTTTTTAAAGTCTGCAATCAGTTTTTAATTTTTTTTTTTTTTTGAATATTTGGTTGTCAGATTGATAACATCAATTATTAATTTTTAGCATAAAATTTGAAATTTAGTGACCCAGAAAACATTAGAGTAAACATTTTAGACAAATCTGGAAACGTTAAAAGAATTTGGTGGCTATGTTGGATTTCCCATTTTGAATTTTGGAAAACGGACATCTAATTGCAAAAATTGATAATCCTGACATATTTTTTGAACCTGTTTTTCATGATTCTTTTTAAGACACAGAAGAGAAGTAAGCAAAATTTTATTTTAAGAGCATGTGACTATTAGACGTCTAATGCTATTTTTTGACCATTTTTCTTTTCATTTATTGAAATTTGCAAAAAAGAAATGAAGTATCATAAAACTGACTACAAAGTTACTCAAAACATCTTATAGTAAAATGGTTAGACTTTGAAACAACTTAATATAAGATATTTTCAGGAACTTTGTTGTCACTTTTAAAAGCATGTAATTGTTAGGTTCTCAATGTTAATTTTTTCGACCACTTTTCTCTTTAAGTACTTAATAAATTCAGCTGAAATTTAGTAAGAAAGTTTTAACTATAATAAAGGAGGGCAGCGATGTGCAAAAGTTTTAATATTTCAAAAATATGTTACAATAAAACACTTTCAAATCGGTTAAGACAAGAAATTGATTAGAAGTGACCATGTCAACTGATAATAGTGGCTCAATTGGTAATTTTAAAATGTTTTGTATTAAATTACACGGAAAATTTTTTTTTTAAATTGAACTACTTTGGGTAGTAATGTGAAAAGTAGTTGAAATAATTACTTTTTTACTTAATCTAACACTACTTGTATAGTTAGTTTTACTGTTTCTTATGTACTTAAAAATTTAGAATTCTGTTAACTAAGAAATATAGTGAAATTACAGAAACAACTACAAAATTCAATTGCACCAACTACATTATTTATTCTTTTATAACCATTTTTTATGGTTAATACAAGTTTTTTAATATCTTTGAGGACTTATTAAACTAAGTAGAGTAGCTCTTAAAAAATAGTCAAATCTACTAGGAAGTTTTTTCAGTGCAATTTTAAAAGTAGGCATTAAAACCTTTGGACATTTCTTTCCGCATCTTATTATTTTAGAGTTATTCACAAAAATTAGCTCAATTACTTTCTTATAAAAAATTATAGTACCTAATACAAAAAATTTTCCAAATTGGATTTTTTGACATATCTTTATGTTATTTGATCTCAGGAATTCAAAAATTACATTTTAAAAAATTGTATTCCGTATGTGTGTAAATAGTACCTTTTTATAAATATTTCGAGATTATAAAGAGTTTTAGGGATAAATTTTGTTAGCTTATAAACAGTAAGAAAAGCTTATGAAACTTATGAAAAAAGTATGTTTACCTATGACTGACATGGTAATTTTTCTTACTGTATGTCTCACAAAAGGAGAACAAAATACCCATTGTGTTCATGAAATGAACACAATGAATTCAAATTTGAACTTAGCAGCGATTTTTATTTGCTATTTTTAGAGAAAATGATCGAAAAATTGTCTTATTGAAGATCTAACAGTCATATGCTGTTAAATACTTTACACTGTGATACGGACTTGAATCTGTAAATATTTTCACTAAACACTAACTACTTTGATATTTAAACGATTTAAAAAGAGAAATAAATTTTATGAGTGAAAGCAATTCATTCCACTTAGGAGCGTGTTCCTCGTCTTAAGTGAATGATACACAGAAATGTTGTTTTCGCAGTTTAAATGAAAAGAGAGAAGTGTGCAATGAAGGATGGAGAGATAGTGGAGAAGCTACATTGGAAATAATTAAGGCAAAGAGGACTGAGATTCTGTGGAGAAGCGATAAATTTCGATCAGTGAGACTCTCTTGCATTGAGGAGGAAGCAGACGAAGAAAGAGGAGGAGACTCGGTAGAACAACGATCTTTTACAACATCAATATCGAGGACGTCCTCTAAGCTCAGATTGTCCTCTTTTGGTTCCTTCTCCACTTGGGTTTCCTCCTCTTTTTTCTTCTTCATCCACCTTTTTCCTTAACGGAACCCTTGTAAATCACGCACCTTCTGTTTCTCCCAGGAGCAAATCTCGTAGTCTGCACGATTTCTCGCGAATGCCAATCGACTAATGCGTACATTTTCCCTCCTTCTGAATATTAAAAGAAATTCAGTCTGTGAAGTAGAACTTTGAAGTATTTCAATAGTCGAGAAACAAATTCTTTGTAAATAAATTAGAATTATTAAGATTCTGAAACTATTTTCGAAATATGGGTAAGAATTGTGATATATAATTTACTTGTTTATTTATAATAAGAAATTTTCTTACTTAATGAATGAATCAACTATGAAAAGAGGTAGAGTAAGGAGAAATACTTTAACATTTCCAACAAAAATTAATTGAGTAAATGTCAATTACTAATTGCAATAATTATTAGGTTACTTTTAAAATGGATAATATAATTATCTTTCGTTAATATTTTTTCTATTCGTCAATAACTTCGTGTCTTATTTTTATTACAGTTTTTTGTTAATTACGTTTCGTATATTGAATTTACTAATTTAAATTTAGAGAGTCCCTTACTTTGTTGTACTTTAATTGAATTCTATTTAAAATTTTTTTATTTTATCATAATGTATACTGTTTACAAAGAAACAAATAAACAAATTTATCCAATTTTCAATGAATTAATTTTTCTCTCCACTCAAGTAAAAGTACTTAAAGAACTGCAAGTTTGTGTAAAGTTTTATCTAATATAAAGTTTTTAACTCTAAAGTCTAAACATTTATTTTCAAGGGATAATAAATATTTTTTTAATTAATATTATTAATATAAAATTAATAAATACAGTATTGTCGAAAATTTTCTTAAATTAACAATAATTAATAAATAATAATAATTACCGTCAAATAGGGTAATTTTAAACGGTTTTCGACGTTTTTTATTAATATTTTTTATAATATAATATCTGGAAGTTTGACGTTCAGAATATATCATCCTTAGGGTCTTGTGTGTTAATATTTCTAGTTGAAATTTTTTTATTTATCTTTGTTATTTTCTGTGAAGTAGAAAACAAGTGTCCGGAGTAACTTCGGATACCGTATAATTTTTTGTGTAATTCAAAACTATTTTGGATAATTATATATTATTTATGTTTTTTTACAAGAAACTATTGTAAGGTTCTCAGACTGTTTATTATAATTTTTTTAGAAATACAAAAACAAAGTATATATATATATATATAATATTTATTATATATTTATAATAAATATATAATTCTAAACATTTATTAAAAGTAAACTTTGACTCAATTTACTGTAATCAACGCCAGAAAACGTGTATTTGACCATTACATTTTCTTAAATAAAAATCTTTTACGAAATAATTTTTGAATTTAGGTTATTAAAATTATAGTCAATTTTATGTCAAGACATAATAGATTAAATTTTAAAAAAGAAACTGCTTTTACGTTACATGTGGTCGTTTATATAAATAAGGTTTTTCACAAGCCTCAATAACTTCCAGAAATCTCTTCCAATTAAATTAATTTGTTTCTTAAATTTTTTAAAATTTTTTTATTTATCAACTGTCATATAATGTTCCATGAATTTTCGGTAAAGCAATAGAAATGCGAAATCCTTATAAAAATTTGTAGGTAGAATAGAAATACAAAATATTTACAAAAAAGTACAAATGTCCGAAGTTAGCCTCCTGTCCGGAGATACCCTATTTGGCAGTAATCTTAAATTAATGATGAGACTTGAATGATTACACCTATGTAAGTTTCAATTTTTTATACAATTTTTAAAAAATATACAATAGTATAAAAAGTTCCGAAAACATTTTTATTAAAAAAATTTGTTTGTTAAATTTGTCAATTGATAAATACTCTATTATGAATTATTAAAATTTTCGTATAATTTATCACAAAATTTTATAAGCTTTCGATTTCGAATGTTTTTTTTTTTAATTTTCTGCCATTAATTTTATATTTCAAAAAAATGTGATTTAAAAATTTGTTATGTTCTTGGGGTCAAAATTAAAAATGGCTGATCCAATATAGTGAATAAAATTCATTATGGTAAATAATATTATTAATGCTAATTGGATTTTCTTGAAAATTGTTATACTCATCAGATGTTTTTTTTGCAACTTGTTACTCTAATGTTTTTCGGGATAATAATTTACGAAATTGTCGTCCGCTATATTAGATTCTTTATTTTTTATTTTTGAAGTCTGTTTCTGGATTCGTATATTTTACGACTCTTAAACCCTTGATAACAAATTTTAAAAAAAAACCTGCTCTTAATTAATTTACTGTACTTACTAAACTAGATTTCATCCATTATATTAGATCTGACATTTTGAATTTTTTAAATCCGACTTTGGATTCGTAATCCGAGAACCCAAAAACCTCCGAACAACAAATTTCAAGCGAATCTAATTTTTTTAGAAATTGCGTTTACCATATTAGTTTCAATTATATTTTCAGTTATGTAAAAATCTATTACATTTTGCAATTTTGTTCACATGTTCATTTTGTTCATTCGCAAGCGCAAATAAAAATTTTCATTTGGCGCCAACTTGTGTCCGCTCTTTTGAATATTTTTTCGGAATACCCCTATCTGATAGATTATATATTTTTGACGTAATTTTTGGGACTTTTAGATGTGTTCCAATAGGATTACCCATACTAGAAAAATTAAAAAAAAATTTTATTCTCGCGTTTTAAAAAAACCATGTTTAATTTGTTTATTTATAAATTTACAAAGCATTGGATGATTCTAGTTAACTTTACCACCTAAAATAATCACTTTTCATGAAATCTTGTAATGTTTTAAAAAAAAATATTTAATTTCTATTTTTCATCATTTTTTATATTACTTTCTTCAAATTTTAGTTTTAGCGTGTATTGCTTTGAGAAAATTGAAAATTTGTATTGATGTGTATAGGGGGAGCGCTAATGGAAAAAATAGAAAAAATGGTGAAAAAAGGGAAGAGAGAACTTACACCACCAGAGGCGATTCCTTTGCAAAAATTCGCTTTTCTTAAAGCTCTTTTCCGGCACTTATTTTTCCAAAGCTTGGCGCACGCCGGATAAGAACAAAAAGAATTAGAGCAGAATCGCGGTAAAGGATGGACTTGTTTTCCGGGAGGAGGTGCAAAATATTTTCTCTAGAATCCGAAGCCACAAGAAAGTGGAAGTATGGGCGATCGCAGGAAGCATCTGCTCCACTTAACTTGCCTCTCCCTCTCACACAACATATATATATTTATTAAGTCGAGAAATTTACTTCCTTTTTGTCTCGAAACTTTTTTGAAAGTATGAAAAATTCTTTATATCAAGAATTCCTTATACAATAAAAATTTTATCATTTTCATCCACTCAAAACTATATTTAAAAAAATTTCTTTATTAAGTTTTAAATAAAAAATTGTACATTTTTCAAGTACTTTTATAAAAAAATTCTTATTGTTTAATTAAATAGTAGTAAAATATTATTAACCAAAAAAATTAAAGGGAATTTTTGAGTGCATAATGCATTTTACTTCTCTTACAATCAAAGATTATTATCAATAACTGAAATGCATGTATATTTGATCGGAAGGGGGGAGGGTGACTGAAAATGGGTCCTTCCCATTCTTAAATTTCCTCTTTACAAACAATATATCACGTATTGATATGTACAAATATGTGTTCATGTGTGAACACGATCAAAAGATTTTTAGCCCTTTGTGACTTCTCGTAATCCATCTTGGCTAGTGGAGCGTGAACTCGAGTACCACTTAGGCGGTAACAATAAAGCGTAACCTTCAATGTGAAGTATTCTTGGACTGCACTGGCCTATGGTAACTGAGAAACTCTCTTGAGATTTTCACCCCCCCCCCTTAAAAAAATAAAATAAAAAAGAAATAAAAACAAAACGATAACTCTTTTAGATAAATCACATCTGTCTTTTTATTTAGAAAAATCTACTTTTCTCAACAGCAAATCACAACCTTTCATGAACATAGTTTTCCAATTTTCCTGCTTTCAAGAATTATTTACTCTCCTAAATGTGGTAAATAGAAGTTTACTGCATTTAGGAGCGTAAATAATAAACTATCGTTGATAGTGTTACTATACAATCACCATTAATTGTAGATATTATGACTATGATTTTACGACCATCTCGTTGGTTATTGATTAAAAAACATATATTCTTGAGTATAAGAAAAGCAAATTGTTTTAAAAATTTTAATTGAAATAAAAAAAATGTTAAGCTCACAAATTAGCTTGTTGATTGGTGTGAAATTATATTTGAGTTCAGATGTAAAAAGTGGCTATTTTTGATTACTAAACGGAGTCATAAGCGGCGTTTTTTTATTAAAATAAAACATGAAAAAAACTTTATGAATCATATTTTAATGAACCTTCTCGTAAAAAAAGGAAAGTTGAATGCACTCGTTTGAATAGAAAACGTGACGCATCGTCTGGATGTCACGATCCTGGAAAACTCAATCGTAAAACAATGAAAAGTTGTATATGCAATTCGGCGCTTGGCTTGACATATTGGAAATATTGATCTCGCGGTATGTCGCTCCTCACCCGTCCCCAGAGTCACATTTCAGAATGTATTTCATCGCGCTCGACCTCTTCTATATGATTTAGTGCGTTTCATATACGTGTACATATATATATATATATATATATATATATATATTTATATATATATATATATATATATATATATATATATATATATATATATATATATATATATATTATGCGAGAGAATTAGAAAAAAGTCTATTCTGAATTTGCCGAGCAATTTATTTTAATGACAGAGCGTCTGTATTCTACTCGCATGTATGTATATATTTATATATTCTACCTATCTTTTCATTTTCTACTATTTTCGGATATATTTTTGAACAATTAGAAACTAGTTTCAAACTGTTTTACTCTTTTTATTCGCTATATACCGACTGGTTCAAAAGACTTCGAAATTACTATCCAGTGATTTATAGGAATTAAAACAATGCACCCATTTAGAAATTATTTGTTAAATTGTAATTTTGAATTGTTTGGATTAGAATTATTCTTCGTATTCTTAGGTTTGAGAAAAATATAATAATATCGGAAAAAATGTTTTTGAAAGAACTTAGGTATATCTTATTTTCCGAAATAGTGCTAAAACCCCATTTTACCCCACGGGTGGGGCAAAATGGGATGGTATCAAATAACTATACAGAACATGGAATATTTTTTCAAAATTTATTGATGTGTACCCCATTTGACCCGCCTTCCCCATTTTGCCCCACTCTCTTCTATCCGTGTGTTGTGAGGGTAAATGGTAATTTTAATTTTTCTGGATATGTTCCACACTAGTAATAACAAAGTTTTGTTTTTGTTTCTAACCAATTAACAATAAAGTTTTAAAACACTTTGTTTTAGTCATTGCATCAACTTTTTGTTTTTTTTGTCTTGGTTTACCATATTTTTTTCATCGCCTTGTCAAATTAAAAGACTATTTAAAAGCGCCACACGTCTTTGGAGAATGTTTGAAGTTGCACGAAACTATTAATCTGGCTGGGTACAAAAAGTGGACATTTTCTTAAAACAAATCGGTTTATCCAGATTATTATCACCCTCGTTTGTGACCTAAGGCTACGTAAAACGATTCCCTTTGGATCGTAATGTACTCGAGGGTTTCATATACGAACCGACATAAGCCTTATGAAGGTTGGCGGCGCATACCCTCCAGCGATTGTAATTTTTACGGCTTCAAATTTTACGACCCTCGCGGGTTCTATGACGGTATTCTAAAAGTAAAAAAAATACGCACTACTAGTCCTTTTAAAAATGCATATCTCAGATATTGTTATTTTTGGTGAAAGTCGATTAAATTTATTTTTACTTGTTCATATTTATACTCTTCTAAATGTTTTACTTGTTCATATTTTTTTTAAGAAAAATAGAGTATAAGTTACTCAATTAAAAATAATAGTCATGGATATTTTCTTTTATTATTTCCTAGCGCCACTCTTCGACTTCCATCACGTTTGTAAAACGTTCTATATTTTTATGTTATTTTAAATATCCGCCAGTTTTAAATATTTATGAGATATGGAAATTTACATTATCACGTTACACTGACAGATATTTTCTTCCTTTTTTTAAACACAAGTTTAAAAAAATGTGTACAAAACTCTTGCGTGAATACAAATTATTAATATTTTACACGCTTCACGTCTTTGATTAAATGATACGTTTGCAGATTATATAAAAAGGATGCAAAATGAATTTTGATATGTTATTGATTCGAGATTTTGTTATAAAATCAACTTTATATCCATATAAAAAGCATGTTTCAATTTTCTCAACAAAATGTGTCTCTTGAGTTTATATATAATTTCTTTTTAAAGATAATGTTTCTTAATAAACGATGAAACAGAATGTTTCTATTAAATTAATAAATTAAATATTTCTTGACATGATTACCAATTTTTTGTGAAATGTAAGATTTAATAAAAAATATGTATTAGAAATGTAACACTAAATTACTTTATGAAAAATGCGCTTCTTTTAATGGTATTTTTTACTAGACGACATAATTTACATTTATTTTCATGATTTATGTAACTAAAATGAAATTATTTTTGTTTTATTTGACAGTTATGTTGTTCTTAGTTACTATTAATTCAAATAAACTTGAGAAGTTAAGTGTGTTATTCGAATGGGAAGAATAATAAAGGCGCGAAAGGGAAAAGAGAAACCGAATGAAAAGAAATGACTGTAATTTCAAGTAAGGAAAAAATGTAACAATTTTTTCATCAAGTATGAAAATAGTAATTTTTTAAAATTTTAACTTTTCTTATAAAATTACAATTCTGAAGAAAATTCTAAGAAGAACATTTATTTTTCTAATAATAATTAGGGGCCATACACAAATATGTACGGATTTAAGGGGGAGGGGGGGGGTCAAGTTAAATCTTACGAACAGCAGAAAAAAATCAAACACTAAAATTAACGATAAATTGATCAAAACCGCATGATTCGACTTATCTCGAATTCTAGAACTGACAAAATGGGCCCTTTTCATGTGGACGTTCACATATATGTATTTTATTATCTAGAATATGCCATTTCTATATAGCTACCGAATATGAACTCTGTTTTGTCTTACAAAATTTGTCCTATCTTGAAACAACCACAATTTTTCAAATAGATGATAAGTAAAGTTCAAGCGCGTGATAAATGGAAACTTAGCTTTACACTTTTACTACAATATTATTCCCTATTATCATTTCGGAAATAAAAAAAATTTGATCCATTACTCGAAAATTAATTGAAACAAATATATATTTACGCTGTATTTGTAGAATTAATTGGCTGTAGATAAATGCAGATATATGCATATATATAATAGAAAATTTAATCTACGATTATATGTATCGTTGGATAATAGAGGTGTTATAATTCAAAATAGTGCAATAGTCATTTGCAATAGAGAGAGGGTGTACGTTTCACTCTCTGAATTTCATATACTATACATAGTGTTTGAGATATGCGTTCGATATGGTAACTCGCTCTTGAGTACATTATCATGTACACATTTCTATCACATGTGTACTTGTGTACCATCTAATGACTGTTTAGATTCCTTGGAGTAAATATATAGCAATGTAACGACGTCCTGTTACCGGACTTTGCCTTCCTGTTTCTGACTCAGTGAATAAACCTTTGCTAAATCGCTTATTCATAGTGAACCCAGAAACCTATATTCCATTATCTTCAACCCCAGGCAACAAGTTGCCCAGGTTTCTTTTACTCTTGTTTATATATTGTAATTTATTGGTTATAAATATATTATATGTTATTTTAATGTATGTTATAATATAAGCATATAGTATGTATGTTATAATATAAAAATATAGTGTGAATATTAATAATGACCATAATAAAATCGGAAAACGGTATAACGTCTGATAAAGCATGCCGCAAGCTTACTCCAAGCTTGCTACCAAAAAATTTATTTTATGAAATTTATATACCTATAATAAGTTAATAAGTTATTTTAAACATAAATATGTTTAAAATAGTATGTTAAGCAACAAAGAAATATTATTTCTATTAAATCAACCAGAAAATGTTTGATATAAACTTAATTACGTTCACTGTAAAATTAAAAGCACAAGGGTTAGTTGGGGTAAATCGGAACAGTAGTTATTTTAGATAAATAAAAATTTTTTAAAATAAATTCGGCCTTAAACCTTGTACCTTAGATCACTCCCAACAGGTTCTAATTATTTTGCCATTTTCAGTTTGTCAATTACCAGCAGTATATACAAAAATATTTCCTATTGCATAAAAAATTGAAAATCAAAGAAGACACCCTTTCACTTTTTTGATTCGCATTTGAAAAAAATAAACTAAAAATTCATATAAAAATTTATAATTATCTCTTATTAATACTACAACAAAAAAACTTTGATTTTTTCATTTTGAAAATTTTTCTTAAAAATAGGGGACTGTTTCTATTTACCCCTTAAAACCGGAAATTGTGGGTAAATCGGAACAGCAGAAATTTCAATAATATTTCTGATAATGTAAATGAAAAAATTATTTTTATCAAACTACAACACTATTTTCAGCATTATAAAAATGCATTAAAAATAGTATTCATGTGTAATCGCAACGGTACATACACTGTAAAAAAAAGAAGTTCAGTTTTAACTCCCCAGGGGATTCTATAAAGGTCGCACCCATTGGGGAGTTAATGTCAGGGGAGTTAAATAAAGAGAGTTAAAATTTAACACCTAAATGCTAACTCCCCATGGAGAAATAACTCGCACGGGTGTTGATGAAGGGAGTTAGTAAATTAACTCTCTTTTGGAGTTGATTTTTAACTTGAAAAATTTAACTCCCAAAGTCCCAACTCCCGAGTCCGTTAACTCCCTAAATTTTTTACAGTGCAGTATTTAACAAGTACAGAATTGTACATAATTGTATAATGTGTTAGAATTTTTGGTATGGAATATACTTTTAAACTTATATAATGCATTATTATTTCTTATTTTGAATTATTTTATGACTAACACCATTTTTTATCTAATTCTTTATATCTCTTAACATTTCCAGACTTGAAATTAATTTTTTCTTAAATTTCGTAAGAAATAATCAACTGTTCCTATTTACCCCTAAATTTTAGCAAAGTTGAAAAATTTAGGGGTAAATAGGAACAGTTGATTATTACGATTCAATGATAACCATATTTTTTACTACTCCATAAAATTGTTCCACGGAAGTGAAATAAAAACTCAAAACACAAAGAAACCGAAAGTATTCCGATTTAAAAGAAAAAACTTATGTTTTTGGTGAAACATAGCAAATCTGTTCCGATTTACCCCAACTGACCCTAATTTAGTACTAATTTTGGTAGTGAATCGTAATTCAATTCTTTATTTTAATACCGAAATCAGCAACAATTTATGGGAGACGCAAGGTCTATTTCTCGCAGCGTCTAGATTCTCATGGCTTCTTAAGGATTAGAAATCACTCTTTCAAATGATGTATCGGAAAATATTGCAAATTTAAAAACAAACAAATCAAAAATGATTATTTAATAAAAACATAAATCCTGAAGCCTGGACCAACGGGCCTATAAAATACTCATAACTCCGTCAACTGTGTTAATAATCGCTTTTGGCCTGGACCAGTCCGAAAAAAATTTAAAAATTGTTTTTAAGCTACTTCTATTGAAATAGAAAGAAAGGTATTATTCTTTCTCAAATAGCATTTTAAAATATTAAAAATTATGTCAATTTAGAATAACAATTTTTTTAAACAAATTAATGATTTTACACAGGGATCATCCATTTTTTCGAATTTTGAAAGTCTGACACCAAAATTGTAATCAACGACCTCTAAAACATTTATGTATGCATTTTCAAACCAATCTGTAAGATTTTTAATTTTTTAACCATCATGTTGTATACCTTACTTTGAATTTTTAAAATTTTGCAAATCTGCCTGGATTCCACAAAAAACAGACTTCCAGGAAAGTTTCCTGGAAGTTTTTGTGCTATGTGGAACATTTGTTCTAGCAACTCTAGAACACCTAGAACACTGTTTCAATTATAGTATGATATAGATAATGTTCTTTTACTAACGAGTTATTAACCAGTTCTATAGAACATGTTCTTTTCTGTTACAGAAAAGTTATATGTCCACTAATAGGTTGTCAGTTTCTCTTGTGGACAAGTGGGAACCAATTTGTGCCTAGGAATAATATTATCAATGAGAAAAAGAATAATTTTTGATTAATAATAGAGTAGAAATGTTTCTTTATGATAAATTAAATAACCATAGGGCAATTAGACACTTTCTGAGTATTATTTAGACGAATTTTCCAAAATTCGTTAAATATTAGAGTGTGTTATTATGTTAGAAACTGGTAATATAGTAAGTAATTTCTCACTTTCTCGAGAGGGAACAGACTTCATCGAAAACTCGCGGCTCCTCTCTCTCACTCTGCGTTAGTAATAATATATTTGTCCCAGGGGTGTCGCTTCCGAAGTCCGCCCAACCCTCCCAAAAAGCTACACGCGGCCATTATATAGCCAAGCGAGGAAGTTTCCTGAATCCGCAGAGCCGAGTCGGTATCTTTCCGAGAACCCATGGTTGGGTTATATCTTAAAAGATAGAGAAGACGGGCGCAGGAAACTAGCTCGTTTCTGCGGAGCCTTTATATTGTACGGCGCCGGGGTACATTCTCCTCTCCCTTTGAAGGATTTATCGAGCGACTTGCGGCAGGGACCAAATTGATTGAGCTTCTTTGGACAGAAATAGTAGAAGGAATGATGCGCTAGTACCTCCGGCATTTTGTGTCCAAGCAAAAATACTGACACGCCACACTATTATATATATACCGGAAGAAAATCGTCAGGACGCGAGACATTCGCCAGACATTTGTAGTGCGACCATTGATACTACTTCTTCGTCTCTTTTTTTCTCGCTCTTTTACTTACATATATATAAATTGCCTTTATGTGCTGGATTGCCAAGAACGTCAAAAAATACATACAGCTCAATCGCTCAAATTGCTGCTAAGCCAGCTAGAACTTTGCCAAAATACGATATGTAGTTTGAAAAGGGGTTGAGGGGGAGAGAAAAAAATTTATTACTCATTTTCTCAGACGTACTTTTCACTTTTATTGACTCCTTTGTTTGAACGGAGCGAGAATAATACCCTTCTTGGCAATCTTATAAAACTTGTATCAATTTCGTTGTAAAATTTATTTTCGTACTTTATTTTTATTTTATTACATTTTTGTTTAATGTTATTAAGAAAGTAACGATAAGTTTTACATTTATTGCTGATGAAATTCAATTTTCACGACATTTATGATTTTAAGTTAACATTTTACTTTTCCTAAAATATAGTACCTACTATACAATAGTAAATAATATATACACTCGGGTCGCAAAGTTTCAGTACATTTTGACTGTTTACTTGTAAATGCTCGCTCCACTTCAAATTCAAATATTTCTGTAAAAATAGATGCAACAGCTATCAAACAAAAATCATTTACAAATATGAAGTATTTTTTTCAAATTGTATAAAAATAATTTCTCTTGCTCTAAATTTTTCTAAGAATATAAATTGCAAATTCGTCGTTTCTATTCATTTGTTTTATCAATTAATTACACTTTTGAAAAATATTGAACCTCTTGACTGTAGTAAATTTAAATTATTTACATGAAATTTATCCCTCTTCTTATAATGTTACAAATTTTAACTCGCATTATTACTTATTTTATTTTAAGGTGCAATTTTTTAAATTTTACAATAAAAAAGAGATGCACATTTTTCAAAAATTTGGTTAATTGATAAAACAAGTGAACAGAAATGACGAATTTGCAATTTATATTGCTTGAAAACTTTAGAAAGCAAGAGTAATTATTTTTACAGAATTTAAGGCAAATATTGAATACTTATAAAAGATTTTGGTCTCGAATTAAAGAGTGAAATTTGTACATTATATTGTAAAACTGTCAAATCTTAAAGAAATTTTTTCATTAATTGGCGTTCGCTTAAACTCCAGATTACGAAATCGCAATTTTCATAAAAAATCTCTAACTTTAAATAATTATATTTTCGAATTTACAATATTAAATTGGTTATTTTTTTTTGCCTATTTGACTCTAAATTTATTGAGCTTTAAAATGATCCTTGTTTGATAGCTGTAGCATCTATTTTTACAGAAATATTTGAATTTGAAGTAAAGCGAGCATTTACAAGTAAAAGTCCAAATGTACTGAAACTTTGCGACCCGAGTGTATTAGTATTAAAACTTTAATAAGTTATTTAACAAAATGCAAAAAGCTTTCAAAAGTGTTAATGATTTTTAACATTCTTTGTTAATTCAAGTACGAAGATGACTGAAGTAGTACCTACCAAAGTTCTATTAATTAAAACTTGCAAAAAAAGTTTGAAGCTTTAATAATTTTCACTATAAATATCTCATGTTGTTATATAGATAATTTAAATTTCAAAACTAAATAGAAGATAAATCAATTTTATAGAAATTTAAAAAATAAATAAAATATTTCTATAAAAAACTGATTGTTGAAGAAATAATTTATTTTATCACATTATCGTAACATTTTCTAAGAAAATGTTTATCAAAATTCAAAAATTTGTTTTGAAAAACTAAAATTAATGATTTTTTTAAATGTTGTATTTCATTTGATTTTAGAATTACCTTAAAATAGGTTTCAGAGAAAAAAGCCAATTTTTTTTTAATTTATAAATTATAAATTTATAAATTATTATTAAATTTTTTTTTTAATTTATAAATTATTTTACAAAAGAGTAGCGATCAAAGAACTGGTTATAATTTTTTCCATTAAAAATCATTTCCAAATAAATAAAAAATTAGAAAGTTTTAATTAAAATTTTTGGAGGAACTTTCTCGTATTCTTTAGAAAAAAGAATAGATTACAAGAAAATTAAAATTATAATTTTTTTTTTAATTCAGAAGCCTAGCCGAGAAGGTTTTGCATTAAAAAATAATAACCAGTTCTTCCATCCGAACAATTAATTATGCAATAAATTGAATTTTCGTTAAATTTACAAGGAAAATGTTAAAAAATTATTAAAAGATTATCAAATTCTGCTTAAATTAAAGCAAAAATAAAAGAATCTGCTCTATCAATTCAATAGGCTATAATTTTTATAAAAGTATATTTAGAAAGTTAAATTAATTATTTTTAATTTAATCAGTTTTTAAGTTTTTGTGAATATACACTGTTAAAAATCTAACTTCAACTTTACACGAAAAAGATTGAAATGATGTTATATTATTCACGCAAAGTGTGAATTCTTGCATTTCATTCGTTTCAAGTTTTTAGTGAATCCAATCAAATGAAAGTATTCACACTTTTTGAGAATGAAAGTATATAATTTTCAATCTTTCGGTTTAAAGTTGGAGTCCGATTTTTAATAGTGTATTTATCGAAAATTTCGTTTTTTATATATATTAAACTTATTTCAAAATTTTATCATTTTTACTTAGTTTTGTAAGTATATGATACTAAAAGTGCACGTTTCAAGATTTAATTTATAAGATTTAATGAAAATCCCTAAAATACGTTTTGTCTTGGATATTTATCCCAACTGTTTTCAAAATGTTTTATTGGTTTCTGGTCTTACATATTCTAGTCTGGTCTGGCATATTCTGAACATTTATTGAAGATTTTACTGAACTTCTTAGCACACGTCAGGTTAAGAAAAAAATATCTTAAAAACACTCAAAAATACTTTTTATTTGGTGTTTGTCACCACTTTTCTCCAAATCCTGACGTAATAGGCAATTTTGATTATCGGGATTGTGTTCAAGGAACAAAATTGTATTGATAATCACTCCAATATCAAAAATAAAAAGCCATGCAGGCCTATGTTATTATTAGCTATCGCTAATAATACACAGAAAGACAATAAGAATAATCATTTTTCTTTAAGAATATTTCCCACCTTTTATTTAAGTGGGGAATATTCTTTACTCTTATTGAAGTAGTGCTTCTTCAAATTAGGTTATCGTTTTTCTGTGATATTATGTTTCTTTAGAAATAATATTCTTAATTCCAAATTTATTTTACTTTATATGCTATAAAAACTTTTGTATTATTTACACAATTCAAATACAATATGTTATTCACTTTTATTTCATATTTATTTTTACCCCTGTCGAAAGGAATTTTCAATCTAAGTATAGTGACACAGTTTTTTCTACCGTTTTCACTCTTTGTGACGCCATAACAGTGATACAGATTTAAAGACTCTCCGAGTGACAGTCGGACTTCACAGGTATACACTCTAATGCTTGTACGCTGAAATAGTCAAACGTAGGGGAAAAAAGATATGTGTGTCTTTTTTTCCCTTATCTGCGCAGAGGGAAAATGCAACGAGGTGTATATACTAGACAAGATGCGACCGTGCCCACCAGGGAAATTTGATACAAGATCTTTCCATGTATATTCGAAGATCAGCACGCTTCTTGGGGACTGGGCATAAAGGGACAGAAGAGAAAAACGTGTGGGCCCCATCTGCCGTCAGCACGCTCTTCACATAACATCTATTGCTCTCCCGTCCCATGAACTCTTTCCATATGTGAGATTTCAAATATTTCCCTTCATATACATATAAAGACAATATATGGATATAGGCAATATACAGATATCTGCAATATATAGACATATACCACATATAGATATAGACTATTGTATACTTACATAGACAAGAAAAGACAATTTCTCCTTTTTTTCCTTCCTCCTCGTCTTTTTATATCTGCCATGCACTTGCAAGAGTTGACAGGTAAAAGAAAAAAACAATAAATTGACGCGAAAAAGTGAAGGGTATATTTTGTGATTCAATCAAATAATGTCAGAGAATTCAAATCGAAATGAAGCGTAACTGAAGATGAAATTTGCGTATATATATGTATACAAAGGAGGGTGAATTATTATTTTCCCCTGGAGAGTTAATTAAATCACGAATATTATACTTTATTTTGTGTCATAATTAAGTTTAACGATTCTTACTTAGTTGTGTTTTTCAAGTCCGGAGAGGGAATTCCAAATGAATTGGTCCTTTGAGTAAGTTTGAGGTTCTTCACTTCAGTGCGTAATGGTGTGAGATATTATCTTTCCATTATGAGCGTAATTAGTTTCATATTCGTTATTTCCGTTTCAACTCTGACAAAAGGTTCCCTCCAATATTGTCCCATGAAAATTTATTATTTTTTTCTCCAAAAATATTGTTTCATATTTTGATTAAAAAAAAATTGTTTCTAATTTTATCACTGCTAAACAAAATATAAAGATGTTCCTCATGGAACTATTCTAATTTTAATTTAAATATCTTTGTTGTCTCTAAAAATGACGGCCGTTCTGATAAATAATGTCAGAAAACATCTTTTGTTCTTATTATTTTCATTTTGACTCGTAGTGATCATTAATCTCAATTTATAAAATCTAAATCTGTCAAATCGAGTGTTCGAGTGTGTATTTAG
The DNA here is from genome assembly GCA_032872475.1 of Leptopilina myrica (nomen nudum). Taxonomy (NCBI): domain Eukaryota; kingdom Metazoa; phylum Arthropoda; class Insecta; order Hymenoptera; family Figitidae; genus Leptopilina; species Leptopilina myrica (nomen nudum). Next base: position 38,661,972 of record CM065463.1, read on the forward strand.
TAAATTGAAATAGAGTTTGAACTTAAAAAGTTATGTAGTTTATTGGTTCAGTATACAGGATAAATTTCGAAATTTTCCACTTATATAATCAAAATAAAAAGAGAAAAATATTGTTCACTTATAAAGATAAAAGAGAAAAATAGTTTCTTCATTGAGTTTTATAAAATCAACACCCTCTAATTAAATGATCCGACGCTTCCTCCCTAGAAAATACTCTTTTCACTTAAATGTTTTCTCATGAAGGCTTATACGCTTGAGGGACAAATCACTTTTTTCTCTTCTTTAGAGGGTAACGCGCTTTAGATTTAAGCTCTGCTGGATTATAGGTTAAAAGTTATCGATGGGAAACCTGTGAAAAGGGTGTCAGGCTTTTATATCTATATACATATACTTTCGGAAAACTTTCCATTGGTTAATTCATTTTAGCGAGACATTAAATTGCGTAATTTTTTTTTCATACAATACACAGTAAATTTTCAATTCGCAAATTGTGTAAAATCAAAAAGCATTCCTACTAAATGCTAAAGTATAACGGATCATCGGAAGAATAAAATAGCATGCATGGTTCGCAAAAAGTAATTTTACAGCTGAATACCCCGGGTATCCTAACGACCCATAGTAAAGCTTTCCACTCCGTGAAACACATCAAGACCCTTTCTCCCCCCTTCCCCTCCAACCCTCCTTTTCTTCGGTTTTGTGTGCCTCCATTTTTGGATGTCTTCAAGCGCCACTGTTTTATTTATTTTTCTCCCTTTTACATTCTCATCACATGAGAAAGTATTATTTTTGTTTGAATTGGTTGAAAGTAAAAGCGAATTACCCTGAAAAAAGTAAATCAAGATTTTGTCTCTTACTACACTCAGGGAAAAATTATGTTTTAAATTAAATCTTAAATTAAAGATTTCTTTTCAATTTATGTATCCAGTTTATTCCTGATTATTATTTATTATTAAGGTTATATACCAAATTTACTTATAAAATAATAGACTGAACCAATTATTATTTATTGGCATAAATGGATGTAAATTCTTTTTTAAAATGAAGTATATTTTTATAAATATTACACGGGAAAAAAAAAATTAACTATAACAGTAAACAAATGTTTGCAGTGAATAAATCTCTGAAAATTAGCCACCAAAGTTAACAAGTTCGCAGTGGCAGCAAACTCTTTCTATGCGTGTAAGTAAAAAAAACAAATTTTCCAAATGGAAAGCATAATGAGAGTATAAAAAAAATTTAGTAGCTTAATTGTAGCATAATTGACATTCTGTAGAAGAATAATTGAGGCATATGTGATTGTATTTTGAAAGTATAAATTGTCTTAATGAGTACACAGAGAAAACATTATACTTAAAAGAAACATAAAAATAATTGTAGATAATTTTATTTAATTGAAGTAATTTTTAAGCCTAATTTCAATATATAAAAATATCTACTGCGTTGATTCAAACGTATTATTTGTTTGAATAATTATATTTAATTTAAACATAATTTCTGCTTCGGTTTAAACAAAAATTATGTTTAAAAATGTTATGTTTGATTCAAACTTAAAAGTTGATTACAAATAATTTAAAATCAACCACAACTTATGTTTAAATTAAGGGCATGTCCAAGTTGCAAAATGTAAACAAACCAATCACTAACATCACCTTTTTTATACATCTTTTTCTCTCACAAAAATTAATATTAGAACACTTTTTTTACAAAAATGATAAATTAGTGTATCAAAGTTTCCAAAAAAATCATTTTTGAGTGTGTTCAATAATTATTTATCAATTAGTAAAACAACTAATCAAAATGACCAGTAAAATAGCATTTTTTACGCGTCGCGAAAAATAAAGTGTTTGAGTATATCAACAGCACTGACGATAAAGAAGTCACATATCAGCGATTGGACCTTTAACATGTGGAAAGGGAAAATTTTCCCTTTCCTCCATGAAATTACAAGGAGAAAGGGTAAAAACTTCTTCATCGTCCGTGCGGTTGATATAGTCAAACACTTAAATTTTTTGTCAAATTTGTATGTTTAATTGTTTAAGAGTAAAAAATTATTGAAATAAACATTACACCAAAAGACTCCTTGATCATACTTGACGTGGAATCGCTTATATAGAGAACTTGCTATGTAATAATGGCCGTAGCGTTGTCAAGGAGAAACTAAAAAATTTTTGAAAATTTTTTTTTTGAATTTCTCCATTATTTGATCTAATTAACTGAAAATGGGTTTATTAGTATATTTTTACAGTCTGATCACAAAAAATATATTTAAAAATCTATAAAAAAATTTTTTCAATTTTTTTTAAGTAAACAATTTTTTTTCTAATTTCTACATTATTTGATCTAATTAACTAAAAATAGGTTTATTAGTATATTTTCACAGTCTAATCACAAAAAAAATATTTAAGAATCCAAAAAAGAAATTAAAAAAAACTTTTCTAATTTTTACATTATTTGATCTAATTAACTAAAAATGGGTTCATTACTATATTTTTACAATCTGATTACAAAAAATTTATTAAAAAATCTAAAAAAAAATTTTTTTTTTAAATAAAAAAAAAATTGGACAAGTGCGAGTTGAATTAAAATTAACAATTAAAAAAATATATTAAAATCATTTGATAAAAAAAATAATTAAAAAAAATTAAAGTATTGAATATCTAATTTTGTAAACAATAAGAAGTAGAGGAACAAAATTCGCACAATTAGTTCCTCTACTTATTATTGTTTACAATATGAGATATACAATACTTTAATTTTTTTTTAATTATTTTTTTTTATCAAATGATTTTAACATATTTTTTTAATTGTTTATTTTAATTCTACCATTTATTGATGAATGTTGCAAGTATTGTTTTAATATTTGTGTATGGAACCCTCTATTGCAGTGCGAGTTCAACTCGCACTTGTCCAATTTTTTTTATTAATATTTTTTATAATATAATATCTAGAAGTTTGACGTTCAGAATATATCATCCTTAGGGTCTTGTGTGTTGATATTTCTACTTAGTTAAAATTTTTATATTTATCTTTGTTATTTTCTGTGAAGTAAAAAACAAGTGTCCGGAATTAGCCTTCAAAGGGGGGTAACTTCGTACACCATATAATTTTTTGCGTAATTCAAAATTATTTTGGATAATTATATTATTTATGTATTTTTGTTTTTACAAGAAACTATTCTAAGGTTCACAGACTATTTATTATAATGTTTTTAGAAAAACAAATATTAATTAAATTCTATATATGGTACATTTGAAAAATGAACATTTTTCAAATTTAGCGATTTTTATTATAATTTTTCGGACATAATTTATTATGTATAAATTTTTTTTTGACTCAATTTACTGTAATCAACGCCAGAAAACGTGTATCTGGCCATTGCATTTTCTTAAATAAAAATCTTTTGCAGAATAATTTTAGAATTTAGGTTATTGATATTAGTGTAAATTTTATGTCAAGACATAGTAGATTAGATTTTAAAAAATAAATTGCTTTTACGTTACATGTGGTCGTTTATATAAATAAGGTTTTTCACAAACTTCAATAACTTCCAGAAATCCAACTAAATAAATTTTTTTCTTAAATTTTTTTGAATATTTTTATTTCTCAACTGTCATATAATGTTCCTTGAATTATCGGTAAAGCGCTAGAAATGCCAAATCCTTATAAAAATTTGTAGGTAGAATTGAAATACAAAATATTTACAGAAATGTACAAATGTCTGAAGTTAGCCTCCTGTCCCTTTTGTGATTCTGGGACATATGTTCCACTTAGAAAAATTAATAATATTATTACAAACGTCAATCAATTATTTTGCAGTTTTCTTTCTGTACCGAATGGTCGCTGCTACAACTATTTCATCACTCAGATGACGAATCTAAACTCAGATTAAAAAAATTTTTTAAATTCCAAACGGTGGACATTTTTTTAAATCGGATATTTGCTTGAAAATTGTTATTCAACATTTTTAGTTTTCTAAATCTATCTTTATATTCGTAATCAGGGACCCCGAAAACTTCCGAGTAACAAATTTCTTGTAAATTTGAGCAATTCTGAAAAAATGTTCGGCATATTGGATCCGCTATTTTGAATTTTCAAAACTTTGAAAATGTGACTTCTCATTTGTAATCAGCGACCCCAAAAACTCCATAAACAACAACCCGCGTGGAAAAAAATTTCTGGGTATATCTCATCAAAATGTTTTTCCTATAGTAAAGCATTATAATATGTCGAAACGGTTTTCTTGGTTTTTTCTAATGACCCATAGAATTTTTAAATATGTTTTTTTCGCTTCCTGTAAAATCATAAAATTGTTGCTTGACCCCTTTTGTCATGCCACCCTTCAAATATATAAAATTGAAAAATATTTTTTAAAAAACAGTTTTTGAGGTTTTTTGTCTAGAAAAACACCTTTTTGAAGAGAATCCGGTTTGAATTTAGAATTTATGTAAAATGGATTGCCCGGAAACAAAATTTTGTGTTTTAGACATCTCTGAATAATATAATTATTGGCAATTTTTTGTCAATAATTACTTTAACTTGTTATGTGAATGTGACATAGCTTTGCAGGTCGCTTATGTCTAGAGTATTATAGGTTATGAGTTTAAATCCCGCAAGCGACAGAAATGTTCATTTCTTGTTTAACATTTAAAATAAGTGCGATATAGTAGTTTAAAAATGTAAATAACGCTAGGTACATTACTAATATGATATCTAATGGATAAAAAAAGAAAATAAAATTATGTGGATGAAATTTTAATGTTCTTCATTTAATGTTGATATAATATTGTTTTCCTGATCCGGCTCTAGGTGGTTGTGCAAACGCGGATTTAAGTTTGTCTTCAGCTCACGCGGGAGTCTATATAAATGTGTGTACATTGAAAGGCATGTGTGTACATACATATAGTCAGTGTACAAGCTGAATAAACCGCTGCGCGGTTATTTATGCTAGTGGTTGGGAATGGTTCAAAGCTCGGTGGCAATGCAAATTACTGTTTATCAGTGGCCAGTTTCTCCTAGCCGAGGCAAATTGAGCCTACGACAGAATGGCGAGTGTTGGATGCTGGCACGTAAACTCAACCTTCCTAGGCAGGCGAACTACATAGCTAGTTAATTTATATCGTCTGATGTTCCGTTTGTAATCCTCGACCCTCGTCAGTGAATCTCTGTCTGAGAGAGCACGGATTTAGCAGGCATTACCTACCCACCTTTGCTCAGTATGGCTGATTCAGAAACAATACTCCTTGATTTTCTAACGGATTCTCCTAGTGATGCGAGTGAACCAGCAGCAGTAGGAGCAGCAACAGCAGCTATCAGAGAAATTCTGTTTTGTCTCTCTTGTAAGACACTGAAGCTCCCATTCCCTTTCCTTTTGAATCTCTAATAAACACATTTTCAACACCGTGGATACGGTAAATTAATTTTCATTGATAATAACAACTGAAAGCAATTTATTCTTCATTAAAGAATCCTCTATGTAAATACTCTCACTGAATTAACTATAAACTTGTAAGAAATAAAATACATACCTAAGAGATTAAATTAATCGATGATTGAACAAAAGAAGGAAGTGTATTGATAAAAGTTGGAACTAAAATTATCCTTTAGCCTCTTTAACACCGAGTGCACTCTGATTTGCGTCAGACGAGGTCATAATCAAATTATTATTTTTAAGTGCTCGATGGAAATTTGCAATGTGACATTATTGACGAGAGATGAGGTCACTAATGTTTTGCATGTCAAAGGATCATTTCCCATGCCAAAGTGCGCACATCCATCATCCTCAATTACTTCGCAGCTTCGAGATTTCATTACATAACCTTCTGTACCAACCAAATTCATCATTGCTCACTTTTTAATATATGTAATTGAAATGTTTTATTTTTTCAATTTTTATTCAAAGCAAAATGTAATTCTGGATAAATTCACTATAATTATTTTTCAAAAATTATAAAAATAAATTCCGGTTCAGAGTTTTTACTAAAAGCAAGTTTATATATTTTTTTTAAATTACAAATTACTGTATGTGTAGTTTGTAATGTGAAAATATCTAAGACGATGATGAAAAATAATAACCTTCTTAGTGTTCTTTATTAACAGATTCCTTTAAGAAGCTCATATCATAGAATTTTATCGTTGAAAGTATACAAAGGGATGACTATCAGAGAAGTAAGATGGTTTCAAAGTTTAAGATAGTGTTCGTGGAAAGCTCTAAGCGAGAGGACGAGATTTGCCAGCACTTGTAAGAGGAGGTCTCGGAAGTTTCCTATTATAGTCTATCTTAACTATACGTATATATATACATATATATAGATATATAGTCTCTTGGCCCTTGGGTCTCTCGTCGTATAGACCTTTGCCAGTAGTATATACATACATATATATAGGGGTAAACTATATAACCCCAAAACTATTCCATCGTTACTGCTTGCTGCAGTTTAGTTAAACGCGATCCTCCGTTTGTCCTTTTTGGAAAGCCTTGCGGTTCTCGAGACGGGACCTAAGTCCACGAGATGCAAATTCACCTCACGATGAATTTACTCGAACCAGCCAATCATTGTCGTTTACGAAATTGTGGATGAACTGGGGTAGTGAGTTGTTTAGCTAAGGTAACGAGCCAGAATTGCACTCGTCAACATCGTTAATTGCTGATTATATTTGTTTTATTGGAGAAAGATTTTGAACAATAAATTTTTCTTTATAGTTTTTTCTTGTTTAGTAACATTGTTTCCTAAAAAAATTATTCTGGAAATTTTTAACTTAATGCTATAATTTCGTGATGCAATTACTTGCCTAGGTTTCAATGATAGTTTAATTTCTTTTGGACATTTCTAGTCTAATGTTGCGATTTTCCAATGCTTTCAGAAATTTTTACCAGAATGCTGTAATTTTTTTTTTTTAATAGTTTCGGTCATTTTTATCATGATGATGTTGTTTTCTAATAGAATTACTTTTGAACATTTTTTATCCTGATGATATTATTTTCTGATATAATTTCTTCTTGGAATTTTTTTCCTATTTTATTTTTTTGATGTACTTTCTAATGCTTCTAGTATGTCATTATATAAGTACTTTCGAGAATTTTTGTACTTATGATGCAGCTTTTTTTACAATTACTTCTGAATATTTGTTACCCTTATAAGCGTCTAAACTTCCGAAAAATGGTTCCTCGTGGGAAAATGTAAGACAAAATTTTCCAGTTAAGGATGTTTAGTCGTCGAAGAGGAAGAAATCCAATGATCAGATTAGAATTCCAAAACATGTTACTGGAAATTGAACCTTTTGTGGCATGAATAATTAATTGATCCAAGCGAGGCATGCGTAGATAAAGGAAGGGTTTGTTGCAATTGCCTCAAGCTTGGGAGATATTGCTGCGTTTCAGCTAGGTATGCATTTCGTGCTACAGATTCACACATACATACGTACAGTTAGAATATAGATATCTGCATATTATCTATAAGCACTAAACAGGGTACTTCCTAGATAGATCAATTTGTACGTCTCGTAGATCCGGGATCGCAGATGAGCGTATAATTGGGTGGCCCAGATCTGCCACAGTAGAGGTCCATCGATATCTATGATGTTAACCGACCCGTGTTTCTCCTCCTGATAGGCTGCCGCATAATTACCCGTACCCATACCCTTTAGCTTAATAGTCGCATCATCGTCCAACAAACATGTTATTATTGGTGTGTTTTAGGATACTTCGAAAGGTTAGTATTTAAGTAAATTGATGAGTGTGCGTTCGATTGCGGTATATGTGTTCTCTTATTTTTTTATTATATACTTGATGTCATGCGAATTATGTCTAACAGATTTCGATCCGATTTGATGATCGCGAGAAGTGTAAGTCGCCAATTGAGCGAGATAAACGGTTATTATCCAATTCGATAATACGAAAAGCTGAGATAATAAGAGGTTAATGGAGCATACTTGAACGATCCTAATATCATTATATCATACCATTATAATAACAAACAGGTCCCTCTATAATGCATCGATTATTCTAAATCGATCATATATTTTTTATACATATAGTCCACTTGTTTATGCTGACCAACTGCCGATTTTTGCATATATGTACATCATCGCTTTTTTATGTTCTTAAAAGACTTTTATTACTCATTTTTTAAAAATGTTCCTTTAACAAAAAAACATTGAAACCGTTTTCTTTTAGAAAGAATTATCATATCAAAATGTTGACATTATATAGGTGCAACAATCTATTATTATCTCACATGCGAGCAGAATATAAAGAAACAACTTGTAGATTCTGTAGCATGTTTAGATTTTTGATTGTAATAAATAATATAATCTGTTTTGCTTTTCTTGAAATTGATATTTTGGTTTGTTGTTTAAACAAATTTTAAATTTGGAAACTAGTGTTACTATTCTGTATATAAATAATATACAATTACTATCATAGCAGAAATTAATATTTAAGAATTGCCTGTTAACATCTAAAGTAAAGATAAATCAGTAAATAGAATAAAAATGAAATTGCTTTATTTTGAAAACACAAGATTTTCCAATCAAAATTAAATTTTTAATGGAGAATGGTTTATTGATTTAAGACCATTTAGTGATCTAAAAGGATTTGGTCTAAAATTTTAAACTAGAGAAAATTAACTGTGATCTTCTGCACTATTTGTAGATCTGTATATATTGCAGGAATTTATGAATTTTTTCTATATTTCTATCCTAACGGAGAGTCATTATTGTGTAGAGACTTAATTCTGTTTTTCATTATTATAGAAGCAATTGACGCTTCTTAGCACCTGGGGTCAGAAACATTTTCCTTATTTGTGAGATCGAATGACACGCTATTCAAGCATTAAGCTCTTTGAAACGAGTCTTGCTTCTATTTTTCTACTTTACTGCGTGAAGATAGCAGAGAAATTTTTTCCTCTAATTTGTTACATCCATTACATATATGAGATGCTACACTATTTTAGATAAACTTTTTTAATAAATTATTTTCATGATAAATGTATTTGTTAAAGAGAAATTCAAATTGTAAAAACTCATCTTAATTACTTTTGTTCAAATTAATATTCATGTTGATAATTTTAGTTTTAATATTACTTAGAAAACATTAATTCGTTTTGTATTCGGATGTTTATGATATGCAAGGGCAAAAAGTCGTTATAAGTTAGGAAGACTAAAGAATAGTTTCTGCTCTTCATTATGTAATGCGTCTGCATTTATTCTTAACAACGAAAAATATTATTTTAGAGAAATATTTTCTAAGTCCTTTCGAGAATTTTTCTTTTAGATGAAACACGAAAACTTTTTGAAAAGAAAGAGGTAACGATTCGTTGCGGAAAATACTCGTTTCTTAAAAGTTCGTCGCAGCTAATATCGCGTGGCAGAAAGCACTGGACCCTGACACGAGTGTTGGTTAGAGCTATATATATATGTGAATGCTATATCACTGACTGTGTGAATCGAAGCACGGATTCCGTTATTGTACTCTCTTTTCTTCTTTCACATATAGATAAATCAACTCCACCGCCAGACCAAACTTTATTTGAAAATACAGAACCCTAAGATTTAAAACCTTTAGACAAAAATAATTTTTTTTTAGATTTCACCTGCAGACTGTAGAACATGTAAATTTTAAAACATTTTTGACAAAAAATGAAAATATTTATATTTAGAGCAATTCCACATCAAGTGATCATGAGAATTTTAGATGATTTTAGCAATATTAAAAATAGTTTCTGAATTTATTCCTTTGTATGCATGTAATAAAATGTATAAAAGTTTTTTCAAAATTTGTTAAGTTCCTTCTTACTTAAAATTTTTGTCGGTTTTTCAAAAAAAGCACATAACTTATTTTTTATTAAAATTTAATTATGGGACTTTAAAAGAAAAAAAATATAATGTCCAGCGCGGCGTGCCGGGACTTGTGCAGTATTCACTTATGACGGCGCAAGTTTTGTTTCAAATTACTCTACAGCTGTAATACCTAATTCTTTATCTCAAAACGCTTTTTCTTACTATGAAATCTTCGTTATTAAATTCTCTATCGATATCTCTAATATGCATATAAAGCAACAAATTCAGAAATTATTTTTAATATTGTTAAAATCATCAAAAATTCTTATAATCACTTGGCGTGGTATTGCTCTTTATATTATTTTGTTGTTCGGTTCCAGTGCAGTTAACAGCTTGTGACAGTTATAACTTCAATGTTAATTTTTCGAAAACATTTCTCTTAAAATATTAAATAAATTCAACTAGATTTTGGTGAAAAACTTAAAAATTTAATGAGGAAGGGAACTGTGGTTAATTAATTTTTAATAATTAAAAAATTAGTTATTATAAATATTTTTGAAATTATCTGTTGTATCGGTCATTTTTAACGTCACATTTTGCAAAAATTAAAAAGTGTTTTATTATAATAAATTTTTTAATTATCAAAACTTTTTCACCAAGGTGCATTTCCTGATTTTTTTAGAGTTATTCACAAAAAACTAGATTAATTTATTTAATATTTTAAGAGAAAAGTGATCGAGAAATTAACAGCATGTGTTTGTTAGGTTTTCAATGTTAATTTTTCGATCACTTTTCTGTTTAAATCAACCAGTTGACTGATAATGTTTTATATAAAATAAACAATCAACCATTAGAAAATTAGTATTGTAAAAACTCGAATAACTTCAAAAAATTTTAATAGATTTTTATTCAACTTGGTAAAAAGAAGTTTTTAAGGTTGCTGAATAAGAATCTAAAACCGAATTTTTAAATTTCAAAATGATGGATCAAATATGGCGGTCATACGTTAAATATTCTTAAAAATTGATCAAATTTTAAATTTTCAAAATGGCGAATCCAATATGTCGGATGAACTTTAAAACATTTTTTAAAATTAATCAAATTTGATTGAATCTGGCATACCTGAGTTTTATTTATTATTCGTAAAGAACCGTTTTCCTGCATTCTAAGCATGTAAATGCACTATGCAATACTATGCAGGTCTAAACGTGCAACTGACTAACACGAAAAAGGTCTGAAAGAAGACCTAATTTCCTTTTCTAGGTAATTTTAAATTGATAAAGTAATAAAATTGAAAAATAGATCCAAATTTGTTCAATTGCTTTCTTTTAAAATGTAGTTCAAGTTCTGTTTACATTTACTCAGAGTTTTCGAATTCTCTGGGGAAAAGGAAACACTTAATTATTTTTTAATTAAATTGACGAAAATCAAAGTCAATTTTTATTAAGGCATTAATAAGGAAAAATGACAAATTTTAGTTTGATTTTTAATTTATTTTTATGCAAATGCCAGACAAAATATTAAAACAGTAAAACTTTGATTTTCAATCTTTTTTGCATTAACCCCTTGACAGTCCATGGCCCATATGTGGCCAGAAAAAGTCGTGCCACCTTTACGTCTGTGGCCATATATGTCCATCTCAAAAATAAAATACTAAACATAATTCGATTTGAATGACCAAGTGCATACTAAGGTTTTTGGGGTCGCTAAATCCGAATTTCAAGTCAGATTTTCAAAATTCAAAATGGTGGACCTAAAATGGCGACTATGAAGATTTAAAAATTTATCAATTACGCTTGAAACTCGTTATTTAGGGGTTTTCGGGGTCGCTGATTACGAATATAATGTCAAATTTACAAAATTAAAATGGTGAATCCAATATGGCGGATAATTTCAAGATTCATGCAACTTGATCGAATTTTAGGTCCGCCATTTTGGATTTCAAAATCTGACATCGGATTCGTAATCAATTGTTAAAATAAAATATTGGCAACACTCAGAACATCTTGTAGAAGAGCTGTGGTTAAAATATTAATATCGTACTTATTTTTAAATTTGTAAATTTAGCTGAAACATCTACTGTTAACATTTACCCCAAATAACCCTATATACAGACCTGATAGTACATGTTGTGCACGATAAAACGGGAACAATTTAAATCAAAAGCAAAGGAAAATTTATTAGTTTATTACGTTATCTGGTTCGTGAACGAAGAGGTTTGAGAAAAAAAAATTTCTAGAAATGGCAAATGATTTTCAGCAAAATTCGAATTTTTAGGTTTTAAAAATTGTGTTTTTGACCGAAAAAATATAAATTTTGGTACAAATTAAAATTCTTTCGTTCACCAATTGGCTATAAAATTTATAAAGAAAGCCTGTAAATTTCAAGCTGATCGCTTTAGCGGTTTTGGAGAAATCATGCACACCGTAACAGTAGTTTTAAGAAAATACGATTCAGAGAAACGCTATTTAGTTTAAAGTTTCAAGTTCGGTTCTAATGCTACGATTTCAATAAGAATTTGGGAAAACATTCTCGAAAATATATACTTTTAAAATAAGCAATAAAATTGTTTTCGATTTTTTGAGTCCCTAAAAGGTATGTAACCCCCTTAAGTTTTTTTTATTTTTAAATATTAAAAAGTGGATTGAACGCATAGAAAGGATTTACTGTGGCAGCGAAAAAGTTTGCTGTGAGATCAGAAACACGCATAAATTTTTATTAATGTTTGCTGTCACAGCTAACATGTTCGCTGCCACTGCAAACTTCTTAGCTGTGGTAGCTAATTTTCAGAGATTTCACAGCAAACATCTGTTTACTACTGCAGCTATTTTCTTTTTTCCGTGTAGTTGGAAGAGATTTCTGGAAGTTATTGAAGTCTGTGAAAAACCTTATTCATATAAACGACCACATGTAACGTAAAAGCAATTTCTTTTTTAAAATCTAATCTACTATGTCTTGACATAAAATTGACACTAATATCAATAACCAAAATTCAAAAATTATTCTGCAAAAGATTTTTATTTAAGAAAATGTAATGGTCAGATACACGTTTTCTGGCGTTGATTACAGTAACTTGAGTCAAAGTTTACTTTTAATAAATGTTTAGAAACTTTAAATATATATATATTGTTAATATTCTCAAATTGTATGACATTCTTATGTCCAAAAAATTGTAATAAAAATCGTTAAATTTTAAAAATGTTCATTTTTTAAATGTGCCATTAATTAGACTTAATTAGTTTTTGTTCTTCTAAAAAAATTATAATAAATAGTCTGAGAACCTTAGAATAGTTTCTTGCAAAAACAAAAATACATAAATAATATAATTATCCAAAATAATTTTGAATTACACATAATTATTATGCTAAATTTTGAACTAAAGGAAATAAATAATCAAATTAATTGAACATGTTCGTTCAAGGTGGACGGAATGTTTAGGCTTTTTAGTCCATAATGCATAAAGTTATAAAGAATTGTGATAATAATCTTCACTTTCTCTTTTTGAAAATAGTCTTAAAGAAAAATGTAAAATTCTCAAGGAAATTTATTTCAACAGATGGTAGCAAAACAGTTAACAATGTAAACAAACAAATAGTTTTCTAATCCATTTTAATAATATTCAGTTAAAATACTAAAAAGGTATAAGAATCCAAAATTGTACCTCAACCTGGAATAAACTTATTGTGTTTCTAGCGATGGGATTAAGTTGTAAAGCACTACGAGACCCAATATTTTGGTAAAAAACCCAGAATCATAAATTGTATGTATGCCCTTATCTCTATTGCTATCTCTTTTTATCCCTCCACTTTTTTCAAAATCTCCCACCCTTCAAATACCTGTAAAAAGCTTTTTTTGCCAGTCTGCTGTAAGCCGTTTTACTTGAAAGTTCAATTTATTAAATGTTACTGTTAAATTGCAAATTATATGGTTTTCTTTGACTTCACCTAACCTAAAAAAATCGCTTTCTTATTAATTTAACGAGTGTGTGCATGAACTTATATTATCAATTAACCACATGCACCAAGTCAACTATAAAACAGTTACCCTATTTGACGGTAAATGTAGAGTACTTTTTCCATGATAATCAATTAAAAAACGTAAATGTAATATGCATTTTCATTTAGTATTTTTCTTATACTTTGTAATGCAATATTGCATTGTTTTGATCTACAGTTAGAATTTTTTTTCCTTTTTCAAAATAGTGCCAATTTCTGGATGTGACGCACAGCATATTACCCCAGTAGCACAAAATGTTCCAGCAACATTGACAACATTGAGGCAAACATTGGTAATGTTGAGACAATGTTCTCAATATTTCTGTAATATAACGTGCTACTTGGATACTATCAGTTGTGAACCTGTATCGACACCCATTTGGGCATCATAAAACATTCAACTTTGCAGACATACTAAGGTAAAGATTCCAATTGTAGAACGCTTTTTAAGATAACCAAATTTTTATGATAAATTTCTTGAAATTAGTAGTGTTAAGGGGGAGCCTACTTTACATGGTAAAAAAATCGATTTTTTTTGCTTAAATCTTTAGAAAATACATCCAAGAATATGTACCTAAAGTTTTAGAGGCCAATCTAAATTATTTTGCATGTTTTTCGTTGATTTTTGTCGAGTGTAAAAAGTTAAGTTAAAAAACATTGAAGGTTACAACCAATTGTTGAATTGTTATAAATAAACTAGAGGAAATGTAAACAAATTTTTATTTTTTTTATTTTTCGAAAGTAGATAAAATACTGTTCCTACTGTTCAACAATAGGGACGAAATTATGAAAGCGTTTATTATTTGGGAGTTTTACCTTATTTAAATAAAATATCGCCATTTCGACAAAGTTTGGTAAATTTTCAAAATTAGAAACAAATTGCATCTTTCTAGAAACCTTTTTGTAAATTGTTGATAAATATAACAGTAATAATTTTGTCATAACCTAAAATTTTTATTGCAATAATATTGTTTCCTGTTGTTTAAACTATAGAAATATTTTTTTGTAGTAGTTATAAGTATTATACACACTTTAAAAATAATGTTTTAGTAGGAACGCCATTTCGGTGTTTTTGTCAGTCTGGACCTCGGCGCGTGAAACGCCCTGTCGCGGTGAAGTGGTTAAATAATAGTTTTGTTCTAAATCTGCATTCTTAATTATTTAATGTTTGATAAATTGTGTAATTAGAGAATAATATTCACCTTTCTATGCATAATAATCTGTAAACAAATTTTGTAATCAACAATAATAGTTTATTTAAACAAGTTAAAATTTGAAATTCACAATATTCTTATAAAATTTGAGCGTTTCGGTGCAATAATCGGTCTTACGCGTGAACGCAAGCATTTCTTTTCAATAAAAAACTGAAATTTTATTAAAAAATTAAAATGATTGACAAATTGAAATTATGCAGATTTTATTCTCTTTTTTTCTAAAAAAAATGTAGAAAATTATGCAAATTTTAGTAAAAAAAATAAAATTATTTGCATCATGTCTATTTTCAAATAATAATTTTGTAAAAAATAGTGACTTTTTTTGGAAAAGGAAAAAAATAATTTTTTTAATTAATTACAATTTTTCAACAAAATGTCAACTTATATTTATTAATTGTTTAGAATTAGAATATTATATCCGTACCTTCAGATTCAGAAAAAACATTTTTTTAGTTTCATCAGAATTTGGAACATTTTGGAACATTTCTTCGAATTCATTTTAATTAATTATTATTTATTTTCACACACTGAGAGAAGTCCAGGGCTTAATAGTTCCTGCTAGACGTCGCTATAAGCTACTCTGCTTGTCGCGTTTGAGATGTCTCGAATCTAGGGCTCAGACACCCCGAATCGGTCAAACATTGTTCCCGCATGTGAGAGACAATTCATGGCCGAAACTAAAAGTTGTAAGTAATCCCGCTTCGGGACGTTCCACGTTTTTTATCGGGGCTTGAGACGTCCCGATCGAAGGTTCACATAAGAACATTTAAAATGATCACTCAAGCCTTGCACGGGACGTATTAGTTCCCGGACTTCTCTCAGTGCACGAATTGTTTCTTTTTCGCTGAAACTGTCGTCAAATAAATTTTAAATAATTGAATGTGGCTTTTTCGAAGTAATCTGGAACCTGATAAGGTCCTGATCAAGCCCTGATCAGGGCCTGAAGAATGGCTGTGTTAAGTAAATCCTGATCAGGGCCAAACCACAAATAGAATTTACTTAAGGCAATTTCTATACCGGTAGCATTTTCAAAAAAGAAAAATTATATTGGATTAAAGGTTACTAGTTATTATTGGCGGAGTAGGAGACAACTTTGATTTTCTGAGGATGGACTGACCCAAAAGAATTAAGCGAGTAAATTACTAAATAATTGAATGAAATAGATCTAAGAATCGGGTGTACGTAATTTAATTTCAGTGCAATATTTATTGAACATGCTGCAATATTGTTCAGTAATATTGCCTCATTATTAGACGAAAATAACTTAAATCAAGATAACATTTGTAATATTAACTAAATATTAAGATAATATAACTGAACACTGTAATATTGCAAAAATTGCAATGTAATATTGATAAACTATTGCTGTACAAATATAGCTGCTAGTTCGGAAGAAAGAAGTAAAAGGAAAACAGTTTGAGAAAAAGAGAGAAAATGATGCAATGAATTATCTAAAGTAATGTTTATATAATGATATGGGTAGGACAAGACCACCTGCAGTCAATGTTGTACAAGGAAAAAAGTTAGAATTTTCCTTTTTTTATTTATTTTATCTGGGCTGTTTTCTCATATTTGTCACGCATATATTCACGGCGTGTGCTTGCTTTATGGATGTCTATGTCCATGCACGAGTGAACGGTTTTATTGCGCATAGGACGCTTTAACTAAATTACTTTCCACAGAGCCGCAGGATTGGTATGACATAGCAACATAGTTTATGGATCAAAGGTTTCCAAGCTAACATTCTCCGCGTCTCTCTTATATGATAATATATCTTTTTCGTCAAGAGAGAAGCGCTTTTTTCCCCTCCAAAAAAATACAGTTTCTCATTTTTCACATATTTTTGGGGTGAAATGCACCCTTAACTATTTTCCTCTGATTGACATTAAAAAAATGAAGAATTTATCCGCATGGAATTGCGTTTACAATATTAGCTCGTTAATTATTATAATAATTATAAATATATCATTATTTTGTAATTAAACAGTTACTTTTTTAATATAATGTAATTAACCCCTTCATAGTCCAGTGAAAATAAAGTTTTTGTGCCACAAATGTTCAACATCAAATTTGTTTTGAAAAAACATTGCATTATCATATTGTATGTTTTGGGTGCCGTTGAATTGAAATCTTTGGTTAAAAATAAAGAATTCAAAATGGTTAACGAATCTGCTAGCGAAACTGTCTCGGTACTTTTCAGGGTCTCTGAATCCGATTCTTTCGATTCAAAATTCTGATATCAATAATTATAATTACGTTTAGAATTTTATTTTAATTTTCTGTTTCTTTATCGACTTAATCTATTATATTGTAGTCTTTTTTTCAATGATTATTTCTCTTTTGTATAATTTCTGTGGTATAATCAACATCATGATTTATTAAAAAATTGAGTGAATTGATTAACAATGTTGAAAATTGGTTTTCTCTAAACTGTAATTTACTTGGCACGAGTGATTTAACATTATATCAATATCTTTTACCTGTTATTTCGAAAAAAAGCTGATGGCTATGCTGCTTGGTAATAACTTTAGATTTTCAGTCCCTCTATAATGGTCGCCCCATAGGGGTTACGAGACCTCACAGATTCATAGATGCCGTTCAACAACAATAATTTTCAACTAGATGGCAAATTTTTATTCATTTTCTCGCAAATTCTTTCTAATAATTAATACTTTTCACGAACTAAAATGTAATTACACTGTTGGGTACAATAAAACTATTTTATTATTATCTGTATAATAAAACGTGTTATTAGACGATAGTAAAGTTCACTCTCATCAATAAAAGTCTTTATAATTAAAGATTTACAAAAATAATAATTTTTCATTTTTGTTTAAATTATATTTTATAAATATAATTCTCTCAAATAGAGGATTTTTTCGAAATAAAAATTTCTAACAGTTGAACATTACTTTCTACATAAATATAAAAAATTCCCCTAATAAGTATTCTTTAAAATAAAACTATAATTATCATGTCAACAATGAGTGATGTTTATTCAAAAGAAGGGTAAATGAAATTAAGTTTTTAAGTATTTTTTAGCAAAAACAAAAAAATTAAACGTCTAAGTTTACTTTAAATGAAAAAAGTTTATTTCGCTTTAGTTTGCTTTTTTGTAGACGTGTCTGAGATGATATTAGGGGAGGATGGAAAAAATTTAACAATAGAGAATGATAGAAAAGAAGGTTTAAGGTTTTATTAACAAGGAAAAGAAGGTGAAAGGCAACTTTTATGACGCATCGCGTGTTGAGAAGCAAAGAATGCGGGGTAATAGGGCTTTTGCAGCAAAAGAGAGCGAAAGAAAGACAGAAGGAAGGAGAAGGAGAGAGATAGAGAGAGGACGCGAGTAAACTCGTACGTGGTCAGAAGGACAAGATGAGGGTGCAAAGCTTGCTGCTGTGAAGGGTTGAAGAGAGGGTTCTCTCAGGAAAGAAGAGTATGAAACAAAGCGCATCACTGAACTCGCACATGTGTGACGTTACATTATTTACCCCAGATAAAAACTGAAACTGCTCGCGAGAGGCAAATTATTTTAAAATAAACCTTTGTCTCATTTACAACTTACAAAAGGGAGAATGGAAAGAATTTTATCTTAATACCTGAAAATTTGCATTCCTTTTTGATGGAAAATTCCGAATTAAGTAGACAATTTTCTTCAATAAAATAATCTTTGCCTTCAAATTATTATATTAATGCTAATAAAGAGAAAAATAATAATATATAGAAAAAAGGATAATTTTTATCTCGAAATCAGGATTATAAGCAAATTGTTAATTTAGATGTTAACATTCTTGAAGATTTATAACATTTGTTTCTGTTCCAAAATGGAGGGGAAGAAAAAATTTAATTCAAAACCTTTTGATTTTCTAGACTTAAAGCAACTTTCATCTAAATAACTTTCACTTTCACTTTACAATTTTTGATTTGTTTTTTTTAAATTCAAATTTCTATATTTCCTAAGATTATTCATAATAATGTCTCTCAAAAAAATTTTGTATTACCACTTTCTCCTTTCTTGCTTCAAACAAGCAAATAAAATAACACTCCACAATTAACTTCTTAAAAAGTCCGTTTTATTAATTAAAAAACAGACTTTTAGAAAAGGTACAACTTCGTGGGTATCAAAATTTCCTAAATTTAACAAGGAATTTAACCATATAGATAAGTCCAATAGTAATGCTAAAGTGGACCCTTTTCACGCGGATGTCCATATATTAAATTTTTATGAAATTTAATAACTACGAGTTTACATTATTTTTCCGCCATACTGGATCTGCGTTTTTGAATTTTGAAAAAGCCATTAGATTCGCAATCTGTGACTTAGAAAAAATCCGAATAACTATACAGTTATAGAACCCCAATTTTATTTTGTAAGTTATTGTTCATTTGGTATTTATGACTTGGGTTTCTGGTTAAATGGTTTATGATTGGTTGTAAACTTCGTAATTTAATTACAAGTAAGTATGTTAAATTCAAGTTAATAGAATTATTATAATTATCTGAAAGTATCCAGTTAATAATAATAATCCTATTAGCCCCTTGATAGTCCATGGCACATACAGGGTCACAAAAATTCGTGCCACCTTTGTGTCTGTGACCATCTATTTCCATTCAAAAAAAATACTAAACAAAATTCGATTTGATGTTCATTTTTAAAAAGTCAAAATGTCTGATCCAATATAGTGGATATTTTAAAATTGATGAGATTCGATCAATTTTGTTTTTTGGGGATTATTGGGGTCATTTTGCTTTTGAATTAATAAAATTCACTAATAAATTAGAAGAAATTACTAGTTATTTAGTAAAGTTTACCAATTCAAAAGCAAAAGTCTGTCACTAGTTCAGATTAATAAACGATTTTACTAATTCAAATTTAAAATTCAAATTTAAAATTCAAATGTTTTGAATGTTGACGAATTTGTCGAAAATTTTTACTCGGGGTTTTTTTAAGGTAACTTGAAGGTTATTTAAACACACATCACTTTCAATTCCGCTCTCTGCTAAACACTTCAAAAAGTTCCAAGTATAAATATTTTTAAACAAATTCACTAATTTAAAAAAAATAATATTTATTAATTCCGACTTTAAAATAACTAAAGTTTGATGATTTCTAAAAAACGAAAATAAAAAATAATTTCACGCTCTTCTTTATAAATTTTATATATATTATATACAATATAAAAGAGAAGAGAGAATATATAAAAGAGGAAACTATTTCCTATATAGCAAGAGAAATAAAAGAGGAAATTGGTTCAGATTGTGTATCATACTAAGAGATAGTATTTTTCCATTCCGTTTTAAAAGGGAACACATAAAAATGTATTTGTTCTCGAGGTGACATTAGAATTCGTGTTCCTTTGTTGGGAATGCGTTAGTAAACATTCATAAAAATTGGCAATATAACGTCAGCGTTTCGAAGGCGGCGGTGAATAAAATCGCGGATATAATGTTGAAGATCATGGCGTAACATTTCCCTTTTGATACAATTTATATAAAGTATAAACATATATACATGTAAAGAGAATCCATTAAGTTCGACACGAATGACTTTTTCAAACTCAGAGCATCTCTTTTGTCTGCGCGTGTATCTTGTCTCGCCTTCAAAAGAAAAATATTGTCTATCGGAAACAATTTTCCCGCGACAAGATTGAGCATAAAGAAAAAATCTAAGCTCATTTCTTTCGACTGAGGAGATCGATTTTTTCTTTTTTTTCGTGGTTCAACTAAGTCGAAAATTAATGATATAGTGAGATGTATATATGTGTCGTGTTGGAGACGGAAATTCTTTTGCGGGATGAGAAACAATAGAGGAGAGTTTGTAAGAAATAAGAGAATCCGATATATTGCGACAGTGATATGTTCTGTTGGAAATGGAACGTAATCCCGGATTTGAAACACATTAAATCAAAGTTGTACTAATTCTCCCTTCGAAATGAATCTTTATTTTCTTTTTTTTATTTTTACCTTGAAAGTTTTTCCGGAAAGTAGCTACTGTTGATTCCATTGGAGTTCTAGAATATTTTCCGACTGGATTTTGCAATAAAATTTTATCCAATTCTGATTGAGTTTCTATTGCAATCCGAATTCTAACTGAAATAGGGAACTTCTATCAAATTCAGTCGGAAATCTGATGAAATTCTGATGAAATCTTTTTCATGAGTATTTTCGGAGAAATTTTTCCAAGTGGATATTGAGGCTGTCAATAGATATGATTTTGATGACATTGGGAGAGTTCGATGATGATTTTTTACGATTTTTTTATGATGCGAGGGTTACAGCAAGTTTCCATTCGTTTCAGATACGATATATCTTACCACAAAGTTGTGAAAGCTTAGTGATAATATAATAGGAGGGATGGATGGAATAATAATTTACGATCATCAGGCGTCTCTGGTCGAGACCTCGAGACGTTGTTCTGTATCCTATGGAGTAACATGAAATGTCACAGCTGCCGTCTTGGTTACTCCAACTTTGATTACACCGTAAAGTTTAGTTTCGAATATCATTAACATTTAGTAAAATGTTGGAAATATCTTTGCTAATTTTTCATCTAAACCTTTTATTCAAATATTTGCTAAGCAAATTATACATTTTAAATTATTAATTTCCAAATACAATTTTTATTTAGAAATTTAATTTTTCCCTTATAGTAAAAGATATTCTTTGGATATCCAAATTGCACCTCAGTTAGATCTATAAATATTTATGTTCAAAGGATATCTTATGGATATTCTAACAAATATTCTGACAGATATGTGTGGAATGTGGAATTTAATATTCCAGTAATTTCCCTTAGATATCTATGGATAGTAAAGGTTAAATCAATTCAATAAACTAACTGACCACAAATATTTGTCAAAATACCTTGTCAACAAATTTCTGTCATGAAAATAATATCAGAAAGTTAATATCTAAATAGTTTTTGTTTGACTAATGTGTAATAAAGATAATAATGTTGGATTCAAATACATTTTTTCTTTAGTACACAGTTTTTTAAAAGATATAAAATTAAAAATTTTTTAATGCAACGTTTCGATTCTATAATAGTCTCAATTTGAGAATCTTATACAAATTGTAATGAAGAAACTAAATTAATTGTTTTTCTTTCGTACTGTATCTTTTTTAAAGTGTTTAATAAACTTTCGAAATTCACGTTGGATCCAGTAAATTTTTAAAATTTTTTAAGAATGTATCGAGTTTACTTTAAAATTGTGACTTAGAAGTTTTGAAGCTTACGAAACTAATTATTTAGGTGTTTTTGCTGTTGTTCATTACCAATTTAATGTCAGATTCGTTATCAGCTACCTTGAAAATACTAATTAACAATTTTCAAACAAATCAAATGAATCCAATTAACGCTTAGGCAAAGATTTACAGATCAGAACAGTTAGTAAAAAAAGAAAAAACTTTGTTACCTCGAAACTTTTGTTAATTACTGAACCGAAAATTAATAACCCACTGTGCTCTATTTGAAAAATTAGAAACCTATCGACTTGTGTAATAATTTATACACTAATTTTTTTTCCTCCTTTACTGCAAACGGAAAAAATAACGCAGAATTCGGCGCATTGAATCTTCAGTCGTGACATTTTACCTTCGCAATGAATGGAAATGAATATCCTTAGGAGAAAATCTCATTAGGAAAATAGTGGTGGGCGCGGGCGAAAGTACTCGAATAAATTTTCGGCAGGTAACAAACGGAATTCTCTCCCGTACAATTACAGCGAACCTTTCAGAGTAAACTTTTCTTTTTTTTTTGCAACGATTCTTTTGTACGTTTCTGAGTAAGAAGTTTTACCAAAATACAATGAACGAGTTAGATTCACTTTGAAAACTTCTTCCCTGCCCGCGCGATGAGATTTACTTTACCCCATCGCCCCTCTTCTACCCCTTTTATCCCAGCACACAGCATCCAATGAATCAATGCATGAACGAAGCTTTCGGGTTTGCTTATGTAATGGAATGATTGAATTCAACCGAACCACCATATCGAATTAGAAACAATTATGCAAATGATATTATACTCGATGGAATTAAATAATAGTCTGCTAAGAATTTAAAATTCATAATCAAATTTTGAATTTGATTTTAAAATTAAATTTTGCATTTTTTTAAATCTAATTCGGAGTTTAATTTGGATCAAAATTAAAAATTTAATTTTGAATTAAGTTCTGAATTTTATTTTAAATAATACTTAAAATTTTGGTTTTAAATTATTGTAAATATATTTCTTAAATATATTGTAAATCTTATTTTGTATAAAGTAGCGTACGCTACTCATTTTGAGTTGCAACAAAAATAAGACTCTTAGGTGGCGCCACGTTCTATATAGCGTTTAACATAGTCTCATTTTGAGATGCAACAAAAATGAGACTGGGTTTTTTGTGTGTACTTAAGATGTAGATTACTTAACACCTATTTTAGAATATACTTTATGCTTAAATTTAGTATATGCTCTATATAAAATAAAAATAGATTGGTTTAATTTCCATGTTGTTGAAATGCTTAAAATTGCCTGAAATTAATTGGAAAAGTCATTTTAGAAATTGGTACAGATTTCTATATCTACATGAAAAATTTAAGTATATAATATTCTAAAATAGGTGCTGAGTAAGTTAAGAATAAATTTTTATCGATATTGATTCTGAATTTAATTCTAAATTAAATTTAGAATTTAATTTAGGAACTTAAATTTAAATGAAAAAGAAATTCAAATATTTAGAGAATATAATTTCGTAATAATAGTAAGATAATGTGGAAAGTTAATTAACTAATACGTGATTAAAAAGGAAAAGGGGGTGAAAGAGAGTAATGTGCGTGATGAAATTTTTATCCTTTAATTTTGAGCATGATTTCAATGAAAATGTCTTCGCAAGTCCTACTGCAAGGATTCATTCATTTATATATACAGCATTTCGTGCGCATTTTAATGAAAGCACGTAATAAACGTATAAATGAAATACGCGCCGCTCCCAAGTAAGCGAGATTTATTTTATGACTCGACTTTTCGACAACGGCGCTAAATTAATTACCAACGAACACTTGAATATCCCTTGCGCACCAGCCATTTAGCAGGATTATTGCCGTGACGCATGATTACAAACTAATGGTCCTAATCTCAATTCTAGCAAAGAAATATTACATGGAAAACTGTAAAACTCACTTTTCCTCGTCGCACACTTGCTCGCAAAATAAATCTTTTCGAAAATGTCTTCATTTTAGCAATGTATATTTTAATTAAACCAAAAAAGGCAATCAATTCAGTAAAGTAAATATATTTTTATTATGCAGCAATTCCATGATAAGCATTGAAATTTTTTTTTAAATAAAAAAAAATTTTAATTAATAAAGGTTAATTTTTTTAATTGTTTATAAAAACGTGAACTTTCGACTGAAACATTTTTGAAAGAAAATTTATTCTAAACTTTGTTGATACTAAGGGAAAAACATGTTATTTTCGATTTTTGAAAAAACTCAATTTTTTGTGGTAATAATAAGAATACACTTATCTCTAGCTGCTCTGTAAGTTTCAAAATGAGATTTGCATAACTTTCTGAAAAATAAATAATATAGTACAATGCTGTTGGTTACATTTTTAGCTTTACATGAAACAAACGAGCATCTAGCAAGATCATCAAATTCAGCCATATTAGTATTACTTCCGTCAAAGGTATCAAGGTGGTAAGCAATATATTAATTTTGTGGGTTCTAAATACTTTTGTCATTAGCCATGGTTCAACAGATTTTGACCATAGTTAAAATATGTAAATTTTCAGGTTTTTAAATATTTTTGTGGTTTAACATGGTTTTCTGATTTTTGCTTAAAGCCAATATATATAAAATTTTCAATTTAAACTAGTTTTGCTTCCTCGTGAGGAAGCTTTGTAGTCGTTTAATTTACAAAATTTTTAAAAATCCTTTTGACAAATTTTCTTCTATATGGGACTATGTTATATAAGACCCTGAACAATTGTCCGGATGTATGTATGTGTGTGTGTATGAGTGTGTGTGTATGTGTGTGTGTGTGGATCCCGTTTTTTGTGAACACGATAACTCGAAGAGGTTTCAACGAATTCGGCTGAAAATTGCTAGGAATATTTATCATAAAAATATCTCGAAATGGATTGATGGACATTAAAAAATCTATTTAAAAAAAATTTTTTTTTTACTTTTTTCAAAAAAAAAATTTTTTTCAAAAATTTTTTTTTAATTGAATATTGAAGTTAATATACAATAAAATCTTCTTCTTTGCATCAAGACGAATCGATTGGTATATATAAAGTATAAATTGTATGAGAGTTTATAGAGGTAATGACAACTAAAGCAAAAAAATTACCTTTTTTTATCAAAAATTTAGTTCTTTCATCAAAATTATATTCCAGTACAATAAGATTTTAGTCATTTTTTTCAATAATCTTATCCATTGCATTAAAACGGATCGATTGGTATATATAAAGTATATATTTTATTTGAATTTATAGAATTAAACATAATTAAAACCAAAAATGCGCACTTTTATTAGAAATTTATTTCCTTCTTAAAAATCATGTTGCCTTATAATAAAATGTTAATCTAGACTTGAAAACAAACTAAAAATCTTCATTTCATCAAGACGAATCGATTGATGTATAAAAAGAATGTATTTTATTAGCATTAATAGAATTAAATAAAATGAAAAACTTTACTTTATAGCAAATTTTTTGCTTATCGTAAAGAGGAAGCAAAATGTTCATGTAATGAACATCTTAATTCACAACTTGTTTGCTTCCTCGTGAGGAAGCTTTGTAGTCGTTTAATTTACAAAATTTTTAAAAATCCTTTTGACAAATTTTCTTCTATATGGGACTATGTTATATAAGACCCTGAACAATTGTCCGGATGTATGTATGTGTGTGTGTATGTGTGTGTGTATGTGTGTGTGTGGATCCCGTTTTTTGTGAACACGATAACTCGAAGAGGTTTCAACGAATTCGGCTGAAAATTGCTAGGAATATTTATCATAAAAATATCTCGAAATGGATTGATGGACATTAAAAAATTTAATAAAAAAATTTTTTTTTTACTTTTTTCAAAAAAATTTTTTTAAATTGAATATTGAAGTTAATATACAATAAAATCTTCTTCTTTACATCAAGACGAATCGATTGGTATATATAAAGTATAAATTGTATGAGAGTTTATAGAGGTAATGACAATTAAAGCAAAAAAATTACCTTTTTTTATCAAAAATTTAGTTCTTTCATCAAAATTATATTCCGGTACAATAAGATTTTACTCATTTTTTTCAATAATCTTATCCGTTGCATTAAAACGGATCGATTGGTATATATAAAGTATATATTTTATTTGAATTTATAGAATTAAACATAATTAAAACCAAAAATTCGCACTTTTATTAGAAATTTATTTCCTTCTTGAAAATTATGTTGCTTTATAATAAAATGTTAATCTAGACTTAAAAACAAACTAAAAATCTTCATTTCATCAAGACGAATCGATTGATGTATAAAAAGAATATATTTTATTAGCATTAATAGAATTAAATAAAATGAAAAAATTCACTTTAAAGCAAATTTTTTGCTTATCGTAAAGAGGAAGCAAAATGTTCATGTAATGAACATCTTAATTCACAACTTGTTTCATTTGTCATGATTTGCTAGATTTTCATGCATAATCAAAGTATGGATATTATAAGGGTTTAAAATATTTCTGCCTTTGTCCATGGTTTACTGCACGGAAAAAATTAGTTGCTGAAATTTTCCTCGACTTTGTAGAAGACTTTCGGATGTAGTCGAAAGTATTTAAATTTTTAAATCACTCTGTTTTAAAAATTATATTGAAAGATCGAAGAAAAAATGTACTACATTCGAAGAGAATTTAGAAAAAGGATTTGAAACTTTCAGCGACAGTCGAGGAAAATGAAAACACAGCCAGCGCGAACGATTCAGCGACAGTCGAGGAAAATGAAATCACAGCCAGCGCGAACGATTCAGCGACAGTCGAGGAAAATGAAAACACAGCCAGTGCGAACGATTCGGCGACAGTCGAGGAAAAAAGACGTGTTCGAATTTTCTTCTACAGTATTCTAAACTTTCAACGATAGTCGCGGAAAATGAAAAATTCTGCGGACCAGTAAAAAAAATTCTTTCAGTTCTTATTTATTTCATTTCTTTTATGCCTTATATTTAATTACAATCCTACATTTATACATAATCACGACACTCATCACATGTAATTTGACACTATTTAATCACTAATAACCTGCCTAAAACTAAATAGCTAACACCAATACGCATATTATCCTACACTTTCGTTGTTTCGCACGCTATATGAATCTACTTTTTCATCGTCCTTATATACTAAGTGGAACCTTTCTTTACCGCTTGTGAGAAAAAGTGCAATATTTTGAAAATTAAAAATCTCAAATATTTCTCTTCAACATATTTTAGAATTTTAAAGAGTATTTCAGTATACGTTAAGGACTATTTTACAATTATTTTTAATTTATTAAATGAATAGAAAAATGATAATATTTAATTAAAATAATAACTAAGGCAATAAAATTATTTTCTGTTCATTATTCTAAAAACTTATTTAACGATTAATAATTATATTTTATATATACATATAAAAAGATTTTAATCCTCCAATATATAATTCACAAACACTGTAGACAAGAATTTGTAAATGAACGGTATTAAATTGACTGCAGATCGCGTTTATCGCCTGAGAGTATGCGCATCTTTTCTGCGCACCGTTTTCCTCGACTCGTCGACGAAACTTTGTATCAAAGTGTTACAATAATTCCACGACTTTTTTCCGCTACTAGGTTTATAAAAAGTCCTCGACTTTTTTAGAGAATTTCTGCTAAAATCATAGAATATTTCTATAAGTTTATAAAGTATTTTTTCATATCCGAGAGTCTTCGAGTAGTAGCTGAAAACTTCAGCGACTAATTTTTTCCGTGTGTAGTTTGGAATTAGCTAAAAATTAAAAAAATCTTGTATAAAAACATTTTACTCCATAATTTTCTAGATTTTGGTCATGATTTGTTAGATTTTAGAAGTGATACACATTATTTAGTAGTAATGTAAACGATTATAAGTAATGGTGTTTCAGTTGTTGGCCAATGTTTTTACGTATGGCTCTGTGGATGATGTATTTATTTGATTGCGCAAAAATAAATTAACTTTATTTTTTATAAATTATTAACTATTTTGATTAATTACTATAAAATTAAAATTGTCAGAAAAAAATGTTTTCATTCAAAATTGAAAAAGAAATATTTTTAAATATAAAATTTTACTTTTTTATACAAGTTTTTAATATGCAGAAAGATAGATTGTTTCATTTTATGTGTCAAAAGCGGATATTTTACCGTCGCGAACAAACCAACGCTCCACTATTTTATATTTGTTCATGTGTGTGTGAGAGTTAAAATTGTGCCACTCTCTTCATTCTCGGTATTTTTGTCGTTTATGAATTCCGGTGCGTGTGCGTAGAAGTTTAGTCCTGTCACGTAACGTTTACACTGCAAAGTACGCATTATTCAGGAGGAACTGAGCATAACAACTCCCAATGCTGCTTGTTTTCAAGTAATTATTTTTTGTATTGCATTGTTTTTTTAAAAATAATTTTACTTTTGAAAGAATATTGTTTTAAAAATTTTTACCTCTGGTTTTGCTAACTTTTTAATACAAATACATCAATATCATAAAATTTAAATTATGGAGAAATTATTCATTAATTTGATAATTGCAATTATTTATTACGATTGTAGAAAGGGAGGTTTATATACATTTTTATTTGTTAATTTTTTTGTTTAACAAGGGAAGTGGAAAATTTGCTAATCCTTGGATGCCTTCTTCTAAGGGTGATATCTAGAAATCACACTCCTGGGTTATAGAGATGACTGCTCTTATTCTGGTCGGACACTAAAAAATCACACCCCTTAAATGGACCTCACTTCAACTGGAGGAATCACCTTCCGACTTACAACTTCCCAAGCTATACATTTTTATTAGTAGTAATAGTCGATTTTAGTCAGACAACACAAGTTTTGTAATTTTGTCATCCTGAATAAGAGTCAATTATTATCAGAAAAAGTTTTTTTTTATAATTTAAAAATTAACAGCAAAATCCGTTTATAAGTTAACGAAAAAATGCAATTTTATTCTTTTTGAATTTATTTTTCTGACAAGACAACGCAAACATTGAACATTTATTATTATCAGTAGTATAAACCCTTTTAGTCAGCCGTAAAGTTTCCCAAATGTAAAAAAATGATTTAGTCAGAAAATTTGTTTGAAAAACAAGTAAGTTAACATTGTTTCCACAGAGTCATTAACAAAAGACACTTTCTGTCAGACAGAAATTCAGAGTAAATTTACTATAACCAATAAAAGACAACTTGCATTTCAATAAACGTATATTTTAAGAATCAGTAGTAAATGTCACTTTGTGTTCGACTCTGAATTTTAAAAGACAATTTAGATAAAGAAATACATGAATACTTAAAATAGTACTATCTATTTAAGGATAAACGTAAAATATTAGCATTAAGAATGAAAAATAATGTGTGAGAACATAATTTTATATCATTAGGCATATATACATATACAAAAAATATATATAATTTATTTGAGACTTGTGAAATTGCTACTATGCGGACAGACGAGAACCAGTAAATAATGGTTTTGAACAACCCGGGGGATGCTCCAGTTAGCCACGTGGAATAACAAATAAATGCATCCGCGAAAAGTAACTCTAGCTAAGCACAGTGGCCTTCCATAAATAACGAAACTTGTGGCATTTATGGCCACATACTTGTACGAACAACGTAGACCTATACATATATAGTAGGCACATGAAGCGAGGCATTCTACATCGCGCAGTTGAATCGCTTTCAAGAATCGCGAGCCACTAAGTTTCCGAGGAGTTTGTGGCATCTCTTATACTTTCAAGTGTTCCTATGAACATTTCATTTATATATATAAATGTACGCTAATATAGCAACTGTCACTACTGCACTTGGATGTGTCAATTTATTTTACTTCTGCTGCAAAAAAACATTGTGCATGAATTTTCGAAAATTAAAATTACGAAAAAATTGGAGATTTTGCTGTATATTCAAGTATATCTTTCCAATCTGGTATCTAGACCGAAATGTAACGCTCGTATCCTTTAAGCGCGAGATAGTCATGTCAAGACTGGCGCTACATAGTTTCACTAGATAAATTTTTTAATTATTATCTGCGATCTGGAAACTAGTTAGAAAAGTTTATTTAACGAAACAAATCAGAAATTTATTTCAATTCAATGTTAATATTATAAAAAAAAATTAATTTGTATTTACAAGCGTGTAATAATTCTCAACTTTCAACTTTTCATCAAGTTAATGTTTAAAACACAGAATAAACGGAAACCTATTACTGAATAAAATTTGACACTACGGGGAATCTAACCTATGACCTACGGATTTCTAGCCCAACACTCTAACCACTACCCAATCGAAGCTACATGACAATAAATTTTAATTTTTGACACCTTTTACACTTACAAAAATTTCCATAAATGACTGAAATCCAAAATTTTAATGTTAATTTTTGCTTTTCATATTTTTATAAATTATCGCGAAAATTTCTATACATTACCGTGAAAATTTCCATAAATTGATAAAATAAATAGTTTTAATTGTAACTTATCTGGAATATATTTTTATGAATTATTGCGAAAATTTCAATAAAACATTGCATAAATTTCCATTAATTACCTTGAAAATTTTCATAAATGACCAAAGTAATAATTTTCAATTGAGATTCAGACTACAATATTTTTATAAATTACCGCAACAATTTTTATAAATAACTATAATTTTCAAAAATTATTAAAAGAAAACACCTCCGTACGCCAAAAATGACCAAACAGTGAATTTGTTATTTGTTATGATTGTTTACAAGTAGTGTTGCATTCGAGCGAGAAATCGCTCGAAAAGAACGAGAAATCTCGTAAAGAATACAATGAAAACAATTGAATGTGATTTAATATTCAATTGTTTTCATTGTCTTCTTCACGAGATTTCTCGTTCTTTTCGAGCGATTTCTCGCTCGAATGCAACACTATTTACAAGAAATTTATTTAATTTTTCAGTAATAATTCTGCTGAGAAATCTTTTTTGGATAAATGCTTTTTTGATTCCAAACAATTTACAAAAAGATTTTAATATTTTATGAAATTAAAAAATCTTTTTTTAAATTTGTTTAAACAATTTAATAAATTATAAACAATTTTTCCTGCCCGCTATGAATTTTTCTTTCTGGACACTTTATTTTCAACAAAATATATTGTTAATTATCATAACGATAAATTTTTTTTAATTTTCTAAACCATAAATCCTACTAACTTGAGACATAAACAAAATTTTAGCAAATAATAAGTAATATTTAAAGTAAACTTAATAATAATAATGAAATTTAAAAAGTTTACAGCAAAAAACAGTAAAATATAGTTAATAGTGTAAAACCTAGTATTTCTGTACAATATTTATACTGACATTTCATTTTACGCCGTGATAAAAATATAATTAGGAAAACTAGATAGTACCAAGCTGGCATTAACATAGTTTTACTAGAACTGCAGCGCGTTGCAAAATCTATATAAAAATTAAAAGCTTGTCTAGGAAACTAGATAGAATCAAGACAGCACTAATCTAGCATTACTGTAAATAGCAACGCGAGGAAAAAACTAGACTGGCTTTAAATAGATCTAGACTGCCGCGACAATTTTCTACACGGGCCCCTTCCCCCATCCCATGATTTCTAATACTTAGGTTAAGGTTATGTTATTCAGTGGTCACGTGTCCCATATTCTTTACTATGGAAAAACGTCACACTGAATAACATGACCTTAAACATTTTTATTATTTAATTAATTAACATTTTTATTTTTTATTTAAATAATTAAACAATTGTTATTTTACATAATATTTACATTTAAGTAATACTTATCACAAATACAACAAATATACCATGAAAGACAATTTTCCACGGTCGGAGGAATCGAACCCGGGTTGCACGCGTCAGAAGCCGTACCGTTGACACTATATGCCATCCAAGCTTCAATGGATAGTTTTTGAAAACTGCTATTTAAGTTGCACACCCATTTGAAGAAAAATATTTTCTTGGATCAAGAACACCGGCATTGTGTTAAGTAAAAAAAAGTTTTAAATCAAAAGAATGAAATGATTTGATTTAAGAAACACGAATTCTCCAGACAATACTTTACTATTTTGCTTAAGAACATAATATTCTTGATTCAATCCTTTTTGGTATTTCGGATGAGAAAATTATTTGATTGTAATAATAACATATTTACTTCCACTAAATACTGAATTATTAATACAAGAACCAATACTCATAATTACTTGGCATAAGCAAATAAATTTCTCTCTTCAAATAAATATGGGATTGATTCAAGTAAATTCTGTCAAGTAAATGCATTTACTTAGTTCAATTACATTTTTTTCAGTGTATAGACCCCCATTTTCTCAGAGTTATAATTTGACAAATTTCATATTTAATAATATTCATGTTATAACATCGTGTGAAAAAACTAAATCTTTACTTTCTTGGAATCTAAACTCCATTGATCCAAGTCTTTACCTGAATAGCAGACATCAAAAAGGGTATTTTGTCACCCTTTTAAGACCCAATGGTTCTTAACTGTCTGATACAGGAGTTATAAACTAAATCAATAATAACTTTTTGAGATCAAAAATAATAAAAGTGGGTGGTTTTACGTATTATCTATTACAAAAGGAGTTCTATAAAAGGTGCCACCCTTGCCAAATACGACAGTCTAGGTATGTAGTCAAGTTTATTCGAGGAGATAATTTCTACTACAAAACACATTTCTACTTTTCTAAGGACTGCATTACCTCAACATCAACGTCGAATCAATAATTCGGTTACTCCTCGTCTGACAGGTGATTAATTGTTTAAGAGTAAAAAAATAATACAATAAACATTACACCGTAAGACCCCTTGATCACTTGACGTGAAATCGCTCATATACAAAAAGAGATACAGACAGAGGTCAATGTTTTCATCGAGAAATGTTGCATTTTCAAACCGCGGGCGTGTTATTTACCTAACCTCCTTGTCACGATGAAGTCTAACCTCTTTGTCCCGTTGTATTGTAGTTATAATACGATTTGTCAGTTTTATTTTATTTCACTCATTTTGTAAAATTATGGAATGTTCGAAAGAAAATGAAAATTGTGTAGATTTTCAGGATGCACTTCCAGAAATTCGAGAAGCAGATTAACTGGGTACACTGGATTTGCTGCCCGAAAAGTCTAAGGGGCTCTACGAGCTGGCTTATAAAAAGTTGTCGACTTGGAAGTCTAAAAATAAAGCAATTACGTTCGAAAATTGTATGATTGTTTATTTGAAAAAATGATGAAAACTTCTGAACCACCTACGCTCTAGTCTCAATATTCAATGCTGAAAGCACAATTGCAATTTATGAAGACATTCAGATCTAGGAGTACAAATGTTTATACGTTCTTCTAAGTAATACTAGGTTTTACACTATTAACTATATTTTACTGTTTTTTGCTGTAAACTTTTTAAATTTCATTATTATTATTAAGTTTACTTTAAATATTACTTATTATTTGCTAAAATTTTGTTTATGTCTCAAGTTAAAAACATTTTATTCAAATATAAGTTTAGTTTAAAATAGAATTATTTTTATTTGTCATAGCTTAATTTGTTAATAAAAGAATTAAAAAGTATATAATTTAAAGTTATCTTAAGATTAAGAGTTTTATAATTCTATAAAATGTAAAGAATAAACAAATACAAAGCCATTAATTAATAGTCTACCCTTACAATAATTATTGCTGACAAAATTCGACTACGTCACGTTAAGTACATTATATTCTAGTCAAAAGTGTTAACCCTTTAAGGACGGGACGGACACATTTCTGAGACAACTTTTGACGGTAATTTTCTCGTCGACCAAGGGTTTTAAAATTTTCAGAATAATTATTCCTTATGTCTTGGACATCGCTTTTTCAGAATCTGCACTCGAAATTTTAAAAAAACCAAAAAGTTACGGACATTTTTTTAGAAAAAAAACGTTGGTTTTTGAAATTTTTTTTCCAAAATGAATTTTTTTCGCAGGTAGTGAGTCCGCAGAAGTTCGTAAAACCTTTAAATATAGCGTCCAAAATGTTTAAGCTTTCAGATGGTAAAGTTTATTTGGTTAAAATTCAAAATGGCGGATAAAAAATGTCGACCAAAAGTCAATTTTTTATAATGTAAAAACCTCGTGTGCGAAATTTGTAAAAAATGCTCAAATTGTTTTGAAACTATTTACTCGGGGGTTTTTGGGGTCGCTGATTACGAATCTGAACTTCGTTTAAAAAAAATCAAAATGGCGAATCCAATATGGCGGACGAATTTTCGAAAAATTGGTCACATTCGATTAATATTTCTTACTCGGGGTTTTTTGGGGTCGCTGATTGAGAATCTGAACTTCGTTTAAAAAAATTCAAAATGGCGGATCAAGTATAGTTGACAAATTTTCGAAAAATTTATCATATTTCATTAAAATTCGTTTAATTATTTTACAATTTTCTATTATTATTTATTTTGTTATTTTATTAATGTTATGTGTTATTATAGATATATTATATTATAAATTATTATAATTATTATAATTAAAACTAATATAGGGTCAAAATAAGTGGAACCGGCCACTTGAATAATTTTTGTCTCCAATTTTCAAATTATCTAAGATTTTTGGTAGATATATGAGTACTCTTTTTCCGCCTAAAACATTTTAAAAAAAATATTTTAGGCGGAAAGTAATGAGATGTTGAAGTTTTGGGTAATCATTTTATTTTCATTTTGTTATTACTTTGAAGCAAATAAAGATAATTAAGTAAATTTTTTTTAATTAAAGCTTAAAGTCTATACTTTAAGGATTAAAAAAAGCGATTGCTAAAAAATTAAAATTTATAATTGTTATTAACAATTCTTTTAAACAATTGCAAATTAAAGAATGTTCTCAATGTTTTTGAATGATTCAATTACGATGTATTGATGAGCAAAACTCCAAGGATTAATTAAAAAATGTAAAATCAGTAACCTCCAATATTATAGAAATTATGTAGATTTTTTTGCCAAAATGCAGGTGAAAATCGACTTTTAATCTTAAAAATCCGCTTGAAAGCGTGAAGTTTCAAGCAAAACAAAAGACGATCATATTTATTCGTTTGCAATTTTATCTTTTTCCAGTTACTTGAGTCGAATTTTGTCTGCATTTTGTCAGAAAAATTTACACAATTTTTATAATATTGGAGATTACTGATTTTACATTTTTTAAAATTAATCCTTGGAGTTTTGCTCATCAATACATCGTAATTTAATCATTCAAAAACATTGAGAACATTCTTCAATTTGCAATTGTTTAAAAGAATTGTTAATAACAATTATAAATTTTAATTTTTTAGCAATCACTTTATTTAATCCTTAAAGTGTAGACTTTAAGCTTTATTTTAAAAAAAATTCAATTAATTATCTTTATTTGCTTCAAAGTAATAACAAAATGAAAATAAAATGATTACCCAAAACTTCAACATCTCATTACTTTCCGCCTAAAATATTTTTTTAAAAATGTTTTAGGCGGAAAAAGAGTACTCATATATCTACCAAAAATCATAGATAATTTGAAACATGGAGACAATAATTATTCAAGTGGCCGGTTCCACTTATTTTGAGCCAAAAACCCCAGAGTAAGAAATATTAATCGAATTTGACCAATTTTTCGAAAATTCGTCCGCCATATTGGATTCGCCATTTTGATTTTTTAAAACGAAGTTCAGATTCGTAATCGGAAACCCCAAAAACCCCCGAGTAAATAGTTTCAACTCAATTTGAGCATTTTTTACAAATTTCGCACACGAGGTTTTTACATTATAAAAAATTGACTTTTGGTCGACATTTTTTATCCGCCATTTTGAATTTTAACCAAATAAACTTTACCATCTGAAAGCTTAAACATTTTGGACGCTATATTTAAAGGTTTTACGAACTTCTGCGGACTCACTACCTGCGAAAAAAATTCATTTTGGAAAAAAAATTTCAAAAAACAACGTTTTTTTTCTAAAAAAATGTCCGTAACTTTTTGGTTTTTTTTTAAATTTCGAGTGCAGATTCTGAAAAAGCGATGTCCAAGACATAAGGAATAATTATTCTGAAAATTTTATAACCCTTGGTCGACGAGAAAATTACCGTCAAAAGTTGTCTCAGAAATGTGTCCGTCCCGTCCTTAAAGGGTTATCATTTCATTGAAAGTATTCATATCCTCATTGTTCCATTAGTGTTCTGGAGTAATGAATCCATTTCAGATTATCAACATATCGACGATTTGCGATTGTATTTCATTTACAAAGACTGTTTGCTGAAAAAGAAAGTGTTTTTAAATAATTTTTGTCAAACCTATTGTGATTTTCTCTTATGTATTTATAAAATAATAATAAGAAAAACTATAGGTATGCAAAATATATAAATGATTATATTACTTTACCTTATTAATTAGCGTTTAATGTTGGTGAAGAAGTGGTACGATGTATAAATGGCGACTTTCTTCTGCTCGTATCGAAACGGACATAGCGACGAGTTTTGATTTTATTTCATTATCAGAAACTGTTATTACTTCCTCAGAAGGTTTTTTATTTATTTCCTACATACCTAACAGCGACGAATCTATTGGGTAAGAAAATAGAGGTTTTTTTTCTATAACAATGTCCTTGAATTTTAAGATCATCAATGCTTCCGATTATTTTTTTCACATTCATAATTGTGTCCTATTCCATCAAAATCATGTTATCGGGATTCCTTGTAGAAATAGTGCACTCCTTATAATAAATTTTTAAAATTTGTTCACCTTAGTTTTCAAAATTTTAAAATTGACTGGAATTTAGGCTTTTTCTGGAGTTATTGAATTTTCCTCATGTAACCTTCTCGAGATTTGGGATAACAGCATGTGTGGTGTTTTTTTTTGTTTTTGTTTCAATTTTCCTAAAAAGTTTTCAAATTTAAATGCTGTGATGTGACTAAGGCTACATCCCATATTAGTCACTTCATCTGCCAAGTGAATTACGTTATGACAGTTTAGTACTTGTGATTTTGCCCCATAAAATGATTTGAGATCATTAAAAAATGCCACCAAATAAAAATGCATAACGATTAAATCTCTTACAAAAACTATCACAGCATAATATTCTGCAAGCAACGTGAAAAAGCAGAAAATGTTTGTACAATTTACGTGGTAGAATATTCATTAAAACGATAGGACCACAGGACAATAGAAAGAACCTAAATTCCGTTGCTTTCCATTTCGGATATTTTTTAATGGAACGAGGCTTTCTTTGGAACTCTCATGGAACTTTTGACTTCAAAAGTTCCATTCTGTCTGCTAGAGCGTTTCTCATTCCCACTGACAGTGGAACATTTAAATCGCCAGATAGCAACCATTCTAAAAGTCTTTTCATGACTCCAAGACAGCATAAGTGCATGAAGTCTAAAACGAAGATGTTAATAAAATTGATTGGAGGTCTAATGTTCAATAAGTGACTTCGACCTGTGTGGTGACCTCTGTCTGCTTGATCTCGAAAAGATTAGTCTGTCCTTGCGTTGCTGTCACTTGTAGGATACACTGTGCTTGGAACATTTTCAGTTTTCCCAATTACAGTGCATCTTTCGCAAGCATGAATGCTAACGTGACCAGCAGTGCATTTACAAAATGCTCGTGCAGGAGTATCACACACGAAACACTTGATGGTAACAGTGTACTCTTTGTCGGAAATTAACACTCCCTCTTCGAGTATTTCGTTGAGTTAACAGACGAATTTTCCGAAATACACATCAGTGCTCTCAGGTTTTTCTTTCTCACAAAAAATCGCCACCGGATAAGGCTCATATATATATATATATATATATATATATATATATATATATATATATATATGTGGACGTCCACATGAAAAGGGCCCATTTTGTCGGTTCTAGTTTTCGAGTTATTTGCAATTTAATACTTTTTTGAGAAAAACCTTAATTTTGTTTTATTTTTTATTATTAATCTACATGTTTTGACAAGTCAAATCATGAGGTTTTCATTAACTTATCGTTAATTTAAGTGTTTAACTTTATTGGTTCTTTAGAAAAAGAAAAGGGCCCATTTTGTCGGTCCTTTGCAAAAATATTCCGTATTTTTGAAATGGAGGGTCAAAAAAATTAAAACCTCTTGATTTGTCATCTTTAAAGTACCCTGAACTCAAAACAATTATTATCTGAATAACTTCCGAGAAGAACCAGATATATTAATGTTAGAGTCATTGATTACGTAGTCGTAGATGTAAAAAATGTGGATATTTCGTCAAAATTTCATAATAAAACCTGTTAACAATTTTTTAATAAGTTTAATTTCTATTCTTTACCTTTAAATGACACAATAAAATTGTTCCCAATCATTAATCTTGTACAAAAATGGTTTATTAATAAGAAAATCGCCTTTTTAGAAAAGGGCCCATTTTGTCGGTTTTTCGTATTTTCAAACAGAAACGGGGAGTGGGGTGGTTTTAAAAATTTAAAATCTATTGGTTTTTCGTCTTTATGGTGCCCTGGACTGACAACAATTATTATCTGAATAACTTTCCAGAAGAATCAGAGATATTGATGTTAGAGTCTTTGATTACGTTGTCGTAGAAGTGAAAATTTCGATATTTCGGCAAATTATTCATAATAGAGACTTTTAAAAAATTTTAAATAAGTTTAATTTTTACTCTTTACCTTCAAACGACACAATAAAATTGTTCCCAATCATAAACCTTGTAAAAAATGGTTTATTAATAAGAAAATCTTTTTTTTTAGAAAAGGGCCCATTTTGTCGGTTTTAAGTATTTTCAAAATTAAGGGGGGGGGGTGGTTTTTAAAATTTGAAACCTATTGGTTTTTCATCTCTAAGGTGCCCTGGACTGAAAACAATTATTATCTGAATAACTTCCCAGAAGAACCAGAGATTCCACAATTAATAGTTATCACAATCTTTAATTCCGTTTTTCTCGAAATGAGGTATTTGTCACTATAAACTTTAAAATTCTGTAACTCATCGAATTTTTGACCAAAAAAGTTGTATGACCACTCAAAATTTTCGTAATTTTGCAAGAAATTCGCCCATATAGATAAGTCCAATAGTGCCAAAATGGGCCCTTTTCATGTGGACGTCGACATATATTGTGTAAACAGCACTTGATGTCTGCAAGAAAGTTTTTGAACTCTTCGGTAAATCTGGGAGTAATCTTCCCTTTAAAATGAGTAGTAATTCATCTAAGCTGGAGTGTTTTATTTTTTTATGGCTCAAGATCGTATGTTGCCCATGTCTTTCAGGTCTAGATTCTCATCATCATCGTCATTATCAGTCATTTAATTTGAAAATGAACTGTTTTCAGATTCTGACGTGTAACTTGAACCTGAAGAAGCTTCTCTTCTTATAGGCGATGACACTGGATCACCGTGCATTAATTCTTCGTCATCTCTGTCATCTTTAGATTCTGCAGTAGAATCATTTGAAGATTCTGACGTCTGATTTGAAGCTGAAGAGGAGTTTACTTCACTTTTCGTAGGCGATTGCACTGGATCATTATCTACTAAATCTCCGACATTTGTATTATCTTCAGATTCCGAAGCAGAATCTACTCCTCTTAGAGTAGAAATAGTCGCTTGCGATTGATTTTCTACAAGAAATTAATTAAATTAACTAAAAATAAATTTAAAAGTTTAGTACACTGAGAGAAGTCCAGGGCTTAATAGTTCCCGCTAGACGTCGCTATAAGCTACTCTGCTTGTCGCGTATGAGATGTCTCGAATCTAGGGCTCAGACACCCCGAATCGGTCAAACATTGTTCCCGCATGTGAGAGACAACTCGTGGCCGAAACTAAAAGTTGTAAGTAATCCCGCTTCGGGACGTTCCACGTTTTTTATCGGGGCTTGGGACGTCCCGATCGAAGGTTCACAAAAGAACATTCAAAATGATCACTTAAGCCTTGCACAAGATGTATTAGTTCCTGGACTTCTCTCAGTGTATCCAAAACTAGTTTTTATTTTAATTACAAAGAAACATTTTTTCGAGAAATAATCATCTCACCTTCAGATTCCGAGTTGGTTGTTTGCTCTTTATAAATTTGCTAATTTCGCAATCTAGACGCTTTGGCTATTGCCCTACACTGTAAAAAATTTAGGGAGTTAACGGACTCGGGAGTTGGGAGTCAAATTTTTCGAGTTAAAAATCAACTCCAAAAGAGAGTTAATTTACTAACTCTCTTTATCAACACCCGTGCGAGTTATTTTTCCATGGGGAGTTAGCATTTGGGTGTTAAATTTTAACTCTCTTTATTTAACTTCCCTGGCATTAACTCCCCCAATGGGTGCGACTTTTATAGAATCCCCTGGGGAGTTAAAATTTAACTCCCTTTTCTTACAGTGTATGCTTTTTAATTCTCAATGCTCCTAATTTTTGTTTTCGCGATTGACGTTCATCCATAATTGAAAATGTTCTTGAAAAAAAATTATTTATCAAAACATTATGAAATAAATAAATTTATCTCTGAAGTATAATTGTATAAAAATTTGATTATTGATTTTTAGTAAAGTATTTATAAGAAAATAAATTTTTTTAAATTCTTAACTTATTAAAAAAGTAAAAGTTATAAATAAAAATTTTTGAATTCTTTTCTCAAAAACTTTATTATTTAAATATTTTTATTGTTTAAAATTTTGTATATATAGTAATAACAATTACCAAAAGAAATACTGATAAAAACAAAATTTATTGAACTCTACATTGAATATCGAAAGAGACAAGAATCAAATAATATTCAATATAATCTTTAAATTATAATGTTTTTATAATAATTGTAATTTTTGTGATCTATTAAATTAAGAAAGTTACAATATTATATCAATATATCATCTTCAATATAAAATATGTAGAAAGTACATTTTTTTATTTGAATATTTAAAACTTTAGTGATACTGCAATCTTATATTTTACGGTTGATTTACTTTATTAATAGAATAAAAGTAACTTGTGTCTCATTATAAATAAAGAAGAATCAAAATGACTTATCTAAAGATACTTAAATATTAATATAACACTTTTTTTCTACATATAAGTATAAGTAGATAATATTTATGATAATTTATGATGAATTTATTGATTAACAATATTGACATATATGACAAAAGTCTGTCTTATTTTTTGTAGATAAGGTAAAAAGTGTATTAAAATATTACATCAAAATTGAGTAATTTCAATTACTTTTTACTAATGTTGTGTGCGATGCTTATTTTCTTTTATATGAAAAGTATAGTGGGTATAGTGTTATGATCAATAATTTAAACACAACCTTTAAAATTGTGGTGAAAATGTTATTTACAAAGGAGGGTAGTGGAAACGATAATTGCTGACGCAGAATACCGTTGCGTAAGTTACATTTAAAATGCGAGCGTTTTTCGACCAGTGAGGTGATTTCACATCTATTATATAGATTACCAATGGACAGTTACCAATTCCTATCAGTTGACAACAGTTTATCAAAAATAATACTGTGACGTGAATGTTTTAAGTATAAGTTAAAATTTAAACGTTTTTAACAGGTTTGAGTAAGTAAGTGTCTCTTTAATTCTAAGTAAATTTATGCAAGAAAAGTATTTTATTAAAGTTTAGTATTCCTTTGTTCCGAAATTACTCTGAGGAGTATAAAATTTTGAAAATTTTACGCTCTTAAAAGTATCTTATAAATATCTATTTTTCTGTGTTATTTTGAGGTTAAATTTACATATACTATATTTTTTTAAATATTTCTACTTCCAGTCATATGGAATTCCCCTTCCTTTTGCTCATTGCTGTAAAAAGTTCTTATGAAAAAGAAATTCATTGTGCTAATAAAAAGTAAACAAAAATCATTTTCAATGTATAGTTGGCATAAAGAAAATATGGACAAACGTTTCTGTAACATTAAAGTAATTGATTTGCTAAGGGAACCGCGCTATAATTGGTGAAATTAGCTTTTCGCACTAATAATCTTCGGTTGAAAATGTTAACAATAATCCATTTTCCCAACAATAGGATATCTAGATCGTTCATTTTTTTCAGAAATGTTAAAATTATTGTTCACTCGTGCCGAGGTGAGATAGTAAGGGGTCGACCATTTTTCCACACATTTCCATTTATTTCTAAAGGAAAATTTGTCAATTATTTCACGCGTACAGAATTTTGAAATAATCTTTTAAAAATAGGATTCGATTTGTAAATGGAAATAAAATTAGTAATTTTTTTACTTTCGAAAGTACGCGCTAAAACACGGGAAGTGGTTAGAAAGAGATGGTCATAGTTAAACGTGATGTGAAATCATCGAAAATATTGTCAGAAATCGTGTTTTATTAGTATAAATATCGATAAATATACAAGATGTGAGTAATATTGTACAATAATATTCGGGAAAATTTTAATCAATTTTTACTCGTGGCACCCTAACCTCAAAGCTGTACATCGTTGCGAGAATTATCGATAGTTTCCGTGTTTGACGCAAGAGACGCAAGTGTTTTTATAAACAAGAAATATTTATAAGTAAATACGTTTATTGTTTGAAGAAATAAGAAACTGTAATATACTGAGTGTCAGTAGAATATATCTAATATAAACTAAATTTTTCTAATATATTTCACAAGATTATAAGAAAAAATCCAAAACATTTAGGGTTGCATAAAAACCTAAAAATAATTGGATTCTTACACGGAGAGAAGAGAATAGTGAAGGCGACTGTTGGTTCAGTTCTGATAACTAAACAGTTTTGTTAATTTTCGACGGACAAAAATAACAGTCGCATCTACTATATAATAGTAGGAACGACTGTACGTTCAGTCAGAGTAACTAAACAGGAACTAAACAGCCAGGGGCGCTACTATCGCTCTCCATGCATTTCTGCTACTAAACGTGTTTAGTTGTCACAACTCGGAGTTCTGATTGAACCACCTAAGTGTACGGTCACATAAGTTGTTTTCTTGTTTTCGGTGCAGTTTTTTTTGCGCCAATTTCTATGAGTGTGAAATCTACCATAGTAAACCAATTAAAGGGCTTAGGGGGTTAAGTATGCAAAAAATGCCCCCGCTTCTATTTTTCTCAAATTTGGCCCATATGTTACTATCTATATGACTATAACTTTCTGCAATTTTGAACTCAAAATTCGCTTTTTTGGGGGAGTTATGGAGAGGGAAAGCAAAATCAAAAAACTTATTTTTCTCGAAAACTACTGAACCGATTTTAATGAAATTTTAAGAGGTTGTAAATATAGATAAGACGATTTTAGAAAAAAATCCAAATTAAAAAAAAAAATTTCAAAAAATTTTTTTGAAATTTTCAAAAAAAATTTTTAAGGTTTTTTTTTTAAGTGACCACTTTCTCTTTTGTTGTAAAAAGTATCTTATAATGTCCCCTTTAACATATATTTTTTTCAAATTTTTTAAAAATATAGTTTTTGAGTAAAATGTCAAAAACCATGGTCATGCTATTTGTCACGTACGGTAATGCACATATATACATATGGGCCATATTAATGTGATAGGGTATAGCTAAATAAGTATGAAAAAAGTGACCCGAATATATTTTTCCCATTAATTCCTACCCATTTAAAAATAACTTTTTCAAATTTTTAACTCAAAATTTTGAGTTTTTTGGAACTTATTGAGGGGAAAAAATCGAAAAACGCATTTTCCTCAAAAACTACTGTATGTTTTTTAATCAGCTTTGGATATGTTGAAAAGACAATTAAAAAGATTCCAAAAAAAAATTTTTAAATGAAAGTTTTTCGAAATTTTCAAAAAATAATTTTTTAGTTCCATTAAAGTGACATTTTTAAGTATTTTCTCATTTCGTTCTCTTATGTGATCTACTTAAATAAAAATTTTGCCTGACATAATTTCAAGATGTGTCACGGTAAATAACTCAAAAACTCTACACGGGACATTTTTATGTTACATGCAAATGTTTAATTTAAAAAAAACTGTTAAATATTTTTGCAACTTATTACTAGTGGCTTATTA
Organism: Leptopilina myrica (nomen nudum); assembly: GCA_032872475.1. Classification (NCBI taxonomy): domain Eukaryota; kingdom Metazoa; phylum Arthropoda; class Insecta; order Hymenoptera; family Figitidae; genus Leptopilina; species Leptopilina myrica (nomen nudum). Next base: position 38,706,130 of record CM065463.1, read on the forward strand.
AGGTTGATAAATACAAATCTGAAGTTGATTTAAAAAAATATTTTTAGACAAACAACAAAATTTTGAAAATTTTAAAATCAAATTTTAGGATTTTTGGAGTTTTTTTTACCGTGTCGCACTCTAAAATCATGTAGGCCATTATTTTTTAAAAAGTAAGACTGTTAAAAAAGTTAAATAAAAAAAGTGTGATGTACCGCTTCAACGATCAAAAAAAAAATTTTAATGTAACAATAAAAAATTTGGATTTTTCTTAGGAAATAATTTTTTGACATCGATTTCAGGCTTGTATTCAGAAAACCCCTAATTATTATTTTGTAATTAAATAAATAATTAATTATTTAACCATTCGCATACAACATAAAAATGTTCCGTGTAGAGTTATTGAGTTATTTACCGTGACACATCTTGAAATTATGTCAGGCAAAATTTTTTATTTAGTAGATCACATAAGAGAACGAAATGAGAAAATACTTAAAAATGTCACTTTAATGGAACTAAAAATTTTTATTTTGAAAATTTCGAAAAACTTTCATTTTGAAATTTTTTTTTGGAATCTTTTTAATTGTCTTTTCAACATATCCAAAGCTGATTAGAAAACATACAGTAGTTTTTGAGGAAAATGCGTTTTTCGATTTTTTCCCCTCAATAAGTTCCAAAAAACTCAAAATTTTGAGTTAAAAATTTGAAAAAGTTATTTTTAAATGGGTAGGAATTAATGGGAAAAATATATTCGGGTCACTTTTTTCATACTTATTTAGCTATACCCTATCACATTAATATGGCCCATATGTATATATGTGCATTACCGTACGTGACAAATAGCATGACCATGGTTTTTGACATTTTACTCAAAAACTATATTTTTAAAAAATTTGAAAAAAATATATGTTAAAGGGGACATTATAAGATACTTTTTACAACAAAAGAGAAAGTGGTCACTTAAAAAAATAACCTTAAAAATTTTTTTTGAAAATTTCAAAAAAATTTTTTGAAATTTTTTTTTTTAATTTGGATTTTTTTCTAAAATCGTCTTATCTATATTTACAACCTCTTAAAATTTCATTAAAATCGGTTCAGTAGTTTTCGAGAAAAATAAGTTTTTTGATTTTGCTTTCCCTCTCCATAACTCCCCCAAAAAAGCGAATTTTGAGTTCAAAATTGCAGAAAGTTATAGTCATATAGATAGTAACATATGGGCCAAATTTGAGAAAAATAGAAGCGGGGGCATTTTTTGCATACTTAACCCCCTAAGCCCTTTTGTAGATAATTATTTTATTTTCTTTTACCTTGATCACGGTTTACTTGTGAATTTGTTTTAGTACATACATATGGTCAAGATGGATGAATTTCTGTATATCTAAGGTCTAAGCACATGTTCCTTTTATTTTTCGCTTTGATTGAAGTGAATTTTTTTGCATTTCATAGTACAAAATTTATTTTCTCTTCATAGATATTAGTCTGTTTTGGCTCTCGATCGTTTTTTAATACGGTTTTAATGAAATTTTTTTAATTTTGCAATTTAAATTGGTTCCAGCACGTGCATAATCTCTTTGCATCCTGAAATTACAGATTTGTGTGAAACATAAATTTGATGATTGTTTGAGATAGTTGTTGTGTCTGAAAGTTCTCATCTAAGTCTATCTTTGGCAAATTTTACTCTTGTTGGAATTATTCAGGATTTTTTGGGTAAGCTGTATTTATACTATCTTTGTGATTGTATTTGTTCGTGAAATTTATGATCCATACTGGTAATCAAATGTGTTTCTGAATTTATAATAAAGTTTTGCTCTGGGACAATTAGTCACCCTGAATCTCTGTTTAATTTAATTTGTTTCCTTTTCCACATTTGAATTTGTTGTATTTATTTGTGATCGTAGGAACAATATACCTTATTAATTATCGAGAATAAGGAGGAAGAGTGTATCATTTCTTTTCCTTATAATCTTCAATGGGTGTCTTAAATCTGAACTAATATTTGTTTTTAGTGTTTTACAAATTAAATAATTGAAATAAATTGTCCTAGACGAGAATTTAATTCTCTGTTTTTTCAGGTTGACGTTTCTTTATTTCTTCTTTCTTCATGTCTTTTCCTGGTGGCGCTGGTGGTCCTCGACTAGTAAGTTCCTCAGTTGCTCCCCCACGTTCGGGTGAAGTGAATCCTCCATCTTGTGGCAATCGAAACACTAACAATTAAACAATTATTATTAAACAATTATCTTCTGGTGCTATCAGCAAGAGTGTTGATCATTCTTCAAAGAAGGCTAAAAACAATCAACCATCGTTTACTCTGTCTCCGTCTTCCCCGGAAATAGTTGTTCCTAGCGTTTTGGACAACCCTGCTAGCTCTTCCTTATTTTCTCAATTGGAACAATCCCCTCACATCTCTCATCCTGACCCTCCGCAAGCCCGACCAACTGCTGATCGGACTTCGGTGGTTGACGATGTTGACAAAGCCGATAATGTTGATTCTCATATTCCAAAGACTCCAGAATACTTGTTTTGGAAGAGATCTTCCCCTGAGGTGTTGGAAAGATTCTTGCATGAATCCTCTCCTCCGTTTATTGTTTTGATTGAGTCCTTAATTCCAAATAGGAGCATTAGAAACATGAAAAAGATCGCAGTAGGCGTTCTGATTGGCAATATTATTCCTGGTCAGAAGAGAATTACCCCTAATGGTCAAAACCAGCTCAAGGTTTTCTGCAGTAGATGGCTGGATGCGGACACCCTGGTTGACTCTACGAGTCTTTTGGAAAGAGGACTTAAGGCCTTTATTCTAGCCTTTCTTTCAATCGTAGAATTCTGGTTAGGGAGGTTGATACAGACTTTGGTGCGGGAGACATCTACGACCTGCTGGATCGCTCGTTTCGACCTCGGGTTTCGGAAATTCGCAGGAGGACCAGGTCTCGTCCAAAGAATGTTGATGGTGCTGCGGAGGTTCCAGCTGTTCCGGCTGAGCCTCTGGATATTATTGAGTTGACTATATCTTCAACAAATATTCCAAAAACCGTCTATGTTGCTAATATCGCTTGTTTCGCAGTTCCCATCATTTCACCTCCTAAGAGATGTTATAGGTGTCATAGGTACAGACACATTACCAGACTGTGCCAAAGTTCGAGACCGATTTGCGAGTTTTGTGCGGATTTCCATGAAGAGGTTGACTGCCATTACAAATTGATGCCCCCTCTTTGTTCCAATTGCGGTGGAAATCATGTTGCCTCCTCTAAGGATTGCCCGGTCTACGCGTATGAGTTTGAGGTAATGAGAGTAAGATTTGATCGTTTCTGCGGTTATGATGAGGCTAACTCCATTTTGGAGGCTCAAGGGATTTTCAAGCTCAAATTTCCGGCGGCGATTATTCGCAATCTTCAGCAAATTTCTCTGCGTAGATCTCGTGTTGATTGTTCGGGTCTGGAGAGAGCTGATGTGGTGGAAGTCTCTCCACCTCCTTCCACTTCGAGTGATGCAAAGGAGAAGCCTGAAGCATTCGTTAACTCTAACATCATTTCTGATTCTTCTGAGAAGTTTCTTTCCGCACTCTCTAAATCGGCTAAATCTTTTAAGAATTTATCCTTGATTGATGTGGAGTTGTAATTTAATTATTTTTTTCCTCTTTTTGGGACTTTTTGTCCCCGGCCATTATCTGGCTTATTTCTTTCATTGATTTTTGTTTTGTTGGTTAAGTATGAAGGAATTTATATATGGGGCATTTCATGTCAAGTGATCAAGGTGGAGAAAAATTTTTCTCCAATCGTAGCAAAACTTGGGGCTTTTGTAGTACTCATAGATAGTAATTTTTCGTGAAAATATTTTTTTACCTAGTCCAATATTTTCCGAGGGGGAGGGGGTTAAATTTTTTTGTTTTTCAGTACAATGCTTATTTCAATAATTTTTTACTCTTAAAAAATTAAACATTCAAATTTGACAAAGTACATTTTGGAAAGGTTTTTTCATGCTTTTTCAAATGAAAATAAGCATTTAAAAAAAAAAATTTTTTGACCCAAAAAAATCAAAATTAAAAATAAATTTCAATTTTTGGGGGAGAAAGACCCAATTTTTTTTTTTTAAACGAAAGCTGAGGTTTTTTCCTAAAAGGACATATAAATGGTAAAGTGGGACTAGAATGTTTAAACATTGAAAAAAAGAATTTTCTCCTAAAGGGAGCTTAAAACCGGGTTTTGAGCGCTCCGGCGAGTAGAAACCTCTTTTTTTCAATGTTTAAACATTCTAGTCCCACTTTACCATTTATATGTCCTTTTAGGAAAAAACCTCAGCTTTCGTTTAAAAAAAAAAAAAATTGGGTCTTTCTCCCCCAAAAATTGAAATTTATTTTTAATTTTGATTTTTTTAAGTCAAAAAATTTTTTTTTTCAAAATGCTTATTTCCCTTCGAAAGAGCATGAAAAAACCTTTCTAAAATGTACTTTGTCAAATTTGTATGTTTAATTGTTTAAGAGTAAAAAATTATTGAAATAAACATTGCACCAAAAGACCCCTTGATCACTTGACGCGGAATCCCCCATATATGTTTATGTTTTTTCTCTTTCTGTTGATTTTCATCGCCCTACTGTTTTATTTTACTTGATTCTGTTAATATGGTTCAGCAGAGTCGTACTTGGGCTGTATGGAATGCTCATAGCATAGTACCTAAAAAAATTGAAATTAAATCAATTCTACATACTCTCCAACCTAATGTTTTGTGTATAACGAAAACTCGATTGTCCTCTGAAATAAGTTTTAACATCTTTGGTTACAACAGAGTCTATTGGAGGGGAGGTCGACCTCTTGTCAGTTAATGTTCGTTCTGATTTGGGTACGATCTCCTTTCTTCTGATCTACTGTCCGCCCAGCGTCCATACCGATTACGATGACTGGCTTACCATTTTTGACCTTGTTAATTTACACCCTTACCCAATTATCTGTGGTGACTTCAATGCTCATCACGAGTCTTGGGGTGCAATGCGTTCGGAGCCCAGAGGTAGATATTTGTCCTCTGTTGCTGCAGATCAGGGTTCTGTGGTTCTCAATTATTCTCTTCCTACATTCTCTCCTTTTGATCGTCGCCAACAGTCTTATCTAGACTTAATTTTTAATTTGTCTGAGATCCATCATTTGTTCACATTGGAGGTTACCGGTGATCATTTTGGATCAGATCATGTTCTGATCACATCTTCACTTTCTTGTGAGCCTAGTTATTGCAGGGCTTCCTCGATCAGGTATAACGTTCAGAATGTCGGTTGGTCTTCGTTTCGTTTCTGTCTCAGATTGTTCAACTCGTTCTTTATGAATTCATTGTTTCCTGAGGCTTGGAGGAAAACTAGGGTCATCTTCATTCCAAAACCGGGAGGGAAGGGCTTTCGCCCCATCTCCCTCACATCGGTTCTCTCAAAACTTATGGAAAGGATAATCCATCGCAGGTTGGAACATTTCGTGGATCAGAGTTGTTGTTGCTTCTCTTACAGAGAGAAGGGAACTATATTTCTCGAATGCTGAAGAGAGTAGAACTTGTGGTGTGGGCGTTCCGCAGGGTGGTGTCTTGTCGCCCTTGTTGTTTAATATTTACATGGCGGATATTGGTCCTTCCCTACCTGCCCATGTCAGGGCCGCGCAATATGCGGATGACCTTCTTGTGTATTCCAGGGGGCGACATTCTTGAGGCAAAGACCCTTCTTAATGAAGCTATTGCTCCGTTGTCGGATTGGCTGCTTCAGATGGGTCTATACATCTATCTACAAAGCTTAAATATCTAGGTATTTTTTTGGATTCCAGAGTCACTTGGATCACACACATAACGGAAAACGTTTCTCGGGCAAGCAAGGCTATCAATGTTCTCAAGGTTATCTTGAGGGTCAGTTGGATGCTTACTAGACGTTTTATCATTATAATTTTTTTTCTTTTAAAAAATTTTTATTACATATACGTTTTTGCTTTATAGGAAATACAAAAACAAGAACAAAGAGAAATAAAGGCATTAATTCCTTTGAATGCTGGTGGTCCAGAACTTCCACAATCGTTTGGCGAAAAAAATCAAATAATGTTACCTTTATCGAAAATGGAAGATTTCCATGCTTTCGAACTCCAATTGTCAACAAACTTAACCTTGAGAACTGAATTCGTAAGTATATAAGCGTATTCAGATCAGAGAAATCAGTCAATTCAGAAAAAAGTCATGGATTTTTATTAAAGTACTGGAAAAAATTGAATTTTTGAGAAGTTACAAATGATTACAGAAATTCAATTATTTTCAAAAGTAATAAAATTCATCGCAGAAATTCAATTATGTTTAAAAATTCTGGTCAAAATTTCAATTATTTTCAAAAATTGTCATCAATTCAATTATTTTTATTATTTACTATTTTAATAAAATTTTTTTATTATTTAAAAAAGGGACTCGAACCACTATAGGCCTCAAAAGTGTGCTGCTGGGATAGCGCTTCATGCGCTCAACCAAATTGTCACTTGACTTGACAGGGCTAATTTATATATTATACACTGGAGCTTTACTTATTTTCAGTCTCACTTATTTGTAGTCGCAGTTATTTTCACTATTTTCAGTCTCACTTATTTTCACCTGAAAGGAAATTTCCATGGAAAGCATCTAACCTGCGGACATTATTGTATTTTCTGGAAATTTCCAGGAAGTTACCAAGGGTAACTTCCGAAGGTTCCCAAGGGAATCTTCCTGGAAGTTTCCTGGAAGTTTTTGTGCTATGTGGGTATTTTTAAAATTTTATTAACAGTTTTCAAAGTTTGACTGATTATAAAATAATAGATTTTTAAACATTATTCAGTCATTAAATTATTTACACAATTGAACAAAATTTTTTACTTTCCGGTAGTACTTATTTTCGACGTCAGTGGTTGCTGTAGGAAAAACGAAATCTGTAAAGTCAAAATACAGGACATTAAAAAACAAGGGGAATTATCGGAGGTTAGAATCCCTGACACGAAAACAAACAAACTCCGATCATTTACTATTAACTCAGTGTTCGTTCCTATTGTGGATAAACATCTCGCTCTTCGACTAAAAAACACCCCGAGGAAAAACTTTTTATGAATTTTCAAAAAGGTTGATGTACAATTTAAGTCATTGGCATTAACAAAATTACAAAAATGCTATGTGAAATATTCTTGAACCTCACGAAACCTGAAACCTACATAGGACATTTGTTCCGAAGAACATCGGCGACACTGTTTGCAGATTCTGGAGCAAACATTTTAGAATTACAGCGTTTTGGTGGTTGGGAATCAGCAACAGTTGCACAAGGATACGTAGATGAGTCTTTAGGATACAAGAAAAAATCCACCAACAGGATATCAAACATCATAAATTTTGCTGCAGAAAATACAGAGCAAAATAAGCAAATTCCTTCAACATCAAAAGAGGACTCTAAAATTGTTAAAGCAGATTCTTCTAAAACCCGTGTAGAAATTACCTTAAGTAAATTCTATTTGTGGTTTGGCCCTGATCAGGATTTACTTATCACAACCATTCTTCAGGCCCTGACCAGGGCTTGATCAGGTTCCAGATTACTTCAAAAAAGCCACATTCAATTATTTACAATTCATTTTACGCCAGTTTCAACAAAAAAGAAGCAGTTCGAGTGAAAATAAATAATAATTAATTAAAATGAATTCGAAGAAATGTTCCAAATTCTGATGAAACTAAAAAAAATGTTTTTTTTAATCTGAAGGTACGGATATTATATTCTAATTCTAAAAAATAAAAAATATAAGTTGATATTTTGTTGAAAAATTGTAATTAATTAAAGAAATTATTTTTTTCCTTTTTCGAAAAAATTAAGTATTTTTTTTACAAAATTATTATCTGAAAATAGAAATGATGCAAATAATTTTCTGTTTTTACTAAAATTTGCATAATTTTCTATATTTCTTTAGAAAGAAAGAGAACAAAATCTGCATAATTTCGATTTGTCAATCATTTTAATTTTTTAACAAAAATTTAAGTTTTTTTATTAAAAAGAAATAAAACAATTTGCATATTAAAATTAACCTTTCATTTTCACATGAAATGATAGAAATAAATTTTACTGCAGATAAAATAAGCTGATTTATTATAAGTATACTTATAAAATAGCAAATCAGGACCTGATCAGAAAAAGTGTTTCATTTTCAAATCAGGACCCTATTTAACCTGATCAGGGCCAGATGAATACCACATTTCAATTTCTACACGCGAACCAGTTCACCAGAGAAAGTTATATTTCTGAACAATTGTAACGTTACAATGAACTATAGCATATAAAAAGTATTCTAAAAGTTGTGTGTTAACAAGAGTTTATTTTTGTTGATTTCGAAAAAAGAATCGTGCGTTTTAGGAAGAATTTTTTTTCGTGATTTGAGCAATGTTCTCGAACTCGGCTACGGTGGTTCTCTTCAACATCTGAAAACGAATATAAATTCAGACAAAAAATTATTTGTTTTGTAAACTTTGCTTATACATTAAAAATTTATAAATCAAAAATTAAAAAATCGACTCTTACTGATCTCTTGAAAATGTAGGTTTAATGATAGAACGTCCAAGCGCCCGTCCTGCCGGAAGGATGTTCCGAAAATAAGGCTTTTAAAAATAGGCAATTCAATTTTTCTTTTCCGGAACTCCTTAAGATTAAAATAGACGAAAAGACGAAAAAAACCATATATTTTACTTTTTAAAATAATAATATTAAACCATTTTTCAAAGCCCTCAAACTTGCTGTTTCTGAAAAGTACAAAAAAACATTTTTTCGTAAATTTAATGTAAAATCCACAAAATCCAATATATTTTATCCGGTCTTGTCTTTTTTCTTCAGAAACGTTCAAAGAATGAAACCTATTTGTTTAATTAAAAAAAAATTCATTTTTAATGTTAATCAGCAAAATTGCGGCCAATTGAATAAAAACTCTCTTCAAATTTTCTTTATAAAATTAATATGGAAGCAGATAAAAACAAAAACAAATATATCGTTGGAAAGGTCATGAAACAAGCTTTTCAATGATGTAAATATCAGGTTTCTAAATTTATATGCCTAGGCTTGGTAGCCTTTCAAACAAAGCGACAAGCGTCCTGCCGACAGGACCGGGTTCCATCATTTTGTGACTGAAAAGTATATGGATTTTTGGGAAATTCAACTTCTTTAAGCTACCCTGCTCTTCGGTTTGAACTTACAAGCTCGACATTTACATGCGCTGAAAGCTTGTTTCATCACCTTTCCAACTATATATATCTTTTTGTTTATGTCAATCCATGTTAGTTTTATTTAGCGATTTCGGACGGACTCACCTGAGTCTTTTTAGTCCTGCCGGAAGGACGTTGGACGTTCTATCATTAAAAGTACTGTTTAAAGATAATTTGAACCAAATGTTGTCATTTTGCCCCACTGTAGACTTCAAGAATAATTTTAAAGATATGCATTTAATGTTTTTAAATTTTGTTATCAAAGTTGTTATCGATTTTGTTGAAACTTCGAAATTTTGAAATGGAATACATGCCAGTAGAAAGCCTAAATTCGATTTTAAAAAATTTTGGATTTACGAGGTTTTTAAATTTTTTTTTGAAATTTTGAAAATGTTATATCTCTAAGGAAAATGAATGAAATTTTCAGGGAATGCTTATTGTTTACAGACAATTTAAGAAAATTTTTTTAAAAACAAATTATTAAAAAAATAATTTTTAACCCCTTGGCTGTCGACGAGATTTCCACTGTTTTGGCCAAAAGTGTGTTGTAAATATTTTATTTTTTATTTCTATGAAACTTAGTATCCTAAGGTTTTAGGGATCGCTGATTACGAATCCAAGGTCGGTTTTTTAAAATTCAAAATGGCGGATCCAATATGGCGGACAATTTTTTTAAACTGATCGGATTCGCTTGAAAATGGTTACTCGGGGGTTTTCGGGGTCGCTGAACACGAATCTGGCGTTAGTTTTTCAAAATTCAAAATGGCGGATTAAATATGGCGGACAATTTTTTAAAACTAATCGAATTCGCTTGAAAATGGTTACTCGGGGGTTTTCGGGGTCGCTGAACACGAATCTGGCGTTAGTTTTTCAAAATTCAAAATAGCGGACAATTCTCCAAAACTAATCGGATTCGCTTGAAAATGGTTACTCGGGGGGTTTCGGGGTCGCTGATTACAAATCCACGGTCCCTTTTTCAAAATTCAAAATGGCGGTTCAAAATTTAGAAATAATATAATTTAAATTTTAATTAAAATTGATACTTAATTTATTGGGTATAAGCTTAATTTTCAATTTTGATTATGTAAATTGAGATTTTTAATCAGAAAGGCTAAAAACTGATGAGCAGTGAGTTCCAATAAAATCCATACAATTTTGCTCCATGATTCTATCACATTGAAGTCGCCATTTTGAATTTTGATAAACGAACCTCGGATTCGTAATCAGTAACCCCGAAAACACCCGAGTAAAGATTTTCAGGCAAATTGGATCAATTTTTCAAAATAATGTTTGCCATATTAGATCCGCCATTTTGAATTTTGAAAAACTAACGCTAGATTCGTGTTCAACGACCCCCAAAATCCCCGCGTAACCATTTTCAAGTGAATCCGATCAGTTTTAAAAAATTGTCCGCCATATTGGATCCGCCATTTTGAATTTTGAAAAACCGACCTCGAATTCGTAATCAGCAAACCCGAAATCCCCCAGACTAGAGATTTTCAGGCAAATCGGATCAATTTTTGAGAGCTATGTCGGCCATATTGGATCCGCCATTTTGAATTTTGAAAAACTAACGCCGGATTCGTGTTCAGCGACCCCAAAAACCCCTGAGTAACCAGTTTCAGCTATTTTTAAGAAGTTTTAAACCACCTTTTTTAAGTTGCGCATATATGCGTCAAGAGCACTTTTGGCCAGTTTGAAATCCGCGCATATATGCGTCCGCGACAGTCAAGGGGTTAAATAAACAATTTTTTGAAAAGTGCCATTTTTATTTTTTTTAATAATAATGATTCGATTCCCACTTATTTCACGAGTATTTTCCAAAAAAAATTAATGGAGGGTCTAAAACTTTAGGAGATATTAAATTTTTTGTCCTTGCGCGCAACCGTAAAAAGTGTATTTTCCGGCTATACTCTACATACAAACTAATGTTCAAAATTACCTACAAGTCGGAAATTTTAGCCGAATTCAATTTTCTTTTTGGAAAATGTGAGGCTATAAATTTGTAAGAATACTGTGCATTTTTTAAATTTATATTTGTTTAAACAAATTATTAATATCGTTGTTAATAACTAACTTTTTACATATTGTACCTTGAGAGGTGAATTTTTTTCTAATTTTGCAATTTACCGGACCTAACATAAATACCGATGCAAATTTAAAACATGATTATTATTGTTTAAGCAAGATTTAAACAAATTATTTTGTTAATTACTTACTAATTACAGAATAGTATAGGGGTGAGTGGGGAAAACCGGACCCTCTCAATATTTCCGAAATGGCGTAATTATCAAAAATGCTATTTAGGAAGTTGAAACAACCTTGTGCAGTATACCTTATTTTTTCAATTTGACATTTTTTGCTTTTGTTTGTGCAACGCTGGGAGCAAAAGTTTTTTTCTACACTTTTCCGAATTTTTTCTTAAGACAATTTTGAGGAAATCGTGTAATGTTACTAAATATTAGGTCTTGGGTTTTGAAGGTATACACGTCAGGAATATTTACCACTAAAAACTTTGATGAATTTGCAAAACGTTTCTTTTTGACAAACATTTATTCTCAAAATGGGCCTGTGGAGCAAACCGGACCGTCTTCGTTGGGGCAAACCGGCCATAGGACATTTCCATTGAATTAAAGTTCCATAAAAATTATTTTTAAATAAAATGTTTCTTTCATTAAAATATTTACTTGCAATGAAAAATAATTGTCTTCCAATGAGAATTGGACCCTTCAATATTGTTTTTCTGATAATGACAAACATTTAAATTTTTTTATTTAAAAAAATATTTATTTAATCAAAATTTAATCCCGAATTATTATTTTCATTACTACAATCATTGTTTACATGATTCTTTATGTTTTTTATTATTGTAGATTATGTAAATGTAATATTATAAATAAAAAACCAAACGGTCCGGTTTACCCCAGGGGTGGGGCAAACCGGACCGTTTGCAAATTTTTTTAAAGTTAACACAGCAACTAAACAATAAAAGATGAAGTATAGGTGTTTCTGGGAAAAAATGGCGCAATTAAATGATCTTTCAAACAAGCCATCGAAAAATGAAATGGGTTGATTCGTTTAGTCACAAGAGTCAAAAAACCGATAGGGGGTCCCCGGTTTGCCCTACTCTCCCCTACTTAAAAGATGTAGTTTTTTCTAATTATGCAAATTTACCAAACTTTTTTGATATGTCGATTTACATTAAAAAGAAAATTTAAATTTAAACAAAAATAAGAATAAAAATTTATTTAAAAATTGTTTAAATACTATAATTGTACTATTAATTTTAATCTGGATAGCTCCATGCCAAAAAAAGTAAAGTTGTGTCCTAGTTCTTCGATTGAGAAATTGTCACAGAATACATGCAAATGAAAATTGTGAAAACGACTCTATAATTATTTGTTAGTCATGGTTATAAATATTAAAATTAGAAAAAACTGCAGCTTTTAAGTATATTATTCTGTAAATAGTTAGTAATTAACAATAATAATTTGTTTAAATCTTCCTTAAACAATAATAATTATGATTAAAGAGTATTTAATTCTTCCATATATTTGTATTATTTGTTAATTAGTGGAATAAGTGAGAATCGAATCATTATTATGAAAAAAATAAAAATGGCTCTTTTTAAAAAATTGTTTATTTAAAAATTATTTTTTTAATAATTTGTTTTAAAAAAAATTTTTAATTGTCTGTAAACAATAAGCATTCCCTTAAAATTTCATTCATTTTCCTTAGAGATATAACATTTTCAAATTTTCAAAAAAAAATTTAAGAACCTCGTAAATCCAAAATTTTTTAAAATCGAATTTAGGCTTTTTACTGGCATGTATTCCACTTCAAAATTTCGAAGTTTCAACAAAATCGGAGAACTATGGTTCAACTTTGATTTTTTAGACATGGAGCTACCCAATATTAAACCAGATACTAGTCAGTTTGTTAACAATTTTGAGTAGCAATTCCTACTTTACAAAATGAAATAAATTGCAAAATGAAAACTCTGTGTGTACATATATAAAACAATTTTTTTGATCTAATTACGAATATAATTTTTTTTATAATAAATATTATAAAGTACAATTTTTTAAAACGTCAAATTTTTTTGTTTAGATAAAAAATGAAATTCTAAAAAACATGTGTTTTTTAGAATACATACACACTCGTATTTCACAATAAGTACAAACCTTGTGCACCAGATGGTTGAAAGGAATGGTCATATATGGCAGAGTTTTCTCAATAAGAACAAACCATCATCAGAAACTCGTATCCTGTTCATATAGAAAACTTTTCGACCTACACCCACGGCGAAAAATAAATTTATTTGTGAGGCATTACTATATAGAGGCTACAATAAATTTTGAAGAAACTTTTTAAACATAAAATATTAGGCCACTTCACATAGTCCAATCAAAATTTTCTCGATTACTATTTCCCACAAGACTATATGTACACTGTAAATTATTAATTTCATTCATTTAGATTTATAATTAGTTTACATAAATGCGATTTTAGGTAAAAATTTAATTCGAACAAAAAGAAATAAACTGAGACAAAAATTTACAACTGGCGCAGTACTGCACTAATATTGTGTCAAACTAATAAAAAAGAAAGGATTTAAATGTTCTATCTTTCCTATATTCCCAAAGAAGAAAACTCTCTATTTGAGAAAAACAAATCAGTACAAATGTAGATCTTTTTGTTCTAGAAAAAAGTTTGAAAACTGATTTAAAGTTGAAAACCAATGAAAATCTTTAAGCCATTCGAAAATCCGATCGAACATCTTAAAAGATCGTCCACATTCAGTACACAGTGAACTCAAGATAGATAGAGAGAGTGGGAGATTCTCTCTTTCTGTTTAAGCATTCAAGCCATGAGGTGAAATATACTCACTACTGGATGCAAGTAAACGCAAAGTCCTTCTTGGTTGCCTTGTGTAGGTACTAAAACCAAAACTTTGAGAAATAACTTGCGGAACCAATATACTGCCTTGGCGAACTAAATGAAGCACCTTAAGTGGCAAGTTTGAGAAAATACTGCAGTGCAAAGTGGAAAATGTTTATGTGTAAAAATAAAGAAGGCTTTTTAATTTACATACGTTAAATTTACATATGTTAAGCAATTATATACGTGAATAGAAAGTATAAATGAAGTAAGAAGAAAATAATAATTATTTAATTTATGATATAAAATTCGATGACAAGTAGGTGGTAACTTTGTACTTTTTTACGTTTAAAATATTTTAATAATTATTTAGTAAGTATTTTACCTTTTTTCATACAACGAGAAACTTTAGATTGGAAAATTAAATATTATAATACTGAATTTTACAGAAAGCGACTAGCAAACGAGGATATAGAGATAAAAATGACATTATTTTCTTCAAAATACATTTTTCGATATTATTTAAAATTATAGTGTACTATTATATTAGTAATTACAATAGTGAGTTGGAATTATTAAAATCTATAAAGTTTGTACATTAGGAATGAAGATATTTACAAAAAGAACTTTGACAATTATAATTACTGAAAAGTAAAAGTTTTAATTCTACATCTTACACTCTGTTATAGAAAAATTACTATTTTTTAAGAAGCTGAAGAGCTCAAAAGAGTGCCCATCTTTAGGTTGACTATAGTATAATCTAAAATTTACTGTTGTGAAAATTTCCAATTAAAATAGGAATTTCATTTCTCAAGGGCATACGCGATTGGCCCTACTGAATTTATTTAAAAAAAATGAAATTAATTACTTGTTTTTGTAAGAACCACTATCATTGCACTTTGAATTGCACAATAATTCTTGTGCTTTGCAGCTGCCCGTTTACTGACCCATTTCCCCATGCACAAACATCTTTTAAACCCTTGCCCCCTAGTCAAGGATTGTGAAGTGACAATTTCGCATAAGGATAGTTCTACATCTGAAACTTCAGCAGGAGATAAAAATTTTTGTTTATACAATGTAAAGTTATTCCTGTTGTAATATTGTTTCAGACGTCCTTCCTTGGTTCCTAACAGGTACTGGCACAGTGGAGGATGTACAATTATATGAGAGGGAGACTATAACTATAGTTCTAGGTAAAAGGTGCAGATGTCGCCGTCATAGAAGCTAAACAAATTTGCGGTTAAGCGCATGCGTTTACTTTGAATTTTAAAACATGATTTTTTATTTTCAGGATTATAATATAACTATTTGTAGAATTGAATTTTAATAATATATATATATATATATATATTATTTATTATATACAATGTATAATAATTATTACTATTTTGTATATTAAAATATTTTCTAAAATAAAATGATAATTTATGTTTTTATTTAAATATGAAAATGGTATTTATGAAGTAATATATTATATTTTTTAATTTTTTTAAAATAAAAAGCATGAAGTATATTTAAAATTTATCTTGAAATCAAAATTAAGAAAATATTTAATTAAAATTTATAAACCTAATATGAGGAGAGCATTATAATTTAAGTAAATGTGCCTTCTTGCACAATTATAAATATTAGACACTTGTCTCTGTGTTATTGTTTATTTATTTTGTGAAACTTAAAGTTTTGCAAGTGCTTTACCATTACAGTGATTAGTATGTTGTAATCAACGAAATCGTAGTGTGGTAAGTACAATTCAAATACAATCTACTAATAATATATTTAAACTAAAAGTTATATTTATTTTTTTAATACTATTTTTTAAAATTATTTATTATTCATTGTAATATAGCAATTTTTTTATTTCACCTTTCATTTTAAAGCTTTATTATAATTTATCTAAATTATTCATCTCGTAATTAATTTTTGAATAGATTATATTAATAACGTCTTTTTCATTTGCTTAATCAAATTTTGTGTCAATATTGTGTTTTATTTAATTTTTCTTTACAAATTTATTTATTATTATTGTTATAGATTAATACATATTATTTTTTTTATTGTTTTATTTATTTATTAATTATTTACTTATTCAAAATTTATTTTTATTTGTTTTTTGAAAATAATATATTAATATTAAATAATACATTATCTGTTTGAAAGAACATAGTTTACTTGAAAACCAAAAACATATTTTTTGTTTTTCCGAATAATTCTTATTTACATTAATGAATTAAAGATTTTAGTGGAATAAATAAATGAGTTGTTTTGAATATTACCTTATTTTCGTTTCAATAACTTATTAATTTGATTTAAATACTTCTTATTTGTTTTTAGAAATAGTTTATTACAATTAAATTATGCATTATTTGTATAAAATAATGTAGCTTCCTTGAATTTATAAATTAAAATAATTGAACCCCTTGATGCAAGAACCAGACATAGCCCATTGAAATTAAATGGGCTGCGTCTGGTTCTTGCATCAAGGGTTTCAATTATGCCAAGTAATTTTTATTTGTATTAAAAACTTAAATATTTTAATGAAATAAATTAATGATAAGTTTCAAATAAATTATTATTTGTGTAAAATAAATTAATTTATTACATTCAATTAATTATTTACTTGATTGAATTTAGATTCATTTAGTTTAAATGAATTTAATAAAAATATTATAAGTTATTTGAACGAAATATATATCTCTTATATCCAAATAAAAACTATAGTTGAACCAAGTAAATATTATTTAAATAATTTGAATTAATTGAATGAAATAAAGTTTTTTTTAGTTTATTATGTAATTTAATAATCAAAGAAATATTTTTTTATTTATTTTTATGTTGAAAATATAAAGTATTTTTTCTGTATATTTCAGTTCTATAATTCTTATCGACAATGGGAAAAAAGTGCATTGTGCCTGAGTGCAATTCTAAAGGAAAATTGAAAACGTATCAAATTCCGACAGAAAAAACCCTTTGTTTGAAGTGGTTGAATGCTATTAATAATTTCGCATTAAAAAATGCGGATTATGAGGACATTATTGGGAAAAAGTATGCTGTATGTCGTCAACATTTTGAGGATGAAGCATACATCGACATTAATCATTCTCGATTAATGTTGAAAAAGAATGCGGTTCCTACGCTTCTATTGCCAAATCCTATGCAAGACATCAGCGAAGAAGTATTGATGGAAATAGATTCTCCGAATCTTTCAATGGATTTGTCAATACCTTCATGCCCACAAACATTGACATTAAATACATCAATTTTAAATTCTGTCCCATTATCATATTCCATTTTCTCATCACCCGCTTCTATCGAAGAAAGATCAACATTCGGATCTAGCATATCATTGCCTGCATCTACACCAGTAATGAATGTTGCCAACGAAACTACTCCTTCCATGCATAAAAAACATAAAAATGTTTCTAATGGAAAAATTAAAGCACGGAAGCGATTGTTTCATATAAAACCAAGGAATATTTTACTCACTCCTGTTGCAAAATCGATCTACACCAGCGCAAAAAAAGTTCTCAGAGTCCACTACAAGACTAAAGCAAACCTGGAAAGGTAAAATAATAATTTTCTTACTTACGATTTTTAACTTCTCAGGATTGCCATAGGTCAGAGAAGTTCTTTTTCAGGGTAGCCACTTTTTTCATAAAAAAATTCACGGTCATTTCCCGGTCCATTTCAGGTCATAAATTATTGTATTTGTTCACAATACAATTTAATTAAATTTTCAATAATTTGAAAGTTTTTTAATTAAATATTATATATTTAGAAATATAACTAATTTGAAAAAAATGTAAACAAAAATTTTCAAAAAAAATAACTTATTCAGAATTTTTTATTAATATGTTTTTACAAATCAAATTTTTTAAAAACTTTAATTTGAAAGTTTTTAAAATTCAAGCAATATTAATATTATTAATATTAATTTAACATTCTAAAATATAGAAATAGTTGTTTATGATTAATTGTAAAAAAACGAATTTAATGATATATAATTAATAAGTCTTAAAACAAATTTTTCTCACAAAATAATGAAAAAAGTTAAGTCCACTTTTGGTCCATCTGATCCGCCAGGGCTCTAAATTTGAATCAGTGAGATGTTACTGATGGTATAATAATGATAAATTTTTAACTTTTCAGAAGGGGCTATCAGGTTTAATCGCAAATATTAACAATACCAAAGATTTGCCTGTGATATTTTTATATTTTATTGTACAAGCTTTTTTAATTAAAAGCTACATATTTAATTTAAGAGAAATTTAAAGATTTGGCTGTGATATTTTTCACAAAATATTAATTTTTATAAAATACAAGCTTTTTATTAAAAGCTACATATTTAATTAACGATACCAAAGATTTACCTGTGATATTTTTAATAACTTATTGCTTTTTATAAAGTACAAGCTTTTTTAATTAAAAGCTACATATTTAATTTAAGAAAAATTTAAAGATTTGGCTGTGACATTTTTCACAACTTATTAATTTTTATAAAATACAAGCTTTTTATTAAAAGCTACATATTTACAACAATTTCTATAAATATATACATTGCCTTTGTGGATATTAAAAAAGTAAAATTATTCAATTTTTGATCTTTAAAATAATTTTAAATCTATTATTGTACATTAATGTTGACTTTTTTAAATATTTTGTATATATGTAATATACATTTGTTATCCAGACACCACTATGTTTAAAAAACTGTATCAATTTAATATGGGTAACTTACATTATTCATTTGTATATTAACACAATTTAAATGACTGTGCAATTTTCTGTTTTTTCGAATTAAGCAAAAATAAAAAGATTATTTGGACACAAAAACATTGTTATACTTTATAAAGGTAAAAGAAGCAGAATCAATTATTATTAATTCATGAGAATAAAAAATCATGTTTTAAAATTCAAAGTAAACGCATGCGCTTAACCGCAAATTTGTTTAGCTTCTATGACAGCGACATCTGCACCTTTTACCTAGAACTGTAGTTATAGTCTCCCTTTATTTAGTGGAAGTGCCCCCACAGTGGGTACTGGTCATTATCAACCAATAAAACGGAGGCGAGTAAGTTTCAAAAGTCTATTCTACCACTGTCCACATCAGGAATATGCACTTCAACTGTGTCTCCAATTGCAGCAGGTGGTCATTTCGCTTTAGCGAATTTAAGCATTTTATTGGCTTGCAGCTGAAGTCCACTGTAAGAATTTCTTTTATTTTTTATTTCTTTTTTTAGAGATGCTATTCTTTAGTAGACAGAAGTAAATTCTCAGTTTTGTGTAAATATTCTATATCCTAAAAAAATTATGACTATTAATCACTATTACAAATTTATTATTTTTAAAACTATTTGTTTATTATTTTCATTTTCATTATTACCTCAAATAAAAATGATATCTCAGTTTCTTGATCTATTTCCAATGATATGCCATGAATTGCGCTGTTATCGCCTTGCTTTTTTTCTAAATTTATTTCACGAAGTTCTCTGTGTCCATGTTCCTGGAATAATTTTTTAAATTTAAGTATTTTAAAATTTAATAAATTATATTTTTACTGTAACATAAATATCGAATTTACCTTCAGTGGATTTAAATTACTATTTTCTTCTTCCTTATCCAAATTTCTTTTTCGGAGTTCGACATTTTCCGTCACAAGACATTCAATCACTTCGCTTACATTATGGTCATTCAATTCTTTAAAATCAGCAATAGTTTTCTCGGAATGAGATAAACTGATCATTTCGTCAACTACATTTAATGTCGCTTCATTACTTGTCTTCTAATTCTGCTTTTTTCGCCTTCGACAAAGTAGCAAGAATATGTTAAAAATCATGTTTATCACGCTCCACAGAACCCTGGCATTGTGAATGTATTTGTTTGCCGTATACAAGTTTTATACCATCCCACAAATTTGCCAATTCAACTGTCACCTTATTTACAAATTCTCTTCCATTGTCACTGTGAAGTATAGAGGGTGTACTGAAGATTTTTAAAATGTCCATTAAGTTGCTTGCTACTTCTTAAACTGGTTTTGTTTTGAAAGGACATTACATCGATTTTTTTAGATACGGTTCGCATGAACTTACATACAACATCATCATTTTGATAGTCACGTTAGTGTATTTTTTTTTTAATTCTTTTAAAGTTTTAGTTCGCCCACTATGGCCAACACTTTCGTGTGCATGGTGGATTACGTTAAAAATTTCGTCGTTCGTCACAAAATATTTCATTTCTATGGTATTTTTGGGTAAACGTGAAATTAATTTTTTTCTCTACCAACGGTAATTACGTCAAATCGTTTTAATCTACGATAACCATTGTAATTTTTTTTATTCTACTTTTGCATCACACACCTCTTGAATTATTCTTAATTAGTCTAGTCCGCATAAGAAAACACTATTTTTATTTGGGTCAAACCATTTTATTTCAACTAAGTGGTCGCCGACTAATTTTAAAAAATTGTAATATTCTACAGGAATGATACTGATATTACTAGAATCACAAAATAAAAAGATTTTTTAAAAATAATTTTATATCTTTTGTAAAATATGAATTTTAAATATTAGAAATGCTGCATTTGTTAAGAATGTCTAAATTTATTATTATAAATTGATATAACCATTTCAAAATATAAAATAACAAATAAAATATTATTCTAAAGTTCATCATTAAATTAACCTGTTTTTGGGATTTTTATTAACAAATAATGAGGAAATATGATTATAAAATTAGGTAAAAACTTACGGAATATTAAGAATTTGTGATGAACTTTCAGTTTTTGGTAAAAAAATTCTTCCATTTTCTCGATAAATAAAAAATACGTGTCAAATAAAACTGATACTTTGCCCATTTTTACGACTTTCAAGTGTGTTTAACTTCTCTGGAGAAAATCGGAAAAATATGAGATTTTGATAAATAATTAAATTATCACTAATTAAACACACACTATGATTTTCACTTTGGTCCCCGGTCTAGTTTAAAAATGATAAATTTTATAAAAATAGTATATTTTTAAGGGTTAATTAATGTAATTTTTTAAAAGTTGAAGTTAGATTAGCATTTCGCTTGCCTTACCACTCCAATGTTCGCCCAATACTCCTTATGTTCCTTTTGACCCTATCTTTCAATGGCTTCTTTAACCAAGCACGGTATTAATGCCACCACTAGTTCAGGACATAAAAATGGTTTTTCAAAACCTATTTTTGCTAAAACGTCTACTTTTTTATTGCCCCTGATTCCCGAGTTCGACGGTACCCAGAACAACAAAAGTTTATTTACTGAACCCAGCTTATCTAGTACGCTACGGCATTCCCAGACAAGCTTCGATTCTATTGTGGGATTCTTTAAAGCTCTTAAGGCAACCTTACTATTCACATAAATACTAATCATATTGCCCCTTGTTCTTTCTTGAATATACATTTGGGCTCAGCCACTTTAATGCAGCCAGGTTTTCGATAAACTCCGAAGTGTGCACCGCAATCCATCAACATTTTTTTTGCCTCTGTCGTTAATGTCACCCCCCATATAACGTGGTGCGCATTAGCATCACAACCTATTATCAAAGGGAGAAGCTGTTATTGACAGTAATCCACCAACTTTTCCACCTCTCTAGTTGGTGCTGGTGCCCCCTCTGATCCCGGAAAATAAGCGGAACCTACTGCCATCTCCCTTTTATTTTCGTTCTTCTCCGAGTACTTGGTCTTCCCATCAGCCAGATCTCTAGTTGTTAATTCCAATAAAGGGAACACGTCAAGACCTTTATAGATCAGACAAGCCCTTGAAACCGGTTCATGTAGTGAACATAGTAACTCTCCACATTCATTTTGTCCTCTGATTCTCCCCTTGTAAACTGAAGGTTCTTTAACAAAGGCTAAAGCTGTCTACATAATTGTCAAACTCTTGGCTAAGATCGCCGAAGCGTCTTTACAATGATGCAAATTGATTTGCGTACATTTAATCCCGGAAGAAACTATTTTAAGGCTGAATCACGATCACCTTAGTCAATTCTCACCCTTAAGCACCTCGCTTAGCAGCTGTGTCTGTCCTCGACCCAATGCTCCAATCTGGAGATTGACGAGAGCAATCTCGGCGTGTTCCATTCGAATCGACGACATGGAGAGTAGTCGTTCTCGACTAAGGTATGTCGGGTATATCACAACCACAGGATCGAAACCCCCCTCTCGGATAGTCCTCGATATTAGATGTGCATTAGACCTGACAGCACTGACAGCTAGGGCTCCGGGACTCATCAGCCTTTGCAGATTGAGCACATCACTTCCCCCTGGGGAAGTCAGGTAGCACCAGGTTCTTCAAAACTGTGGGACCAGCCCTCTATGATGCGTATGAACCGAACGCAAAGTTAAGAAACGCAGACACATTCTATTAAGAAAATTCCTTCACTTTATTTATTCAAAATTAGTAAAGTATATGTCGACGTCCACATGAAAAGGGCCCATTTTGGCACTATTGGACTTATCTATATAGGCGAATTCCTTGCAAAATTACGAAAAATTTGAGTGGTCATACAACTTTTTTGGTCAAAAATTCGATGAGTTACAGAATTTCATAGTTTATAGTGACAAATACCTCATTTCGAGAAAAACGGAATTAAAGATTGTGATACCTATTAATTGTGATATCTCTAGTTCTTCTGGGAAGTTATTCAGATAATAATTGTTTTCAGTCCAGGGCACCTTAAAGATGAAAAACCAATAGGTTTCAAATTTTTAAAACCACCCCCCCCTTAATTTTGAAAATACATAAAACCGACAAAATGGGCCCTTTTCTAAAAAAGACAATTTTCTTATTAATAAACCATTTTTTTACAAGATTAATGATTGGGAACAATTTTTTTGTGTCATTTAAAGGTAAAGAATAGAAATTAAACTTATTAAAAAAAATTTAACAGGTTTTATTATGAAATTTTGACAAAATATTGACATTTTTTACATCTACGACTACGTAATCAATGACTCTAACATTAATATCTCTGGTTCTTCTCGGAAGTTATTCAGATAATAATTGTTTTGAGTTCAGGGTACTTTAAAGATGACAAATCAAGAGGTTTTAATTTTTTTGACCCTCCGTTTCAAAAATACGGAATATTTTTGCAAAGGACCGACAAAATGGGCCCTTTTCTTTTTCTAAAGAACCAATAAAGTTAAACACTTAAATTAACGATAAATTAATGAAAACCTCATGATTTGACTTGTCAAAACATGTAGATTGATAATAAAAAATAAAAAAAAATTTAGGTTTTTCTCAAAAAAGTATTAAATTGCAAATAACTCGAAAACTAGAACCGACAAAATGGGCCCTTTTCATGTGGACGTCCACATATAATCGAGATGGTTTCCTCTCGATTACATCGTATACCGTCCAAGTTTACACTTTACATTTTCAAGCTGGTTTCCTTTTAATACTAAGCTAACTACCATGTACGCTAAACGAGTTGGTTTTCTTTCGATATGAGATTTATATTAACACCAAGTTGGTTTTCTCTCGATGACACACACATTTTACCCTTTAGTAACTGTACTCATCTGCACTTTTATCTCAGGGGAAAAACGGTCTCTTTTACGGACATTTTTTACACCAGCAAGGAAGCTATCACACCTTTCCTACAGAGGAAATGCAATTGCTAGTTGGGGACGAAAAGTGCTGTAGCCAATATTGTCTCAAGCGGACAAATCCTATCTCCTCGTACGTACTAACGTGCCGATATTTTAGCACGTTTCATGCAACTCTCTAATTTTCGACCCATAATTCAGCGTATTCTAAAACTGTCGAAGCTTAAACTTTTAAACAACCTATTAAGTAAAATTAGTTTTCGATTTCCAGGAAGTCTTGATTGTTAGCGATAAGGGATTTAAATAGATCATGAGATCGTATCCACGATTTATATGATCCGCTAAATGTTGAAAGGTTAATACGAGGTAAAGCCTCTTTCAAAAATTGATTTAAGTCATTTGAATAATTGCTAGGGACAATTCGTGAAGCCTAAACCATTAGACCCAATTGTATTTCGATTTTGCAATCTATGATTTTGTATTTAAAATATTGCTCTTCCGTACGCGAAAAAATAAAGTTTTTTATCGTCAACAGTAGTCAAAGACCTTATTTTCTATATGGGCAAAGAAGTATTGCGTGAAATAGTTACTCCTATAAAAATTGCAAAATACTATTCTATGTCAGTTGATTCTACTGCTGATAAAGGACACATTGAATAATTAACGGTAGTTATGAGATACGTGGAAAATTTGAATCCAGTAGAACGTTTTTTAACTTTTATTACGAATCGTATGCAGACTTTAAAAAGGGTGAAAAACCTTCTATCTGAACGTTTTCCATGTTTTTCTCATTAATGGTGACCAATTGCAGTGGAAAAACGTCATTTTCTAAGATAAAAATACTGAATAACAGATTGCGAACTAGCATGCGACAAAATCGTTTATTAAGTTTAACGCTTCTAAATTTGGAAAATGACATCCTTCGCAACTGGAATTTTAATCAAATTATAGATAATTTTTCTCATGATCTGGACTGCCTTGCCGACATTGATGAACTCAAGGAAGCACTAGTGCAGACTTTAGGAGCACCATAAAAAAAGTGACGGTCCTAGATATCCACATAATATGGAACTCTTTATCCTGGTATCTGAATTCACTTTTTTCCAACTACAAAATATATATATATATAATTATGACGGCTCTAAATAATTGTCAGCTCATACTCTTTTGAATAAAAAGTGACGAATTCAACAATTCAAAATGGCGTCCTTATTGCACCACTTTTTTCAAATTTTTGTATTAACCCAGCCAACAAATTTATTAATTAGCTTCAGAAAATAATTGTAAATTGTTGGAAAATGGTCCTCTCTTACATTTTTGGGGTCGTTGATTGAAAATTTAAAGTTAGATTTTAAAAAAATTTTAAATTAAAAATGGCGGATCCAATATGGCGACCAAAATTTTCAAAATATTATCAGATTTGCTTGAAAGTTGATACTCGAGGTTTTTTTGGGTCGCTAAATTGCGAATCTAAAGTTAGATTTAAACAAATTTCAAAATTTAAAATAGCGGGTCTAATATGACGACCAACATTTAAAAAAAATTATTAGATTTGCTTGAAACTTTTTACTCGGGAGTTTTTGGGGGTGCTGATTGAGAATCTCAAGTTATATTGGAAAAATTATCAAAATTTAAAATGTCGGATCCAATATGAAGACCAAAATTTTTTAAAAAATTATCAGATTTAATTGCTTTCAAAATTCAAAATGTATATAATATACGTACAAGCAACTGACCAGGTAGAATAAAGAAATAAATAAGCAGACACAAATTTTCAAATTTGTGGAATTTATTCAGTAGGCAAAAGGCACAGTTTTTTAACATTACGTTCTAAGATAGTGGTTCGTTGAAGATTTCCATGTCCGGTAAAAGTCTTTTCCTTGAACCTTCTGATAATCTTGTCGTCAGCTCGATAGGCTTCTACAACACGGCCCATCCGCCACTGCATTGGAGGAAGATTATCTTCACGAAGTAATACCAAGGATCCTTTCTTGATTGTGTGGCTGCCATCAGTCCATTTGCTTTGGATCTGGAGTTCACTCAAGTATTCTTTATGCCATCTGGACCAAAATTCTTGCTTGATTTTTTCAAGATGTTCCCAATATGACAATCTATTGCTTGGTGTGTGCAAGAAGTCTGGAGCTGGAATGTCTCGAGTTGAACTTCCATGAAGAAAGTGAGCTGGAGTGAGCACGCCCAAATCGTTTGGGTCTGATGATAGAGGAGTTAAAGGTCTTGAGTTCAAAATACCTTCAATTTTGATGCACAAGGTATTCAATTGTTGATGAGTAAGAAGTTCATCGCTTATAATTCTCCTCAGATGATGTTTGAACGATTTGACTGCAGCTTCCCAAAGTCCACCACAGTGAGGAGCATGAGGAGGAATAAAATTCCACTGAATCCCTTGCTGAGTCAAATGATGTTGAAACTTTTCTTGATGATCTTGTGTTTCCAAGAAACTGAAAAGGTCTTGCAGCTCATTGTTAGCTCCGACGAAGTTGGTTCCATTGTCTGAATGCATGGAATTGCAAGCAGGATGCCGTGAGATGAATCGGCTGAATGCTGCAAGAAATTCTTCTGTACTGAGATCATCGACAACCTCAATATGCACTACATTGGTGGTGAAGCAGACGAAAATAGAAATCCAGACCTAGATTTTCCGTTCAGCTGGAAGATCTCCCATGAGATAATTTACTGGCGGTGGTTTAAATCGGACACAAGTGATGCACTTCTTGATAATGAGACGAATTTGTCGACGTCCGTCAATAGGCCAGAATCTTCTTCGCAAGAGATGGAGTACTGATTGACAACCAGCATGGAAATTGTCCTGATGAGTCGCTGTAATAATCAGGCGAGTGACGTGGTAAAATTATGGCAAAACGATTGGATGCCTCTCGTCGAAGCTAATTGTTTTTGCCTTCTCGACTCGTCCCCCAACTCGAATCAAACCGTTATCATCAATGAATGGATTAAGATGATGGAGTTTGCTGTGTTTGGACACAAACTCTCCTGCTTCAAGGTGTTTAAATTCTTCCAAGAATGCGGCACGTTGAGTGAGCAACAGAATAAGTGTTGTTGCGATATCCAGCTCATTGACGGTCAGAAATTGTTTGGAAACCTTGATTTGATCACACTGCTGGGGATCAACAGCTTGTCGTTGTTTGCAGATAAGTGTCCAACGAAGTATCCAAGCCACAATTCTGCGCAGCTTATGGTAGCAGGAAAATCTAGAAAGCAGAAGATTTTCAGATATTGATACCTTTACAGATGTTTGAGATGTTCTTGATCGTGTGGATGAGGTCAAGCATATTGTTTTCTTGACGTCAGGAACTTCTGTGGCCACTTCGATGGGTGTGTAAGGCCAAGTGTTTTCTCCCCTGGTAAGCCAGTCAGGTCCGTGTCTCCACAACAAATTCTGCATGAAATCGACTGGTAATTGTCCTCTTGAGATAGCATCTTCTGGATTATCATGGGTGCGAACATGTCTCCAATGTTGAGGTTCTGTCCGCTGTTGTATTTTTGCCACTCGATTAGCAACAAAGGTCTGGAGTGTGTGCGGTGATTTATGGATCCACTGAAGAGTAATCATGGAGTCCGTCCAGAAAAATTCCTTGTTAGGGTTGATGTTTGTTGCTTGCTTCAAGGAGACGTAGAGATCAGTTAGTAACTCTGATGCACATAACTCTAAACGTGGGATCGTTTGTAGACTTTTCAATGGAGATATTCTTGATTTAGCACACCAGAGTCGAGCGTTTCTGGTTCCATCTGCATCCACTGTGAGTAGGTAGATGCATGCTCCATAAGCTCGTTCGCTGGCATCGGAGAATCCATGAAGTTCAATGTATTCAGCATGTTGAACAATGACATGTCGTTAGCAACTTAGTTCATTCAAAAGTGGGAGTTGAGAAGAGAAGTCTTGACATTTTGTGCATATTTCCAGTAGTACTAAGTCATCCCAATCCAGCTTCAGTCTCCATAGCTCCTGCTGAATTATTTTAGCATGAGCAATCACGGGATTCACTAATCCAAGAGGATCAAAAATACGGGCAACATCAGAGGCAATTGTCCGCATTGTGATGACGTCCTTTGTAGCAATGAGGTTGACTGTGTAGACGATGTTATCCTGCTTGGAATCCCAATGAATTCCGAGAGCCTTCAACAAGGGATCGTCTCCCCCGAGTAATTTGATGTTCAGCGCACAATCTGGAAGGCCCTGAAGCACAGATGGAGAGTTTGATGCGCATTGTCGAAGATTAAAACCACCCTTACTCAATAGGGTAATCATTTGATCTCGGAGATCCATTATTTCTGAAAGAGAATCAGCACCAGTCAGCAGATCATCCACATAGAGATCTCGCTTTAAGATTTGGCAGCATACGGAAAATTGTGATTTTCGTCATCGGCTAGTTGATGAAGACAGCGAGTTGCGAGATAAGGAGCTGGAGCGAGACCAAACGTAACGGTTTGAAGCTCGTACATGTGTGGTTCATTATCTGTTGGTTGATCTCTCCAGAATATTCTTTGGAACTTTCTATCTTCAGGTCTCACGAGAATCTGACGATACATTTTCTCGATGTCACCTGTAAGCACGAACTTGGGAAGTCTGAAGTGCAGAAGGAGTGCGAAGATGTCGTCCTGGATAGTCGATCCAGTCATGAGAACATCATTGAGACTGTATCCACTGCTGGACTTGGCCGATCCGTCGAAGACAGCTCGCACCCTTGTGGTCATGCTGGACAGTTTGATAACAGCATGATGTGGAAGATAGAAATCTTCCTCAATTTCATTTTCAATCTTCTTCATATGTCCGAGCTGCTTGTATTCCTCGATGACCTTGGAATATTCTCACCAAAGATGAGAATTGGATTTGTGTCGCCTTTCGAGAGCCAGGAAGCGTCGTAGAGCTTGATTTCGTGAGGAACCGAGTTGATTTTTCAGTTTAGTGAATGGCAATGCTACCATGTACCGTCCATCTGTTGTCCGAAAAACATGGTCAATGAAGTGCCTTTCACATGCTTCTTCGACAGGAGAAAGGTGTTTTCGGAAAGAAATACCATCTTCAATTTCCCAAAATTTCTTCAATTCGTTAATGATGTTGATGGTAACATGGCACTGAGAATTGTCATAAATAGTGTCATAGACACTTCCACAGATAGTCCACTCAAACACAGTATTTTGTGCGATGAGATTGGCAGTGTCATAAATTTTGCGTTGTCCGACGGCAAGTGTGGAGATCGAGTGTCCAGAGCCTAGTAATAATTGAACAGGTGCAGGTTTATGAAATTCTGGATCAGGAAGCTGTAAACGAATTGAATCAGGCAATTGAAAAAACTTCCTATCCAGTTGCTGAGCAGGGATTGACGAGGCGACAGCCGGTATGGCCAGAAAATTGAGCGTCTTTTCGAAATTATTATATTGAGAACGAATGGTCGCAGTCACATAATAGTTTGCGACTGTAGACAGATCATTAAGGGCACCCACCGATACAGAACACTGAGTTTATACCAATTGTAGTTGATAAGCTAATTTTGTGGTGATAAAATTTGTAGAAGATCCGGTGTCGAGCAGCATCCGACAGGGTACAAGTTGACGCGCACGATTGAAAACATGTATCACTGCTGTGGGAAGAATATCGTCACCTGGAAAATCTACGTTGAGCGAGATTTGTTGGATCGGTTTGGCAGATACCCTTGCTAATTGTCAATCGGATGGAGTTGTAGTTGTGGTTGACACTGCAGGCCTTGTGCTAATATTATCTTGACGATGAAGGAATGTGTGATGCTTACCTCCACAAACTGAGCAGTTTCTGGATTGACATGTTTGAATGCCGTGTCCAAGGGCTAAACAGTTAATGCAGCGGTTCTGATTATACACAAGTTTAAGTCGTTTTTCTTGACTCATTTCTTGAAATTTGGGACATCTGTATATTGAATGATCGGCTTGACACACAGGGCACTTCCTTTGTACATTGAGGTGGAAGTTCTGAGTTGTATTTTTTTGAGTAGTGGATGCTTGATGTTGCTTACTTTTATCCTTGTTCCTTGTATCAGGCCTCTTGTTGTCTTCTTTCCATTGTAAGAATTTGCTAGCTTCAGTGGATTTTTTGTTCAATTCAATTTTTTGCAGAAAATCGAGTAATTTTTCCACATCCGGCATCTTATTGTCCTCTAGGCTATTCTCCTATTGGAAAGCTACGTCGTCGGTGATGAGACTAAGAACTATGGTTACCAGGAAGGCATTATATTGTTCTTCCTTTGTTCCAAGAGTGTCCAATGGTCGTAATTGTGCGCGAACAGAATTCACAATGTCGATGAGAGTACGCGGCGAATCCCTTTTTTATATAGGTTTATCAACAGTGAACAATGGCGTCGTAAGATCAGCCGCGGATGATTGTAAGTGTCCTGTAACAACTTCCAGGCAATCTCAAAATTTTCCCCGGTGATTTCTAATTCACTGACGAGATCTGCAGATTCTCCATGTAGACACGATTTTAAATATTGGAATTTGGTAACGTTGTGTAATTTTTTATTCTGATGAATTACTGCCTGATATTCGTCGTAAAAGCGACGAAAGTTCTCAAAACTTCCATCAAAGGTTGGTAGTGAAACTTCTGGGAGTTTGGCAGAGGCTCGTCCGTCTTGACTGTTGACATCGGGAGAATTAATTTGTTGAATCGTCGAAATAAGTTGACTCGATGATGGTGTTGTCCTTTGATTTAGAACACGTTTTAATTCCCCCGCGATCTTAAAATAAGTGTTTGTAATTGCATCGCCTTCCTCTTCGTGATCCTCTTCATGTTTACGATCAAGAACAAGTATCTGCGCTTAGTCTGCTTCCCAGTCAGAAAATTTAGCTACCAGATCAATAAGCTTTAAGTCAATGGTTTCTGTTAAAGCGTCCTTCGCTTCATCACTCTTTAGCCAATTACTAATTCTTGTCAATCTTGACTTGAACGTCTTTCGCTTAGTTTTTAAGCTGTCGATGGTCACTGGCATGGCTGCTAAAGTTGTTCTTTCTCTGGAGTTAGATATTTGAAGCAGAGCTATCCTGGGTTGTTTGTTTTTAACAGCAGAAGTCGTGGGAAGAGGTGGAGGTGGTGGAATTTGAATTGATTCCTTAGCTGGAGATGATTCTGAAGATTCTGTATTGTCGTTTATTTTGTTTCTGGGAGAATGGCGCACACTCATTGAAAATCCGTATCACGTTATCACTGTGCTCAAGAGCACTTTCAAATTAGGAAATTGTTACAACAGATTTGGGAAAATGATATAGCACTCAGAAACGTTAAAGTAACATTGAGATAAAATCGAAATAACACTAAAATGCCTACACACTTGCCAGGTGTTACACAAAGTCACTGCACAATCAAATTGTATTTTAGAGAATTTACTAATGATCCGGCTCGAAGGACCAATAAATGTTTCGTCACGGATAAATAATCTTATTTTAGATTCTAACGGAGTTGTAAGTTCCGTCAGTTTGACAATACAAAATTAATTCATGAGATAACTTGACACGCGGAAATAGTTCTTAATGTCAATAGTTAAAGAAATCAGGAAAAATGAGCAAGGATTAAAATTTCAATAATTTATTTTATACACAATAAACAATTTTATTCACTTTAACACTTTTTCTTTGGATACATTAGCAAGTAAAATTTTATTAGAGCATGAATTTCGTTACGGAGATGTACTCCTTTTTGTAGTTCGGATAATACTGATTTTAATTTAGTCTATGATTTTAGACATGAATTGGTTTCTTTTTGGAAAGGGAAAAATTGTCAATATAATTCGTTAGAATAAGGAAATAGTAAGGGAACAAGGGCGTACCCTTTAATGGGAAGGAGAGATGTCTCAGGAACTCATTTTTCAGGTACACAGGACCGAAGATTTCTCTTTTATTAAGGTTAAGTATTTTTTGCAGCTGCTCTGAAGTTGTTATTTTTTGTAGAATTATAAAATTTAAAGAATTTGGATTATGTTGTAAAATGTAGCAATTTAGAAAAAGATTGAGTGGAAAATCATAAATAAGATCCATAAATTTTATAACACGAACAATAGATAAAAGTCTAAGGACTTAATACTTGGGAAAAGGAAGAGGATTTGGCGAGTATGTGTCTAGAAAATTCTAAGGGCTGGGAAAAACCATTTCTTTTCCTTACAAATTAGTTTTATACATATCAGTTTTACTTTCCATAATGCAAAATATCAAACTATAATAAAGAAAACAATTTAATTCAAAAAGCGTGATTCGACACGCGACAACAGCGTAATTTAAAGACATAACGCGGGAAATTTAAACAACGTAACCTTTGGTTCTATCAGCTTCACGACATTAATTTGAAATGTAGTTTAGAAATTTCACTCCTTAAAAATTATGATCGATTTAAGACTTTAAATTATCCCCAATATTGCAATTTAATTCATAGGAAAATGTATTCATTCGTCTCTTCTGGATTTTAATATTTTTAGAATATTATAGCTTCTTCAGCAAATCATGTTTCTGCTAAAAGAGTTAGTAATTAAATATAATTTCACAATTTTGCATTTTGTCAGAAAAATCTACAGAATTTCTATAATATTGAAGGTTACTCATTTTTCTTTTTTTTAAATTAATCCTTGGAGTTTTGCGCATTATAACATCGAAATTTAATGTTTCAAAAACATTGAGAACATTTTTCAATTTGCAATTGTTTAAAATAATTGTTAATAACAATTATAAATTCAGGGTGGCCACTATTTTTAAATTTTTCGTCTCCCGGTTTTCTCCCGGTCCTCCCGGTGAAAATGAGCTGTTTCTCCCGGTTTTTAATTATAATTTTACTGTGAGCAGAACATTACCTTTATGTAATATGTAGTTGTAAATGATGTAAATTCGGCCAAAAACACTAAAAACAGGGCTCAGATCGTCTTTAAGACTAAAAAAAGTATCTTTAGTCGAATAAATTCACAACAAAAGTCACGAAAAGTCGCATAAAATTTTCGAAAAAGTCGAATGAAATTTTAGGAAAAAAACGCCGAAAAGGAAACAGAAAATTGTAAAAAATCACATTTGTCGCCAACACATATACTTTAACATCAAACAATCTGGAATAATATTTAATAAAATTTAATAAAATTAATGCATGGCAAAATTTTAATTAGGTATTTTTAACATTTTTTTAAAAATCTGTTCAAAATTTCAATTATTTTTATAAATAATAAAATTCTTTTCCAAAATTCGATTCAATTATTTTCAAAACTTTTTTTAAATTTTCAAAATTTCAATTATCTTTGTAAATATCAAAATTCTACTTCAAAATTCAATTACTTTTATCAGAAAATTTTATTGAGTAAAACTTTTTCCTTTAACTTTAATTTTCTGAAATCTTTAAATGTAAAATTTTAGTCCCGGGTTTTTCTCGATATAAATTTCTGTCCCGGCTTTTTCCCGGATTTCTCCCGATTAATTTTTCTCCCGGGTTTTTCCCGGTTCTCCCGGTTGGGTGGCCACCCTAAAATTTTCATTTTTAAGCAATTGCTTTATTTATTCCTTAAAGTATAGACTTTAAGCTTTAATTTAAAAAAAAATTCACTTAATTATCTTCATTTGTTTCAAAGTAATAATAAAATGAAAATAAAATGACCCAAAACTTTAACACCTGATTACTTCAAAAATAAATTTTTTTTTTTGAAAAATATTTTAGGGGCAAAAATTGAATTGCATTGTAAGTAAAATTTTAGGTTACTTTTTAATTTTTATTAAAAACAATTGTAAAAAACAATTTACAAGAAAATCGTTTTACAGAATTGTGTAAATGAATTTTCACAATTTTTTTTTATAAAAGAATCTTAATCCGAAAAATTGTAACTATTTCTTAATCCCAAGCCTAATAAAAAATTTAATCATTATTTGCTGTATAATTTTTTTTAAATATGGAAATTTTAAGAATAAATAATTATTAAATTAAAAAAAATATATATATATTTATTTCTTGCTGTATATATTTTTTTAAAATAAGAAAATTTTAAGAATAAATAATTAATAAATTTTCAAAAAAAAATATATTTATTTCTTTACAATAACAGTTTTAAAAATAATTCAACATTGAAATTGAAAATTTTTTAATTAACCAGTTCTTTTATAATAATTTTATAATAATAATAGAATAGAATATTTATAAATTTTTTCTGAAAAGTTATTAATACTGTTTTGTAGGAAGTGAACACTTTAACTATTATATACATTCTTAAATGTACATTTGAAATACAGATTAAAAGAATCATTAAACTTTTGATTAATATAAACGTCGTATGCCTTAGTCTTTAAGGAATTTCTTTTAAAGAAATCTACTCTTCTATTCCTCAAATAAATTATCTTCATTATGCGCCCCAGAAACTTTTGATTTCTTGTTTGGCCTCTTTTCTGATTCTTTTTTGGCATTAAAATGTAAAACAACATTTCGTGTTAAATAACATTTTAAAATATTAGTTAATGTACGCATCAAGGAGTCATCCCTGTCCAGTAAACTGAATAATGAAAGTTTTTACAAATTAATTTTTTCATTAGACATTTTTTTACTAAGATAGTAGTTTCTATTAGCTATAAAAGAATAAAGAACAAAAATATCATTAATAAAATTTGTACTAACAAAATCTGCTTTAAAGGCAATATTGTTTTCGAGCGTTGACTCCATTTTCCCAAATCTTGGATGGTTTCCAGTGGTAATATTAATTGCTATTTTTCTGAGAAGTTTTGAGGCAATTTATTAGTACCATACGAGGAATCTACTCTTGTCTCGAGAGCTGACACTTGTCGTTCCAAAGATAATAGACTCGGTAATATATACCTTCAAACCAAATCTTTCTGCAAATATACTTTATAAATTAGTCTTACCATTTGAAGAAATTTTATTAATTCCAAAATTAGAGTTGTCCGACGATGAATTAGAGTCGCTTCTTCGATGCTTTTTAGCGTTAGCTAGAGCTCTGTATTTTCTCGTGCGAATTGTGTTTATATCTTTCTTTCTTTTTTTATTTTTCATTGTGATGAATCTTAAAACAATAAATTAATGTTTATTCAACAGATGAAAGTATACGTAATTAAAAAACGTTAATTCTTATTTAAATATAAAAGATATTTAAGTGAAAAAATGGTTTACCAAAACTCTAATTTAAATTTTTATAACATACTTGTTAAACTTGTGGAATTATATTTTGTTACCGGTCACCGCGGAGAGGGGTGACGGAACAAGAAGTGTTGAGAAAAATAGAAAACAAAAATTGAATGAGAGAAAATGCAATGAGAGATATTCACAAAAATAGACCGATGATCACACAGGATAGGAGGGTGAGAGGAAAGTGATAAAAAAACTTGACAACTATATTGTACAACAAATATATATTCTATCAACCCCCTTTAATCCCCTTTTGCACTGTTGGGTGTAGTGTTACAGATGTGTTTGTGTGTTGTAATAATAAGTGAGAGATTTAATTATTATTAGTGTTGATTTTTAAACCTACGAGCAACATTTCTCAGTCGCTGTTCGTTAGACCTTCTCTTAAATCGAGATCTGAACCCTTTCGGTGAACGCTCCGTCGTTTGAGTATAGGGCCGATATTCACACGGTCGACGTGTAGAGTGAAGATGATTAGATTTTGTCAAATTCTGAGGAATGAGGATGGTTAGATCCAATAGTGATGGTAAATTCCCAGGGACGTCGTTCCATAGTTGTCGGCAATGAGAGGGCCTAGTGTCCACACTCTCATAGGGAGGTGTAGGTGATTTCGTGATAGGCGAACCCGGACTTAGTTCCAGTACGTCATCATTTTCCGAGAGAGCTAATTGGGCCTCTAATTCGCACCAAGTATCTGGTGAGAGGACAGGCAAATCAGGCCCCGGGAGACTCTCAATAGGGCTATCCAACGGGGTTGGTATGGAGATCCTCGGAGGGATCACCAGGTCCACTGTCGGTGGTGTTTTGGTCGGAGTCAGCACCAACCTTGGAGACGGAGCTTCATATGGAGCGGCTTCAAGTATTCGGGAAAGATCTGCAATCTTTTTCTCCACTATCAAGGCATCGCCAGTGAGAAGCAGAAATTGCCTAGGAGTAGGCGTGTAAGCAAAATCCCCTCCTGACTATTGCGGTCCAGAAGGTGAGTACGGCTCAAGAGAACGTAGTCCTTGAATACTAGCCTGGACGAAGCCTGCACTAGACGTAGCCGAATCGCCTGGGGCACTTGCCGAAGTCCGTAAAACGTAACGATCTTTTGCGGTAAGTGTCTTTATCGAGCTGATGGTAGGTCCAGTTTTAACCGCAGTGACCCGGTGTAAGTTATTGTTCTCATCCGATGGTGAAAGGGGCTGCGGCTTGTCCTTTAGAAGAGTTGATGAAGGTACCTCGACGGAACCGGGGATGCGCAAAGTTCCCGCAGCAGCCCAAGCTGCGAGTTTAGCTTGGAGCTTTAGCCTCTGTCTCGCGTTCCTGGCGACTTGGTAGGCACTATGTTTGTGTCCTCGAGATCGATGATTTGGCATCTAAGGGGTACCAATGACATTATTAATTCAGGGCACAGGATACCAAACAATAGATTTACATTAGAGATGCGGTGTGTAAACAACGAGAAGAAGGGTAAAGTAAATGAGCGACTCCTGTATAAACGACAAGAGAGTAAGAGGAAGCAAAAAGGAGAGAGACTCGTGTGTAAACA
Source organism: Leptopilina myrica (nomen nudum) (assembly GCA_032872475.1). NCBI lineage: Eukaryota > Metazoa > Arthropoda > Insecta > Hymenoptera > Figitidae > Leptopilina > Leptopilina myrica (nomen nudum). The sequence goes on from CM065463.1 coordinate 38,742,443, forward strand.
ACGAGAGGATGAAAGAGAAAGGTTACGTAGAAAGTAAGAGAGAGAGAGAAAGAAAGCAAAAGCGAGACTCGTGTGTAAACGACGAGAAAGCAATGTAGAGATGCTCGTGTGTAAACGTCAAGAGAGTGAAAGGAAAAGAATATGTAGAAAATAAAAGAGAGAGGTAAAGAAGGTGACAGAGAGATTCTACTCGTGTTTAAACAACGAATGAGTGAGAGAGAAAGCGAAAGAGAGAGTCCCGTGTATAAACGACGAGAGGGTGAAAGAGAAAATATATGTAGAATTTATGAGAGAGAGAGTCTCGTGTATAAACGACGAGAGTAAAAATTACATGCAAAAGAAAGACACAAAATAAAACGTGTAATATATATAAGAGTAAGAGAAAAGGGATGTATAGAGGAATAAGGTGTTCTCACTCGTGTGTAAACGACGAGTGAGTGGAGTGGGAAAGAAAGAAGGATAGTGAAGGGAGATTCTCGTGAGGTAGTTGTAAGGAAGTCAGAGAAGGTAAGGGTAAATCTCGGCATAGGAGTGAAGCAAAATGCATGTTACTTACGGTAGGGTTGTATAAAATGAAACACTGACACTTCACAAAATGTTTGGTTTTATTTTTTATATATTTTTAAGAAAATCGTGCACTTTATTTTTGAGGTTGGAGTAGTCACATTAAACGTAGGCGGAAAAGTACTGAATCTTAGGACCTTTTTGTCCCTTTTTATACCCGACATAGTGTCATAAAAAATCCGTCCCTTGGAAGGGGTAGAATTTTTTTGCAACAACTAAGTAGAAGAGGAACTGTCGGTTTCTAAGATGCATTATATAAAACAAAATTAGTTCATTAATACATTAAAAATTAGTTTAACTTTATAATTACTTGAAGAATACTAGAATATAATATGATGGAATAATAATATAGAACATAAACAAAAAAAATATATGTATATATATGTAAATACACACGAATACATAGGCAAATATATATATATATATATACTAGGGGGGCTTCGCCCTCCTGCCCGCTTCGCGCGCCAACCCCCCGTGATTTTTTATTTTAAATTCGTCCTTGGTTTCATTTAATTTAATTATCATATATAGTAAAGATTATTTAACATCTTTTTAAATTTGGTTTTTAGCCAAATTCTTTAATAAACTTTAAAATTGGTTAAAGTGTATTACAAAACAACAGTTACATTTTTTAAAAATATTACTTAAATTTTTAGTTAATTGTATAATATATTTACATAATAAATAATTTTAATAAATATTTTTTAGTTTAGGTGAGATGCTAAATTGGTTTGTAATAAACTTTAACCAATTTTAAAGTTTATTATACCTCCTCGCGGTGCATCTTGGAGACCACTTTTTAATCTATAGGTAAAAAATAGGTCAAATTAAACATACATTTTAACGTAATGTGAGGCCATCATTTATCCTCTTTTTGACCTATAGGTAAAAAATAGGTCAATTTTGACATGGAATTTAACGTAATGTGAGACCGTCATTTATCCTCTTTTTGACCTATAGGTAAAAAAAATAGGTCAATTTTGACATAAGTTTTGACGGCCCCTTTGGGATAGGGCACCCTTAGAAATCCTGACTCTGCGGCGGCGGCGGCGAAATGTTTTTATATAATAGGGAGAGATATATATAAACAAATAAACCTGCATACATAAATATATATATGCACATAGATAAACAATAAATATGTATACATAAACTAATGAATATGCGTACGTATACCTATAAATAAACGATATTTCCTCGAAGATCTGTATATATATAATTAAAAAAAATAAATAAATGTAGTAAAAAAACGAACTATAAGTAAAATCAAGATAAAATATATGCAGCAACCTAATAATTAATTTTCTTGCATAAAAAGTAAAGAAAACATAAAAGTAAAAATTATTTTTTTGGAAAAAATATTTTTATGCGAATAGTCAAAAAAGAGGCGGAAAGGAGGATTTAGCCTAGAGACTGACCTTTTCTAACAATAGAGGAGTAGAAAGGTAAAGGGAAATCAAGGTCGTCGCCGAGGAAATTACGAGAAAAACCCCGACGGTTCTCAACTTCGGCTGAGTATCTATCCTTGGTTTTGGTAGTCAAAAATTGACACGTAACAATTTATACATATTATTAGTTTATAAATATTATCTTTCTAAATCTAAATTATGAGTAAAAAATCACTAATAATTTAATTGCAAAAGTTAAGTTCCTATTTAAAATTAATAAAACTCTTCTGTTAGGTTAATTAAATATAAAGAAAACAATAATCCAGTTTGGGGTTATGTTTTCTATTTCGAATGTAGAAATCAATAGTATGCTTGATTCATGAAAAGTATTTATTGTTATTCTTGGTGATAAATCGTCAGATTCATAACTTAAATATATTTTTAAAAAATTTCTTAGAGGTTAAAAAAGACATTCACATATTAAGAATTCTTTTATAAATAAGTACATAAATTAACGAATGATCCAGAAATTTATAATACACTATTAATTTATATTTATATTTAATAAAAATTACAAATATATAATTACTTACAATTCCTTACTATTATTGTTTTCAAGTACCACATCAGTATAAAGCACACAGTACATACACCGTTGGAAGTTTATGCAAAAGAAATTTGAGGTTAGAAGAAATTCCCGCTAGAAATTTCTAGCGGGAAGTGCTCGCGCCATGCAAGGCGCTAGAAGACGTCAGCGCGATAGACTGCCATGCAAACTCCACTGGTGGGCCTAGCATGTATCTTGATTTCCATTAAATTTTTTAACCTGAGTAATGAGAATTTAATGTCCGTACGTTGTTTGCAGTTATAGTAATTGTAGTAACTGGGTAGTTCAGGTTCAGTGTGAGCAGAGAGAAACTGAGAGTATGCACGTAATGCAAAGCATGCTTTCCTTTGAAAGTCTGCCCCCTCGCGGCCAAAAGTCCTAAGCTTAGGTGGTTAGCTATATATATTGCCTAAATAGGTGAGATCGCACACATATGTCAAATGTAATGGCTAAGCCGAATTATAATCAGAATCGCTCGTGATCACTCGTAAAATGCAAGGAACAAGAGGAATAGAACTGAACGAACTGAACTAATCTGATAATAGGCCGAAAAATGATTTTGAGTACCAAAAGTAAATCTATCGTAAAGTTGGGATTGAAAAAGAGGAGGATAGCGAAATTTGTGTTTGCTTCTTCTAAACATTTTTACACTATTGCGACATAATAATTATAACAATAATTAATATAAGTAATAAGTAAAACAATAATAACAAAAATTAAAGTAATAGAAAAAATTAAAATTAATTGAACAAAAAACAAAAGTTAAATTAAAATAAATTAATTTTTTAAAAATAATTATTATTATGAACATTCCAATTGAAAAAATTAATTAGGTACTGTTTGTTAAAATTGATTTTAAATAAAATTTAATTTTGTTTAGTTATTCTCGAATAAATTTTGATACTGTAAAATTATTAGTAGAAAAAAATATAATTTTGTATCAGCAAAAATTATTTAATTATTATTAACTATACGTTGATAAACACCAAATAATTCTATACACTTAAATATGCAGTTTTCAGAAAAAATATATGCCTTTAAATTAAAAGCACTACAAAATTTTTCAAATTAAATTTTTTTAACTTTGAATTACTGAGTGATATTTTGGTTTTTAGTTGGAAAATTTTACTTTTCCAATCTACAACCTTTAAAATTTATTTTATTATTTAATTTAATTAATAAAATAATTATTTTACCAATAAATAGTAATTTTTACTAACTTATTAGTAAAATGTATCAATTTATTAATTTGTTATTATATGAACGTAAAATTTATTATTAAAAAGTCAGTCACTGATTCAAATTATAGTAAGCAGTACTAATAATTTGTATTTAATTCATTCTTGTTTTTTCCTGATTTTTAGATATAGAATTTTTATTTTTTAAGAATATTTTAAATTCTAAACTTATTCGAAACATTAATAATTTTTTCTTTCATTGACATTTAATGAAAAATCCGAAACTCAAAGGCAAAAAATTTTCACTTTTTTTTTAACTGAACTAGTGATTATTATTTTTTTACATGACTTTGGATTTACAAAAATTATTATAAACATACAATTTTCTAATACATAATCATTTTTAAAAATTGTAATCACAAATCTTAAAAAATTCAATAATTTAATTATTTAAAATCAATTAATTTAATATGTTATAAAGTTCAATTATTTATTGAAAGAAATGAAAAATGTCTAAAGCAGGGTAGCCACAAGTTTCAGTTTATCAATTTTCCTGACAATTTACTGACATTAAAATTATTTTCCTTGACAAAATTCTTTTTATAGAAAAAAATTAACTAAATAAACTAAAAATTGTTATATTTTGTTTTAATGTTTGGACAAAAGTTGAAAAATTCGTAATTTTTCAAAATTAGTCTCAATTTGCTTAATTTCCCCGCAAAAAATTTCACCTATAGGATTTAATTCTGGTATTTCCTTCAATTTACTGACAAAAATTTGTTCTTCCTGACTTAACTAATAAAAAATTTTTTCCCTGACTTTACTGACAATGTGGCCACCCTGCCAAAGTTTTGTGTCCATTAAAATTTGTAATGATTGCTAAGTTTCGAAGGTAAATTGAAAATATAATTTTTTCAATTCACCTTCGAAACTTAGCATATTATGAAAGAAACAAGAATTTTGTTCTCAATTTTAGAAATTTAATATTTTTTTAGTACTTTTGATAAAATTCCCAAATGTTTCCCTAATTTATGCAATATTATGAGTTTATCGCTTAGTGTAAAAATACTGATATAAATGTTGGGAATTAAAATTATTAATACAATATTATATTTGCTAATTTTAATTCCTCTTTTTTTAAAGAGAATTTGTTGCTGTAAATATTTAAATACGCTCAAATCTCTAAAATATTATTATAAAAAAATGATCTGCATTACAATGTTTATAGAAATTGTAATATAACGTCTAAAAGCATAGAATTTACAATCCCTTTTTAATCTCAATTTTACAATGTTCTGTAAATTCACTACTCTGAAAGCAGATAATAATCCGTAATAATTTTGACTATTTTTTACTACATTCAGACTATGTAGTAAATTTGCAGAAAATTGTTATTTTACAAATTTCTGTAAAAAAAAACCTGTAAATGTACAGAAAATTTATTTTGCAGTGTAAATTATGTATTTCTCTTTAGAAAAATGTATACCTAAATATGAACATATGAACAATGTAAATAAAAGTCTTTCGGCGATTAATACATCTGAAATTTTGTTGTATCATAATTTGTATAGTTTTGAAACCAGAAATTTTAAATAGGCAAAAGTGCCGGATTTAACCTGGGAATTTATTAATATCACATTGAACTACCATTACAAATTTTGATGTAATACAAAATTAAAGGAGGGTGGAATTTATTAATTATTGATCCCGCAATACGATAAAAGTCTCCTACGTGTGGAACATGCTGAATTTGGACTACATTTGAAAAGAACTTAAAAATGGACTTAAAATGACTATTTCTTGCTTCTATCATCCATCTTTGAATTGCAACAATGCGCGAAGCATTGCTGTCTCAGTGCTTAATTGTCGTTGTCCTCGTTCGAGAAAAGCTGTCATTTTCCAGACTATGCCCAACTGTTGATGAAGCGAAGTTGCATCACGATAACCTCTATCAACTAGAACGATATCATCTTCTTGCAACCAGTGCCTCATTCGTTCAGCATCTTACTCAAACTCATTTTGAAGAATAGTTGCATCATTATTGCGGCTGTCGGCAAAATATGGACCTTGGATTTCCAAGATGTAGCCGTCAGGTGCAACTATTAGATGAGGTTTCACCAAATGGTCTCCTTTATGCACGCTGAATGATTGACGTAAAGCTCTACAATCACGACTTTTATGAACAAATGTATATATGTCCCATCAATTATAGAAATCACGCGAGGAATTTGTGGTTTCCAGTTGTACAACTGGTTCGCGAATTCCGAAACATGTTCGTTTATGTAAGCTTCACGCGTTATAGCGGTAAAGCCAATGTTTTCGGGTACAAATCTTCTCATCAGAGATTGTCTAACAGTTGCAACTGCCATACTGGTTGCTTGACGACTTGGATATTGAAAAATGCAGGTAAGAAATTCGTCTGAAAGTCCCTGTCGTAATTTACATTCAAAAACTAGTAAGACCTTTTTATAAACATGACGATGACTTCCATTATTGCAAGGTACTTTCTCACAATACTCAAAGATTTCAATAAATTGATCCTTCGTTACTGAAAAAATATTATAAATTCTTCGTCAGTGAAGCTGTGCTCATCTTCTATTCTAGTCATACTTTTTGCAACTTCACGAAGACCTTGTAAGAATGTTTGCAGCTGTTGTCCTTTAATTTGGTAAGGCCTGTAAATATATCGTAGACCAAGAAAGAGATGAGTAAGTAGATACCTTCGACTATCTAGATGTTCTGCGCATGACTTTACTAATTCTGGAATGAAAACGTTACATGAAATAAAAATATTTGCTCTGCACTCCACAGAAAGAGCCTGCAAATTCAGCTGAGCATTGCAAATAACGCAGGTACCATTATTTGTCTGCGTTAAAACGTTTAATCTTAAGCAGTTGGGGTCCTGTTCGATAGTTTCTATTTCATCGCGAATAGATCTATTACAGTTAAGACATAATCGTGTGAGATCAGTTACATCCAATGGAGGAAAATTAAGACCGTTTCGTCTATTAATTACAATTTCCACTTTCGCGGCATCATTTTCCCCATCGTTCTAGCTTAGAATCTTCCATTACAAACATAACAATTTAAACGATTTGCCATTATTCTCTATACTTCATCTGTTTATAAGAAAAAATTATTACGTTTCTATTCACACACTTTACAAATAACCAGCAACAAATAAAAAAAAATTTTAATAAACAATAATTCTACTGATTCTGAAAATAGAGTTTCTTTTGAAAATTCACAAATGTACCATGTACATTTTTACGATTTGTTATCATATATTAGATTCAGTAAAATAAAATAATAGAAAACAAAAAATTATGTCTTATCTGACAAGTTTATTGTTTTAGGAACACAAGTTTCGTAACAGGTTCACAAATGTACTATGTTTAACGGCTTAATGTTCATATCGACAAAATTAACATGAAAAATTCTTTTTCCTTTTATACATAAATTCTAATTATCAGACTTTTTTCACACTACAGAAATAAATATTATTTATTCATCAGTTAGTTGATAACGATATTACCACGATAGTTATGGCCACCCAATTGTGTTGTGAAAGGGGCATCGGTGCCGCGTCATCTGGTAGTTCAGAAATGTACCACCAGATGGCGCGGCGCAGTTGCTCGGGGGGTTTTCGACGTTGACACTCTGAGCGCTCTAAAAGTACGAAACGTGGTTGGTTGGTCTAGGGAAATTCTGAATGTTGATTGGCTACACTCTGTATAGCTCGGACTTTTGATACCGAGCTATATACAGTATACAGTATATACAGTATACAGTGAGTTCAGACTATGTTTGTAAAAACTAAATATTCTCGCCATTTTTAAATTGAAAAACGAATAAGAAAACCGAATTACAAAATAGGAGGAGTTTAAATCAATTTTTTTATTGGCCAAAAGATTTTATTTTTTTAGGGGTTGAGACAAAGTAAATATTTTTAAAAATGAAATATTCTCGCCATTTTTAACACCACATTTTAACAGTTTTCTGTCCATGGTGAATTTATTACTTCAACAAGGTCTACAAAGAAAACTATTCTTTGTCAGGAATTTTACCATTAACATTTTTGTTCAGAAGACCCCAAACTACAAATATGCAAAGTTACAAAAAATTTGACCGAAAATTTTTTTCAATGTATTATGTGCGGGGTCCTTTATTAAAAAAGTTAATTTTTATTTAATTAATTTTTTTTTAAATTTGATCTATTCTAAACAAAAAACTAAGAAAAATGGTATAGGAGAAATTTCCAATACACCTCGAAAATCTCATTTTATGGCCAAAAACGGTTTTTCTGTAGGTTGATGTGAACAGTCACTCATAATTTCGATAATTTCCATCCAATTTCCAACTTTTTTTTAGTACGAAAGGGGAAAACAAAGCTATCCGACAGTGTGTTGAAAATTTTGCTGAAATAAGAACTGACGAAACTGTAGATGAAAATATTTAGAATTTTTTGATTTTTTCCCCATTTTTTCAACTTTGAAGACATTTTTACAATATTATCCGATATTTGGGATTTTTTTCAGTACGTTATTTTTATAGTAAATTTGATTCCGCGTCGAATGAGCTATATTTAAATGTAATTTGATAAAAATTGATCGAGTTATGTGAGTTTTAAGACTATTAAATTTTTTACTCATAGTACAGTGCAGTACGGAACTATGCAGTACACAACAGAACTGTCAATTACTTAACAAAATATCGAGGAAATGCTCATTAATTCAAAATTATTTGTTCAATCTGATTTGTTTGTATTGTTCATTAGTACTATAAAGTCGTTGATTATTATTTGCTATTCATATGTAGCGTAGTTTATGAAACGAAATACTTATTTCAAATTTTTGTATGCTCCTATTGTCTCCTCCAGCGTTGTAAATTTTTCTGAAAGAATTTTGATCATCAACTTTTACGGACTAGCGAGATCATGAAATCTTCTTCAAAGATATTGCTTTGTTTAAATTGAAACGTGAGCATTTTGAATTGTTTGATGATATAATACGACCGGAGAAGATAAGTAAATTCTAAATTTTTGTCAATTTTTCGATTCCCATTTCTTCAATTTTGAAGAACACTTAGCCTTCGTGAATTCCGGTTTATACCAACGATCAGACGTGATATACGCTAGGTTGCAAAGAAATAATTGAAGCCATCAATCACAGTTTCATGCAATGCTGCTTATTCACAAATATACCGTAGATGAAAGAAAATTTATTGCAATTATCACGCATTTGTTTTTTAATAGAAATATAAAAAAGGTTCTCGAATGTACCCAAGTTCACACTATATCTTGTTTATCTTGAATAAAAAAAGAAAGTGTTATTGTAAGTTAACCTTTTTGAAACGTCAAAGTTTTATTGCTTTGCTTCAATTTTTGAAGAAAAAATGTGTGATAATCGCAATAAGTTTTGTTTCATATGTGGTTTATTGGTGAATAAAACTCTGGTTAATGGCTACAATGATTTCTTCAAGCTTAAATATACTACTTCTGATCGATGTTCTGTTGTGTACTGTACCGTAATATACCATACCGTACTGCACTGTACTCTACGGTATATTGCAATAAAAGTTTTATATTTGTAATTACACTTGTTATAATTTGCATGCTTCGCAACGCGTCTTAATGCTGTTTCTAAGTCAGTTATACGAATATACGAAATGAGTAAAAAAATTTTATAGTCTTAAACTCACATAACTCTATCAATTTTTATCAGATTACATTCAAATATAGCTCATTCGACGCGGAATCAAATTTACTATAACAATAATGCACTGAAAAAAATCCCTAATATCGGATAATATTGTAAAAATGTCTTCAAAGTTGAAAAAATGGGGAAAAAATCAAAAAATTCCAAATATTTTCATCTACAGTTTCGTCAGTTCTTATTTCAGCAAAATTTTCAACACACTGTCGGACAGCTTTGTTTTCCCCTTTCGAATTAAAAAAAAAGTTGGAAATTGGATGGAAATTAGCGAAGTTATAAGTGACTGTTCACATCAACCTACAGAAAAACGGTTTTTTGGTCATAAAATGAGATTTTGGAAGTGTATTGGAAATTTCACCTATACCATTTTTGTTAGTTTTACTAGACCTACAAGTTATACTAGGTCCGCAAAAAAGTATATTTTCACTGTCGCACAGTGTTATGAGTCAAAAACGAAACTATTCCTACAACCGACCCTATTATTGCATATAATAAAGAATAAAATATTAATAGTGTCGTAGTGGAAATTTTTAAAAATGTTTTAAACTTGCTTGACAACAATTTTGGGTCTATCTTCACGGGATAAAACAGACTCTGAGTTTTAGGCTAGAGAAGGTCGGCTAGGTGTAGGAGTTTGTCGAGTCCTATAAAAAGCGCGGTTTTTTAAAGAGAGGGCTTGGGCAGTCGCCGCTTCGGGTCCAGAGTGTAAAGATGCACTTTATTTCGTAGATAATTCGGTATCGTAGAAAATAATAATTAATTATTAGGCGATTCGTGTATCCTGAGAAGAATATAAATATATAATTGACGTTCCACGTCAACCGGATCAGAGCTCTGTGCATAATTTTATGGGCTCCATTATAACTTGTAAGGTCTTAAAATGTTCGTATTGAAGTACTCTATGAATTACGATCTGGCCTTTTTAAAAATCCAAAATGGCAGACAAATGGCGAATTGAAACATCATTTATAAAGAAAAACATTCCAATTGGCATTACACGGATCAACAACAGTGTTGGAGGTTTAAAAAATCAAAATATGTTGAAATTTTTCAAAAATTTTAGAAATACAAAATGGTGGATCCAATATGGTGGACTATTTTTTTAAAAATGATCCGATTTACTCAAAATTTAATACTCGGGGGTTTTTAGGGTCGCTGAATACAAATATGAACTCAATTTACAAAAATATAAAATGGCACACCCAATATGGTGGACTATTTTTTGTTTAAATGGACAAATTTACTCGAAATTTATCACTCGAGGGTTTTTGGGGTCGCTGATTAGAAATATGAACTCAATATTAAAAAATACAAAATAGCAGATTATTTATTTAAATGGACCAATTTACTCGAAATCAGAAGAAATTCGCCGGGTTGGCAACGCTGCTTTAGAAAGTATAGATGCTGATCCAAGTCCAGAAAATATATCTAGTGAGCAGATCAATACTATGAAAAGGACGGAATTATTCAACACTCAAAAAGGACTTGGTTTGAAATTAAGATCAAATTTCTTGGGACCTTACAAATACTTGTGCAACGTCCGTGCCGTTGATAGAGTCAAACATTTAATAGTAATTGTACAAATCTCAAAAATTTAGGGAAAAAGTTTGAAGAGGTTTAGTAAACAAAAAATAAACAACATAAATGCAATGAGTCTAATCATATTCATAACTATACTATCAGATTTCTGCTTTCTCAATAATTGTGTTTTAAAAGCAAATAGAAAGTTATAGAAAATGAGTAGAGGACATGCTATGGTAGTGACATTTTAGGAGTTTCATCGATATGAGTTAAAAAAATTAACTTCTTGGTCGAATTTTACATTTTCTCTCAAATATACTATGTCAAGAAAATCGTTTTCTTGGATCAATACTATCTTAGTCTTGGACGTATTCAATCTCACGATTTGCTTCTACCAAGAAAAATTTTCTTTGTTCAATAATTTTTTTCAGCGTAGAATAGTGAGTCCCAAATATAATTTATTGTTTGAAACAGATCATTAATTCATTAATATGAAGTAAAAACTCGTTATGCACATAAATATCACAGTTTGCTGAAAATCACCAATATAATATAAATTTACATTTTCTTTATAAAAATGGTAAATTTTTAGTGTTCAATTAGGTAACTATACCTAACATAGCTGAAATCATGAGAAAACAACTAAGTTTCATTCTAAAATGATCATATGTTGTCATTTGTGACAAGAATTTTGGACTTTTTGCTCTAACTTTGTCCCTATTTATGCCATTTGGCTCATTTTTTTAGATGTACGTTCTTGGGGGTTATATTAACTCAAATTTAAGGGGAAAGCGTCACCGTAATGGCTCATACCTCAGAAATTGTTTGATAAACAAAATTTTCCTATCTTAATTAAAACCTTATATGTGTACTTTTAGGTAATAAATAGTATTTTTAATAATAGTTTTATGATTTAACGTCACAAGTAGTGTACGCACCTTAAAACCTGAACTAAAAAAAATTGTTGTGTCCAAATTTTCTTTATTTTCTTCCTTCGTTTGTAGAACTACTTATAAAACGCGAAAATTGTCACCGGCTCAGTAAGTTTGACAAATTACTAGAGGTGTGCAAAAAGCTCGAATGGCCGAGCCAAAATTTTTTCGAGACGAGCCCGAGCCGAGCTCGATGTATCTGGTACCAAAAGTTTTCGAGTATCCAAAACATTCGGGTAGCTGAATTCACTCAAGTACTTGAATTTTTTTTTAATTAATTTTAATTTTTTTAATTTTAATTAAAAACTAATGTGTGAAATTTTGAATTTTCTCAAGGGCATAAATCAAATTCAGTACACGGAAAAAATTAGTTGCTGAAATTTTCCTCGACTTTGTAGAAGACTTTCGGATGTAGTCGAAAGTATTTAAATTTTTAAATCACTCTGTTTTAAAAATTATATTGAAAGATCGAAGAAAAAATGTACTACATTCGAAGAGAATTTAGAAAAAGGATTTGAAACTTTCAGCGACAGTCGAGGAAAATGAAAACACAGCCAGCGCGAACGATTCAGCGACAGTCGAGGAAAATGAAATCACAGCCAGCGCGAACGATTCAGCGACAGTCGAGGAAAATGAAAACACAGCCAGTGCGAACGATTCGGCGACAGTCGAGGAAAAAAGACGTGTTCGAATTTTCTTCTACAGTATTCTAAACTTTCAACGATAGTCGCGGAAAATGAAAAATTCTGCGGACCAGTAAAAAAAATTCTTTCAGTTCTTATTTATTTCATTTCTTTTATGCCTTATATTTAATTACAATCCTACATTTATACATAATCACGACACTCATCACATGTAATTTGACACTATTTAATCACTAATAACCTGCCTAAAACTAAATAGCTAACACCAATACGCATATTATCCTACACTTTCGTTGTTTCGCACGCTATATGAATCTACTTTTTCATCGTCCTTATATACTAAGTGGAACCTTTCTTTACCGCTTGTGAGAAAAAGTGCAATATTTTGAAAATTAAAAATCTCAAATATTTCTCTTCAACATATTTTAGAATTTTAAAGAGTATTTCAGTATACGTTAAGGACTATTTTACAATTATTTTTAATTTATTAAATGAATAGAAAAATGATAATATTTAATTAAAATAATAACTAAGGCAATAAAATTATTTTCTGTTCATTATTCTAAAAACTTATTTAACGATTAATAATTATATTTTATATATACATATAAAAAGATTTTAATCCTCCAATATATAATTCACAAACACTGTAGACAAGAATTTGTAAATGAACGGTATTAAATTGACTGCAGATCGCGTTTATCGCCTGAGAGTATGCGCATCTTTTCTGCGCACCGTTTTCCTCGACTCGTCGACGAAACTTTGTATCAAAGTGTTACAATAATTCCACGACTTTTTTCCGCTACTAGGTTTATAAAAAGTCCTCGACTTTTTTAGAGAATTTCTGCTAAAATCATAGAATATTTCTATAAGTTTATAAAGTATTTTTTCATATCCGAGAGTCTTCGAGTAGTAGCTGAAAACTTCAGCGACTAATTTTTTCCGTGTACCCGAAATTATTTAAGCTTTTTATAAAGTTCGGCTCGGCTCGAAAAATTAAAAGATCGAAAATACCCGATCAAGCTTCGAGCTTTTTGCACACCTCTACTAATTACTCGTGTGAATGTTTGTGATTTGTAAATTTAAAAAATTTTTTGTATTGGGGCGTTCCATAGCTGGAAGAACTTTTGAATCTTAGATTTTGTTTATAGCTGGTTAATTTGTTGTGTTTAGGGTGCTTTTAAAGTACACTCAAGGATTTTGCAAAATAATTAAAATTTTGCAAAATCCTTGAGTGAACTTTAAAAGCACCCTAAACACAACAAATTAACCAAGTATAAACAAAATCTAAGATTCAAAAGTTCTTCCAGCTATGGAACGCCCCTATTGCATTTATTTATTTTTGTTTTTTATTTATTGACGTAATATTTATTTTTTCACTTTAATTAGGTAAAAATTGTTTTTATTTTTGTTTAATTTTTATTCATTTATATTTTTAAAATATTGTATTGTATTGTATTTATTGAAAATTATTTTTTTGTTAAAGTGACTTAATGTTGGTGGCGAACTAGACCACTAAAACGTAGTCTATTTTACGACCTAATAACTTTTTTAATGTTACACGATTGAAATAACCAACCGTTTAGGAGACTTTAAACACATAAATAAGGTGGCCTTTGTTTCTAAAATTGAAAAAAAATTTGAATGCTTGTAACTTCTTCAATTGAGCCTTCCAATTCTATAACTCGCCCGACGCTCGGAGACGCGCGCTAATGCCAGTCGGGTAGCAGTGACAGGCCCAGAGGCGCTCACTGCTACCCGACTGGCATTAGCGCGTGTCTCCGAGCGTCGGGCGAGTTATAGAATTGGAAGGCTCAATTGTGGATCAATTTAAAACTTTCAAATATAAAAATTACTTGTTTTTCATGAACTTTTTAAATATTTTATAAAAAAAAGTTTTCATAAACTTATGAACTTAATTTAAATTCATTCGTTTAAATTTAATTTTTAAATGTGGATACTTCAATTTTGTTTAAAAATTTAAAAACTACATCTTTTTACGCAAATTTTAAGCCTTGTCCCGTCGTGGGAAGTTAAGTATCACATCCCACAGATATCCACAGAATGTTTTACAAACATCCAGAAATATCCACTAGACATTCTCAGAATATAAAAAGTTTGTTTTCTTATAGGATACTTGTTGGAATATTCATAACATATCAGACATCTATAGATCAAACTGGGATGTTATTTTGATAACCATAGATTATCTTGTGCTGTAGGGGTTTATAACTTATTTTTAAGTTACTTTTGCACATCACTGCCCGTTTTTATTATATTTTAGATTTTCTTACAAAATTTCAACTCAATTTATTAAATACTTAAAGAGGAAAGTGGAATTCCATTGAATTTCTAACAGTTACATGCTGTTAAAAAATTAACACAATAAAATCATAGTTTGATCGTTAAAGGTTATGAAGATTCATGCATGAAAAGTTCGATTTATAAAGGGAACGTTCTATATTCTTAACAATTCAACTCTGTTAAAATGAGCAAAAAAAATTGCATGCAGTTAAACTCTAAATAATTTATTATATAAAGTTTATGATCGAAAATAAATTATGCTAGTCAACAAATAAGAAGTGTTACTTTCACTAAAGACATAAAGGATGTGATTAATAGTCCTCAAGTAGCATAAATGTTGGAAAAGTAGTAATTAAAATTCTTAAAGGCCATAACCCCTTTACTCATATGACTTTTATTTCGTCTCATTTATAACATGAATATATAGTCAAATAAATTCTCATTTTTAAACACACTTATGTGATTAGAAAAGAAAATTTCTTTTTATCAATTGCACAAGTCTTCAAAAAATTAAAATCTATAGACACTTTAATTTATAAGATTTCATATTTTTATAGAATAGCAAATTTAAAAATTAAATTGTTATGGCAAAGCCTGTCTCCAGAGTAAGTTACGAAACAAAAAAAATTATAATAAAAAAACATTTTTCAGTATTTGTGGTTTAAATAAGTAACAACTAAAATAATTTTTATGATTGTGTCCAAATAAAATTTTAAAAAATCGGACAACTGCGAGTTGCACTCACTCTGAATTGGCGGGTTCCGTAAACAAATATAAAAATATTACTTGTAATAATGTAACAGCAATTGGTAGAATTTTTTCAACTTTTGTATTATTTTTCAAAGTTGAATCTTCGACCTAGGATAATAAATTATATAAAAACTAAAAAAATTTAATTAATTATTTTTAGTTATTTATTTACTTTAATATTAATTATTTTTTATTTTTTCCTTGACAACGCTATGACCATCACCTCCAATTACATTCTCTATATTTTTCCTGAAATCTACGTGTGAAAATACATTTCTGTACCAACTTTCAGATTTCTAGGTCAAACAGCTTAGCCGTTAAGGGGAGGGGACACGATTTGGCTACGGACGCAAGGTTCTCACAAACAGGGTTCCGTCGTTACACCTATGGTGTATGGAACCCTACAAATTAAAGTTACTGTTATAATTTTGGTAAGGTTAACATTATTTAATTTGTAAATTTTTATAAATTACCGTACGAATCTGTAAATTGATTAGAATTGACTTCTAAAGTTTAAATTATGTTAATAAATTACGATAAATGATTTTAAATAATTTATAAATTTATAACTTATATTTCCATAAATTTCATATATTACGACATAAGTTTCCATTAATTACCCTATGAATTTCAAAAATTTATTTTTAAAATTTCCTTTATTATTATTATTTATTATAAAAATTATTTTTTTGATAAAATTGGTTGAGACTCTTTACTATAATAAGAAGCTTCAAAATTTTTAACATTTCATATTAAGTAGAGTACTGGTTTCTACCAATATTGAGATTCATGTTACTATAAGGATAACATTGTGAAATTAAAAAAATTCTACATCAGATAAATCACAAAGTTCAAAATAACTCGAGTGTTAACTGTATTATTTTTTCTGTTTCTCTGAAACCCTAATACAATAGGTCTAGGTTTTTCTAATTGACTTGAAGTTTTTACACTCCAAATATGCTTAGAAGTAATTGGTAATAAAGAATATTCATACAATTGCTAAGTTCGAAAACTTAATGGAATAGATGGATCTTTTTTCAATATATTTTAATAATTAAAATTTTCGAGCATCCGGTAATTTTATGTATGATAATAACCATTCAATTTTTTCAATGACAAATTTAAACTCTTCTAAAGGAGCTACTTGAAACACTGCGTTAGCATCCGTTCTTGATTTGATTAAAATAAGCTCATGTTTAACGTTAATAATGACTTTTTGGTAATCTTCTGCGAAACCAAAAATCATACTTAAAAGAATACAAACATAAAAATAACCTTACGCATTTGTAAATTTTATTAAAAATTATAACATTAATTTGTATTCTACTCATAGTAATTTGAAAGCTTCAATTTGTGAATGATTTAATCGTACTTTGAACTATCCCAGCAGCTCACTTCAAGGGCTATCCTATGGAAAGTTTCTAACCTGCGGACATTATTGTATTTCCTGGAAAATTCCAGGAAGTTACCAAGGGTAACTTCCGAAGGTTGACACGGGAAACTTCCTGGACGTTTTTGTGCTATGTGGGTAATAATAGTAAACATCGGACAATAAAAATGAAGCCAATAAATGTAAATGCTCAAAATGAAAATAATTTGTTGTTAAATGTATTTAAAAAAGTTTTAGTAAACAGGCAATATAATAAGAAATTTAAAGTTTGAGATGGAGTACGTATAAGTAAAGTTAAACATCTTTTTGAGAAATGTTATACACCAAATTGGACTACAGAAATATTTACTATAAGCGATGTAAAAAATACTAATCCAATAACATATATCTTGAAGGATTATTAGAAAAGTCCAATAAGTGGATGCTTTTACTACTAAGAACTTTCTAAAGTTAAATATCTAGATGTATGTATATTTAGTTGAAAGAGTATTAAAAACGAGGATCTAATGTATTCGTAAAACGGTTAGGTTTTGATAATTCTCATAACAGTTGGATAAACAAACCTGAATTATATTGTATTTGAGAAAGGTTAAAATAAAAAATAAATTGAATTGTATGAAATTTTGTATTTACTTATCCTCTCTTTACAATAATTTACCATTTATATATTGATTATTTGACATTTGATGAATAGCTTCATGTGATATTTGCTTTCAGTGAAATGTGACAAGTTCCAACAATGATATCTCTAAATTTAAAACATTAGTTCTTCCAATCACTTTTTGAAGAATTCTACTGTAATGTTTTTTAATAAAATCCATGGCATGTTTTGTAGAAGCTACATTATTTTTAAAGATTCATTCTGCAATAGACTTTACAATTATATCTTTACTATACTGCAAATTGAATTTTGATAGTTCTACATCTTTTTGTTCAACACAAGGAGTTCATTAAAAACTGAAAATTACGTTTCACTAAATGTAAATGGTTAACCTAAACGCTCAATTGATATTAAACGATATGTAACACTAAAACTTATGGTAAACGTTTCACAATCCAGCACTGTTGCATCGCAATCTCCGTTGAAAAATCGTATAACATGTTTTACTGCATCATGCAAAAGGCGCCATTCTTGAAGGTCCAAAAACAATTATACTCGTTGATGGCTGCTTTTTAGTTTTACTTTTAGTATTACATTTCCATTTATGTCCAGTTCTGCTCCAACGATAACTTACTTTGTAAATTATGGATTCAAGTTGTAAATTTTTGATAATATCATTTCTCCATATGGTAAATACGCCATTTTTTGGCAACTACTGGTCAACTCCCTCAGGTACTAACTTTATTTGATTGTAAGGTCCTCCACGATTTCTTAAATATACACCACCTCTTACAGCTTTTGCTTTTAGACTATTGAAAAGATTTGCATCCTCTTCACATATTTTTAGCATTCTTGGTGAAGAAATGATTGGTAGAAAAATAATAAATACATTATTTATTTCATAAATAATTTTTGGACCAAATTTTATATCCACCTTTCGAATGTCTGTTACTTTATAACTTTGCTTGCTTTGTTTAATTTATCAAAATTCATATTTAGCGTTTTGACCTTGAAGTTAATTATGTATTTCGTAGAATTGGGGTAAGATCAAGTGCATTCTAAAAAATTCCGAAAATGTTTGTAAAAATTCCTAAGATGAAACTTAGTCAAAACAAAATAAATTGTATAATAAAACAGTACGGAAGAAATAAATCAGATATACTATAAACAACAAGTACATTGGGAAAATTTCTTAGATAAGAATCTAATAAACAAGATATTAAATTAAATGTTAAACAATAGCCTAAATAAAGGAAATAATTCTATGAAACAAACAGGTATCAAATTACACGAGGGAAAAATTCTTTAGATAATCCCAAACCGGAAGCAATAAATCAAAGATATTATAAACAATAAGTAGATGGGAAAAATTCTTTAGATAGAAAGGTATCAAATTACACAAGCAAAAATTCTAGTAAGTATGACGTCATTTTCAGTTCAGCATCATGGCCTGAATGTTACCCTCCTCCCTGTAATGTCCTATACCCCTTATAATCTGACCCTTCTCCCCCAAAAATGATTTGAGTCTGAGCTTAAAGTATCGGTAACATGTCGGAGTAGGAATTTTGAATGTAGAAAGTGTATCGTCATTTCTGACTCAGCATCATGACCTGAATATTACCCCCCCCCAGCATCAAGATTTTACCCCCCCCCCCCCCCCAAAGTGTGAGTCTTGGCTAAATGGTTTGAATTTGGGCTAAACATGTCGGTAACATGTTGGTGAAGAGATCTCTATTCAGAACCTACACTGCCTATCTACTTAAAAGGAATAATTAGAGTCAGTCTATTTTATTTCATCCAAAGTCGTTGCGACCTATTTTTGTAAAATTGTGATATTCAGGAATTATGATTTGGAATATTCGAACGACACATTTTGGGAATTATTTTTAGGATTTTAATACTTTTAATTTAGAATTTAAGTTTTGAAGTTCAGTTGCACTGATAACAGGTTATTTTAACAGCTCTGCAATTTACAAAAAAAATTACATAAATAATTTAAATAACATAAATATTTTTATTGATATTGATGAGAAATAGCATATTTAACTTATATTAATTGATGTTTTTGTAACAAAGTCAAAAATATTATGTGAAAACTGATTTTTAAAGACACATGTCAAATGGAGAAATTTGTCATTTTTTAATCACAATTTTTTCAAATGTTTTTTAATATTTTGAAAATAGTAATTACTCAATATTGAGTAATTTTAATGTACTTTTATTCGGTATGCAGACATTTTAATTCTATATGGTAGAAATAGGAAAAAATGTACCTTAAATATTGCATTTTTGAAGATTTTCGTCAATTTTAAACTATTATATCTCCTTCGGCGGTTAATGAAAAAATCCAATTCTTTTTGCAAAATTTAAGATAGATCTTCTTTTCCACTCTATCAAAATTTAGCGTTGGAGAACGAGCTAATTTTTAAGTTTATTCATTTTAAAAAATCTACTATCGAGAACGAAATTAAAGGTTAACATGCAAGTAGTTTTATAAAAATGAAGTTAGCTGTCTCAATAATAGTTGCCGTTAACATGTGAAAATGTCATTTCTTGAGGTAAAAGTAAAAAAAATTTGTCTTCATTTTTTTGGGTTTTTATCGTTAAAATTAAAGTGCAAATATCATATGGCCATTTTTCTTTTAGCTCAAGGCGTACTGAGTTTAATAGAAAAAAAGTTTAATGGAAAACATTAAGAAGAAAAAATATATTGCAGGTTAATTATTAGATGACGGTGTGGGGCTGAATCGGACATCGTGATTAAAAACAACCAAATCTTTGAATTCTTTAATTTATTTTATATTAATTAACTATTTTATATTATATTCTTCGCTTAGAACCACTTTATAAATAAATAAATAAAGAATTTATTGCTTCCTCATACTGAGGAAGTATTGTAATACCAAAATTTTTCAGGTTCGATTTTTTAACATATCTTTATATTATTTGACCTCAGGAGTTCAAAAATGACATTTTACAAAATGTCATTCCGTATGTGTGTGTGTGTGTAAACATCACATTTTCATAAATATCTCCAAAATTATAAAGAGCTTTTGAGCTGAATTTTTTTTTAAATTGTAGGTCTCAGCAGCGGACATAAAATGAGAATACTTTAAGATAGATTAATAAAGTTTAACTATTTATTTTTTTGATTTTTAATTTTTCAAAAAAACGTTTTTTGCCCATAACTTTAAAAAAATGTTAGGACACCTATAAATGTTTTTCTCTAATTTTTTAGAGTTTTTTTACACGCATCTTTTCAGCCCAGAATGAACATTTTTCGTTCATATTCACCGGAGATATTCGATTAGAAATAAAGAAGTTATTGATATTTTAAAATACAGAAATTGTGAAAAAAAAAATTTCATGTGAAAGTATTAAATAAAGAGAAAAAAATATTACAGCACTTAAGAATAATTGTTCAAAATTTATACTTTATTGTTATTAACATCTCTATGAGGAAGCAAAGAGTTCATGAAACAAACACAACAAGATTTACGAAAACGAATGAAATGAGTACCAAAATTATAACAAAAATTTATAACTTGGCAGCGGTTTTTAAAACTCGAATTCGCAAGCGAGTTTGCTACAAACAGACAAGCCTGAAAACTGTAATTCATTTTATATTATAATTATTACCGATTTTACATATTATATTATATTCTTTGTGTAGAACTATCTACAAATAAATAAAAGAAGAATTGATTTGACTTGTTTACCAAAAAAAAAAGAAAATTTTTATCTCATTCTTTAATTAAATGGCCGTGTCCGATTTAGCCCCATGGGGTGTCCGGTTTAGCCCCACCAATTGTCGGATTTTCGTTTTTGAGGTAGTCACCTTCAAAGCAATATATCTCTAAAGCTCTTGTACTTTTTTTAAATCGAACAAGTGCGATTTGTAGGTAAAAGTACAAGCTTCAAAACGGTATATTACACTTAATGATAGAACGTCCAACGTCCTTCCGGCAGGACCAAAAAGACTCAGGTGAGTCCGTCCGAAATCGCTAAATAAAACTAACATGGATTGACATAAACAGAAAGTAATATATATCGTTGGAAAGGCGATGAAACAAGCTTTCAGCGCATGTAAATGTCGAGCTTGTAAGTTCAAACCGAAGATCAGGGTAGCTTAAAGAAGTTGAATTTTCCAAAAATTCATATAATTTTTAGTCACAAAATGATGGAACCCGGTCCTGCCGGCAGGACGCTTTTCGCTTTGTTTAAAAGGCTACCAAGCCAAGGCATATAAATTTAGAAACTTGATATTTACAGCATTGGAAAGCTTGTTTCATTACCTTTCCAACGATATATTTGGTTTTGTTTTTATCTGCTTCCATATTAATTTTATAAAGAAAATTTGAAGAGAGTTTTTATTCAATTGTACGCAATTTTTCTGATTAACATTAAAAATGAAATTTTTTTAAATTAAACAAATAGGTTTCATTCTTTGAACGTTTCTGAAGAAAAAAAGACAAGACCGGACAAAATATATTGATTTTTGTGGATTTTACATTAAATTTACGAAAAAATGTTTTTTTTTTACTTTTTAGAAACAGAAAGTTTGAGGGCTTTGAAAAATGGTTTAATATTATTGTTTTAAAAAGTCAAATATATGTATTTTTTCGTCTTTTCGTCTACTTTAATCCCAAGGAGTTCCGGAAAAGAAAAATTGAATTGCCTTTTTTTAAAAGCCTTATTTTCGGAACATCCTTCCGGCAGGACGGGCGCTTGGACGTTCTATCATTAAGCAAAAAGTATGTTTTTGTATGAGTTTTCTGGTCAAAGACCAAATTCGTCCGGTTTAGCCCCGGTCTCCCCTACATTAAAATTACTCAATATTGAGTAATTACTATTTTCAAAATATTAAAAAACATTTGAAAAAATTGTGATTAAAATATGACAAATTTCTCCATTTGACATGTGTCTTTAAAAATCAGTTTTCACATAATATTTTTGACTTTTTTACAAAAATCAATTAATATAAGTTAAATATGCTATTTCTCACAAATATCAATAAACATATTTATGTTATTTAAATTATTTATGTAATTTTTTTTGTAAATTGCAGAGCTGTTAAAATAACCTGTTTTCAGTGCAACTGAACTTCAAAACTTAAATTCTAAATTAAATGGATTAAATTCCTAAAAATAATTCCCAAAAATGTGTCGTTCGAATATTTCAAATCATAATTACTGAATATCACAATTTTATAAAAATAGGTCGCAACGACTTTGGGTGAAATAAAATGGACTGACCCATGAGTACATTTATTTGGCTATTTATCTAGATGATGGACCCCATGGGCTAACCAGACCGTTTGGTTTCTTATTTATAGTATTGCATTTACATAATCTACAATAATATAAAAGATAAAGAATTATGTAAACAATGGTTGTAGTAATGAAAATAATAATTCGGGATTGAATTTTAATTAAATAAATATTTTTTGTAATAAAAAAATTAAAATGTTTGTCATTATCACAGAAACAATATTAAAGAGTCCAATTCTCATTGGAATACAATTATTTTTCACTGTAAGTAAATATTTTAATGAAAGAAACATTTTATTTAAAAATAATTTTTATGAAACTTTAATTCAATGGAAATATCCTATGGCCGGTTTGCCCCACCAAAAACGGTCCGGTTTGCCCTACAGTCCCATTTTGAGAATAAATGTTTGTCAATAAGGAACGCTTTGCAAATTCATCAAAGTTTTTGGTGGTAAATATTCCTGAGGTGTGTACCTTCAAAACCAAAGACCTAATATTTGGAAACATTTTACAATTTTCTCAGAATTTCCCTAAGAAAAAATTCATAAACGTGTAGAAAAAAACTAAAACAAAAACTTTTGCTCCCTTCGTCGCACAAACGCAAGCTAAAATGTCAGATTGGAAAAATAAGGTATACTAAACATGGTTGTTTTAAATTTGTAAACAACACTCTTTTCCAATTTCGCCATTTCGGAAATATTGAGAGGGGTCCGGTTTGACCCACTCTCCCCTATACGTGCAAGAAAAAATCGATTCTCTTGACTTTAGTTTGTTTTCCTTGTGAGATATTCCCGAATATCTCAAAATTTTGAGCCATTTTAAAAATTCTGTTTTTGAATTCCGATTCATCGGGGAAAAAGATAGAAATATACTAGTTATGTTATAAAATTTATTCTTATTTCTTTTATTGTTGTCCTGACAATGCGTTGAGGAATCTTAGATTATAATTAGGTCCATAAATTATATAATGGTTCATCAGTATATCCTACCACGAAAACATAGACTCGTCCAGTGTACCATCTGTGAGAAACGCAGGGTGGCCCACTTAGGCCCACAGCCAACTTACGACCACTTTCCCCTATTAATTTAGTTATTAAGTATTCGAAAATTATTTGTCAATAAAAATTGTTCGTATTTTTATCTTATTCAATAGAGAAAATAATAGTAAGTAAAAATGGATTCATTGTATGCAATCATCTGTGAATGATATTTTTCCGAAGACGAAAATAAGAAGAAATAGAGAGAAAAAAAGAAACGGAATGTACCATATTGAACACATATACAAACCCTTAGAAAGCTCGTATTCTTTCGTAGAAAACATATATATGTATATATATATATATATATGAGTATGCCTATATATGTCCATGTGTAGTATGTATGTGGGCAAGTAAGAGAGGAGAATCGCCTTATCAGCAGTTTATGTGGTGCGAGGTGGCATTGCCCAGCTAGAGGGTGACTCCTGTGATCTTCATGTACAGCATCCGCTCGAGTCAAACCCACAAAGTGTTGTGTTCGCATAAGCCAGCGATATTGGAAGACCAATACGAGCGATAAAGTGGTTTGCTTCGCCGAGAGAGAGGTGGAGGAAACCTTCATTGAATAACTTTACTGGTCCTAAGAGTGTAAACGAGACTGATATGGATGGAGTATTATTAACGTTAGTAAAAGTGAACATCAGCATTCTCCCCCAGGGGTAATGGTTCTCTCTAATATAAAAGAATGAGAATTCAATCGAATTTTCATCATTTTCTATTCGTAAAATTCACTTTCATATTTTTTCCTTTTATTATTCAACTATGTATTATTTTATTGTAAAATCCACTGTTTACAAATATGGAAAACAAAGCATAAAGTAATTGGACAAACACAAGTTACACTCGCACTACGGTTCTGTAAGCCAATTAAATTAATTTGGATTGCAATGTTGTAAAAGTAAATATAAAATCATAATGATTTTTGTGCCTTTTATCAATAACGGGAGTATTTTGTATGTAATGAAGCCTTGAACACAAATAATTTTTAATAGTATTGAATTTCTTTCTCTGTTTTTCCTCTAAAAATTTATAAACATAATCTAAAAATTTTTGCATTTTGGGTACCTTTCTTAAGAGCGCATCACAAATCTACTTGAATTATACCTCCTTAACATAAAAATCCGTTTTTACTGATAATCAGTGAGTATATTATCACGATTTAAATCAGTCGAATTTCAATAAAAATTAGTTCAAAATTACTGAAACATCGCTGTCATTTTTCAGTGATTGGCTAATTAAAATGTTAATGGGAATTTCAGTCGCGCATATTGAAAATTTTAGTTATTTTTAATTGTCCAATCAGTGAAAAATGACTGAAATTTTAATCATTTTCAACTAATAGTAAGTGAAATTTCACTGATAAATTAGCAAAATTTTACTAATTTACAGCGTAGCGTAGGTGAGATTGGGGCACACCTGCTCATTTTTCGTCAGATCAGAAAAATGTAAGAAATTATTATCTAAATCCAAGTTAATTTATATCATTTGAAAGCTTATGTTTTCTTCTTAAAAAAATAAAAAATAGTTCTTTATTTATCTCTTTTTATTTTATTTAGCATATACCAAATTTCAAAATTACAATTTTCCAGGATAAATCCGCCCACTTTATTTTATCAAGGTGGAATATTTTTTTTATATAGAAAAATTCGTCTTATTCTAGTCTCAAGTATGATTTATTATTGATAAACTATGAGTTTCATAAACATTAAATATTAATTTTATAAATAATTAATATAGCATTTACAGATTACAACTGGATTTAAATAATGTTGTATTTTATTAAGAGCCCATGCAGAAATTACCCTACTAGGGCCGTAGTATGGGATGAAACGCCGCGCCTGATCAGGGCCAGATCGGGGCGACAAGAAAGTGTGGATTTCCTGATCAGGGCCACATCGGGCGCGGCATTTCATTCCCTAATAGGTCGGCCCTATCAGGCCCTGATCAGGGCCCCAGCGAAATTTCTACACGGGAGAAAGTAAAATGTTTGTTAAAATGTTGGTTTTAACAAGCTACAAATTTTATTATTATTAACATAAAATACGTGACATTATTTTATTCTAAATTTTTAACCAAAAAATTGACTTTACCCCGACTCACATGACCGAGTTTACCCTAAATTATATTTTTCACATTTCACAATAAAATTAAATAAATCTTTTTGAAATAAAACTGAATTTAATATGTACTTTGTAAAAGGACATCCAAAAGCATGAAACAACCTAGCCAAATAAATCAAGACTAAAAAATAATTATTGGAAAACATAAAAATCAAATGAACATTTTTTTCTGTCAAAAGTTTAATAAAATGTAATAATATGAATCAAATACAAAGTTAAATTAAAACTATTTTTATTAATTTTTATAATTTTATTCTTCTGTTTCAGTGGAAGGTAAGGTTTACATATAATATTATAAATCTTCGCATTTTTTTGTATTTAATTCGCGGATTACAATTTTTTGTGTGCTGGAGAAGACTCTTGTTTATAATACACCCAAATAGCGACTGCAGTAATTCTCGAGCAATGAATTTTCATTTTGTAATCCCGGTTCTCTAAGTAAGTCTGAACGATACAATTGTCTCATACTAGCTGGAGCTTTAATCTAATAAGTGTCTTAAACGCGTAGTCACCAAGCAGACAAATAGTGCCCACGGACTATTGGGCAGTGAGCTTGCGGAAAAGCTTCATATAACTCAGGATACTATCATGAGTCCACTAAATTTACTCCCTTGACTAAAACCCTTTATGCTGGATTTCAAATGCCACTCCTTTGAATTCTCGACATAAACAGAAATTTCCAAATATTTTCTTTAGGTATTAAAGCCACATTTGCTAACTGCAATTTATATGAAATGAACAAATTATACACTTGTTTAATTATACTTTTTTATCTATTTATTAATGTTATTAAGATTTGTATCTACCGTTTAATTCATTCTTTTTGTTTGATTTATGTTTTAAATATTTTCTTCTTGTTATATAAATTTTTTTATATTTATCTATTTTTTGACAAATAATAATCTACTACGTATTTTTATTAAGTTCTTAAATAAAAACCCCCCTAGCGGCTAAACTATTTGACCTAGAGAGCTCAAATTTGGTAAAGATACGTATTTTCACATATAAATTACAGGAAAAATATAGAGAATGTGATTGGAGGTGATGGCCATAGCGTTGTCAAGAAAATAACAAGATTTTTGGCCAAAAATGCATAAAAAGTGACCATCCCCCGCTTAACTTCTAAACTATTCAACATGTAAGGCTCAAATTTGACATAATGGTATATTTTAAAGCAAATATTACAGGAAAAATATAGATAAACTTGCTATGTAATAAAGGCCATAGTGTTGTCAAGGAAAAACTAAAAAATTGAAAAAAATTGTTTTTTCTAATTTTTACATTATTTTACCTAATGAGCTGAAAATTTGTATACTAGTGTATTATAACAGTCTGGGCGTAATGGATCACTTCAATTTATTCAAAAGTGGTAAATTAGAGTAATTTCGGTTTTTGATCAAAATAATTTACTTGGAATATTGTAAGTTTGTACCAAGTTTCATTGTTATTCATTTATTATTGTTAAAAATATAGTAGAAAAAGTGATTTTTACGCTTGAAAGTAAACTTTTCAAGTCTTTGTTTTTTTGTTATATGTCGACGTCCACATGAAAAGGGCCCATTTTGGCACTATTGGACTTATCTATATGGGCGAATTCCTTGCAAAATTACGAAAATTTTGAGTGGTCATACAACTTTTACCTCATTTCGAGAAAAACGGAATTAAAGATTGTGATACCTATTAATTGTGATATCTCTAGTTCTTCTGGGAAGTTATTCAGATAATAATTGTTTTCAGTCCAGGGCACCTTAAAGATGAAAAACCAATAGGTTTCAAATTTTTAAAACCACCCCCCCCTTAATTTTGAAAATACATAAAACCGACAAAATGGGCCCTTTTCTAAAAAGGCGATTTTCTTAGTAATAAACCATTTTTGTACAAGATTAATGATTGGGAACAATTTTATTGTGTCATTTGAAGGTAAAGAATAGAAATTAAAATTATTAAAAAAAATTTAACAGGTTTTATTATGAAATTTTGACGAAATATCGACATTTTTTACATCTACGACTACGTAATCAATGACTCTAACATTAATATTTCTGGTTCTTCTCGGAAGTTATTCAGATAATAATTGTTTTGAGTTCAGGGTACTTTAAAGATGACAAATCAAGAGGTTTTAATTTTTTTGACCCTCCATTTAAAAAATACGGAATATTTTTGCAAAAGACCGACAAAATGGGCCCTTTTCTTTTTCTAAAGAACCAATGAAGTTAAACACTTAAGTTAACGATAAATTAATGAAAACCTCATGATTTGACTTGTCAAAACATGTAGATTGATAATAAAAAAAAAATTAACGTTTTTCTCAAAAAGTATTAAATTGCAAATAACTCGAAAACTAGAACCGACAAAATGGGCCCTTTTCATGTGGACGTCCACATATATTTTTCAAAATTACTTGTAAAAAATGTTGTATATAAGGTTTTGAGCTTTAAACATTTGTTCTTAAAAAACAATTGCCAATTTTTGTTTAATACTTACGGTATTGATAAAAAATAACAAAATTTTCAACAAACACCTTCGTGACGTAATGGATCACTTTGTTTATTCTATTAAGAAAAACCTATTATATTAAAAATATTAATAAAATAATCCTATCAAGTTTAATTTATGGTAATATATGTATATATATATATATATATATATATATATATATATTAATAAGTACCAATGATAACCTTTTAAAAAAAAATAACTGGAGAATAGAGTTTTTAAGGAAATAGATTTTGCATTTCGCTACAACTTTTTAAAATTTGAAAATTGCATAAAAATGTGTAAAGCTTAAATAAAATATGTTCCATTTTCAATATTCTTTGTTATAATGACAACCAAAATTGTCATTATTAAATAATTTTTTTATGATCAAAATTATAATTTTATTGCTGATCTAATACGCCCCGGGTAGTGATCCATTACGCCCCGGGCCGAGGCGAAATTGCTCACCTGGCATTTCTCCAAAAACATTGTTCGGTTCCTAGATTATTTCGATGCTGGAGATGGATAAGTTAGGTGAAGATGGATGACGCTCTCCGCGCTCCTCGTCATCCAGCAGGTAATCGTTTATGACTAAGTCTTGTAACGCTGTTCATATCGTTGAACCTGTAGCTTTTCTTAAGGGCTGTATCTCTATCCATGTACAAGCCTTGAATGATGAGGATGTACATGTCACCTCTGGAGCTCGGAGTAAAAGGTCCCATAACATCTGTAGCTACTATTGTCCAAGCCAACTCAACAGTCTTATTTCCATAAAACCAGCAGGTCGGATTTGTTCTACTTTAGTGCATCCTTAAACATAGTTACCCAATAATACTTGGTGGCGATTCTGCGATGAGTCTTTTCTACACCAAGGTGTCCTGGTTATGGAGTTAAGTAGTTTACCTATAGGGCTTTTAAGCGACGTTTCCTATAGAGTACTAACTTCCAAGCGTTGAAATCTGTACGACGTAGAAGTCCACAACGTTTATAAACGAAAATTTTTTTTTAAATAAAAGATTTAACTAACATATATCGAAAGACAAGTCACAAACTCAACAGAAAGCAAATATTTAAACTTCCAATCCCAAAAAATTACATTTTTTTCCAACTTTCAAAAAACAACTATATGTATGAAAACCACACCAAAATGACAACAACATATGTCAGATCCACAATTATAATTTGTCAAAACATTTTATTTTTGGAAATAACTCCTAGTTAGTCTTCTAATACACCTATAAAATTTCAAAAAAATTGCTGCCCGGAAACTCTTAATTCCTTGCCCTCAAAAATTGAAAAATTATGTAAAATTAAAGAAAAAAATTTGTCAAAATTAGAGTTATTAATTAACCAAGGGTTTTATTGTTGTAAATGACTGGCAATGAGTCTTTTGACATTCCTGCGCGACTTCAGAAAAATTGTCCGGAAACATTGAATTTTTGGCCAGCAAAGATTAAAAAATCTCAAAAAATTGTAATGATTACAGTTTTCTTTTGACCAGAGATTTGCTTTTTGTCCCTTGATTAGACATATTCCTCTAATATATGTACACAATTTCAGTGCAAAAAATAACTATAAAGAAATCTTTTTAAATTATTTTTTAATCATTTTTCCATTAAGAAAAGGCTAGAGAGATTTGGAACAGTATGGACGGAAATATGTCTTTCAGACAATATCATGTAGATGGGGACGAAAATTGTTTATTTCGCAGTTTTGCGCGCGGTTTATACTCCAACGAAGATAAGTACGCAAGTATTTGAGAAGAAATCGTTTATGTTGATCAAAACTGGAATGATTTAAAGCAAATATTAATGTTGACTGATGCAGAGAATCAATTCAAACGAAAAGAAAATTACATTGAATATATGAAACAGCACAAAAAATATGGAACCGACTTTGAAATACTATGTTTCGTGAAGAGATACAACGAATCCGTAAAATTAAACAACATACATGAGGGGAGGATAAGAGAAGTTTACTGTTTCAGGAATGAAACAAATAATGACAATGAAACACCTTGTATTCATATCTTATTTTCCGGCGAAAACAGAAGATCATGCCACTTTGATTTTCTAGTTGTTTTAGAACAAGCCTCTATTAAGAACAATGTATTACCAACTACAACAGATGAAATTCAAAAGAAACTAATGAGAACAAAGGATAAAACAAAAATGATAACTATTCATTAACGCAAACAACAAACACCAACCATTCATCACCACTACTCACATCTCAAGAAGAAGACAACATTAAAGAAAAACTCAACGAAACAAAGAAAACAACAAACAATAACGTCAATTTAATAAACACAACAGAACAGTCTAAGAATGAACAAACAGATCTCGAAAAGAAGGAAATAATTAATAATAATACATCAATATATGACTTGAATGAAGACGATTCAAATGAAATTGATTGTGGCGAAGACAACATTGAAGAAAAACTCATAAAAACAAAGAAAACAACAAACAATAACGTTAATTTAATAAACGCAACAGAAAAGTCTAAGAATGAACAAACTAATGTCGAAAAGAAGGAAATAATTAAAAATAATACAACAATATATGACTTGAACGAAGATGATTCAAATTAAATGGATTGTAGCGAAAACAACATTGAAGAAAAACTCAACAAAACGAAGAAAACAACAAACAATAACGTGAATTTAATCAAGATGATACTGACAAAGATGATGATGATGTTCACAAAGACGACACCAATTCCGAAGAAAAGAAGACAAAGGATTTTAATTCTAATAGAAAAAATAAAAACGCAAGAAGAGATTTTAATGTACATATTGCGGAAATACCGGTTCCGAACGAAATGTGGTTTAATTCAAAGAGTAAAGAAATTTTAAGAGCAGACGTCTTTTTACATTTTAAATACCATATTTTTAAATGTATTAAGATGCCCATGTACTCTTAGCTTTTACTCATGGAGAGAAAACATCAAAGACTTTAAAACCATTGTTGTGTATGCCCATTGCAGCCACAAGAATGTCCATAAACAGAATTATAGATTTGAAATCACACATCTTTATAATCCTATTACAACCTTAAATATTAAAAGAAATAAAAAATTTAAAAAATATCACAAAGATAACGGCGAGAAAAAATTTCAACAAATAAGTGGCAAACGACGAGATTTAATAAAGGGAGTTTTAAAACATCAGAACATCAATTAGAAGCAGCAACACTCCTGGACAGAGAAATGTGGCACAATGGGCATCCACAACATTTGTCGAGTATAAAGATTTTACAGAAAATAAAATCTGAACAAAATAATGCTGATCGATTATCATTAGAAAGCGAAGATTTATCAGATCTTTTTCAAATGCATTTATTGCAAAAAATGGATTCTCTTCGAATGGAACAACATGGAAGTCACCCATTACTTGATAATGACATACAATTATTTAGTTTCCAATCAAAAATTGCGTAACGGAATGACAATGTCATTGGTATGCATTGCTCACGTAATGCACCGAATCTTTATTCATATTGATAATGATTTCCCACATTTGGTAGATATTAAAGGTTTTTTTAATGGATATGTGCAGCTTAATCCTTTTAAGTCGAAATATAGAAGAGTTGGACATAATATTCGAAGATTTCGTGAAAGTTTTAACCACAAAGGATAAAACTAAAGGGGAAACCCTATTTTTTATATTGACTGGCATGATTTCATCGACGACAAATGTCAACATAGATGGCTTGGTAATTGAAGTAAATAAGATAGAAAGCATAATTAATGAAATAAAATCAGGCAGGGAATTTGAGATGCTGTACAAAAAAATGATGCAATTTTCGTAACATCGCCATTTTACAAAAGGTATTATAAGAAATTATTAAATACGAAGAAGATTTTAGCAAAGAGAAAGCTCTTTTGACCACACAAGAAATTCGTATTATGCTCCAGATTTCGCTGAATATTGGACAATCGAGTTTACGCCATATATTAATATATGTTAATTAACATGTGTGGATCGCTTCTTCTTCATCTTTTCGATGACAATATATCACATGTTAGTAATGCCCATGTTGAGTCTCATAATAGAGTTTAAAAGCATCAAGTTTTTAAAAAACAAAAAAATTTCAATTGGTCGGGCTGTAAGGACGTTAGAAAAAAATGTCAAAGAACTTGTCATCAATAATGAATACGGAATTGATATGGTTAACAAGGAAAAACAAAAAAGCCTAAGTATCCTGATAAAGCATCAAACCCACTTGTAGTAGACGTTTGGAAGAGAGGAAATAAATCGGTCAAAAGGAAGAGTACATACATGGAGAGAGTAAATTTACATCGCCTTGTTGAAAAAGTTGTGGATTCTTGTGTAGACTATTATAATTTGGAAGCGGTAGCAGCTGTTAAAAGTTATAATGAGAAACTTATACAAAAAATAAGAGGAAGGGACAAACAAATAGGCGAGAAAGAAAGAAAATTTCAAAAAAAAAATTGGTGATCATTGATGATGAGATTGATACGTGTAGGGATAAAAACAATTCTGAAAATGAGATGAATGACAATAAAAACTATAAATATAAGCAAGTTCATATTTTTAAAAATGATGTATTTGAAAATCAACATTTAATTGAAGACAGCAATTTAAAGAAAAGAACTTTAGGTTCTCTTACAAAAAATAAGAACATAATAATTAACAAATCTTCAAGATGGGAAATAGCAATTATAAATTATAAATATATAAATTATATGACACGTTCAAGTGATGAGGAAGAATTCACGCCAAAAATTAAAAAGGATGAAAATGTTATTTCAACCGAAAGTCCGAATGAGACTGAAATTACTACAAATAATTTTATGAAAGATGTAAATTATTACACTCGTTCCAAGTCCCATTATACTACAGTTGGAAAATTTATCATCAATAATAATGTTCTTTCAACAAGTGAGGAAATTCATTTGACTGGAAGACACTTTTTCTTTAGTGTCAAAGAATAGTTGGGTTGCTAGACAAATAATTAACACTTTCGCAGTTTGTCAAGAAAAATCGTGGAATAATTAATCTTTTTTATTAACTAATGATACTCAAACAGCTCTTGGAGATTACACAAATAAACGTCGATTAATAACATCACATCATTTATATAATTTGCAAAAAAACTAAAAGAGATAATCTTTATGCCCTATTGCTTTAAGTATCATTGGCGGCTGTAAATCATTGACAGAAGAAAAGAAGTAATAATAATATTATTGTATCCCTATGAAAAAACGATGAGGAAGATACAGATTTGAAAAGAGTTTATGGAGAATTTATTAAATTCATTAACAATTGTGATAAAAATTCTGCCTTTGGGAACTTGAAATCTTTAAACTATTCAAGAAAATTATATGAAAATAAGCGCCCACATCAAAGTATTCAGGATGGATCTAGTTGTGGAGTATTTGTATCATACTTCATGGATATAATTGGCAAAAACAGATCAATGAATGTTTACTACAATCCTCAGAACTGCCGCAAAGAAATGGCAGATATAATAGTGAAAAATATTGATTTTAATTTAGCACACTGTTTATATTGTTTTTCATCAGTCAAAGGACACAATTTTTTTAGCTGCAAACAATGTTCCGGAAAAATTTACATTTCATGCGGTTTCAAAGGTGAAGTAGAAAGTGAAAAAGGATATATTTCGGAAATAAAGAAGAAGAAAATTAATCCGACCTCATACAAATGTAAGTTATGAACTCGATTTTTAAAGTTACAATCTTCTTAATAGCACTAAGAATAATAATAATATTTTATATAATTTGTTTGCTTTTCGACAACTATTCTTGGTAGTGCGTTATATTATTGTATATAATAAAGAAATTTCTAGAATTGTTTTTAAATAATTGAAAAATTGATTAGCTTAGAATACAACATATTTTATGGAGTCACGTTAACCATAAAAAAATTGTTTTACAAAAAAGCAAAATGTATACTTTATATTAAAAAATATATATTAATGAAGAATGAGAAAAATTCTAATACAAATGAAAAAATTTATATATTTTTGTATTAGGGACAAAGAAGAAAAAAAGGTATAAATAATTTAAAGAGAAAAAGAAAGATTTTTGCAATTCTTTGTTAGAAAAAATTTTTGTTTAATGAATTATATTAATATTTTTTTGTGTGGACTAAAAAGAAAAAAAATCAGAAGAAAGGAAGAATAAAAAAGATTTATAACCTTTGATGGTATGGAAAAAACAAGAGAAATTGTAATCAAAACAAAAATTTCCTTCTAAAAATGTGAATATATAGTTCTACATTAAAGGAAAGGAAAATGTTAATAAAAGCAGAAAAAAATGTTATTAGAAAAAGTAAAAAGTGTTATTTGAATAAAGAAGAGAAATTTTTTTTGGTAATAATTAAAATGCGATTATTTTTTTATTTTACTTTTTTTATTTTTTTTAATTTTGTAAATTTTGTAAATGTAACTTTAATACCGAATTAATTACATTATAATTATTTCAAAAAAATAAATATGTCGGTTAAAAAAATGTTCGTCATAACATCTGTACCAAGAAAGTTTTTGATTATAATTTATGATAATTGTTTTTGCTATTTCTTTGTGAAACTGTAGATCCCTATTTATAATTTTAATACTATAATCATTTCATTGCGTATAAATAAGTTCATTTATTGCTATACGAGTAATGTAATGAATTTCATTCTCATGTAACATAAAATTATATGTAGTTAATGTTGTATATTATACATATACTTTTTTAAAGATATACTTTAATTCTACGCTACATTTTAGTTTTATGCAACTGTAATATATGTTTTAGAATGTTCATATAAATAATTTTTAAGATAACTTCAAAATTCTTGTAGAACATTTTTTTGTATTCCTTGAAAGGACAAAGTTATAAGAGTTTTACGAAAGTTCTGCATATGCCTTTTTTGCACCACTTGGTGGAGTGAAAAGGCTATTTGGTGATTTTGTCGAAATATTTTGTTATCAAATTTTGTACTATTATATTTTTCTTTTATCTGTATAACAAATAAATAATTTACAAAGTTTTTAGCTTCAAAATGGTATTTTATGTTAAGTTTATCTGCATTAAATTCACAGTCATCGAAACAAATCAAAACGAGCGATTAAAAAATACAAATTACAATAATAACTATAATATTATCGATACGACAGCCAAACTAGAATCAAAAGTTGAGTTTTATTTAATTAAACTTATATTTCAAACGGCTGATAAATAGTTCAATAGTTTCAAAAAAAGCCAAATGGCTTCTTTGCACCATAGGCTTTTTTACCCCACTCTACCCTAGTTGTGTAGTTATAAGTGAAATAATATCTATATCCTGCAAACAAAACCAAAACTATAAGGAAACATCTTAAATTAAAATGCTTTTGTCCTAAATATACCCAGTTCCCTTGACATAAACACCTAGGGTTAACTTACTTGAAGCATGTAATAAATAAAAAAAATTGCTTTTTTAATAAATACAAAAAATACTAGAAACAAGTATTAATATTTACTAATCTCCATGAAATTATCTTTTCAGAAAAGCTGAAAAATTATAAAAAAGAAGTAATTTAATTTAAAATTCTTTAAAATTGAAAAAAGTCAACGCCAACTTCATGAGCGTGTTATCGGGTTATAACAAAACTTTTTAAAAATGTTTAAAAAAACAAAATTTTTTAATAAGTAGGGTAGGGTACTTGCAGTGCTTTCATAAACAATTTCTTTATTTTAATGTTCTCTGACCTTAAATTTTTTTTTTAAATCTCAACATACTTTAAAACTATAAGGAATCAAAATTCATTAAGAACATATATCAGCTATAATTATTTATATTATATGCGATTATTTATGCATTTCAAAATAATAACATTACTTTACAAGAAATTGTAAACTAAAAAAATATATAGTAAAACAATAATTGCAACGAATATAAATTTCTATAAATTATTAAAAATTATTCACAATTTTATATTCTATTTTTTTCAATTTTACAGGAAATATTCAAAGTCTCAGGGCAGCGAGTTTTTTAAAACTGCGTAACAATGTTAAGGGACTGACAAGGAGTAATTTCCATAAATAGAATCCTTGCTTAATTCATAACTCTAATTTTGACAATTATTTTTGATTTATTTTACCTAATTTTTTGATTTTTGAGGAAAAGGAATTGAGCCTTTCCGTACAGCAATTTTATTGAAATTCTGTAGAAATATCAAGAAACTCACTGGGAGTCATTTTCAAAAATAAAATCTTTGGTAAATTCATAACTTTAATTTTGAGAATTTTTTTTCATTTATTTTACCTAATTTTTCGAATTTTCAGGGAAAAAATTTAGAGTTTCCGGGCAGCAGTTTTTTTGAAATTATATTTGCATATTAAGGTACTTAATAGGAGTATTAAACAAAAAAAATCCTTGGTCAAATTATAATTGTGGATCTGACATATGTTGTTGTCATTTTGGTGAGGTTTTCATATCTATTTTTCTTGAAAGTTGTAAAAAAATGTAATTTTTTGGGATTGTGAGTTTTAATATTTGCTTTCTGTTGTGTTTGTGATTTGTCTTTTGATATATGTTAGTTAAATCTTCTATTTAAAAAAAACTTCGTTGATAAACGTTGTCGACTTCTACTACTCGCCTATGTGGCGAGTCGGCGTGTTGGATTTTTTTAGGTTATTTAACCTACGTAAAAAAAACTATTTATGTGTGTATTTAAAAATTTAATTAAAAAAATAATAATTTAATATAATAATTAACAAGAGTGCAAATAATTTTGGAAAATATAAAATGGAAAATTTCTAAAAAATATTTATTAAAGTAATTTAATTAAAATATTTTTCTCTTTTTTAATATCAAGCATCAAGATTGTAAAAAACAAAAAATTGTAACAATAAAACTTGTTAAATTTTAATACATTGGCCGACGGTATATAAAGGAAAATCATAAAGTTGGCAACAATTTGTCAAACGTTTTCTGTTATTGACAAAACGACATAAAAGAAAGTTTGAATTGACATACCTTTAGCATAATTTTTAACACATTTATTTTCTAAGGGAAAAATTTAAACTTTTGAGACGATTTGTAGCAGTCCAATGAACGTTTGATGTGGTTGTATATATACAAATATGCCTAGTGAGTATGCGGTCCTGTTGAAAATGCAGAAAACTTTAGGGTGGTATCCGCAAAGCTTTCTCTCTCTCTATTTTACTTGGTATACACTGAAATGTATATGCTTTTAATATTTAGTTTGTCGGCAAGGTACTGGAAACATGAATATTCAGGTACATATTTATTAGAAGGGCTCCTCCTTTCGAGCAATGCACGCATGACCCCTTTGCGACCGACCAGTCAGTTTTCATTCGAAGTATTTTACTCTTTGATGTTCGCATAAGGTATAAACCTACTTCTCATTCGAAAATGACATTACACAAATGGGAATGCCTCCGTTTAAAATCCATTTGGTTTACACGCTTCTGTAAATAATTCCTATATGTATATATAAAATGAAATCTGTAAAGAAGTAAATTTGTTTCTCCTATGTGTACACATGAAATTTTAAATTATTTCTTTTTTTATCCTTTTGAAATTTCAATTTTTCCGAGAACCCTCTTATCGAAAGGGTACCTATCTGATATAGATATATTTATTTATATATTTCGTGAGTAAGATCCTTTGAAATCGCACTTGGAACGTCTGGTCGGTTCGTGATAAAAGTTTCTTTGTCACGAAAACTTATAATTATTTTCATTCTGACATAGAAATAGATTTTGATTCTTTATTACGACAGTTATAGGGAGTCTAGAAAGTTGAAATGTATTTCTGTCTGGCTTAAAGTGACTTTTACTACAAACTATTAAAATTAGAAAAAATTTATGTAGATTTCAATCATTGAATGTTAATCTTAAAATTTATTACTTTATATTAAAAAAATTATAACTGACTTACAAAATTTTATTTATTCTACTTAATCATAAATTAATACAATATTTTTCCGTTTAACCAAAATTGACTTTTACTACTAAAAATTTTTAAAAATAAAAATATTTAATTGTCTTTCATTAATTTCAAAGTAAAATTTAATACATATTTTTTAAACGAAACTGTGTACGACTGAAAATTATATTTACTACTAATTTGACAACTTTTAAAATGTATCTTTTGTCTGTTTTAAGTTAACCCTTACATTTAATTGGGATTTAATGTTTCACACGTCTTCCCGTGTGTTTTAACAATTTAAGTGCTTTAACTGCATCATTTTGAGCATTGCAGGAATTACGAACTTTCTGCCCTTATAATGTAATGTACTATTTTCAATAATTTATAATAAAAATAAATTTATTTATTTTATAATAAAAAATAAATCCCAAAATATGCTTTTAAAACATGCTCGAACATCAGACTACCTCCTGAAGCTAAAAATAGTCAAATAGAAGAATTTTATTTGCCTCGATTGATTTAGACAATTAGCTTATTGCCTAGTGTTAAACTAAATGTCTAATGTGCTCTCGGCATATAGAAGAATAAGTATACTCTATGACGAGTATAAACACTGATTTATAAATAAAGTTAATAAATTAAAATAATTATTAATTGCATAAATGATGATTTGTATTGTTTAATATTGAAAATCCAATTTATTTTCTTGATGTCACAGGAATTGTCTACGGACTATTAACAAAAATAAAGTAGTAATAATTAATTTAAATGTTTATTTCATAGTATTTAAAATTAATAAAATATAGGATTTTTCGATTTTGGAAGATGTTTAAAAGTGAAAGAAAAGACACCAATTCTCACTTTTTTAATAAAATTGACAACGTTTCGGTGGTCAGATTCGCTACCATCATCAGGTTACTTTAATAAAAAATAATATTCAGATAAATACAAAAATTATCTATGAAATCATAAAATTAAATAAAATAAAAAATAATTTTTACCATGTTCAAATCAACAAACAAACATTACTTTTGTAAATTAAAAAAAATAAATACTTAAATGAAAATTAAAATATTTAAATTTGCAAATCACAAACATGCTAAGACGAGTGATTAGTCATACTGACTAAGCCGATGACAATTTTCGCGTTATATCATACATTGCAGGTCAATGACCTGCAATCGAAATATTGTGAATTATAACCATTATTTCAATTTATTAAGAAAATGAAAATAGGTATTACTAAGAAACTGAATATGTTCCTTCTTGTTAATAGTCAAATTATTGCATTTGATAAAAATCATCTCAGAAATTAATCGTTTTCATAAGGAGTTTCGTAATCTAAAATTTCTGCATAGTCAAAATTAAAAGAATTAGGTCAAAATTTCTCAGAAATATCAATGTTGGTCGGGGGTCTTTCGATTTTTTTTAAAATGGGTATATCTTTAGTGTTAGAAAAGATGTGATTGTAGGTCAAAGGGTTTTCAAAAATTTTCAAAATTGTTAGAGTTACGGTGCTTTTAATTTTTAGGTTAGAGTTTCTTTAACATGCGATATTTTTGACAAATTTTAATGAATCTTTTTCATTTTTTCAGGATGATCTTAAGATTTATAACCGTTTAAAATAAAAATTTTAATTTAAAAAATTTCAAAAAATTTGGCCGGAAAAAAGTCAAAATTTTGTTTGAAATTAGTTTTACACTTATTTGGCCATGACCTAGTTTAATAAAACCACAATTTTTAGATTCCTTATGATTTCCCGCGTTTTTTCATTAAAAAAATTGATGGAGGGTCTAAAACTATGGAAGTTATTCAAATTTTAGTCAGACGGTGCACATATGAGATGTGCTCACTATACGTCACGCGGTCCACGCGCACAAACCTATTTAAGGTTTATTGAATATCCACTACTTTAAAGTCAGTTGAAGCAGAATATTCTTTACAAATAATTTTTGATTCTATTTAAAAATGTATGTTAAAAGTCCTTTAAATGTTAGAAAATTTATTCCTTGTAATATTTTTACAACGATTCTACGGTTTTTAAAAGTTTTGAATAAAAATTAATGATATTTAAGAAGATGGGTCAAACCATTATATTTCGAATAAAGTCGTTCCGACCTAATTTTAAAAAAATTGATACTTTTAGAATTAAATATGTATGATCTCTGAATAAGGAAATGAAAATAATTATATTTAAATATTTATTACTTTTCTTTAAATATGAGTGTAAAGTGGAGAATGTGAGAAAAAATGGCACTTTTTTAGCAATTAGAAAATATTTTAAAAAGTATTGATAAATTCTTAAAAGTGCAAAAAGATTTATTGATTCATGTTTAAAATTAGTTGAATAATTATTCTTTAATAATAAAACTAGTAAAAATGTAAAAATATTAGATAAAAAAGGTTTTTAAAGTCGATCTACTAAATAACCTAATTTTGACGTTTTTATCAATTAATTACGAGAAGGTGGAATTATTGAATTAAATAAAAACTCACCGAATATAGAGTATTTTTCATGAACTTTCAGAATTTCTTATCAATTTTTTAATTTTTCTTTAAATATACAATAAATATTGAGTTGAAAGTACGCGATTTCTGAATTGTTGCGTACTATACAACTTAATAACTCTGTTAAAGAAAAACAAAAAAATTTATCTTTTTCACAACTTCTAAATAACAACAAAATCTATACACTCAAAATTTTTCGTTTTGGTCCCGGGACTACTTTAAAAAATATAAAGGTTTAAAAATTGCACACTTTTTCAGGTAATAAAATTTATAAACAATATTAGTTCTATCCCACTTTTCCGTCAAGTCTTTTCATATATCTGTTTGCACTTTTTGAAGTGTTTCTACAAATCTATTACACTAGATTACAAATTTTTTTTTATATTGGCAAAAAATACGTTTCCCGATTTATTTCTCATTTTTGGTAAGAAATATTGATAATGTTGAGTAGAACAAATATTATACAGATAGAATTTGTAAGGAACGTTACTTTTCTTCATCATGATGTATAACCTAGGGGAGAGTGGGGCAATATGGGGTAGGCGGGTCAAATGGGGTACCTCTGTTTCTCTATGATGGGTACATTTAATTTTCTTATCCTCGATATACAATATTCATTTTGATAAAAAAATGTTATTAATTATGAGAGCAATATGAAAATTTTTTTTTTTTGAAAGTTATACAACATTAAAGTTTTGAGCGAAAAAAATATCAATTTTTTTCGAAATTAAGGTGCTTATAAAACTTTTTGGGATAATTTATTAAATTTGGCAAGTGTGGAATTGTTTTCAGCACTTATTCTAGAGTAATTTCCAATAGGATAGATTGTTAAATTGTTTATAACAATTTGTAAACATTACATTTTGTTGTAATATGTAGTGCGGGGCAAAATGGGGTACCTATGTGTTGGGCCATGCCGGGTGGTATTTAATATTCATTGAACTACTTAAAAACGTTATATTATGCATATTTAACAACTTTCCGCAGAAAAGTCAATATTTTTGTTTCGGGGCACTATGCTATCGATGATTCACTATCGATATATCGACATTTTTCATTATCGAAGTTTTTTTGTTAATTTATAGTAAATATTGCTTGTTTTTTTCATAATAATAAAGAATCTTACTTTTAGATTGTATTTATAATCTCTTACAACAAGAATTTAACAAATTTTGAAAAAATGTTCCATGTTTTGTATGGTAATTTGATACCACCCCATTTTGCCCCACCCACGGGGCAAAATGGGGTTTTTGCACCTTCTTAGAAAATAGGATATAAGTTCTTTCAATAATTTTTTCTCCGCTATTATCATAATTTCCTCAAACCTAAGAGTACAAAGAAGAATTCTGACGATTAGTTGAATCGATTTATTCGTTTGGTTCTCTGTAAACAGCCAATTACATAAAGGTACCCAATTTCGCCCCACTCTCCCCTATATGAATACCGTCAAATAGGGTAATTTGAGATGGTTTTCGATGTTTTTTTATTAATATTTATTATAATATAAAATCTGGAAGTTTGACGTTCAGAATATATCTTCCTTAAGGTCTTGTATGTTGATATTTCTAGTAAAAATTTTTTTATTTATCTTTGTTATTTTCTGTAAAGTAAAAAACAAGTGTCCGGCGTTAGCCTTCAAGGGGGTGTTACTTCGGACACCGTCTAGTTTTTTGTGCAATTCAAAATTATTTTGGATAATTATATTATTTATGTATTTTTGTTTTCGCAAAAAATTATTCTAAATTTGAAAAATGAACATTTTTAAAATTTAGCGATTTTTAAAATAATTTTTTGGGCATAAGAATGTAATACAATTTGACATTATAAACAAAACAAAAAAAAAATATATATATATAAACCTTATAAATTTAAACCTTTTACGTTACATGTGGTCGTTTATATAAATAAGGTTTTCCACAAACTTCAATAATTTCCAGAAATCCCTTCCAACTAAATTAATTTTTTTCTTAAATTTTTTTGAATATTTTTATTTCTTAACTTTCATATAATATGTTCCTTGAATTTTGGGTAAAGCAATACAAATGCGAAATCCTTATAAAAATTTGTAGGTAAAATAGAAATAAAAAATATTTACATAAATGTACAAATGTCCGAAGTTAGCCTCCTGTCCGGAGTTACTCTAGTTGACGGTACTCAGCATCAATCTTTAGGCGTCAACCATTAATTAATAAAATCAAAAAATAAAAACTTGCTAAGTTTGCTATTTCGTGATAACAAAACTTTTTTGTACAAAAAGACAAAAAAAACTTTCTT
Organism: Leptopilina myrica (nomen nudum); assembly: GCA_032872475.1. Classification (NCBI taxonomy): domain Eukaryota; kingdom Metazoa; phylum Arthropoda; class Insecta; order Hymenoptera; family Figitidae; genus Leptopilina; species Leptopilina myrica (nomen nudum). The sequence continues at coordinate 38,785,636 of CM065463.1, forward strand.
TACAAAATAACAAACAATTTTTTCTTTATGTACAAAATGACAAAATAAAAATTTGTACAAAATAACACATAAAGACACAAAATCTTTTATGTAAAAAGTATCAATAAAAAATTACATTTTTCGCAATTTCTGAATTTTGTTTTGCAAAAATCTGAATTACAAGTAGTAATTATAATGTCCGCACGTTAGAAGCTTTACATGGAAACTTCCTGGTATCTTCCTGGAAGCTTCTCATACGGTTGTGAAGTTAGCATACGTATAACACGAACGAATAAAACTAAAAGTGGATTCTTCTTGGTGGTCAATGGTATTCACTTTTGTTTGTTTGGTAGTCCAAATTGAAAAAAAATAAAGAAATAATAAAATGAATGTTATTTTCACGCTAGCATCGCGGTTTTCATTACTTCTTAAAAATTATTTTTCCTATCGTTTGGTGGTGATTGGTAGCTAACTAAACTCTATTTTTTAAGTCAGCTTAATTACAAGTTGCCTATGAATTCCAGGTGCGCAAACAAATTGCGCACAATCTTGTGGCGCGAAATTTGAAACTTCCTTTCCATCAATATTCATTCACTGCAAGTATAGTTGTCTACTTTTTACAAAAACTTGCTATCACTTTAAAAAAATTATTTCAAGCTTTATTTACCACAATATTTCAGTTAATTGAGATAACAAGTTAATTAAAATCATTACTTTAAATCAGGGACTTTCACGAAAAACCCATGTCGTGCCCGTGCCGTGGCTTGACACGACACGAAGTTCGCTTGGTAATTCGTGGCGTGCCTAGGCACGGCACGAAGTTTGCTTGGTAATTCGTGGCGTGCCTAGGCACGGCACGACACGGGCACGGTCCGGATTTTCGTGTTTTTGCGTGTCGAACAGAAAAATAATAGTAATCTGTCTTCTATGACTAAAATGGCGCTAATGTATTAATTTTCCAGGTTTAAGTATGACGAAAAAGAATTATAGTAGTACTATAGTAATACTGTACTACAGCAGTAATATACTATTCTATACTATAGAAGTACTATACAATACTAAATAAAATAGTACTATACTAACTATAGTACTGTTGTAGTACTACTATAGTACTATTGTAGTTAGTGTAGTACTATTATAGTTAGTATAATACTATTATAGATAGTATAGTACTACTATAGAATTATTATAGTTAGTATAGTACCATTATAGTACTATTATAGTTAGTATAGTACTACTATAGAAGTATAATAGTACTACTATAGTACTAATATAGTTAGTATAGTACCACTATAATAGTACTACATTTAGTATAGTACTAGTTTAGCAGTACTACAGTTAGTATAGTACTACTATAGTAGTACTATAATACATATATAGTTAGTATAGTACTACAATAATACAATAGTTAGTATAGTACTACTATAGAAGTATTTTAGTTATTATAGTACTACTGTAGTACTACTATAGTTAGTATAGTACCACTATAGTAGTACTATATTTAGTATAGTACTAGTTTAGCATTATTACAGTTAGTATAGTACTACAATAGTACTATAGTTAGACTAGAACTAATATACTAGTACTATAGTTAATATAGTACTATTTTATTTAGTATACTATAGAATAGTATATTACTACTGTAGTACAGTATTACTATAGTACTACTATAATTCTCTTTCACTATACTTAAACCTTGAAAGTTATTACATTAGCGCCATTTTAGTCATAGAAGACAGATTACTATTATTTTTCTGTTCGACACGCAAAAACACGAAAATCCGGACCGTGCGCGTGTCGTGCCGTGCCTAGGCACGCCACGAATTACTAAGCGAATTTCGTGTCGTGCCTAGGCACGCCACGAATTACCATGCAAACTTCGTGTCGTGCCAAGCCACGGTACGGGCACGATACGAATTTTTACCTTATTTCGTGTCCGTGTAAGTCCCTGCTTTAAATTAACAAAATCTATTTTTTATTTGTAAAAATTTTAAAATATAAATATTTTAATCTGTATTGACAATTACACCTAAAGTGTTATACAAAAATAGTAATCTATAACTTGAAACGGATTCAGTTAAAAAACGTAAATTTCTTAATTGTCTAATAATGTTGGAATTATGCGTAACAAAAAAGTATTCATTAGCGTAAATTTTTTCCTCCTTTATAGCTTTTAGAGTAATTGTTTAATAATATTTTTCGATTGTAACATTTCTGTTATGATTTTTGTTTTTGCTGTTTATGAAAAGCAAAAATTAGAATTACTAATTTCTAATCAAAAGTCTTTTTTTTATATGAAAAATCCGAGTTTTGTCGTTCTCTATATGTAGAGAGTCTTCTAATATTCAGTATATAGATCAGTATATAGTAACAAATTTAAAAACGATGTCTCAAAATACATTTTTTTTTCTTTTGGGATTTACATGAAAAGATTATTTAATAACGACAGTATATAATTAATTATCAATACCAATATATTATTAATAATTAGTTTAAACTTTTAGAAAATGCATAAAGCATTTTAAAGACCGACTTTATATACAGATATATATATAAATATATATTTTTCAATAATAACTGTTAAAATATTTAATATATTTTTTTAAATTTGAAGTCTTTTTTCTCTTTAAATAACTGTAACTTAAAAAGCAATTATTATTTATTTTTTGCTTCAAATTTAATATACTTTTGTACGATATCGAAAATTTAAAATAATATAAAAAAGTTCTTTTAAGTAAATCTAGATTAAATGTCCGCTTACAGTTTCGTGGTCATATTGAAAGTATACCAGCAGGACTTCATTCTAAAATTTTTGTATAGATAATAGCACCTGGTGTAAAAACTTTTTGAATACATCCTTATGAGTATCCTTATGAGTATCATCGTACAACTCCCAACGATCTGATTTTCGAAGGCAGACGGCAGTATAATGATATCCTTCGTGAATGATAATCCCTGATAACGTGAAAATTAAAGAGTTAAATATTATGATTTTTTGCCACTAGATTAGAATTTAATATGAAAATAAAATAAGAGTTTTTTTATCTAATTAACTAACCTTAATTTTTCTCCATACAGATTAATGTACTTTGGGAAATCTGTCACTTTACATGTGACTGGAATTTTTAATTTCTTCAGAGTCCTGCAGTCTGCTTCAATGAAAACGTGAGCATTGACATTAATTTTTTCCCTCATTTCCCGGTGACACTTACATCTTTTTAAATTTGGTAAATTCAAAGCAATTACACTTTCTAATGCACTATACCCATTTTCATCGATTATTATGTGGTTCAAATTCAGTGTTGAGACTTCCTCTACTTCTGAAAAACCACAATCGCAAGTCTTGAAGCTATATAGACTCGGTTCATTTACCATTAAAAATTTCCACATGTATGCAATATTACAATCGACTTGTATAGTAGTCGTTAATTGCGGTGGATCTTTTTTATTTACAAATGTTAAATTTGTTTCTGCTGGTTTCAATGGATTTTTGAACTCTTTTAAAATCATGCACCGATGAATATATACGTGAGGCATTGCCCCAGAATCAATAAGCACAAGAAGAAATTCACACGTTGAATTAAAAGAATTCTCAATATGATTAAAATATTCCAAATAATCCATAGCAGCATTTGAAAGGATTTGCACTATTGAATCGAATGGACATGTTAAAGTTATCAAAAACTTTTCATTTGCTATTTGAATGGGAGAAGTGTATAGGCAACCATTTAACAAAAGACATTTTTTTGACTTAGCAGTATATTTTGCAGTTGAAGCCATGCCAGATTTTTGACGAATTTTAATATCGGGACATGGCTGGAAATATTTACTCTTTTTTCTTTTTACAGGACCCAATAATTCCAAAGTACGCTTCCTAGATGTTGCTTCATTTGTGTTAACATTTGAATCTGTTCTTTGATTTTCTGAAGTAATTTTAGAAGAAAGAATTTTTTCACTTGTATTGAGATTTTCTTTTTCGATTGTAATTGGACAAGTTTCTGTATTGACAAAAAATGAAGAGTCGCATTTCTTCGGGCTGCTTGAAATTATATTAAAGACTGCTTCCGGTTCCTCACAATTTAGTTCTGAATGAAACGTTCCATCAGTTACATCAGGATCTTTTTCGAATGTACTTGCGCATTCGATTGGACTGCTTCTATTAATATTTTCTAATTTTTGTTGTCCAGGATTTACTTAAGAATAAACAAGATCTGCACCTAAAGAAGGATCTTGCTTTTCAACCTTATTTCGCCAGTTTTCAGTTTCGAAAAGATCAGGATTATGTGAACACAGATCATTTTGAGTTAAATTTGACTCATCATTTTGAGTGGAAGAAGCTTCTACTTCATTGTTCATGAGGAAAGTAGTTATGGCAGTCGACGCTCTCAAAATTTGCCCTTTTACGGCTGTGTAATGTTGCAGATAAAATTTATCTGTTCGAATTGCCTTCTTATTATCTTTTAATACGCTGTTCTTCAACTCCCCGAAATCACCTTCAACGTAGCAACTCGTTGCTCGCACTTTTTCTGATTCGAAATATTTTACCATGACCGCTGTCCATAAAACAAATTTTGATGACATTCTTAAAAGTTGGGTAAATAATTGAGGTAAATAGTGGGGATTGACTCTTTCGTGAATTTCATTTTTTTCCTTCTCTGCTTCTTACTTTAATTTCGATAAACAAATCTTTATGCCTTCGCTTGGACTTGACTCTTCATTTATTTATTTATTTATTTAGAAAAAAAATAAGTTCCTAGGGCTAACAAGCCCTCAAAGGAACAATACATAGTAATAATCGTAGTTTTTAAAATATATATAATATAACTCGTGCTTATTATTAAAGTAGTATACAGCCAAATTATTCGTTATTTAATGTATTATGAAAAACAACAGTAACAAAAAAGAAATAATATTATAACAATCAATAATTAACTGAATAGTAGCTTATACTTTACTTATAGAAGTATATGATACTAATACTATAATCAAAATTAGTGAATCGCTACCAATAAGTTATATCAAATAATTTCCTATTATCTTGAAATAGGAAATTAAAAAACATCTTTTTAAAACAGATACGATTTGACGATTCTCTAATTTTAATAGGCAACTTGTTCCAAAGCCTTGCACCTCTAACAACAAAAGATCTTTGCATTTTACAAGTTCTGTGGGCAGGTATTTTTATAACCGTTTTTCTCTCACGAAGTCTATTGTAAACACTTTCATTCTCGTCCTTAAATTCAAAAAATTCTAGTAAGTAAGATGGAGTCTTGTCCTTAAAAATTGTGTACAACATATTTCCTATAAAAAACTGTCTTCTAGCTGCTACATTTAACAGACCCGCTTCAATTCTAAATTTTGTGATATGCTCAGTCTTTGGTAAAGAAACAATTCTCCTCGCTAATTCCAACTGATGATAATTTTAATATTGTTGAATTGAAGTTATCGGAATCTTCTTTTGGGAGTAAAGTCATCGCATTGTGTTCTTCTTCCTCAATATACTTCCATAATTTTGATCTCGCAGCTTCAGCAGGAGATGGTATCATTGTACCCTTGAGATTTCCATCATAAGCATGAATGCTCGTAATCATCGTTAATAATAATATCTCCTCAAATCTACAGAATTCCACACATGAAATCAGATAGAAAGGATCTTTCCTTTATAAACAACGGTTCGTGGCTTAATATTCTCCCATTCAAAAACTGAAACCTGGTAGATGGTGTGACACAATATCGGACGAATTTTGGCGACAGTACAGAATGCCTTGCGCATTTTCTTTAAAAAATTATGTGGTTTCTTTAAATCCAGATGAACCATATTTATTAATATCTGGAAAATGCAAGGATTCAGTGAAATGTAAGAATCGTTTTCGTGGCATAATTGAAGGTGAACCCATTTCTGGATGAGATGTTTGGATCAAAGTTGTCTGTAAGAATACAAGATATTCTCCCCAGGAAGTTATGAAGCGGCAGTTACGTAATAAAAAACGGCAGATAATTGGCGAGCAAGTAGTAAAAGAGGGTACAGCAAATTTGCGTCGAAAAATGGCTTGTAAGGAGCAAATTTTGGGAGATATAGAAGCTCCTAACATGTATTCCGGAGATGTGTTGAGAAAACTTTGCCAGGAAACAAAAGATAAAAAACTAGTTGTGGACCCATCGGATGAAAATGATCCAGTTCAAATTCTGCAAAAGTTAAAATATTCACCGCCTCATGCAGGATGTATTAGGCAAAACGGGGAAGATCCTTTCTATCTGATTTATATTCTACCAGAGCAAATATTTCTCTACAAAGAGTACTGCCGATTGCATAAAAAACAATTCGCCATATGCACTGACAGTACTGGAAGTCTCGTTCTTCCTATACTATTGTATGGCCAGGTAAAAACGAAAGTTATTTTTTTATACGAAATTGTTGTAAATATTTTTCAGGTTACAGTTTCAGTCGGACAAATGCTTTCATCCGTCCATGATACGAACATGGTTTTATTCATTTTGAATTCATGGTTAATTCAAGTTGGTATCATACCAAAAGAAGCAGTCTCTGACTTTTCAAGCACACTTTCAGCGGCACAGTGTCTTTCGTTTAATTGTATTCCTATTGACAGGTACATTCAAAATTGTTTTGATGCTCTTAATGTTAGTCAGATTTATCGGCCAGCACCTACCTTCATAAGAGTAGACGTAGCTCATTTAATCGCAATAATTTGTCGATTAAAATGCCTTAACGGCGATAAATATATTGTCAAAGACTTTTATGTTTGTTGTGTGGCTCTAATGATTTCATGTGTGGAATTCTGTAGATTTGAGGAGATATTATTATTAACGATGATTACGAGCATTCATGCTTATGATGGAAATCTCAAGGGTACAATGATACCATCTCCTGCTGAAGCTGCGAGATCAAAATTATGGAAGTATATTGAGGAAGAAGAACACAATGCGATGACTTTACTCCCAAAAGAAGATTCCGATAACTTCAATTCAACAATATTAAAATTATCATCAGTTGGAATTAGCGAGGAGAATTGTTTCTTTAATGAAGAGTCAAGTCCAAGCGAAGGCATAAAGATTTGTTTATCGAAATTAAAGTAAGAAGCAGAGAAGGAAAAAAATGAAATTCACGAAAGAGTCAATCCCCACTATTTACCTCAATTATTTACCCAACTTTTAAGAATGTCATCAAAATTTGTTTTATGGACAGCGGTCATGGTAAAATATTTCGAATCAGAAAAAGTGCGAGCAACGAGTTGCTACGTTGAAGGTGATTTCGGGGAGTTGAAGAACAGCGTATTAAAAGATAATAAGAAGGCAATTCGAACAGATAAATTTTATCTGCAACATTACACAGCCGTAAAAGGGCAAATTTTGAGAGCGTCGACTGCCATAACTACTTTCCTCATGAACAATGAAGTAGAAGCTTCTTCCACTCAAAATGATGAGTCAAATTTAACTCAAAATGATCTGTGTTCACATAATCCTGATCTTTTCGAAACTGAAAACTGGCGAAATAAGGTTGAAAAGCAAGATCCTTCTTTAGGTGCAGATCTTGTTTATTCTTAAGTAAATCCTGGACAACAAAAATTAGAAAATATTAATAGAAGCAGTCCAATCGAATGCGCAAGTACATTCGAAAAAGATCCTGATGTAACTGATGGAACGTTTCATTCAGAACTAAATTGTGAGGAACCGGAAGCAGTCTTTAATATAATTTCAAGCAGCCCGAAGAAATGCGACTCTTCATTTTTTGTCAATACAGAAACTTGTCCAATTACAATCGAAAAAGAAAATCTCAATACAAGTGAAAAAATTCTTTCTTCTAAAATTACTTCAGAAAATCAAAGAACAGATTCAAATGTTAACACAAATGAAGCAACATCTAGGAAGCGTACTTTGGAATTATTGGGTCCTGTAAAAAGAAAAAAGAGTAAATATTTCCAGCCATGTCCCGATATTAAAATTCGTCAAAAATCTGGCATGGCTTCAACTGCAAAATATACTGCTAAGTCAAAAAAATGTCTTTTGTTAAATGGTTGCCTATACACTTCTCCCATTCAAATAGCAAATGAAAAGTTTTTGATAACTTTAACATGTCCATTCGATTCAATAGTGCAAATCCTTTCAAATGCTGCTATGGATTACTCGGAATATTTTAATCATATTGAGAATTCTTTTAATTCAACGTGTGAATTTCTTCTTGTGCTTATTGATTCTGGGGCAATGCCTCACGTATATATTCATCGGTGCATGATTTTAAAAGAGTTCAAAAATCCATTGAAACCAGCAGAAACAAATTTAACATTTGTAAATAAAAAAGATCCACCGCAATTAACGACTACTATACAAGTCGATTGTAATATTGCATACATGTGGAAATTTTTAATGGTAAATGAACCGAGTCTATATAGCTTCAAGACTTGCGATTGTGGTTTTTCAGAAGTAGAGGAAGTCTCAACACTGAATTTGAACCACATAATAATCGATGAAAATGGGTATAGTGCATTAGAAAGTGTAATTGCTTTGAATTTACCAAATTTAAAAAGATGTAAGTGTCACCGGGAAATGAGGGAAAAAATTAATGTCAATGCTCACGTTTTCATTGAAGCAGACTGCAGGACTCTGAAGAAATTAAAAATTCCAGTCACATGTAAAGTGACAGATTTCCCAAAGTACATTAATCTGTATGGAGAAAAATTAAGGTTAGTTAATTAGATAAAAAAACTCTTATTTTATTTTCATATTAAATTCTAATCTAGTGGCAAAAAATCATAATATTTAACTCTTTAATTTTCACGTTATCAGGGATTATCATTCACGAAGGATATCATTATACTGCCGTCTGCCTTCGAAAATCAGATCGTTGGGAGTTGTACGATGATACTCATAAGGATACTCATAAGGATGTATTCAAAAAGTTTTTACACCAGGTGCTATTATCTATACAAAAATTTTAGAATTTTAGATTTTCATGTAAATCCCAAAAGAAAAAAAAATGTATTTTGAGACATCGTTTTTAAATTTGTTACTATATACTGATCTATATACTGAATATTAGAAGACTCTCTACATATAGAGAACGACAAAACTCGGATTTTTCATATAAAAAAAAGACTTTTGATTAGAAATTAGTAATTCTAATTTTTGCTTTTCATAAACAGCAAAAACAAAAATCATAACAGAAATGTTACAATCGAAAAATATTATTAAACAATTACTCTAAAAGCTATAAAGGAGGAAAAAATTTACGCTAATGAATACTTTTTTGTTACGCATAATTCCAACATTATTAGACAATTAAGAAATTTACGTTTTTTAACTGAATCCGTTTCAAGTTATAGATTACTATTTTTGTATAACACTTTAGGTGTAATTGTCAATACAGATTAAAATATTTATATTTTAAAATTTTTACAAATAAAAAATAGATTTTGTTAATTTAAAGTAATGATTTTCATTCATTTGTATCTCGTTGAAAAATTAATTTTTCTTTGACTTCAAGAATAATTAAATAGGGAAGAAATTGATATTTAAACGGATATAATTTTCTGCCCACTTGGTGACATTAAACGCACTTTATTAATCGTTAAACTTTTTTAGATAATAGAATTTAGATAATGTAAAAATAAGGGATCGATGCTGAAACGAAACAAAATAGAAAATTGACGTTCTATTTAATTTTGTATTGATTCGATACTAAATTGAAAAATTTTTTTTAGTAAAACTTAATTTAGTTTCGTGTTGACTCGAAACTTAAATATTTAGTGTTAGTTAAAAGATTACAAAAAAGTAAAATATTTAAAGATTAAATCTTAACTTTTTAAATAATTTTCTTTTTCAATATTTTTAATTTTCAATAAAATTAATATATTGAAAATCATTGAATTCTTACAAAAAATTTTACAATAATTTAATTCCTTTAAAGGATTATATTATTTATGAGAATATTTAAATTCTCGCTAAGAAATATTTAAAAATATTTCAAAACCCTAATTAAATTCTTTTAAAGAATTTAAAAAAAATTTTTTTTAATTGAATTTGAAATTGAATTTCTGTGAAGTTTTTACTATTTTTTTTTATTCAAGAAATCATTTACATTTTCACAAATATAATATTTTGGTAAAAAGTATTTTGGTAAAAAGTATTTTGGTAAAAAGTAGATAACTGAATTCTATCAGAGGATTTTTTACAAGTTGTAAATAAGCTGATTGAGAAAAAAATTTTTAGATAATTTAAAAAAAACTACTAAACGTTTAATGGTAGATACCAATCACCACCAAACGACTACCAAACGATAGGAAAAAGAATTTTTATAAAATATTGAAATTCGGTATGCTGAAAATGATTAAATTCCTATAACATTATTTACGGTTGATGATGGGGGTTTAGAAAATTAATTGAAATATTGTGGTAAATAAAGCGTGATGTAATTTTTTGAAAGTGATAGCAAATTTTTGTAAAAAGTGGACAACTGAATTCTACCAGGGGATTTTTTTACAAATTGTAAATAAGGATTTTAGATAATTTAAAAAAAACTACCAAACGTTGAATTGTAGATACCAATCACCACCAAACGACTACCAAACGATAGGAAAAATAATTTTTAAGAAGTAATGAAAACCGCGATGCTAGCGTGAAAATAACATTCATTTTATTATTTCTTTATTTTTTTTCAATTTGGACTACCAAACAACCAAAAGTGAATACCATTGACCACCATACGACCACCAAGAAGAATCCACTTTTAGTTTTATTCGTTCGTGTTATACGTATGCTAACTTCACAACCGTGCTTCCCATAGAAACTCCCTGAAAGTTACCAGGAAGTTTCCAAAAATCCTCAAAGGAACCGCTGCCAAGTTATATATTTTTGTTATAATTTTAGTATTCATTTCATTTATTTTCGTAAATCTCGTTGTGTTCATTTCCTGAACACTTTGCTTCTTCATAAAGATGTTAATAATAATAAAATATAAATTTTGAACAATTATTCTCAATTGCTGTAATAATTTTTTCTCTTTATTTGACTGAAAATTCAAGTTACACATTGAAAACATGTTTTTTAAATTTCCATCACAATTTCTGTTTTTTAAAATATGAATAACTTCTTTATTTCTAATCCAATTAGCTTCAGAAGTAGGTCAATTGAAGCGTTTTTTAATTCTCTGTTGAGTCCCATGCTCAGTTTTTTTTATAAATTTAGCATTTTATTTTGAAAACGTGACTATCTCAACTTTCTCAGGATTATACTTTTATTTCTTTATTTTTTTATTAGTTTTTAAACTAGCTTTTAAAATCTTGAGATTTTCTCAATAATATGTTAATGTATTTTTTCTTATTGATGCGAATCTTCGCAACTATTGTGAACTACGATTTATTGCTTGTAAACAAATTATCATCAAGTGTAATGGCAGTCGGTCGACCATCGTTTTAATCCCTCAGATGTTCGTCCACTCCCTAATGATTGTACCCTTACTTAGTTTTTCCACCGCGTTTTCTGTAAACAAAATATAACCACACCCAGACTTTGGAAACTATCCCTTCCTAAACGACATCCCCTCCACTTTCTATACCTTTTCCCTCCTACCGAAATCTTGACCTACGAGCAGATATTAACCGATCTCGCAAAAGACAAGTAGTCTTGAACGATCTTAAAAATGTAACTTAGTAATTTATACATGGAATATACTCTATTATGTTAAAATTAAGATGTGCAATTTTTCTTGATATCGAACATAACCTCAACTCTCGAATCAATCTTTAATCCATCTCCTGAACCATTCCTTGAAATCACAATTAATTTCGGGTTAGCAATCGAGTCAGCAACATAACGCAACATTTTTTGGTCCTTCGAGCCGGATTCAGCTTCCTGTGGCTGTGCGACACTAATCTATCGAGCTGTTGAGGATGTATTATCTTAGTCAATTATTTTGACATCTATCGGAAACGAGAGAATCCTTAATATCATTACAAGTAGGAAACGTGAGAACCTACACATCAAAACGTGTGAAGAATTTTCCTGCAACCTACCAACTGGAAGCAGAATAACGACTGTTTTCAATTCAACGAGTCAATTAAGTCGATTGTTAACGGAGTAACGATCTGACAAGTCCTGAGTTCCAGTCCTTCGAGTGACTAGTTCCAGTTCATTGAGCGACAAATTTCAATTTATCAAATAACGAGTTCTAGTTCAACGTGTATCGAGTTCCAGTTCAACACATTATTTGGGTGGAAAGACTTCTGATATTTCATTTCCCAATGTTGCCAAGTGCAATTTATCCTTGAATAAAATTCACAAAAAAATTAGTGAATTTTGGGAGAACGAAAATGGTCCTACTGAAAAAATTCTATCGACCGAGGAAAATGCGTGTGAAGCTCACTATCAAAAAACGACTACTCGCGATTTGGAATCCGGGAAATATATTGTCAGATACCCTTTGAAAAATGATTCAGTCGATCTCGGTGAATCTTACAGCACAGCTCTGAGACGTTTTAATTATCTCGAAAGATCCCTTTATAAAAATCCAGAACTCAGAAACATGTATATAACTTTTATCAGAGAATATATAGACCTAGGTCACATGTCCGAAGACGAATCTCAATCTATTCTCGACGGTTATTTTATACCTCATCTAGCCGTGTTAAAACAATCGAGTTTAACAACAAAATTGAGATCCGTTTTCGATGCCGCCACGAAAACATCCAACGGAAAATCGCTCAATGACAATCTCATGGTCGGTCCAAATATACAAGAAGACATGGTTTCTTTACATGTCCGTTTCCGCTCTCACAAATTTGCGTTAACAGCCGACATTGAGAAAATGTATCGACAAGTGTCGTTGCATGAAAACGATTAAAAGTTCCAAAGAATTTTGAGGGCGAGAAAATTCTAACGAACCTATAAAAATATTCAAGTTAAAAACTGTGACGTACGGTATTTCGCCTGCTTCCTTTTTAGCTACCAGAACCCTCGTACAATTAGCGAGAGACGAGGCTATCACACATCCGTTTGCATTAACTGCATTAACTGAAGATTTTTATGTGGACGATTGCCTAACGGGCGGTCGAACTTTCGAGGAAACAAAACAAATGGTTGATGAATTAATTCACGTCACTCGCAAGGGCGGCATGAACTTAAGACAATGGGCTTCCAATGACCCAGAGCTTATAAATTCCTTATCGACAGAATCTGATGATTCACATATTTGTTTAAATTTAGACGACAAAACGAAGACTCTCGGTGTTTATTGGAACCCCCGTCCAGATACATTTGTTTATGCAATTAAAAAGCACAACGTAGATGCACCCGTAACGAAGCGAACAATTCTATCGGAAACAGCGCAATTGTTTGACCCCCTCGGGTTACTCGGCCCTGTCATTTTACAACCGAAAATCATCATGCAATCCCTGTGGCAATTAAACATAAATTGGGACGAAGATGTTCCTCGCGAAGTAGCTACATCATGGCTAGAACTTAGAAATCAAATGTCACTTTTACCTGAAATCACAATCAAACGAAAAATAATTGAGGGGCTGGATGCTATAACGTGTTACTTACCATTTACTTAACATGGCACGTAACACATTATAGCATCCAGCCCCTCAATTGCAGATGATTTTGCATCCCTTCAATTACACGGCTTTTGTGATGCTAGCGAAAAGGCATACGGAGCTTGTATTTATCTTCGCTTGACTGATAAAGATCAAATACATACAACTCAATTAATCTGTTCAAAATCTAGAGTTGCGCCTTTAAAAACTGTATCGTTATCACGCTTGGAACTTTGCGCGGCTGTTTTACTATCGAAACTCTATACAACAGTTTTTCATGCCTTGCGTAGAATCGAAGTTGAAAAAACTATACTCTGGTCCGATTCGACCATCGCATTACATTGGATAAAAAGTCCATCAAATACTTTACAAACATTTTTAGGAAATCGTGTTCAAGAAATTCAAAATTTGACACAATCTCTAGAATGGCGCCACGTACGTTCCGAGCAAAATCAAGCGGATCTTATCTCGCGTGGCCTCCCACCAAAGGAATTACTCTCAAATTCCTTTTGGTTTCACGGTCCCATTTGGTTAAATGACAATGAACAAAAATGGCCTACATCTTTTTTGGAACCTATTGAAATTCCAGAATAAAAAAGGAAAGAAATTTGCCTAGCAACTAACTTAAAACGAGTAAACGAATTTGCTAATTTTTTGTTTTCAAATTTTGAATCCCTTGACAAATTGATTCGCTCCGTTGCTTATTGGCGGCGATTTGTTGATTTTAAAATCCGAAAACAAGTTGTAAAAGGTCCTCTTTCTTCCAATGAATTAAAAGAATCCACCACTTGTGTAATAAAGCTATTACAACGCGAAGAATTTTCAAACGAAATTAACTCACTCGAGGCGAAAAAACAAATCGAAGGGCGTCTCACTCCGTTAGCCCCTTTTGTAGATTCTGACGGAATTCTAAGAGTCGGAGGTAGATTAAAACAGTCTGACCTTCAATTTTGTCAAAAACATCCTATTTTGTTACCTCAAAATCATAAATTGACAATGGTCATTGTTCGTGATAAGCACTTAAAGTTATTGCATGCCGGTACTCAAGCAACACTCAACTCAATTCGAGATTCTTTCTGGATTGTTAATGGAAAAACGATTGTAAAAACGTAATACGAAAATGCGTAACTTGTTGCCGCGCCAAACCTCAAACTCCCACTTACCTAATGGGAGATTTACCAAAAAATAGAGTTGTTTTTGAAAAAGCGTTTCTTCAAACAGGTGTCGATTATTGCGGTCCCTTTTACATAAAGGAGAGAAAATTTCGGAACCGAAACAAAGTTAAAATCTATGTCGCTGTATTTGTGTGCACATTGAGGTGGTCAGTGATTTAACGACTGAAGCATTTCTGGCTTGTTTGAGTAGATTTCTTTCTAGACGTGGAAGGTGCACAGATCTTTATTCCGACAACGGCAAGAATTTTGTTGGTGCTAAGAATGAAATTAACGATATTTGCAAATTAATAAACTCGAATGAGCACAACACAAAGGTGTCTCGACACCTTATAGATCAAAAAATTAATTGGCATTTTAACCCCCCACGTTCACCACATTTTGGCGGACTTTGGGAGGCAGCTGTCAAATCGTTCAAGCATCACTGGATTCGCGCTGTCGGTGAAAGAGTTCTGTCTTATGAGGAGTTTACAACACTCGCCACAGAGATAGAGGGGATTTTAAACTCTCGCCCTTTAACTCCTTTAACTTCAGATCCCAACGACCTAGCCGCCTTAACTCCTGGACACTTCCTTACAGGTGACTCTTTAATGGGCGTGCCAGAACACAGTTTGATGCACCTTCCGTCAAATCGATTATCTTCTTGGCAGAAGGTGCAGCAAATTAAACAGCACTTCTGGTCTCGGTGGAACAGGGAGTATTTGCATGAGTTGACTGTGCGAAAAAAGTGGCACAAAGGTTCCACTTCAGAAATGAAAATCGGTAAGCTTGTAACGATTCGTGACGACAACCTCCCTCCTATGAGATGGACAATCGGTCGTATTGTCGCCACTCATCCAGGAGAAGATAATGTTATCCGTGTAGTAACGGTAAAAACCGCGCATGGCGAGTACAAACGTAGCATAAAAAATTTATCACCTTTGCCTATCGAATCTGACTAAATAACTTTGATTTAAATCGAAAAAAAATTTTTCTTTCTGAAAAAATTTCAAATTCCATTAATATAAAATGTCGGCTAAAATAATTATCATACACTAAGCAACGAAATTCAATGTTAAATTATTTACTACCAAGATGCGTATAATTTCTTTGAACATAATTGTTCAAGGGGGCCGGCATATGTTGAGTCCCAAGCTCAGTTTTTTTTATGAATTTAGCATTTTATTTTGAAAACGTGACTATCTCAACTTTCTCAGGATTATACTTTTATTTCTTTATTTTTTTATTAGTTTTTAAACTAGCTTTTAAGATCTTGAGATTTTCTCAATAATATGTTAATGTATTTTTTCTTATTGATGCGAATCTTCGCAACTATTGTGAACTACGATTTATTGCTTGTAAACAAATTACCATCAAGTATAATGGCAGTCGGTCGACCTTCGTTTTAATCCCTCAGATGTTCGTCCACTCCCTAATGATTGTACCCTGACTTAGTTTTTCCACCGCGTTTTCTGTAAACAAAATATAACCACACCCAGACTTTGGAAACTATCCCTTCCTAAACGACATCCCCTCCACTTTCTATACCTTTTCCCTCCTACCGAAATCTTGACCTACGAGCAGATATTAACCGATCTCGCAAAAGACAAGTAGTCTTGAACGATCTTAAAAATGTAACTTAGTAATTTATACATGGAATATACTCTATTATGTTAAAATTAAGATGTGCAATTTTTCTTGATATCGAACATAACTATATAAAAACGATATAAAAACGTTTTTTTGAAAAACTAAAAATCAAAAAAATATATAGTTAAACTTTATTAATCTGTCTCAAAGTACTCTTAATTTATGTCCTCAAATAAGACTTACAATTTAAAAAAAATTCAGTCCAAAAGCTCTTCATAATTTGAAGATATTTATGAAAATGTGATGTTTACACATATACACACACATACCGAATGCCAATTTTGAACTCCTGAGGTCAAATAACATAAAGATATGTAAAAAAATCGAAGTCGAAAAATTTTGGTATTGCAATACTTCCTCTATATGAGGAAGCAATATAATGAAATATATAATATATAAATTAACCCTTTGAAGTCAAGTGTCGATTTGGTTGAGCGCATAAAGCGCTATCCCAGCAGCACACTTTTGAGGCCTATGGTGGTTCGAGTACGCCTTACCCTCATGTGTGCTGTAGTTGTGAAGATCATTTTTTAAAATTAAACACACTTTTTTATTTTAAAAAAATGCAAAATTTGAATTATTTTAATTTTTTAAACCTTTTTAAATAATAATTTCACTAAAGAAATTTTTAATAATTTTTGGAAACCTTTTGGAAATTTCCTGGAAGTTACCAAAGGTTACTTCCGAAGTTGCCACGGGAAACTTCCTGGAAGTTTTTGTGTTATGTGGGTAATAATTTACCTTCTAATTTTAAATATTATGTAGTTAAAATTGAAATTAATTACATATGTTATTCTTGTTAATAGTCAATAGACTATTCATGCGACATCAAAGAAGATTATAAAATAGATGATAAATAAAAAAATAAAATAAAGAATAGGAAGTTAAACAAAATAGAATATTTAATTAATGACATATGGCTACGATGTGTGAAATATAATATAGCACTTATTTTAAGTTTAAGTTAAATTGTTGTATTTGTGTTAAGTACGCCGAAAAAAAGTTAATCTAAATTTAAGAATATATTCTTGGCTCCTATTTAAGTATAGGTATTGTATACTTAAATTAAGTACTATACTATTCTTAAAATGAGAATATATTCTTCTTTTAAGAAAATATATTAGTATATATTTTTCTTAATTAGAAAAGATGGGATGGAGGTAAGGGGGGAGGGTTAATTCATGTAAATAATTTACTTGCATTGAGAAATTATTTCTTTGATTGAAATTTATAAATTTTCTCAAATCAAGAAAATATTTTCTCGGTCAGAAAACATATTTTCTTGATTTGATACATAAATAATTTTGTTTTAATATATTCTGCATTTCTTACATGGTACTTAATTTCATGATCGAATTCCACATTTTCTTGAATCAAGAATATCTATTCTTCCCACAATATAAATTTTTTCTTCATCTAAATCTTGAATTGCTTGAACGAACGTTACAAAAAATTGAATGAATCAAATGCAATTATTGATTTGATTACATACATACATGCTTAGAATAAGAAAATATATTATTCATTTAGTACATTTCATATTTCGTACAAAACGATTAACTTTTTGGTCAAATTCCACATTTTTTTGGATCAAGAATATACGTTCTTCTTCCAAATATACTATGTCAAGAAAATCGTTTTCTTGAATCAATACTATAATAGTCTTGGCATATTCAATCTCATGATTTGCTTCAACCAAGAAAAATTTTCTTGGTGCAATACTTTTTTTCAGTGTAGGCAATAAGATAATTGCCTAAATCAATCCAGGCAAATAGAAGAATGAATGTTTTCCACAAGTGAATACTTCTATTTGCCGACGACATATACTTTTTTAAATTAGTTTTTAAATTACATGTGGGCCGAGAATTAGTGAAATTTCGCTAATTCAGATTGAGAGAGAGAGAGAGGACTGTAAAAATTAACTTCGAAAAATAAAATTACACAATTGTACTGTTTTATAAAAAAAATGAAAGAATAGAACAATTGTCGTTTTTTGTTTTATTGCTTAGGCTAAAACGTTGGAAATTTTCAATGCCATTAAAGTAATATAAATTGAAACGCAAAAGAAGCTGGCGCTAACTCGCGGTAAATGTTTTCTATTCGAATGCGTTCCACTGGAAAATAACAGAAATCTTGGCAGAGGGTATTTTCTGAATATAAATTGAAGACACGCTTGTCCCGCAGCATAACGTGGACGATCTAACCCATCTTTTGCTCTGGCACTGAGGTCATCCCGAATAAAAGGATCCGCTCGTCCGTAACAGGCAGAGGAAGTAAGTGATGTCTAAAAGCTCTGATTGTGTTCAGTTAGAGTTTCGGATTTATTCGACCCCTTTGAACCAAAGTCGTTGACTTGCCAGAAAAATCCCTCAAACTATAAAAAAGTTCCACCACTCACATTCTCTCAAGTTCACAACTCATTGTGAAAAAATATATTGTAACTAAAATAAAAAAATAAATAACTATCTTTTCAATTAGTATACTAATTATAAGTTGAAATAGATAACATTTAAAAGGACAAAACATTTTTCGTTTTATAATAACATAATAAGGTACATTATAATACTGAATTCGAATTCACAAATATGTTTTTACTATACGTCAGGTTTTTCACTTAATTGGAATTCAATTTTTTATATTATTATAAACAATTATTACTGCAAATCAAAATATATCACTGAGAAAAAAAATTGATAATCTACTTAAAATTTTTCATTGTTATTGATAGCGAAACCGAAGTTTGTTTTTCAAAATTCAAAATATCAGATGTAATATTGAAACTTTTTACTCGGGGTATAAATGAGGCATTCTATTTATAAACAATTGCCGTTGTAAGGGGATTTTTAAATAATTATTTCTCCTATTTATTGATTCTAAACTTTGTTTACTATTAGTGTTTTTAAAAGAAAAATTGAAGGGCTACATAAAATAAGGGGACGAACGCTCTGACATCTTTGTACAATTTAATTAATCTTTTAAATTCCCCTGAATTGTCCATGAGTTTCAAGAAAATTTGACGTGACGTGTTTTGAGATATTTAAAAGGTTATCTTTCGAACTTAATTTTTATTATTTATAATATTATTTTTTCAAAAAGTTTTAACTATCGTAAAGTTGAGAAATTTTTCTTTTAAGAACACTAATAGTAAATAAAGTTTAGATTTAATAAATAGGAGAAATAATTTTTGAAAAATTGCCTTACAATAGCAATTGTTTATAAAGGGGGTCGTTTTGAAGTAGAATTGTTCAAATATTAATTTGAAATAACAAAAACTTTTAGAACTAATAATTTAGAAAATTTGAAGCTATAAAATTTTGAAAATGTTTAAATTTGTTATGGAATTATATAAATTAATGAGATAATGGAATAAATTCAACAATTCGTTGAACAACAACAATACATACATTCGTATTTTTTTAATGATTATCAGCGAAAATAAAAACCAAAAAGAAGGAAAAAAAGCATTGAAGCAAGATCAGCAAGGAAGTTCTGCTTTAGGAGAGATTTTTCTCAGGACAAAATTGCCCACACCAAAGAGCGAGGCTTTCTGAGTTATCGGGTCATTGCTGGGTTTATGGCGAGAGCGCATTCTTGTGCTCTCGAGCGAATGGACCACCGCGACGTGCCCACCGCCTTCTTTCCTAGAGAGTACAAACAGTTTCCCAATGTCCAATGAAAAACTTTTATCGCAGAAAGCAACCGCGAATCGACCTCTACATAGTATGAATTTTGTGTAGTTTTTTATTTATTTTTTTTAGTTTCCCTTCCTAGACCCAGGGAACATCCTCAATATCGTTTCAGCTAAAAAAAACTTTCCCAACTATTCATTTCACCAATACAATAACTACTAAATATAGAAGTATTAAATACTTTAAATCATTTTGGCTAAAATTACGAGCATAATTTTTTACAGCTTTTTAGAAAAAAGTTTTACATTATTAATTTCAAGATATTTTGTACTAGTTCTTGTAGAAAGATTTTTGGAAAATTGAAAGAGTGATTCTTGGGAATATTCCGAAATCGTCCATTCACGTTTGTTTCGTCACTGCAAAAAGAAGTATCTTAATTTAAGATGTTTTGGTAGACACTTTTTAGTTACTTGAAACATCTTAATTTAAGATGTTAAAAGTATCTTCGTACACATTTTCTGTGGTATTTTTGGGGCAAAAAGTTTTGAGGTTAACTATGGGCTCTTATGGAAAACACTTTATGTATCTTAATTTTTAGTAACTTACACTTATGGCGCATCTTACGATTCTCAAGTAACTTATCGCTAAACATCTTATTGCGACAGAAACATCTTAATTTAAGATACTTTAAAGAACTTACAAAAGTATCTTACTTTTCTAAGATGGAAGAAATATCTTTATTACTACTAAAACGTATAAAGCATCTTAAATATCAGTAAGACGCTTTAGAAAACATCTTATTTTAAGATGTAAGACACCATTTTGCCATCTTACATCTTATTTTAAGATATCAAAAAAGACACCTATTTTTGCAGTGGTATAATTTCGTATCATTTACACACAAATACTAGCTGTCGTACCAGTCTTCGACGGGTTTCAGTTTCTACTAATACATTTAAAAAGGGTGACTACCAACCAGGAATTCAATTTGACTGTGAAACACTAAGAATGAGTTACCATTAACCGTTTATATTATTTGGAAAATATTACTATTTGAAGTAGTAAATGACTTTTTTGTCAAATACTATTTTTAACTAATTCATATTAAGAGAACGGTATTTGTAAAAAAATTCAAGAATAAAATTTTCAAAATTTAAACCATAAAATATCAATATTAAAATGTTTGCAAACTCACGTTCATGTCTTTTACAAAATTTGTATTAGACTCCAAATTCATGACTCTAATCTTCTTAACAAACTAAATATAATAAACATAAGTTAAATTTTAAAAATACCAACCAATCTCAATAATAACTTTATAAAAAATTAAACAATATTCAACAAAAAAATTAATTAAAAATTTTGTCGAATCCAAAAATATGATTTTGGCTTAAAAATTTTGATTTATTATTTATATTTCGTTTTTATAATGAAAATTAGTTGTACTTAAATTAAAAAGTTTATGCAAAAAAGGGCACATTAATTTCCAAAAAATTGAAAAATTTGCATTTGTTATTTTTGTGAAAAAAGTTCTAACTTTTGTTACGTTTCATATTTTTCAATGGAATGTGGCTTAGATTTTAAGTTCGACTAATACCTAAAAAATTTCCAAATTTCGTTCTAATCAGTCAAGCCGTCTTTGAGTTTTTAACGGACAAAATATTGCGGACAGACATACATATGATTCCCTACCGATTTTCCTAATCATAGATTCCTAATTACAACGTTTCCTAAAAACATACTTTAAAATACATACTTTTTTGTCATTTTTGAAATTCTTAGTACTTGAGTGGAAGAACTAAACATGAATTTACAAATTCTAAACAATGTACAGACAAAAGTCTGATTTTACTTATAAAGATATTGTAACAATAAATAAAAATACAAAACAATAGAATGATTGAAAATTATAATTAAAAATAATAATACTTAAAGATTGATTTGGTAGTACTAAAAAAATAATAATCAAGAAGTAACGTTATAATTTACACTTAATATTTATTATTTGCATTATAAAATTATTTAACATTAAGGGGAGGTTTTCAATGCTGGGTTTCAGAAATCAGTTTCTTTTTTTATAGTAATTATTAAGAGACGCTTATGTGAAGAATTCATCGTTGAAGAACGCACAACAGATTTTAAGAATAATGTAAGCAAATTAAAATTTTTAGTTGTATTCAAAATATATTTAAATTTTATTGTAAAATGATGATAATAATTTTACAATCGTAAATGGTATTCGGTCTGATTCATTATCTTATAAAGTCGTTTAATGATATTCCAGTGTCCCTTATTAACAGCAATAACGCGCAGTACTGAATATCGGAGGGGAACAAAAACTTGGACGCCGAGCGCACTGCTTCATAGAATTTAAATTATGATAATACTCGATTTGATCCTTAATTCACTCGGTCCCATCCACTCCCTCGCTATAAAAGCTGATACAGATAATTTCAATCCACTTGTGATAACTACACTTTTAAAAAAATAATGAAGCAAACAATGTTCATCAAATAATTTATTATATATACAATACTACATATGAAATTACATTTTTTTATAATTAAAACAGTGACTGCTCTATAAGTTTTGATTGATATAGAAGAGACCTACTTTTTTAAAATTTTGTAGAAAATTGTTTAATTGTTCTCTTCTATTTCAGAGTAGCAACGTAAGAGTTTTTTACATGAATGTCTGACCAATACGGCTTTATTCTACTTATTTGCAGCTTGTCTGTTATACTGAAAGAAATTTAGCTTCATTTTAAATAAAAACAAATGTGAGATAGTAAACTTGAAGTCTAAATATTAAATTTTATTCTATGCAATATTATTTTCCTCTCATTTTGTGTAATTGAATAACAAATGGAAAATTGCTTTTTGAAAATATTAGTACAAATGTCAGTGGTGCCATATAAAAAAATAACTATTGTTTTCAATATGTTTTATAAAAAATCGTGCATAAATGTTAATTACGAATATTAAATAAATATTTTCTATTATAGAATCTTTATTTTTTTATAATTTGTTTTAAATTCAATGAAATTTAATTAAATTATAAACTAAAAAATATGAACAGGAAATCGTCAGTATTGCTACCTACCGTGTGTTGAGCGCGGCTACCTTTCTATATACACATTATTGTTATCGACACTTTACATCTAAAGGGAAAATTATTACTTTAATTAATGTTTGTATTATTAATATGCAAAAAAATATAATAGACTAAATATTTTAAATACCAAAGAATATATATTGCCTGCATCTTTTAGCATTATATACTGACTTTCATCGAAATGAATAAATATCACACACTATTTAATATTTAATTATTCACAACATGATTTATTCTCATTGTTGAATAAATTAACACTTTAATACTCCATATTTTAGTTTTAATAGTTTATTTCAACATTTTATGCTTTTTTATTAAGATTTTCGACCAAAAACCGAACGTCTACCGAATTCAATAGATATATTCAGTAAAATCCGTCCGCCAGGGTACCTTAAATTACAAATTAATAATTTAATGTTAGATCCTAAATTATGAACAATAATAATAATAATAATAAACTAATTATTATGTTAGTTATATTGTAATTAATGAATATTTGTCACATACGACCTCATTCACTATAAACACGTTTCACTAATGATTCGTAACCGTGCGTTAAACTTTCCTTTACTCCTATATATTTTTAGATAAATATTGTAGGTTTAGAAAATTTAATTACAAAAAAATATTTGAAACATTAAATAAATAATAAGTAACCTTCAAACATCCATTGATAACAATTTAACATTAAATCTAGAACAACTGGTCACATACTGCATTCCAACACGGAGAAAATTTGTTCCTTATTTTTACCGAATTCTACAGTAAAGTTGGGATATAGTGGCATAAAAGTAATTTTTAATAATTTTTAAATTATTTTTTCAGGAATAATATTCAAAATTTAATGTCTTATCTTTATTCCTTACAAACTAGAACTATAAAGTTAAAACAAAATTGAAACTGAACGTTTAATGAAAATTAAATAAAATTTTAATATTTATTTTGAATACCTCCATGATGGTCACTAACGTTTCAGGAACAGTTCGGTAAAACTTTCTTGACTTGACTCGAGTATTAGTTTTTAATCATTAAGTATTATTAAACTTGATGAAGATACATATTATTAGATGACGCTTAAAGATAGGTGCTGAGTACTACTGCTAGCTTCAGCCGGCTTGCTTGAATTGTTAGTTTTCAGGATTGAAATACTTTTTTAAATGCCCCGTAGTTAATCAACAAGAGCAACGTAAGTAATTAATGTAACTTACGTAACCAGAGTAAATAACGTAACTACAATAACTTATGTAAAGAATCCAACTGACGTCAGTTACGTAACTAAAATAACTTACGTAATTTATCAATTTGACGTAACTTACGTAAATAATCAATCTAATGCAACTGACGTAATTAATATAACTTACGTAAAATTAAACATAAGCAACTGACGTAAGTTGGATTAATAAAATTGTTAAGTGTTGCAAAAAATGCATATGAAAAGTTCGAGAATAAAAAATTAAAAATGTGGTAGAAGTTCAAATTTATATTTCATGAAATTTTAAGGCATAGAGCGGGAAGTCCGATTAAATTTTAACTTTTCTAGATATTTATTGTTTAAGTGTGTCAATGTTTTTCAAACATAATTTAAAATTCAAATTTATTCTATAATCTTCAAATAAAGAATAACAGATAATTATTTGCCAATTTCTATAAGAATGCCTTAAAATTTCTGAAATATAAATTTGAACTTCTACCACATTAAAAATTTTTTTTTTATTGTCAAACTTTTCATATGCATTTTTCGCAACACTGAACAATTTTATTAATTTTGATAATATAGAATAGATTTTAATTCTAAATAATGTTTAAAAAACGTTGACACACTTAAACAATAAAAATCTAGAAAAGTTAGAATTTAACCGGACTCCCCCTCTAAATACGGACTCTGTCTTTATTTAAATCTATCAAAAACAAGGTTTACATGCATGCCGTTTAAGTTAATCAATTAAATTTAGTGTACATAAAATTTAAAGTTCCCTCACTGAGAAAAAAGAGGGCGCGTTGCAGCACATTTTCGAGTTTTGTTGCACGACTCAGCCCTGAGTTCTGCTACAACACTTGTGGGGCACGTAGCGCTCCCCAGACGAGCGTGTTACACACTTCTTTCAAAAAACCTCAAGTCTTGGGCGCGCTACGCGCCCTAGAAAAGTGTGCAGCGGAACTCAGGGCTGAGTCGCGTAACTTTAATCGAAAATGTGCTGCAACGTGCCCTCTTTTTTCTCAGTGCTGATGTACTGAAATATCACTTATTATGGGGTATTCTTCAACCTTCTGTGATTCATATTAAATATAAACAATAAATTGATGAAAAATAATAAAACTATAAGTGTAATCCTTGTTTTGCACGGGTCTAAAATAAGTTGAAAATTTTTGATTTCTTGTCACCATATTGTTATTTTTTAATATAATTTTAAATTTTAAATCTTAATGCGTAGTGCATAACCCACGCTTCGATATAAACAAAAAATGAAATGGAAAATTATTTTATTTATTTAATATTTTTATGTTTACTTTTATCATTAATTATTGGGTAAGATGGCCACTGATAACTTTTATTAAAATTTTTGATGTTAATGTTATATACTTAAGAAATATTAATGAAAAACAAATTAAAAATGTCTGAGAATAAAATAATTGATCCAATAGACACCAGAGATGGAGATTTATTTGTAGGTTGACGCAAAAGTTACAATCAAACAACGTTAATTGAAGATTGGATTAAGTGCAATATTTGAAATTTTTGGGTACATAAGAACTGTACTGAATGTCATGAAAAATGTTCAAAATACGACCAGAAAAAGAGGAAAGTAATGTGGACGATTAGAAATTAAATTTAAGTTAAAATTAAAAAATTATAGATAGTGGCCATCTCACCCGGCCATTACGGGAGAGATGGCCGAATGCACTTTTTCGAAAATGTAAATGTTAAGATTGTAGCTATGAAAATATTTTATTTTATGGTTCGGTTTTTTAAAGTGAAGTGTTCAATATTCAATTACCAATAAAAGTTTAGACAAAAAATGCTTTTTCATAATTTTTACAGTACTTTGAAAAAACTATGGCCATCTACCCCGGACTTACCCTACTACTGTAAAAACCTCGTTAAAGTTGAAAAAATGGAATAAAAATCGATAAATCTCAAATAATTTCAACTACGGTTTCGGCAGTTTTTATTATGAGTAAACGAGCAATACACGGTTAAAAAAGTGTGCTTCTTCCTTTTTAAATAAAAAAACAATTTCGAAAATCGGTTGAAAATTACAAATGTTACGAGTAATTCTTTACATGAATAAACGAAAAACGGTTTGTTGCCCCTAAAATTAAATTTTGGGGGTGTTTGGGAAATTTCAAACATACTACTTTTTTCAGTTTTTCAAGACGAACAAGTTAGGATAGGTCTGATTTAAAGTGCCATTTTACTGTCACACAGTGTTATGTATATAGTGTCAAACTTCGTGTCAAAATTTTGCATATTTTGTTATTAATGGGTTTAAATCTGTCATTGAAATTGGATTAAGTGACGCCAAAGATCTTTAAGTATGAGAAACTTTTTTTAAATTTTCGCTTTTCCTTCGATTTTGTGCTTTTCTATTGTCCTTAACAGAGTTAAAAACTCAATCAAAGTCTAAGTAAAAAAATTAGTGAACGTGAGTGTTATGTCGAAATATACTTACACAAGTGCAAATACACTCAATGACATATGTAAAAAGCTCTATTGTCTAATTTGTGAGATGCGTTTACATTTACAAATACGGAAATGATATATACTTTATTACCTTTTCCAGGAAGGGGAAAATGTACAATTTTCTCACTGAGTGCTGACAAAATTCGACAGTGTTTCACATGGGGATTTAGAAAGCGCTGTAACTGAAGGACTGTGGATGGGGGGAGTTGCTAATTTGCATTCATTTCATGAAAGCAACGAAGCGAAATTTTGTCAGAACAAAAATGCATACGAGAAAGAAATAGGCCCTCAGTATTCAGCCCCATTATCATCCTTCATCTTACGCTTGGCTGAATACAGGTGTCAACGCATGCGGTCGACATTGAAAACGAAATACATCCCTCCCCCATCAAGGAAAAGTTATTACACGGTGTAATGCCACGATAATATGGAAAACGAGTTGTGTGACATTCATTTCTTTGGCATAAATGTTGCGAAGATAAAGAAGTCTCTATATCTCTCCCACTACACACAACGATAAGCATATTTAACGAAACATCGAAGACGGTCTACGCAACTCATATTCCCAAGTGAATAGAAGTGAACGACTACTTTTTTTATAACGTGTTTGTCGATAAACAAAACGCCAGTAATCCCAGCAGAGCACTCACGCGTATATTTTCTCCTTTGTCGCAAAGAAACGCTCGGTTGCCGTTTCAATATCAGCTGCAAACGAGATCCCAAAGGAATTCCCTCCCCCCTTCCCCTTACGCTCCTTTCGTCTCTGGACTTTTCATGGGGATTTTTCCTAGCCTAAGGAAAGGACTTTGGTTTTGCTTGACGCATCGCTACTGCGTATTTTAGGCGCTTACGCTTCTACTTGAAAATATAGAAGGACTAAGGGACATTTACACCGGTAATGATACATTATGCTTGTCTCTCTTTCTTTCTGATTTTAATCTCGTTTGTCCATAGACTAAAATGGTGAAGGCAATAAAAGGGATGGTAAAATGCTTTTTTGGGGTGAATCTTCATTATTCTCAAGGGACACGAAAATTAAATGCTTTTAATATAAAATTGTGAAAATAAAGGTGTACGCGAGAATCCTTTTCAAGTTTCTTATCTTGTGAGCGAACGAAGTATTAACCAAGAAGTTTAGATTACAGTTTCTCATTTATATTGACTCGAAAAAGAAAATTTCAGTGGGTACATTTAAGAAGAATTTCTAAAAAAATTATTATAATTTGATATACTGTGTTTTGTTATCGAGCTTTTCAAATAGTTAGTTTCATTTTTAAAACATTAAAATGTTATTAACAGAATGTTAATGATATGTTTCACTTGTGAATTATTTAGCATAGATCTTATTTGAAAACGCATACACGGAACCAATGGTTAGTTTCCGATAACTAAACTGAGTATGGTTGATGCTAAATAGATTGTTAGAAACAAAGGGCATGGTTATTTTAACCTACGCAGTTTTGTTGTATCAACCTGAACAGTGTGGTTAAGGCAGAATAGGATTTTGGAACCAAACTCTCGGGTTACAATGACCGAATTGTGACTATCCCCACTTTTTCAAATGCAAACTTAAAATATTTCCGGACTTCCTATTTGTTATACAGAATTAAGAAATTTAATTGTTTGTTATTGCAACCCTTAAAGTTTTTTTTAATAAAGAAATAACTTTACGTATATAAAGTTATTTCTGTATTTAAAAAAAGTAAAACACTAAAACATTTTGTTTCACTTTAAATTAAAGTTTTTAATAAAAAAAGTAATAATGATGAATTAATGTAATGCTACATAAACTTTTTTTTAAAATACAAATAAACTAAGGTTTTCAAAATAAAATAATTGGAAAATATCTATAACTTTTCATTGAATAATAATGAATTGTTACCTAACATGTTCATTTTTCATGAAAAAGCAATATTAATAAAAATCAAGTATTCTATTAAAAGGAAAATCTTTTAACAATAATTTAAAAAAAATTTAGTACTTTAGTTATTTTTTAACTATAAATTAAATTGAAAGTTAACTTAATTAAAACAAACAAATTTTAGATTGTTAATAATAAGTGCAGTAAGTTTTAATATTATGAACTTTTTTAAAATTCCATTTAAAGCAAGTTTCTAAAAATCTTTTGTCACATACAAAATTTCTTCATCCTGTAAAGGATGCAGCAAAAAATATTAGAAAGGAATTTATTGTCGTTTCGTAGTTTGGAAACCACATGTTGGACCATGAATATGATCCTCTCTGACGAGAAAAATTCAAGTTCCATTACCAATTTTCGAATAACTTCGATACCTTTTTTATTTATCAATATTTTTTAATAAATAATCTATTAAGTCCTGTTCCATACATAACAAAAAAATATTTTTATGAATAGAAATAAATATGTTAGCCTACGATGTATTTTATAAAGAAAGTAAATATAATTTTTAATTTTTGTTGTCGTTTAATTTTTTTTTCGTCCACCATATTGCATCCGCCATTTTTAATTTTGAAAAAAAAATAATGTCATATTCGTAATCAGCGACCCCAAACCCCCCCGTAATGATTTTCAAGCAAATCCAATGATTTTGAAAAATAAAATATCCGCCATATTGGATCCGCCATTTCGAATTTTAAAAATCTAATTCCATATTCGTAATTAGCGACCTCAAAAACCTCCTAGTAACGATTTTCAAGCAAATCCGATGATTTTTTTGTAATTTCGAAACTTTTGAACAAAAACTTTGAATGCGTTTTTCTCAAAATGTCTTTTTTTGATCTGGTAAGAGTGATATCTCGAGTTCTTCTGAAGCGATTTTAAAAAATCAAACGGCTTTTGATTCAGCGTCATCATGCATATAAATGGAACCTCAAAAACTGGAAAATCTCCAACTCCCCTTTTTTATAAGAGAAATTCTGAATAAAAACACCTTTTTTGCATATTTCGGGGAAAAAGTACTCTAAAAAAAGAGGGAAAGAAAATACCACTTTTTTAGCAAAATATTTTAATAACTTATTTATTTAAATTATGTATTTATTATTTATTTAAATAATTTATTATTATTATTTATTTAAATATTTACTAATTTAAAATATTTATTTATTATTTTTTTAAATAATTTATTAAAATAATTTGCGAAATGACTAGTGGCCTGATGATAGTGTCAAACCAAGACACCGAAACGTTGCAAAACTAATGTAACATTGTTTCATTTATCACTCTTCCGATAATCGATTTAAAAAGGATTAATAAAAATATCATAGTCATTTTAATAATATGTATTAAAAAGCCTTCTTTTTGCCTGTTTTGGACTGGAATGTTCCCTTAACCAAATTATTTGTTTCACTTAACCTAACTTCAAATGGTAACCAAACTAGTTTGGTCACAGTAGACGCTGAGTTTGATCAGTCTATAGTCAACCATCCGATTCGGTTGGCCAAAACAAATTTTCGTTTGTTTCTACTAAACCTTTTTTTTCGTGTATTAAGTGAAAAAAATCTGTTATAAAACTACAACACTATAATAAGAGAGAAAGGGAGAGAATAGGAAAGAACAAATTTTATTTGTGTAATATGTTTGTATTTTTGGCATAGTTTATTTTTAAACTTAGGGGAGAGTCACTACAATCGGGACACTTTTTGACTTGTTCACATAACTTCCGTTCTAGGCCGAATTTCACGTTTTCTGACATATGGTTGGAAAGATCTGCTAAAGTGGAATGTTTCTTCTGTATATCAGAAAATGTCTAGACAAAAATTGGAAAAGTTATAAACATTTTTTTTTAAATATCGTTACGATCGGGCCACCGTAGAAAATCAATGTAAAATAAAGGAATATTTCTAAAAATGGCCCGTAAATTACAGAAGAATGCTGAAATGCACTTGAAAATGGAAAAAGGAAATATAAAATTCATATAAAAATTAATCTAAAAACATTCTCAGTACACGAAACGTTTACAATACGTTATCAAAGGAGATGTGAAATGAGACTTTTTAAAATATTTTACGAACGTTTTTCGAACATGAATATATTTTTTTCACTGTAAAATGACGTTCTTCACACATCTCTATCTTAAACAAATGAATTTACGATGTCAGAACGCACCATAATTGTAAAATTATGTGTCCCAACCTGCACAATATAAAGTGACCCAACCGTAGTTACGCGTCGTTTTGATTTTTTTAGCACACAGACATAAACGCACGATATAAAAACCTAAATAGCATACCAAAGTATTAGAGCACTCTCTAATGAATAAATTTCATCATATTACTTCATTGTTTGCATCTTCCCTTTTGTTTAATTAATATTTCTCGACATTAAGTAGTTCAATCAATTAAAGACAAACTTTTCACTATTTTAGTGTAAAGAAAAGATTTTTTTCGATTTAACACTTGACTGGTGCAAAATAATGCAGATGTTTTCACACCGATTTATAAAAACCAGTTGCTTACACCTAGTCAAAAAAGTTCTTTAGAATGATTCTATAAAATGACTCTATAGAGCATTCTATAGAGTATTCTATAGCGAATTCTATAGAGTATACTATAGAAATTTTGTATAATTTATGTAAAAATATATTTTTATATTTCTACATGAATTTTATAAAATATTTCTAGTCAAAGTCTATAGAATTCGTGCAGATATTTACAAAAAATATTTCTTTTTACAAATTCTATAAAAGATTCTATAGAATACTCTATAGAATTGGCTATAGAATTCTCTATAGAATGCTCTATAGAGTCATTATATAGAATGACTCTATAGAACTTTTTTGACTGGGCAACTTTAAACTTTACAGTGTAAAGTTGTAATCAAATTTCTGATATATTTCTCAGTGTAAGAAACATTTTAAAGCAAAAGAAAAAAAATCAATTTTTTAAATCCTTGAACACAAAGTCCCCTTTAAAACTTTTGCGTATACTTACACCACATTTGTTAAATATTTAAATAACACTTCTTCTTTTCTATGGCATTAATAACATGTATCGCCATACAATTGGTAGAATAGTCTTTTTTCCAGAACAATGAATGTAATTTCGCCAAAAAGAATATAGCCATGAAAATAATAAGTTTTTAATTTAATTATATGCTTTAGAATTAATACTAAATGCAAAGAAGGAATAATAGTATTTTCTTAATCATAATACTAAAATTTAAATATATATGCGGAACTTGTATACGGCTTTGGTGAAATTACATGAGATTGAATTGCATGCACATATCGCTTAGAAATTACAACCCAAAATTTGTGTATTGTGTATATGCATACATGGATCATTTCAAGGATGTGAGCTTGAAGCGTTGGTATTGGTATCATTGGCGTTGGCGATGAGGACAGAGAAGTGGCCGTTGTCCGGTCCGGTCATCCTTGATAAACCAGCAACCTCTGGACGTGACGTAATATGTGTCCTTGATCACTATAAAGCTTGCCATTGTTTGGTCCCTGTGATAAAGTTCTACAATACCCAACGGCGATATAACCATGATTACTTTATTATTCTTTCATTTTCGAATGAAACATGAGCCCGTTTCATGTATGCAAAAGAATAGAAAAAATAATTCCTCTATATGATGCATTTATTTAAAGGAATACTTTTTTCCATTTTTAATTCAAACTCTTTCCCCCTCCTATAAAAATAGAAAAAAAAACCTAAAAAATTTTAATATAACTGGAAATTTTTTTTAAAAATTACTTTTCTCTCTCTCTCTCTCTTTGTAATAAAATAATACTGTCTCTCCGGGTGCAATTCATTACTATTTTTAAACCAACACGAACAGTTTAAAAGCATTGCAATTGCGCACGATATTCAAGAAATATAGCTTAATGAAATTTCGTCTAATTAACTCTCTCTCAAATTGGATGGGATTTTTATATGAATTGACGAGAATGAAGAGCAACACGGCAACTTTCGAAAAAAATCACTTTCATGAAAAGCAGCAACTTGTGTTAGCAATTAAAGTGTGCTAATTTAAATACAGAAACTATAGCTGATGATCATCTCTCGCTGATTAATTTACTAAATTAAAAAATGTAAAAGTGTAATTTTATTTTTTGCTCCAAGATTAAAAACTACATTAACTTAATTTTTCATATTAAATCTCGCACAACGTGCAGAAGACATTTTTTGTAATAAATAGATAATAAATTTTGCAATTAGTCATTCATAGTAAATTTAATTACAAAAAAGCATATTCTACAGTTGAAAACTATTTAAAATATATCTTTTATTTTATATTTTTATTAAAAATGGTAGCAGGAATAAATTTGGAAAGTTAATTTGCAAGGTTATGTACGAAAATTTTCCGTAACGATTCAGCGTTTTGAATTAACAATGGGTAAAATCAAATAGACCGATAGTCAAATATATTGATTTATGGTCAAAATCTCATTTAAAATCAATAACAAAATCTTCTGTAGAAGTTTTAATACAATCGATTTTAACAATTTATTTTTATAATTAAAATTTTTTTATTTTTTCTTCATTATTGACCTGTTGCTTTTTAAGGAAGCAAATATTTTAAGAATTATTTGAAATCCTTTCTATTCTATTATATTAAGTTGTAGAACGACCGACCCACCGATTTTTAAATATAATTTTAATTTTTCAGTTTATCTGTTAGTTGTCATTGGCGAAATCAGTAAAACATCTCGCTCCGATTGGTAAATAATTTGTGAATAACCAAAACGTATGAAATGTGATTTAAGTGCTAGTAATATAATATTTAAAATCAATAATGTTTCCCATTTTTCTATTAAAGTCCCTAGAAATTTGTCACCTGAAGACCCAGAGTAATCTGTTAACACTACTTCACTTGAGAGAGTAAAGGAAAAGAGTAATGTTATAACCTATAAGTGATAATTTTAAATTAGTAAATTATGTTCTAAAAAATAATAGATGTTGATTTAATAATAAGATTTACATTCATTTCAAAGTTTAATATAAATTATAAATAGAAATTCAACAAAATTTAAGTCAAGTTTTTTTTCATCTAAGAAAAATTGTAAAGTTGTTCAAAAATTAAAATTAGGAAATAGAAACTCATTTTGTATATTTTTCGTTTCACAATCACAATTTTGTTAATAAAATTATGACTTTATTTTAGAAAAAAATTGTATAAAAAATGTGATATTTAAAAAAAAGGAAAAACCATATTTTTATAAAAAATAATGATATCATGATGTTATCACTCGGTCGACAAATTGGTAAAAGTCAGGATTTAAAAAATAAAAAAGAATTTCTTTTGACGTTTCGACAGCACGGCTGTCCTCTTCAGGAACTACAATTTATTAACCCTTTGCCGTGTATAAGCTTTCCCCACCTTAGAAAACATCAGTTTGACAGTGGAATCACGTGGATAATATCAAGGCCGGAAATTAGTTTCTTTTTGAGGTTATGTTTACATAAGTTATGTAGGTTTGATAAAAGTCTTTAACCCCTTAGCAGTGTAGTCAAAATTAGCTTTTCGTGCCACAAATGTGCAAAAAAATTTTGTTTTTAAATTACTTCATATGATTCTATTTTATGTTTTCGGGATCGCTGAATCCGAATATTTGATCAAAATTTAAAAATTCAAAATGGCGACTCCAAAATGGCGACCAAAAAAATTTAAAAGTTAACGAATCTTGCTAAAAATGCCTACTCGGGGGTTTTCGGGGTCGCTGAATCCAAATCCGTTATTGAAAATTCAAAATTCAAAATGGCGGTTTCAAAATGGCGACCAAAAAAAATTTAAAAGTTACCGATTTGTCAGAAAAGGGGCATTTGGGTGTTTTTGGGGTCGCTGAATTCGAATATCTGGTTAATATTTTGAAATTCAAAATGGAGGCTTCAAAATGGCGACCGAAAAAATTTTAAAGTTTCCGCATTTGGCTAAAAATGCGCATTTGGGGTTTTTTGAAGTCACAGAATTAGAATATTTGGTTAAAATTTTATATTTCGAAATATCGACATCAAGATGTCAACTAAAAATTTAAAAGTTTACGAATGTGGTTATAAATAGTTATTTGAGACTTTTGGGGTTTTATATGTTTATATTTTTATATATTTATATACATTATATTTTACATATATTATATTTTTAGTAAGCTATTTAAAACACCGCTCTTAGTCGAATCCAGAGTCACGAACGAGGACGTGGCGGTAAAAACTCCATTTATTTTTGTTTACTTTTTCATGATCTATTATTTAATTTATTATATATTTAAATTTATCAGTAATTAATTAATATTTTTTATGTATTATTATTTTATTTAATTACTATTATTAAATGTTTTAATATAGATTGATTTTAAATATTTCACAATGTTTTAAAACTTAAGACATATCAATTTCTCTACTTTCAGTTTTAAGAACTAATTTCAGAACTTTAAATTTTCTGGTCGACGTTTTGAAGCCGCCATTCTGAATTTTTGACTAAATATTTGGATTTCGAGACCTCAAAAACTCCCCAATGAGAATTTTCAGCCAAATTCGTAAACTTAAAAAATTTTTGGTCGCCATTTTGAATTTAGAATTTCCAATAACGGATTCGAATTCAGCGACCCCGAAAACCCTCAACACTTCCACTTTATACAAAAAACAGATTTTTAGGTATTAAATATTATTTTTAAATATAATTTATTTTAAAATATAAATAGATTCATTTTTTAATTAAGTACGTTTCTGCAAATTCAGAACACTTACATTCTCACACATAACTAATTTATCAACACAAGCACGCCGCCTTTTCTCATTGGTTGTTCCCCCAGAAAAGACTCTAAACGACATTTCGTAACACGTGAACGGCAAAGGGTCAAGGGCATTTGTACCATTATGACGTCACAGTTTGTGAAAAGAATGCCTTCTAAAGCACTTAAAATTTTTTTGATATAAATCATAAACATTTTTACAAAAGCAATTTTCAAAAAAATTTAATTTACAATTTTTTGTATCCTGACTCGAAGTGATCGATTTTATCATCATTTTATAAAAAAATGTTGTGTTTTCTGAAAAATATTTAAAATAGTTTTCCTGATTAGACTCATTGCATTCGTTTTTATAAATAATTATAAATCGCACGCTTTTACATTAAGCATTAAGCCTCTCGGCTACGCAATCGGTAAGGGAAATTTCCTATTTAAGATACATCCCTTTCCATTGAAATAAATTACGTCATGAGTGTATTTTAATATGTAATTAATGTAAGTATGAATGTCAACAATATTCATAATATTGAATAATTAATATTGTCAACTAGTTTAAAGTTTAAATTGGGTTGAGTCGCAAACTGTTCAGCTATAAAACTTCTAATACTATAGTGTGTACATGTCACATATTATTCTATAAAGGAGTAATACACTGACTGCATAAATCATTTTTCCATTTTTCTCCGTGTATTATTTAAGGCACATTTTTAACCATTTACCTAAATATTTCATTTATTTTTTACAGTGGCTTAACCCTTACATTCAAGTTCAACCCTTACAACATTATTTTTTTTAAATTGCTTATAACTTTGAAACTTTTAGCCGAATTTTTTTGCAATGTACAGCAATTTATATTATTACTGTAATGTTACGTTTTATATGGGAAAGGGATGTAAAAACTAAAAATAAAAGTATAGTAAATAATAACAACATAATATAAGTTGCTTCACTCTGAGTATTAATTGCTCGGGACATTTTAAACATTACTCGGCTTTAATAAAATTTAGAATCCTTGAAGTAAATCATACTTTTTTAAAAAAGTAAAATTTGTCTAAAAACAAAGAAAAACTTATTTACCACGAATTCTAATTTGAAACCTTTAAATCTTTTAAGATTAATTAATTATTATAATATATGTGTAGATATTAATTATGAATTAAATATAAATAGTCTTATTTAATAATTAATAATATTCAATATTTATTTAAAATTATTAATTTAACCCATTAAGGACGGGATGTACAAAATTTGTACATAATGTTTAAGAACATATTTCAATCTTAAAAAGCACCAAGAATAATTTGTAAATACACTTTTCTTATGTATCTTGAATCCCTCTCTCGAATGGCGTACTAAAAAAACTGAAAAATGTTAAATATACAATTAATATAACATTTTTAAAGAAAAAACACGATTTTTTAAGAATTTTTTTTTGGTTTTTTCAATTTTTGAATAGCTAAACCCTTCAACAAACCTTCTACTGATAGAAATATCGTGTCAAAAATAGTGAGAGTACAACATAGGACTATTTTGGATATTAAATTTTTAAAGGACAGCCACAAAATGACGACTAAAGTTACTTTTTTAAAACAATATTATAAATATTATAAACAAATGAAGGAAATTTTTAAAAATAGTTAATTTTGCTTAAAACTTGTTACTCTGGGGTTTTCGGGGTCACGAACGAGGACGTGGCGGTAAAAACTCCATTTATTTTTGTTTACTTTTTCATGATCTATTATTTAATTTATTATATATTTAAATTTATCAGTAATTAATTAATATTTTTTATGTATTATTATTTTATTTAATTACTATTATTAAATGTTTTAATATAGATTGATTTTAAATATTTCACAATGTTTTAAAACTTAAGACATATCAATTTCTCTACTTTCAGTTTTAAGAACTAATTTCAGAACTTTAAATTTTCTGGTCGACGTTTTGAAGCCGCCATTCTGAATTTTTGACTAAATATTTGGATTTCGAGACCTCAAAAACTCCCCAATGAGAATTTTCAGCCAAATTCGTAAACTTAAAAAATTTTTGGTCGCCATTTTGAATTTAGAATTTCCAATAACGGATTCGAATTCAGCGACCCCGAAAACCCTCAACACTTCCACTTTATACAAAAAACAGATTTTTAGGTATTAAATATTATTTTTAAATATAATTTATTTTAAAATATAAATAGATTCATTTTTTAATTAAGTACGTTTCTGCAAATTCAGAACACTTACATTCTCACACATAACTAATTTATCAACACAAGCACGCCGCCTTTTCTCATTGGTTGTTCCCCCAGAAAAGACTCTAAACGACATTTCGTAACACGTGAACGGCAAAGGGTCAAGGGCATTTGTACCATTATGACGTCACAGTTTGTGAAAAGAATGCCTTCTAAAGCACTTAAAATTTTTTTGATATAAATCATAAACATTTTTACAAAAGCAATTTTCAAAAAAATTTAATTTACAATTTTTTGTATCCTGACTCGAAGTGATCGATTTTATCATCATTTTATAAAAAAATGTTGTGTTTTCTGAAAAATATTTAAAATAGTTTTCCTGATTAGACTCATTGCATTCGTTTTTATAAATAATTATAAATCGCACGCTTTTACATTAAGCATTAAGCCTCTCGGCTACGCAATCGGTAAGGGAAATTTCCTATTTAAGATACATCCCTTTCCATTGAAATAAATTACGTCATGAGTGTATTTTAATATGTAATTAATGTAAGTATGAATGTCAACAATATTCATAATATTGAATAATTAATATTGTCAACTAGTTTAAAGTTTAAATTGGGTTGAGTCGCAAACTGTTCAGCTATAAAACTTCTAATACTATAGTGTGTACATGTCACATATTATTCTATAAAGGAGTAATACACTGACTGCATAAATCATTTTTCCATTTTTCTCCGTGTATTATTTAAGGCACATTTTTAACCATTTACCTAAATATTTCATTTATTTTTTACAGTGGCTTAACCCTTACATTCAAGTTCAACCCTTACAACATTATTTTTTTTAAATTGCTTATAACTTTGAAACTTTTAGCCGAATTTTTTTGCAATGTACAGCAATTTATATTATTACTGTAATGTTACGTTTTATATGGGAAAGGGATGTAAAAACTAAAAATAAAAGTATAGTAAATAATAACAACATAATATAAGTTGCTTCACTCTGAGTATTAATTGCTCGGGACATTTTAAACATTACTCGGCTTTAATAAAATTTAGAATCCTTGAAGTAAATCATACTTTTTTAAAAAAGTAAAATTTGTCTAAAAACAAAGAAAAACTTATTTACCACGAATTCTAATTTGAAACCTTTAAATCTTTTAAGATTAATTAATTATTATAATATATGTGTAGGTATTAATTATGAATTAAATATAAATAGTCTTATTTAATAATTAATAATATTCAATATTTATTTAAAATTATTAATTTAACCCATTAAGGACGGGATGTACAAAATTTGTACATAATGTTTAAGAACATATTTCAATCTTAAAAAGCACCAAGAATAATTTGTAAATACACTTTTCTTATGTATCTTGAATCCCTCTCTCGAATGGCGTACTAAAAAAACTGAAAAATGTTAAATATACAATTAATATAACATTTTTAAAGAAAAAACACGATTTTTTAAGAATTTTTTTTTGGTTTTTTCAATTTTTGAATAGCTAAACCCTTCAACAAACCTTCTACTGATAGAAATATCGTGTCAAAAATAGTGAGAGTACAACATAGGACTATTTTGGATATTAAATTTTTAAAGGACAGCCACAAAATGACGACTAAAGTTACTTTTTTAAAACAATATTATAAATATTATAAACAAATGAAGGAAATTTTTAAAAATAGTTAATTTTGCTTAAAACTTGTTACTCTGGGGTTTTCGGGGTCGCTAATTACGAATATAACCTTAGTTTTTTAAAATTCAAAATGGCGGATCCAATATGGCGGATAAGAAATTTCAAAAATAGTTAATTTTGATTGAAACATGTTACTCGGGGTTTTTTTGGGTCACTGATTACGAATATAACCTTAGTTTTCCAAAATTCAGAATGGCGGATCTAATTTTAAAGAAAAAATATTAAAATTTAATTTACATAAATAATAACGTTCTTTAGCCATTATTTTTTAAAATGTTATTTTATGCATTATTTATAATTAGTGAATTTTAAATATACAATTAAATTTCTTGATTATTTAATTAGTACCTAATTATTAATATTCACATATCAATAATTTGCTGAAATTTTCAAACGTGTGATTTTTAAATACACACGAAACTGTTTAAATTAATTATCACAGTTATTTAATTAATATTAATTCATTAACAATATTAATAATAACTTATTTATTAAATTAATTTTAATTAAATTTCTAAATTATTTAATTAATTCATCATTATGAGAACATCAAATAGTCAAATTATATATTTTTATTATATATTATATAATATAATAATATAATTTATATTATATTATATTACCATCAAAAAATTTTGCGATAGATATTCTTAAACATAATTTGAAAAAATGTGAATAAATCAAATTTTTCTACAAAACGTTAAAAAATATAAAATATATAAAATGTAAAAACAAAAAATATATTATATAAAAAATTAAAAATTAATAAATACCCGCCAAAAAAACGTTTTTGTTGAAAAGGAAGAAAACTGAATTATTTGTTAATCCCAAATATTTTAATGGTTTAAATAAATTTTAATTAATTTTTAATATTTGTAATAAAGTTATAAATTATTGTTGTAAACAAATCATTTATTACCAATAACTTAAAATGATATAATTAATGTTACTTCTTCTATTTTTTAAGTAAAATGAATAAACAAAAAATAATAAAATCATAATTTGTTTATAAAAATTATTTTAAATGTTATTAAATATTATTCAGTGATCAAATTTTATCGTAGCTGGTTAACTTATTGAGTTTAGTGGTCATATGTGATAAGCAATAATTTGCTTTTTAGAAAATGATCACCGTACACGTTTCTTTCTGCAACAACCGTTGCAGAAACAACTGATACCTCTCTTTGATATGTTTCACTGATACCTTCATGTTACGTGACAGTATCAATAAGTCGAGAGAAAATCTACAAAAATATTATAAATTTTTTATTTAAAAAAAGCTGAAGAACTACCTAAACAAAATAGTGCATCGCCTGCGGTTGCCTGTTACGTACAAAATGCACATGTTCATTTTATTTTCTAGGCTATGAATTTAACATGGCGTTGAATATAACAATATGCGCCAAAGGCTTTACTTCGTTTTAAAAATTTTCTTTTTTTTATTTTCCGATGAAACCTTCAAACATCGTCCTACAATTGTCTAAGGATCTACTTGATTTCCTTTGGGTCATAATTTTCTTTTTTCATTTTTGCAAGGATCCTACATCTATCCTTATGATGCTTCCTTTAAACGAAAACCGAAAGAATCCACAGGGATATTATCGTAGCCGCATTTTTATTACCTCTCTATCAGCAGGAGCGTTTTTGATCATCCTTGCTCATATACATATATACATGGAACGGGCATGTTCTTCAACAATGGTGGTATTTGCAAATAGCAATCGAGTTTGTTCGGGGTTCTCCAATATTGACTGAGGCCACCAGTAAAACAATGGAAATATGTTGCGCGCGCTCTATCAACTGAAGAAGATGCGCAAATAACGGCGAAAATTAGCTGTAATCCGTTAACGCTATAGAACTGCCGACTGACTATTCAGATAAATATTGAAAATTACAATTGGCCACTACGAAATCTTCTATATTATTGATTAATTGCTAAACAATAATAATGTACCTATACTTTCTTTAAAACGGAGTGTAGTTATATTATTAAACCTTGTTAATATTATTAACAAATAATAATTGTTTTAAAATTTACTTTAATGGTTTAAAATTCACATTTATAATTCACCTTTTCACAGAAATATACGATGATAGGATTCAAACAAATATTAAACTATTGGGAACCGCAGAGCTGCGTTGGCCCTCTAGTGTCGAATCGTTTCTGGTAGTTGTCTTTTCATTTTGTCTCTCCCTTACGAAAAAGTATGACATGTAATTTACAACATGAATAAGTGTTGTAATTTACGTGGCGTTTTTTCGCGACACCACGAAAAAAGACAATCGAGAATGTCAAATTGTTTTTAACTTCTCAGGTAACCGAACCAAATTATCAAAATTGATTCGGAGAGATTGTTAACTTGTTTTACCTTTATCAAATTATCAAATTATCAATCAAAAGTTCTAATTAGAAATAAAAATAAAATATATTTTTTCTATCGGACAGTATAATATGTATTATAATTTTTATTTTGTGTCCTTTAACTCCTTAATCCGTCTCTCATAAAAAAAAATTTGCATAGTTTTTCGATCTTTGAAATAATCTTACACGCATGGAAAGATTGGTTAGTTGAAATAGGAACATAGCTAACAAGTTTGCTATCATATCAAAAAGGTTCACTATCTGACAGCGAACTGACTCAAAATACTGATGTTGGTTGACAAAATGAAGTGGTCTGCTGTCATTGCAAACTTCTTAGTTGTAATAGATAATTATTAAATATTTGACAGCAAACATCAGCTAAACTATATAACTGGGTACTGTCCAAACAGGAATGATTTCAGTCCAGAAAAACAGTTAAGATTTCAGATGTCTTGCTGTCTGGACATGAACAAATAATATTCAGACATTACTGAGTCTTTTCCGTACTGGAATAGTTCCTGTCTACAAACAAAGAGTACTATATAAATACAACATCTTTTAAGACAGAAACTATTCTTGTTTAGACAGAACCCAGTCATGTTTGTTTTTCTGTACATATTGTAAATTGTGATAACCTGTTTGAAATAATTGATAATGTCTCACGCTAGGTAACGTAACTAACCTTTTATTTTTTAGTGATTGGTTAGTCATTTCCTGAGGAAAATAGACGAGTTAATACAGGACCTATTATCTAACTACTCAAAAACATAAAAAATTAAGAAAACGACAAGCTTTTAAATAAAAAATTGTAAAAAACTCCATTTTTATTTATCATAATTGATTCCCAAAAATATAATCTTAAATATTATTAGTAAAGTAGAGGTTTAGGTGTTATGAGGAGTTTCATTTGAGATTGAGGGGTCAACTCTCGGATTTTTTTCAAATTTCATTTTTCAATAGAGTTTGTTTGCCTATGTAATTATCCCAAATATTAATTAAAAATATTTAATATTTTGTTAGATATTTGCATAAACAAATTAATGCAATATTTTTTTTAAACTTGAATAACTTTTTTATTTTTGCTTATAGAAAAAAGTTGTCTGAATGTTTTTTGTTTAGAATGAATCAAATTTTTTGAAAAAAAATTAATTAAATAAAAATTAACTTTTTAAATAAATTTATTTAAAAAATAAATTTGTTTTTTAATATTTAAACCTGTTATCGGCCTACAATCAAGCTGAAAAAAAAGATAAATATTGCTTACTATACCACAAAATAACATGCCAAATTTGGCGAACACGTTATTTTTTGTTTTTGAGAAAAAAATTTTCAAAACTTGAAGTGCAGGTAGCGAGCCGACTTAGCTGACGCGACAATGACTCCTGAGACGAAAATTTCCCATTGTCGTGTCAGCTAAGTCGGCTCGCTACCTGCACTTCAAGTTTTGAAAATTTTTTTCTCAAAAACAAAAAATAACGTGTTCGCCAAATTTGGCATGTTATTTTGTGGTATAGTAAGCAATATTTATCTTTTTTTTCAGCTTGATTGAAGGCCGATAACAGGTTTAAATATTAAAAAACAAATTTATTTTTTAAATAAATTTATTAAAAAAGTTAATTTTTATTTAATTAATTTTTTTTTCAAAAAATTTGATTCATTCTAAACAAAAAACATTCAGACAATTTTTTTCTATAAGCAAAAATAAAAAAGTTTATAACGCGACAATGATTCCTGAGACGAAAATTTACGATTGTCGTGTCAGCTAAGTCGACTCGCTACCTGCACTTCAAGTTTTGAAAATTTTTTTCTCAAAAACAAAAAATAACGTGTTCGCCAAATTTGGCATGTTATTTTGTGGTATAGTAAGCAATATTTATCTTTTTTTTCAGCTTAATTGTAGGCCGATAACAGGTTTAAATATTAAAAAACAAATTTATTTTTTAAATAAATTTATTAAAAAAGTTAATTTTTATTTAATTAATTTTTTTTTCAAAAAATTTGATTCATTCTAAACAAAAAACATTCAGACAATTTTTTTCTATAAGCAAAAATAAAAAAGTTTATAACGCGACAATGATTCCTGAGACGAAAATTTACGATTGTCGTGTCAGCTAAGTCGACTCGCTACCTGCACTTCAAGTTTTGAAAATTTTTTTCTCAAAAACAAAAAATAACGTGTTCGCCAAATTTGGCATGTTATTTTGTGGTATAGTAAGCAATATTTATCTTTTTTTTCAGCTTAATTGTAGGCCGATAACAGGTTTAAATATTAAAAAACAAATTTATTTTTTAAATAAATTTATTAAAAAAGTTAATTTTTATTTAATTAATTTTTTTTTCAAAAAATTTGATTCATTCTAAACAAAAAA
Organism: Leptopilina myrica (nomen nudum); assembly: GCA_032872475.1. Taxonomy (NCBI): domain Eukaryota; kingdom Metazoa; phylum Arthropoda; class Insecta; order Hymenoptera; family Figitidae; genus Leptopilina; species Leptopilina myrica (nomen nudum). The sequence goes on from CM065463.1 coordinate 38,829,678, forward strand.
CATTCAGACAACTTTTTTCTATAAGCAAAAATAAAAAAGTTATTCAAGTTTAAAAAAAATATTGCATTAATTTGTTTATGCAAATATCTAACAAAATATTAAATATTTTTAATTAATATTTGGGATAATTACATAGGCAAACAAACTCTATTGAAAAATGAAATTTGAAAAAAATCCGAGAGTTGACCCCTCAATCTCAAATGAAACTCCTCTTATATTAAGTTGTCCACTTTAAAAAGAGATACTTGATTTTTTTATTTTAAATAATTCTGCAATGAGCTATATTGACAACCAATAGTTTTCTTCAGTTGATAAATCGACCTCTGAAAAAGGAAGATACTTGTGACGGTCCACGACAAAACGTGCCTTAGCTCCCAAAAAATTAAGGTCGAATTTTAATAGTACTTTATAGATTTTTAGTTCCTTTTTCAGGTAGAAAAGTAAAAAATACTTTTTACTTATACATTTTTTTGTTATTAATGTTCACATGTAAAAATACTCCTTCTTTGTAGCTCTCGCTATTACCACTTTCGTATGACTGACATTTAAATTGACACCTTGTAAAGTCAGTTTATCATGTTTTTTTTAAATTTAACGACAATAAGTCATGTTTTTCATGTTAAATCCTAGGTATAATGTTTTTGCACCCGTCAAGTGACTTGATCACCAGTTTTATAACTGGAGGTGAGATTTCCCATTTCTGACTTGCTTACATGAAGTGCTTTTTCTGAATTTGCGAAATTTATTTTTTCAGCTGTTTGGTTGCTTTTAATAGGTGTACTAACATTTTTTAAACTTATAATTAAAACACGTTTTTTGCAAAATTTAAAATGAAAAAATGCAATTCTCAAAAACTAACCTAAAAATCGCATTTAAATTAAAAAAAAGATGTTAGTTAAAATTAATATTTTAATTTGTCTAAATCTCATTATTTTTAAAGTGTTTAACATTATAAAGGGAAATTCTATAGAGTTATGATTACGTAGTACCACATTTTTTATTAAATACATTATATCAATAACATCCAAAATTTAAAAATGTTACCATCCTTTAGATTATCTTCAGTGTAAGCTTGCTGTAATATTGTAATGAAATTGCATCAAGCTTACATTTTGCTTAAATTAATAAAATTTGCAGATGCTATCCTTTTATGAGGAAGCAATATAGAAAAATATATTTTAATTCTATATATTTTAATAATAATAATTATTATTATTACTATTATCATTATTAATATTATATAATTATTAATTTATGTAAGTGGAATTAAATAAGTAAAATGTCTTCCGAGCGAGGAATATGACGCAAGTAATTAATTAAAGAAATGAAGAACTGTCTGGCAAACTTTGCCAAAATTTATTAAAAATGAATGAAAATAAAATAAATACCAATATACGATAAAGATATTTATAACAATTAGTTTATAATTGAAATAAACTTAAACGTAAAGTAAAACAGACAACGTTATTTTAATATTAATAATATAATATGACAGACGTTCTTTTTATTAGACTCGATAAATATTAAAAAATATGTTTTTATAAAATACCCTCTAAACGATTTCATTTTTATGTATATTATTAAAAATTTAGTTGGTTCCAAATGTTGCCTACGTTCTAATTATGCTCTATCGATCGAACCTAGAAATACAAACACTGATTTAACCATTGGAGAGTTTAGAGTGCCAATATCACACTAGCATAAAATTATGGGTGGCTGGTCAATTAAGTGTGGACGGTTTAACGTTTTCGAAATGTATACTTTAAACATTTCTCTCTGAGAGAGCTAATACAAAATAATTATCGAAGTAAATATAATTACTCAACAACGTTATGTTCACATTTTGTTTAGTTAAAATACGAATTATATTTTTTTATTTAGGAAATATTTTTGAAATTAATTTTACAAATTAGCATTGTAATTTAAAAACGAAATTTATACAATTTTCAGAAAATTATTGTTATAAAAAACAATATATTTTTGCTTTGAAAATTTTTTTTCTATAAAATTTATCACATCAGAGAAACACAGTATTCGTTTTAAAAAATATTCTATCTGCGATTTTATTTATTCTGTCAATAAATCGTTTTAAATATTTTTCTACTTTCAAATGATTAAAAGAATGTTTGAATTAATTAAGAGAAAACAAATTTATTGACCTACATTTTTTTAGAATTTACAAAATAGTAATGTATTTACATAGAGACATTGAGGTGTACGAAAATAAAGTAATCATTTTTAGACACATGTTACATTTTTTTCGTGATTCGAATTTGAACGCAATCATTTCAATTGAATGTTGTATTCGCGAAATATTTAGAAATGTAGTGGTGTCCTTTGGGATGAGAAAGGTATATGTGTATGATTGACATTTTCGATGTACACGTCGAGTAGTTCACGCACGTATACATATATATTGTACGAGCCTACAAAGTGCAAAGTGAGAGACATAAACCGTCAAACGCGATGCGACGGTCTGGAGAGCAGATTGTCGACTTTGTACGTGATCAGTCCTCCCGATAGAGAGAGAAAGAGGGAGAGAGAGACCTATATCTTGGTTCGCGAGCTCACCAAACGTGCCATCATTTCCATTCTCTCGAAATTTATGATTCAAGTTTTACTCGCACGTAGATTTCACTAATTAGGTGCCTGCCAATTGTGAAGAATTTCTTTTTCTAAAAACAAAAAACTATATTTTAACCCGAAATAGAGAAAACGAAAAGTTGAGAATTGTTTTCTAGAATTGAAAATTTTCATTTTATATTTTATTTAATTCTTTGTATACAATGTATGCATGTAAACCTCATGAAGAGGGCCCATTTTTTCGGTTCTTATTTTCGAGATAATATCTTAATTTAGTAATTTTGGAGAAAAACCTTGATTTTTTAATTTTTTATTATCAATATGCATGTTTTTACAAGTCGAATATATAAGGTTTTTATTAATTTATTACTAATTTAAGTGTTTAACTTCATTGGTTCTTTAGAGAAATTAAAAAGGCCCATTTTGTGTGTCCTTGCAAAAGTATTCCTTATTTTCAAAATGGAAGGGAAAAAATTAAAAACCTGTTGGTTTTTCATATTTAAGGTGCCCTATACTGAAAACGATTCTTATCTGAATAACTTCCCAGAAAAACCAGAGATGTTAATGTTAGAATCTTTGTTTTTATAGTCGTCAAAATGAAGATTTCCATATATCGTCAAATTATTCATAATGTAAACTGTTAACAAATTTTAAATAATATTAAAGTGAAAAAATGTATCAATCATCCGAATCGATCTCAAAATAATTCTTAAGCTCTTAAGTTTCATATGTATCAAAAGCATAGCCATCCTAAATACAGAAACCTGCTTTTTCAGAAAATATTTTTTCGATATTAATTAATAGTTTAAAATTATCAAAGAACTCAGAAAAAATTGGTTAGCATGGTGGGGTACGAGCCCACGACCCTTCTATTGCCGGTAGACTGCTCTGACTACTGAGCTACATGCACCCCAAGATTCGGATGATTGATAAATTCTTTCACTTTAATATTAGTAATAATTTCCGAAAGATAGATTCACTCCCTTAACTATAATTGGCCTATGTAATTGAAAAATTAGGCTTATCATCTTTAAGAAACTCCCTACATTATCATGAAATAATGCAGGGATCGAGGTATAGTATATATCGAGGAACTCGGAGAATCTTGGGGTGCATGTAGCTCAGTGGTCAGAGCAATCTACCGGCAATAGAAAGGTTGTGGGCTCGTATCCCACCATGCTAACCAATTTTTTCTGAGTTCTTTGATAATTTTAAATTATTAATTAATATCGAAAAAATATTTTCTGAAAAAGCAGGTTTGTAATAAGGATGGCTGTGCTGTCGATACATATGAAACTCAAGAGCTTAAGAATTATTTTGAGATTGATTCGGATGATTGATAAATTCTTTCACTTTAATATTAGTAATAATTTGCAAATGATAGATTCACTCCCTTAACTAAATTTTAAATAAGTTTAATTTCTCTTCTTTTTCTTTGACACAATAAAATTTTACGTAATCATTAACATTGTAAAAAAATGGTTTATTAATAAAAACCGTTCTTTTTAGAAAAGGGCCTATTTTGTCGATTTTTCATATTTTAAAAATTAAAGGAAACGTATTTGTTTTTTATCTTTCAGGTGCTCTGGACTGGAAACAATTTTGATCTGAATAACTTCCCAGAAGAACCAGAAATATAACAATTAATTGGTGCTAGAACCAAACGGCACGCGGTGCGCGCCCACTCCTAGTTCTTTTAGGCAAGCAATCAAATGTTTAATCATTTTGAAATAAATATTAATTTCCGTACTGTATGTTCTCTCTAAATCTGAATTAGTAGAATTCTACTAATTCTTAGTAAAATATTACTAATTGAAATAGTGAAAAGTCGTCCACCTACAATAAGTAGAAAACTACTAATTCAAATAGTAATTACGTCATTACTAATTGAATGCGTATTTTTCACTTACTATTATTTAAAATTGTATAAAAAAATAACAGCGCATACAAATTTTTAACTTTATAACTGACTATTATTTTTATAAGCTTGTGTACCTTTTTAATTTTCTGAATATATATTTTAAAATGTGGTAAATTTTCTCAAGAAATCTAAAATTGGATTAAAATAAAATGTTTATTTAAAAAAATAGTTTAAATTTTTAATCGTAACAGGAACTGTAAAAAAATAATTTAAAAGTATTATATAGTTAAAAACTATAATAATATATATTTCTAGAACACAGTCACTTTTACACAAAACTTTTTTTAGCTATTCTATAATAATATATATATTTTAGTAAAATATTTAAGTTTATAAACATAAAGTATACAATATTTCGAAAGTTTTAGATCAATGACGAAAATAAAATTTAAATCAACTTTTTCATTTATACCTGCAAGTCATCTTCTGAAAGAGAATTTGTTCCACTTCTTTGGAGCCGGAATTGAGGAGACATATTTGCTTTAGCAAAGTTTATATTTTTTAAAGCGACTTGAAGTGAATACACTGATTTTTTCGCATGTTTAGATTCGATAGTTTGGTGCACAAAAGCACTCATTACCAGGGGCCTGAGTTTTATTACCGAGCATATGTTTTGCAGATCTCAATCTTAGTACTTTTCGTGGTTCAAGTACACTTTTTTATAATATGGAATTACCATCATAAGTTTCTAGCAGATAAAAAAATGCTACTTGTTTCAACAAACGAATTGGTTTGCGAGGAGCGCAACGGAAGGTATCACTGAAACAGCCGGAGTACAGTGAAGTTAATAAAGCCTTATCACACGGCATAAGAGAGTGTCTAACGAGTGTATCTGTATTTCTGCGCTCGATGATGAGCAAAAGAGCATAAACCATTGTCGACAAGTAGGTATTACCAGAGTCGGAAGAACATAGAATGACTGACCTAACGGAACATCATATACGGGTGATCATCATGCCATCTGCAAGCCGCTGGAGGAGTGCGCCAGTATTTACGAGTAGAGGAGAGAACAATTTTCGACAATGCAATGATTATAGGAATGTCAACAAGGTAACAATCAAAAATTGTTACTCACTAACATCTATCGACTACATTTTGGACAAGCTCCAAAAAGCCAGATATCTGTCGAAAGTTGACCTCAAACTTTCATATCACTAGATTCCAATGGTCGAAAAAAGCAAAACGTACACCGCTTTTGCCATACCTGGGTCGATGACGTTCCAAAGTATGATCGACTCACTACTGGGATCAAAAATAGAGTCGTATGTCATCGGGTACCTGGAAGATATCATTCTAGTCACGGACTCATTCGAAGAACATGTCAAGTGGCTCAAAATTGTCTTGCGCAAACTAAACAAGGCAAAGTTAATAGTAAATCCAAATAAGTGCGTGTTCGGAAGTCACTTACGTCGGATACTTGTTGGACAGTGAGGGTTTAAGGCCAGATCCACACAAGACAGAGCCAGGACGAAACTATCCAGAGCCAAAGAATGTGAGACAACTTAGACGTTTCTTTAGGTATGGTAGGGTGGTATTCTCGCTTGATTCAAAACAACAGCGAAATCAAAATACCACTGTTGAAATTTCTTCACAATGTCCGAACGTGGGAATGGGATGACGAGTAACAAAAAGCAAGCGAACAGCTAAAACAAAAGCTGACATCTGCGCCAGTGTTAGCCCGCCATGAATTCTCGAAGAAGTCACAGTGCTCTAAAATGGTTTAGGAACTTAAAAGATCCAACAGGTTGTTTAGCCAGATGGGCCTTGGAAATGCAACACTGGGACTTTGACATACTTCACAGAAGAGATGCACAACATCATGTTCTAGATGCATTGTCCAGGCTGCAAGAAGATAAAGAAGAGTCGATAGCCGCGTTTGAATCCATTGTGACCAATTGTACCTTAAACGCCGTGAGTTAGTAAGCCAGCATTCTTAGAGGTTTCCTGGATGGATCGTAGAGAATGAAAATCTTTACAGACATCGAAATGACCCACTTTTACTGCCGACAACAGGAAATAAGGATGATTGGAAGTTAGTAGTGCCAGAGGATTGTAAAGCGCGCCAAGCCTCAGCCGGACACCTGGGTATTAAGAAGACATGAAATAGAATAGCATGAGAGTACTATTGACCAGGTATTTGAAACGATGTTCACAACTACGTGACACACTGTCTCCAATGCCAGATTCATAAAGTTTCACAAGCCGGACTGATGGGCTAGAGAATTGTTGAGAGACCATGGGCCGTAGTAGCCGCGGACAAAATGGAGTTTCCACCAAACAAGAGAAATTTTAAGTACCCGGTGGTATTCCAGGACTTGTTCTCGAGGTGGATTAAAGTAAAGCCTCTAAGGTCAACAGACGGAAAATCAGTAGCCAGAGCATTCGAGAAGTTGGTCCTATTTAGATGAGAAACGCCAGAGTACTTGATGACCGACAATGGTGAGTGATTTACATGAGCGAGAAATATAAGAAATGAGCGATATTGAGAATAACTATATTCTTTTGTTTATTTTTCTCATCTCGTCTCATGTCATAAATTACTATTTTCAAATCGTTTAACATCTCAAACATAAACCTTTTGTTAGTTAAACATTTGAATATCTGATGTCAGATTTCAAAAATTTAAAATAGCGGATCGTTTATGGTAAGCAACAATTTTTAATATTTATTTCTTTCTTTAAGATGTTTGTATCTCAAAAATTATTTTTTCACCAGATTACTGGCAATGCGAGTAAAAATTCAAATTCATCTCCGAAGCCTCGTTTTGCAGTTAATAACATCATATTTTAAAACTGTTTTTTAATTATATGTAATCTATATATAAATATTTGAAGTTGTAGCCAAAAAAATTTGTTAAATTATTAGAGGTGTGCAAAAAGCCCAAAACCCGACCGGGTAATTTCGGGCTTTTCACTTTTCGGGTCGGGTCGGGCTTAGACAATTCGGGTTCGGGCCGGGTCAAGCTTGTTTAAATACCCGAAATCTTTCGGGTTCCCGACTGCATTCGGGTTCTCGAAATTATCGGGTATGCTCTAAATCTTAAAAAGTTCGAATTCTCGAATTTATATAACTTGGAAGTATTCAAGTTCTTAATTTAGTAATAAAACATTTGAGAAAATGCATAACTACAAATATTCGACAAATTTTCGAAGTTTTGTGTACTCAAATTCGTTGGGGTTCTTAGAATTCTCGGGTACCCGAATTTTTCGAGAACCCGAATGAATTAGGGTACCTGAGAATTCCGGGTTACTCGAAAATTTCGGGCTACCCGAAAATTTCGAGAACCCGAATGAATTCGGGTATTCGAAAATATCGGGTACCCGAGACATCGAGAAAACCCGAGCCCGACCCGAAAAAAATTCGACCCGACCCGACCCGGCTTTTCGGGCTTTTTGCACACCTCTATAAATTATGTTTCAATATTTTTAAATTTAATAAAAACGTGAATTTTTTATTTGACAAACTATTCATCTCCGAAGTCTTTTTCATATTTAGTAAGCGTTATTGTTTTGTTTTTAATAGTTATTTTCAATTACCTAACCCTTGAATTATAAACAAAAATTTTCCGTTTTATTTCAAATAAAATATTTTTAATTTTTTAAAATGTAATATATTAAGTAGAAAGTTAGATAAATAATAAAATTATAATATAATTATTTCTGATAATTAATTTTGCGCAACTCAGATTTTGATCTTCAAACGTATTTAAAATCTGTCTATGACAAAAAAATTCAGAAAATGTAAAAATTAATTTTTTTTTAGTTTTTAGAAAAAAACAGGTGCCTTTTAGGAGAACCACCCATATATTGTAATTGAATTTATAGAATTCAACATAATTAAAACCAAAAATTTGAACTTTTATTAGAAATTTATTTCCTCCTTAAATATCATGTTGCCTTATAATAAAATGTTACTCTTGACTTAAATACAAACTAAAAATCTTCATTTCATCAAGACGAATCGATTGATGTATAAAAAGAATATATTTTATTTATCATTAATAGAATTAATTAAAATGAAAAACTTCATTTTAAAGCAAATTTTTTGCTTATCATAAAGAGGAAGCAAAATGTTCATGTAATGAACATCTTAATTCACAACTTGTTTAATTCTGCCTTGTTTTAGAATAGTTTTCATGGTTAGAGAAATATCTTTTCCATTCTTACTCTTTACAGCTACAGCCCAGGAATATTTGGAAAATATGGCTATAACTGTGAGCATGTACTTGAAACCTTTATTAGAATAAGAATCAGGTATCATTTTAACCAAATCTGGTCGATGAAACATCGATGCCACGCATTTGAACATTTCGACGAGGATAATTTTTTCTAGCCTGTCTATGCAACTCTTTTACAACAATTAACTTTTCATCGTCCATTTTCAAGGTTTGTTAAACGTGAATACAATTTAGCTATATATTTAACGTTTTGAAAAGGTAATTTAAGTTGTAAATCAGTTTCAATCTGCTTAAGTTTTTTGTTAATTCTTTTCTCGATAGATTGTACAAAAATATTCAAGTCATCAATAGCTGATCTTGAAGATGATGTAACTGTAAAGACAGTTTTTATTTCGTTTTTAAAAATTTGTTTTACTTGTCTTAAATTTATTGCGTCGTGTTGCTCTTCAGCGTCTTGCACGTTGCAAAGCCTTTTGTTATCAATATCGTATTGTCCACTTGCAGTAATTTTAAAACTAATACCAGAAGTTGCAGGTTGTCCACGACTTGCATCAAAAGATGTCCAAACACATCAATGCTCATTTTAATACTAAGCTTTATTTGCATGTACTCTTCTAATATATATTACGAGCTTCACGTAGTTCTTCAATAATTGACATAAATTTTGGAACAGAAGTTACAAAAATGTTTGCTAAGAGAAGAGGAAGAAACCTGTAACAATTAAAAAAAAGAGAAACCTAAAATAGAATTTACAAAAAATCTTTGCAAGGAAGAAGAATCTTTTTTTCTGGAAACGCTGCAACAGAAATAAGCCGCTCTTGTTTGAATACAGCTTAATATATAGTCGAATCCCCTCTCACAGGTGTACATACACCCCACTCTTCGAGACCACTACTCTGCGCACGCATCTGTAAATTATAAACTGAGTTTGGAATCTAACTTAAAAAACCTGCAATTGCCTCCATATAAAAGAAATATTTTTTTTCTTAAAAAAATGTAATTTTTTTTAAATTTTGATTGAAAAATGAAATTGGAATGATGAAGATATCTCATGATGAGTCGTGACCATTTGGAAAAATTAATGGAGGTGTATCCGCTGATAAAAATTCATAATCCTCTAAAATGGTGTCAATGTCTGGGAGACATGCTAGAATTTCTGAAATTTATAAAAAAATTAGTTAATTAACTTAATAAAAGAATTATATAATTATTTTTCCTAATAAATATCTCCCCTCTTCATCACTTATATTAATGTTTAAAACATCATTATCATCATAATACTCGTTGAAATCGTTAAAGTGAAAATCATAGTCATTGAGGTCGTTCATAACCTCATTTTCACTTAAGTCTCCATCGTTAATATCATAATTGTGTTCCTGTTCACCATCTTCTTCTGCCAGCTCATCGTTACTGCTTAAAATGATGGTACATTTATTACTATAATAATTATTACTGAATGAAATATCACTGTCGGGCTCCTCATATGAATTATTATCAAATTCATCCTAGACAACAATTTCTATTTCTACGTTGCTTTTAGGTTCACTACTGTCACTTCCATCGTTTGTATTAACTGGTGGAAACTTTTCCATTTTTTCTTAGTTTCTTTTAATCCTGAAACATGTTTAAGATATATTTGAATATAAGTTTCATTATAAGTATCGAACAAAAATTAAATATCTACTTTTCAACTATGAACTGTACCTGGCTGATGTTGAAATGAGAATGACTTTCGTGACTCACACATAACCAAGATTCGTTGCTCCCTACTACGGTTCCATCGAACGATACAAACAGCTTGCTGCGTTAAAAAAAGCAACTAATTTTATAAGGTGCCAATTTCAAAACAAGAATTTGAATTCAGTAAACTTGTTGCATTATTATTATTCTTTTTTATAAAAATTTACAAACTAAAATACAAAGCAAAATTTTTAAGCGATATTAAATCAAAAAACAAAATTCTTTTCTTCAAAAACTTAGAAACTAAAATACAAAACAAAATATAATTTTCACGAATATTTTTGGAGTGATATTAAAGCAAAAAACAAACAATACTTTCACGAATACTTTTAGAGTGATATTAAAGCAAAAAAACAAAATTCTTTTCGTAAAAAACATAGAAACTAAAGTACAAAACAAAACAAAAAATTGATATTTAATAAATAGATGATATGATGGGAAAGTAAAAAATTGAATAAAATATCCTATGTGTTTCGTCAGTAATGCTACGTTTCGTTGTCTAAGGATTGACAACCTCATCAGGCTAAATTTATTAAAAACAGAAAAGGCATTTTAATATTTATGAAGGTTTTTAAACACTATTTTTCACTAAAGTTATAAACAACCAATGATATCCTACCAAATTCATTAAAACATAAAAAACTATTTTAATTCTGTATGAGGAATAAAAAATAAATAAGTAAATAAATTAGAAAACAAACGCGACACATATTCTACACAAAAGATTAAAATTATAAGTAAGAAAGGCAGACATTCCTTTAGAACGTCTCAGTGTCAACTGAAATAAAATTGGAAACTGATATAAGAGAGTCAAAATGGTGAAAACTAAAAGAGTCAATGAACTGATATGTAAACACAGGTGGTCAGCAAGATATGTTATTGTTTTGTCATTGTGTACATGGGTCTACAGTAGGAAAAGCTATACGTCAGTCACCGCCCATGAGTGCGACTGACCGATAGCTTTTCTTACTGTATAAGTATAAAAAGAGGAAAGAACGTTTTATTAAGAGTGAGAATATCTTCCTTTCTGTTAATAGTGGAATAATTTCTTTTTATTTGGATCATTTTAGATATTCGTCGTTCTATAAAATTTTTTTCATTATCCAAACTTCCACATTTTTCCAATCGAAATCATGATTAAAATTAATAGGTTTCCAGGTTACACGTGTCCGACGATGCCTATGACGCGCGCGCACTTCTTGGAATTAACCAAGTAACACATAGGGGTCAATTCAAATTCCGGATGCTGCCGAAATCCTTGCCATAAGCGGTAGCGAGTGAATATGAATAACTAGGATAGGAAATTAATTAAACTAGGCGTACTAGTCAACTTTCCACGAGATCACCCCTGGTCAGTTGCAGAGCGTATGAGGAGAGAGAGAGAAAGTTCGTTCGGCCTAGGAGCACCTGGGCAGAAAGAACATTTCTCTTTATGGTATTTGCCGCACAGAAGAGCACCAGTAACTGAGACAATTACCTATAAGGTAAAAGAGGCCGTTTCTGTTAGGGCCAAAGAGTACCTCGGGCCAAGGTGAAGGTGGGCGGAGGACGATCTGAAGATCTGGGTGCAGCGAGGTATCTACATAGGTTCGCTCTGCCGCAACGGTAAGAGAGCAAGTGATGGAGGAAGCTGAGGCAGGCGACACAAGATTCGTGCGCGGTCGTCACTGTCTCGTAGCTTCCACGCTAAACGCGACTACAAAGGCTATGTGTGTCACGTATTCTAATTCTTTAAATACTAATACACAGTCCCTCGTAACAAATTTTTATTAAAAGAATTTTTATAAATATGAACGATTTATATATTTATAAGTTAATTGATAAAACAAAACATAAATTGTGATAATATATACTGCACATTTAAAATTTTTAAGCGATTAACATTTGAAAATTATTAAATTATTTATAGTATACAATTTTCTTAAATAAATTTAGTTTTTATTTGCCAAGTTTAACCAGTTCAATTCAAACATAAAGTCTGAGTTGAAATATTGACAAGAAGGGAAACAGCTGCTTGCTGCTTGCGACCTGAGGATAAACCGAGTTTAGCCGAATGGAGTTAAGTAGCCTCGTTTGTTTTTTGGACTACGCAAAGTATTTTCCTTAACTTTTTATCAAATATTCTTTCATTTTCTGCAATTTTTCAGATTTTCAATAATAATTTTCTACAAACAATAATTTGCAAAAAAAATTTAAACTATAACTATTAGACGCAGTTTTTTCTTACGAGTTCATTGATACCAAAAACTCATTTTTCACCAAAATGGCAGTTAACTAAGTTTTTAAATCACACGGCAGTATACGTCTTTATATATATTTAAATTGCCTTTAAAAATAATTTATGTTATGCTCATTATTCATTTCCAATTGTTTTATAGAATTATTATTCTCATTTGAAAATTCGCTTGGCAATTCCATCGCTAGTGCTACGAATTCCACACTTTGTGACATCCTTTGCACAACATGTCAAGAAACTGTTTTTCCTCGGAAAACAGTGTTTTAACCCCTTCGCAGTCCAGCTAAAAATCGCTTGTGCTCCAAAAACAGTCCAAGAAAAAAAAGTTTCTAAAAAATGTGATTTCATTGTAATTAAGGTTTTTGGAGTCGCAAAATTCCAATTTGAAGTCATTTTTTACAATTTAAAATGGCGGATCCAAAATGTCGAATTCGAAAATTTTAAATTTTATAAGAGTTGCTTGAAACTTGTAACTTAGAAAATTAACAAATATACCATTCGAAAGATAATTAAATTCTACAATAAATGATATGTAACTGAAAATTTTAATAATTTATACAAAGATTGCAGCAATCAATAAATTTGACAAAAAAAAATTTTAAAAAAAATTTTTTTGGAAATTTTTTTAACTCCTGCACATTTTTTTTTAAATTGTAGAAAAAATTTGAAACTTATGTAGGTGTGATCATTCAAGTCTCATCTTTAATTTAAGACCAAAAGAGTTCAAAAATCTTAATCGGTAAGGGAGATATCATTATATACGGCAGAGAATTTTCAGCCAAAAACCGTTCAAAATCGACTAATTGACTGCATTTGTCAAAAAACATGCTCGGACGTTTATAATGATATCTCGCTAACGGATTAAGATTTTTAAACTCTTTTGGTCTTAAATTAAAGATGAGACTTGAATGATCACTTCTTTATAAGTTTTAAATTTTTTCTACAATTTTTAAAAAATGTGCAGGGGTTGAAAAATTTTTCAAAAAATTTTTTTTGTCAAATTTGTTGATTGCTGCAATCTTTGTATAAATTATTAAAATTTTCAGATAGGTATCATTAATCGTAGAATTTAATTATCTTTCAAATGGCATATTTGTTAATTTTTTGACATTTGTATTTACAAAAAAATCTTGATTTAATAAGTGGTATGTTTGTGGGCCGTGCGCGTGTAGCCATACCGATAATTCCCGACGGTAGTGTACATTCAATAGTGTGTCTATCAGTCTCGAAAAAAAGGAAATAGTGGAGGATTTAATTTGACTGGAGAAATAATAATTAGCTACCATTAACTATTTCATTATAAAAATATTACTATTTTAAAACAGTGATTGACTTTTTATCATCAAATAATTTATTTTTTATTAATTAAAATGCAGAAAACAATGTTTGTCCATTATTTGTAGAAATTTAATTATAATTATATAAGTTAATCAAAAAGATAAACATTAAAAAATAAAAAATTTGGAAATTTTCCATTTATTAAATTTTTTGAAAAAATTGAATACCTCCCGTTCTAATTAATATGTTTAAAAACTGTAAATTTATTGTTTATATGTATATCTCACAAAAGTTATAACTGATTAATTTACTGCAATATATCAAAATGTAAAATTAAATTTCCGCGGCTATTTATCGGTTTCTCCGCAATTCGTAGACATTTTGTTAAATGTATTATAGTAGAAACTAAAACCTGTCAAAGACTGGTATATAACATCGTTTTTCATAACATATTTTCTTAAAAAAGAGTTTTTTCATAAAATAAATCAATTTTTGTATCCATCTGCAGGTTTATTTATGGCTAAAACTAAAAACCAAGTATATTTAAATTTGTTTATGGCGAATTTGAGAAGGAACATTTTTGACGTTAGTAATGATGAAAATAACAATAAAAAATAAAATATTTAAAGTCAAACGCCCTTGATTTGTTTTCTATTGTTAATTTGGTTTTAATTCGTATTATGTTTTTTGTTTAGTACAAAATTGTAGAAAAGGGTCTAGAGCCTGTTTATAATAAAAATTAAATAAAATCATAAAACATCTCCATTTTTAGAATTTCTGAAGTTCTTTTAATTAAAGAATATGGAATGAACCGGGGTAAATAATTATAAATTGCATTATTTTGATGTCACGCTCTTAATCAAAGACCCCAAAAATACTACTGAATTAAGCTTGATAATAATTAATGACAATTACGATTTTTTCGATTTTTTGATAATGAAAATATTTATATGGGTCATTCTCACAATCGGGACAAATGACCCGTACATTAGATTTTTTTAAATAAATAATAATAATTTTTCAAAACTTTTACCTCCTAATAATATCATTCATCATGATTTAATCGGATCCTATGAAAAATAAATAAAAAATTTGAAATATTTAGAGATACACGTGTTTATATAGTATAAAAACTCCCCTCCGTTACTGTTCATAAAGAAAGTTTCATTTATAAAAGAGGTATTATATTAATTTTGCAATATTAAAAAAATTGTTGCCGGGTAAAATCTACTTATTATTCTATTTGTAATTGATTCATCAAGAATAAAGTAAAATAGTTGTGAGGTATTTTTTCTTAGAATTAAATTCGTTTTGTGCAGAAATAAAACTCCCCTCCGTTACCACTCACAAATATAATTATAAAATATAGAAAAAAACGACAACATAAAAATAAATAAATCAAAACTCTTTGTAGTGTCAGTATAGTTATGGTCATTACATAAAATGATGAAATAAAAAGAAAATAGTCAGTTTTAAAAGGACTTTTAGTGTGTCAGTGTTCATCGACATAATAAAAACTCCCCTCCGTTACCGCAATAAATTTAGTTTTTTGAAAGTAAATAATAATAATGGTTAATAATTTTATTCACATTGTTTTATTTAAAAACAAAGAAAACTAAAAATGTTATTAATTTATTTATAAAATTGATTTTTTTGCAACACAATGAACATATTTCGAAGCTGTCTTATAAAAGAAAACTCCCCTCCGTTACTGATGGTATATTTCCATTATACAGTACCTAAATTGCAGACTTTATTAATCATGGGATTCGTTTGAAACTCGTTACTCGGGGGTTTTCGGGGTCGCTGATTACGAATCCGATGTCAGTTTTTGAAAATCCAAAATGGCGGGTCCAATATGGCGGACACTTTTTTGAAAAATTCATCGTATTTGCTTGAAACTCGTTACTCGGAGGTTTTCGGTGTCGCTAATTACGAATCCGATATCAGTTTTTAAAAATCCAAAATGGCGGATTCATCAAGAATAAAGTAAAATATTTGAGAGTTATTTTTTCCTAGAATTGAATTAGTTTTGTCCACCGCACGAAATTTCCCACCATTACGGGATACAAACATAATAAAATTTATTTTTGAAATTAGCAACCCTAAAAATACACGAGTATCTACTTTAAAATTATTCCAATTATTTCATAAAAGTGTCCACCATATTGGATCCGACAGTTTGGATTTTGGAAAACTGATATCGGATTCGTAATTAGCGACACCGAAAACCCCCGAGTAACGAGTTTCAAGCAAATACGATGAATATTTCAAAAAAGTGTCCGCCATATTGAATCCGCCATTTTGGATTTTTAAAAACTGATATCAGATTCGTAATTAGCGACACCGAAAGCCCCCGAGTAACGAGTTTCAAGCAAATCCGATGAATTTTTCAAAAAAGTGTCCGCCATATTGAATGCGCCATTTTGGATTTTTAAAAACTGATATCGGATTCGTAATCAGCGACCACGAAAACCCCCGAGTAACGAATTTTATGTAATTTCCATCAATTTTTAAAATATTTTAATTGCGATAAATTTTCAACAAAAATTCTTAATAAAAAACATTAATTTTTAATAATAATGTTAATAAAGATTGTAACAACGTATTTTATAGGTTTATTAAAATCCCCCTTTTGCCACAGGATTAATAATAAAAGTGATTTTTCAACTTTTTTTTTTATAAAATTTCAATTTTGAATTTGTCCCTTTGTAGAGATTGACCCATATACTTACATCTTACAATTAGTCATGCTATTTTTTGTATAAAATTATGCTAAAATGTAACTAAATAACATGTATTATTTAATTTTTTGAAAAAATTGAATTTCTTCCGTTTTAATTAATACTTTTCAAATCTGTAATTTTATAAACCTTACTTAGCCCAAGATCAAACATTCTGCCAAATTTGGTTTCAAACGGTACAGCCGTTTTTAAGTGATTCGCGAACGAAGATTCTGTGACATACATACATACATACACGAAGTTTTTTATTAGCACTTTTATAATCCTGGATGCTCAAAAGGAATAATTATATGGAAAATTTTAAGTTCTGAGCAATGTACAGACAAAAGTCTCATCTTATATATAGATTGAATCACTTTAAAAATCTTATGGCAACGATCTCGGTGATCTGGAAACTTTCTCTTAAAAATATATTCGGAGATATATCCCTTTTCTTTACGTCCATATTGTGGGATATTGTCACGAGTGTCACGCCACATACGTTCGATGACTTGGGTGTGCGCTTGCGTCTCCGGATCAACAAAATTATGTTTGTGGTTTACCATCAAATGTTGGAATCCCTTTTGATTTAAACAATTGTAGGACTTCCAACAATCGGACATAATTGTTGTTCCATCAACTATTTTCTCTTTAATGACGCTCAATAATGAAGCACTTGAGCCAAATAGCCACTGACCATCAATAGTTCTTCCGTGGTGGTACTTCCGTTTTCCAAATTTTGCTTTATCTATTTCAACAATTTTACCTGGACCACCTAATTTTGTAGATGAATTGTCTAGGCGCCAGAGAAAGATTGCCTCTCTGATAAAATTTCCCCAATCTATAACAGTGTGATCACTGAATCCTAATTCTCGATTCAAAAATTCTGTCCTCGGAGGCCGTAGCATAATATAATATGCGATGAATTCGCATGCCTCTTGCAAAGTAAGATTACAATTTTCGAACCAGGTATCCTTTTTACAGATACACAAAAATTGCATTTTTTGTCGCAGTTTTCTTACCTTTACGAACAACAGTTGATTTTTGGCACCTCCAAGTCATATTTTCAACATTAAAAATAGCAATTTTTTCACAAGAAGAGCAAAATATTTATTTTTTAATTACGTTATGTTTTTTAGGAAATCTAGTAATTTATTCACTTCGCGTTTACACATAAACGCGAAATCAGTATGGCTCCATGAACAACCAACACAATCCATTGTCAAGGAAAGAATGAGTTCTATATAAACTATGTTTAACCTATTTTCCTTTAGAAATTTTTTTTAAACACAATGCATTTTATTGTGGCGGGAGATTATATATGTATTTTACAAATGTAAAAGACTTATGTAATTTACGTCCA
Source organism: Leptopilina myrica (nomen nudum) (assembly GCA_032872475.1). NCBI lineage: Eukaryota > Metazoa > Arthropoda > Insecta > Hymenoptera > Figitidae > Leptopilina > Leptopilina myrica (nomen nudum). The sequence continues at coordinate 38,847,699 of CM065463.1, forward strand.
AAACTCTAAGTTGCGCGCAACTGTGCAACCCTTCCAAACAGTGATATGTAAGATATGTAAGATTTACATACATTTAGAGGTTATGAAGCCCATACACTGAAGTCGTCTCCCGCACCCGACTCAGTCGTGCTTAGATGGTACACTCTGATGCATTATTGCTGTCCTTCCGGTTTGACGGTATTTTGCAAAGTCGTATGATTTCTATCAAAATGTTTTTAGTTCATGACATATGAGAACATTCGTATGTCACAAACTACGAATATTTGATAGAAATGACACGACTTTTCAAAATTCCTTTTAACCGGAAGGACAGCATTAATGCATCTGAGTGTACATTGCAGCGGCACCTAGTTACTTTTAGAACCTTCAGAATACCACACATCACAGCCAGCTGGAATGGTTGTCATTCCATTTGTCCAATCCTCTTTGGTAGGTATATTAATCTTATGCTTTTTATCAAAGAGGTACAGAGGAACCGTTTTGTCCCTGATCATGTTGAGAAGAGGCCCACCTGTTAAATTCTTGAGGAGACGGCATCTGCCTACCTTCTCAGTGCCGCGAAGTCTTAGGTCAGCCTTAAGAGAGCCTTCTATCCCTAAGGGAGCACCAAGGGCAGCCGTGCACGTTGTACGCACCGCCCAGTCAACTGTCAACCTTGTCCCATCTCAGGGCCTAAGCTCAGCTACACGTTCCGGGTTGGAAGCGATGAAAATAAAAACTCCTTCCCTGCAGAAGGAGGTCTTAAACATTGACCACCGTTCAGCCTACTCATTACAGTTAAGCAGCACACTGGCCATCCTGAGAAGCCCAAACTGCTCATCCATAAGCGTCGCCTTCCAATTCTATAACTCGCCCGACGCTCGAATGCACGCGCTAATATCAGTCGGGTAGCAGTGATAGGCCCCGAGGCGCTTACTGCTACCCGATTGGCATTAGCGCGTGTCTCCGAGCCCCGGGCGAGTTATTGAATTGGAAGGCTCAACTATGGTACCGCAGTCTTATATATGGTACCACTGATAGATTGCGCAACTATTGATATAAAGCTTTGCAGGATATTTAAATTTCTTATTGTTTAATTAAAAGACCTTTGGTATGACTGTATTTAAATTTTTCTGTCCGTTTTTTAATAGTTCCTGCAGGATGGTGTTACTTATACATAGCGTTACTTTTATTTTGTCTAATTAAAATCATCTTGATGTGATATTCAAATATTTCTTTCTTAATTAAATATGCTTTATAAACGAGTATTTTCAAATTCCAGTTGTAAGTGGAATTTTCAATATATATATATATATATATATATATATATATATATATATATATAAGCAGAAATAAGTAAACTGTCAACCGAGCGAGCGTTAGCGAATGAGAAATATGTCGCTAGTAATAAATTATTCTAAAGAAATTTTAATGTAAAAACTTACCAGTCTTTGTCTTACTAATTTGACAACGATTTTTTATTGTTATTTATAACATTTCGGTTCTAATAATTACAATAACAACAAATCCAATTTTTTTCATTTCAACTAGATTTGAACAGAACAGATCTTATTCAGACATATTGTTCAAAAGTTTTAGCAATGATTGCTTAAAATTATGTCCGACTACTATTTGGTTCACGCTAATGGAATATTTTTTTAATGTAGATCTCATGGTACATTCCATTTTGGCATGTGCTCTCAATGTCATACTTTCCATTCAGTTGAGACAAAAAATTTTGTTCGCAACATGGTCGCAAAGGTGATTACGTTCAGATGAGATCACTCACCTATGTTACGCCCTTGATACGAGAACAACTAGATAAAAAATAAAAATTTCTGTGATACTCTAGGTAAAATTTTCTATTGTTACTAAAAATTTTGAAAAATTAGAATTTTCACGACTTTTACATTAACTTCCAGGAATAAAAAGGTTTCTTGAGAAAATCTCAGGTTATAGTAATCAATTTAATGTACTTTGACAGTGGGCAGCTGTGAAATGAGTTGTCCACTTTTATGAAAACCAGTTATCAAAAAGTTTTAAATGAATTATCACAAAAAACGGTTTTGTGTGTAAATTTAGTTCATATAAGGTATGTAATATATTTTGTCAGTTGACAGCTGTCAATTTAGTTGCCAACTTCTTTAAATTGGATTTTTTAAAAAGTTTATAATTATTTTTATAAATGATTTTTCAAGAAAATTTAGTTTATATCTAGAAATTTAATATATTTTAGCAGTTGACAGCTGTCAAAACATCTGTCAACAACAGAATTTTTTATAAATATTTTTATTTAATTTACATTTTCTTTAGAAATTTCTTCTTAAAATTCTTGTCTCCATTAGGGTCATCATGGCACAGTTGCCAGGGACCGTCACCGAATGTAAGTGCGCATGCCTCGTGCTTCTATTTTCATTGGTGAAAATTTGTGATTTTGTGTTATTATTTGAAATCCCTTATAAACTTTAAAATTATAAATACATATTTGATATTTATAATTTATTATTTAATCAAAAAGGTATATTTACTATTAATTTATTTAATACATAATATATGTTTTAAAGTTTAATTTCTTTCAAAAAATTCTTTTGAGAAAAAAATTTTATTATAAAATGTTTTACATTATCAGGAATTTTGAATTTCAACTTTTCCAAAATAAAAACCACCCTAATTATACTTAATGTTTTTAATTTAATTTTAATTTATAATTTTATTAATAAAAACCCCATTTTAAGAATTTAGCTTTATCTGTATTATAAATATATCCAATTTAATTAGGTAAAAGAATTTAAAAAGTCACTTATCTCGTAGATAACATTTTTGCTTTTTCGGAATCAATAATTATTTAAAAGGTAGGATTCGACAAACTCAGAAAATTCAATAAACGATTACTCAGAGACAAATAAAGATTTTTAAAATTTTCAAAATGGATATTAAAGGGGACGACTAGCACTTTCAGGCTCAATATTGACCTTTTAGAGAAAAAAATTATCTCTTGATGTTACATGACATCAAATATAAGTAAAAACAGGTTTTTTTGCACTTTTAGGTTAAAATATCTCGAAAACCTGACGTGATGGATCCATTTTGAGGTAGGCTTCAGATTCAGCACGTCGAAATCCTTCGGAAAAGTGTTGTCTGATTCTTGGAAAGTAAATTGAATCAAATTTTGTTAGTCTGTGTTATTATTGTTTTAGCAAGATTTAAACAAATGAATATTGTTAATTACTAACTATTTACAGAATAGAATACTTAAAAGATGCAGTTTCTTCTAGTCATGCAAATTTAACAATCTTTTTTTATATTCCGATTTCCATTAAAAATAAAAGTATAATTTAAACAAAACCGCTGTCAAGTTATACATTTTTGTTATAATTTTCGTGATCATTTCATTCGTTTTCTTAAATCTCGTTATGTTCATTTCATGAACACTTTGCTTCCTCATAGAGATGTTAATAACAATAAACATTAATCTATCTCAAAGTTCTCTCATGTTATGTCCGCAGCTGAGATCTACTATTTAAAAAAACAGCCTAAAAGCTCTTTATATTTTGAAGATATTTATGAAAATATTATGTTTACACACACACACTCACACATACGAAATGACATTTTTCAACAATGTCATTTTTGAACTCCTGAGATCAAATAACATAAAGATATGTTAAAAAAATTAACCTGAAAAATTTTGTTATTACAATACTTCCTCTATATAAAGAAGCAAAAATAAGAATAATAATTTGTTTAAAAATTGGTTAAATAATAATTGTACTTTTAATTTTAATTTGGGTAGCTCCATGCTATAAAAATTAGAGTTGTTTCCTAGTTCTTCGATTGAGAAATTGTCACAGAACACATGCAAATAAAAATTGTGAAAACGACTTTATAATTATAATTAACAAATGTTAATCATGGTTATAAATATTAAATGAAAAAATGACCTACATTGAAAGCTTTTTGAATTTAAATACTTTCTGAGACATTAAAAACAAAAACACTTTATTGAGTTTACAAAATTAAGTGAAATTAACTTTTAGAAAGGAAAGTAACACAATTAATATTAAATATAATTAATAAATTTATTTTAGAAAATAAAAAATATATAGAATAATAATTATAATAATATAATAATAATTTTATTTTTTATTAAATATAATTGTTGTTAAAAATAATTTAAACAATTTTTTAACTAAATTTGTTTTCATACCTTAGGCACAAAATAGGCGCTTTTAGATAGCAGCCGACAGGAACTAAAAGCTATTCATTTGTCAACTTGAATGAAAATGGCGACTTTTTTTTCCCATGGGCAAAAAAACAGCTATGGTCCCATGCGTTATTTTGCTCATGGGAAAAAAAGGCCGCTATTTTCATGCAAGTCGAACAAGTGAATGACTTTTACTCCCTGTCGTCTGCTATCTGAAATCGCCACTTTTGGGCCTTTGGAATAAAAAATATCGTAAGTAACACGGGACTTAAAGGCTGCCAATTTATTTACGATGATTTTTGTGCCACTCGTTACGGTCTCAGGGCGCCTACGGCGCCCTCGACCTCCACTCGTGTCACAAAAATCACCGTAAATAAATGGCTACCTTTACGTACCTTGTTGCTTAATATACTATTTATTGAAATTTTTTTTCTTTCTAGAATCAGAAGTATATTAGTATAACTCTGGAATAAAAGCTTAAAAAAATAGTTCTTTAAAACAATTATAATTATAGACAAGTAAGAATGTTAATTTCATGAAACATATTCATTAAATTAAAACTAATAATATTATCAATAAATAAGATTATTATTAAATTAAAATTAAAAGTTAATTAATAACTAAATAAATCATTATTTATATTTTTGTTTAAATTATAATTTTTTTCACTGCGGAGAAGAGGAAAATGAATTTATCGCATGCCCAGGAAGATCCTACTTCACTGGGGTATGTCAGACTCAGCACAAAATGCAAGGATAAAAAACCCTGCATACCTGCTTTAGACAGTTACCAATACCGACTAAAAACCTCTTCTGATTCCACTGGATTTCGAACCTTATATCCACCTACGGAACTACCTAGTGGCTTCAGACTTCGTAGATGAATGGTCCCATGTAGTCGGTCGTGCAACTCTCCCGTGCCGCTCTTGTTCTGCCCTATTTTCTCTTTGTCCTTGACAAAGCCTTCTTTCCTTTCTAGAAAGCAGTTCTGAAGACTTTGCATCCTCCTGATCCGGGGACATGATGGATATTCTCCTTCTCGCCGAACTTTACCTGGCATAAGAAGCAGCATGGGCTCTTCTTACAATCTGCTGTCATATGGCCGGCTTCTCCGCACTTGAAGCACATAGCCGACCTATCCACTGCTTGTAATCTCTACCTATATGGCCATAGTCAAAGCACCCATAACACCTTGTAACCATAGTTCTTCTCCTTATCTTGCAGGAGACGAACCCAATCTTTATGTGTCCGATTTTCTCCAGCTTATCAGCATCTTCCTGGCTTGTGACCACGACAGCGAGCTTTTCTCCTCGCTTGTTTGGTCCGAGAACCATCACCTTTCTACTTTCTACTGGTGTTGTTCCTTCAGCCACTTAAACTATCACTCAGGACCGCTTTTCTACCGCTTCTGACTTTCAAAGACGACGTTCCTCAGCACGGCTGCGTTGAAACGGTCGCGTCTTATCTTTCGATCTTCGCGTGCTTCTTCAGACCAGGTTAATCGCTGGTAGAACTTCTCTTTCTTTCAAGCCGCTACTGCGTGCTTCTCCTTCACATCCTGTATGAGCGATGTTCAGCTTCTGAGTCCATCATTAATTGTCATATTGACATTTTTCTGGATCTCACAGGACTTCATCATTTTGCTGACCTCCTCCTCTATCTTTAGAATACTCGCTGCTTCCTCCTCCCGCAGCTTAATGAATTCTTCCCGATCCTCGTTACAACTAGCAATGTCATTTGCCGATTGTGCGTAATACATATATGTGGAGAGTGAACTGTTTGGTTGCCCTTTTGTGGGAAGCCCCGCCACCACGGCAAGGTCTACCGAACATATCCAAAATGACACTCAAGTCTGGCAGCGAATAAGCATCCCACCCCGGTGCACCAAAGCCGTCAAAAATGACAGTAATGTCTGGCTAAGGATATGCATTCAGACCCAGCCCACTCATGCCATCAAAGACGGCAGTCGCGCCCGGGAGAGGATTATCATCCGCTTCTCCCAGCACGTTAAAGACATCACCGATGCTTGGCAGTGGAAACCAACGGCAGATTTAAATTATAATTTTATTATTAATGTAAATCGGCATATAAAAAAGTTTGGTAAATTTACATGATTAGAAAAAACTGCATCTTTTAAGTATACTATTTTGTAAATAGTTAGTAATTAACAATAATGATTTGTTTAAATCTTGCTTAAACAATGATAATTATGTTTTAAATTTACATCGGTATTTATGTTAGGTCCGGTTAATCGCAGAATTAGAAAAAATACACCTCACTAGGTAGATGAGACCGGGGCGTAATGGATCACTTTGTTTATTTTATTATGAAAAACCTGTTATATTTAAAATAGTAATAAAATAATCCTGTCATGTTTAAAAATCTAATTTATATATTAATAAGTAGGGGAGAGTGGGACAAGCCGGACTTTTCTCAATATTTCCGAAATGGCAAAATTGAAAAAAAGTGTTGTTTACAAATTTAAAACAACCATGTTTAGTATATCTTATTTTTTCAATCTGACAGTTTTCGGTTCGAATTATTTTGCACAGCTCTAGTAATAATATTTGATGATCTAATTTATAATTTCATTGCTGATCCATTACGCCCCGGATCGAGGCGAAATTACTAACCTTGCATTTCTCCAAAAACATTGTTCTAGAAAAAAAGTATAAGTGATATTAGGGAGTACTTTTTTTAATTGAAAGCTGAGGTGTTAGGCTAAGTTTTCCACATGATGAAATTTTTATTAAAGCAAGAATGACGAAGTTAAGCAACAAAAAGTTTACGACTTATAGGTGATTTTGATCATTAGAATGTATGTAGAATACAGCCAGAAAATGCGCTGTTTACGGTTTTTTTTAAATACTCGTGAAATAAGTGGGAATCGAATCATTATTATTAAAAAAAAATGGCACTTTTGAAAAAATTGTTTACTTAAAATTATTTTATAAATAATTTGTTTAAAAAAAGATTTGATTTTTAAAAAAGATCTTCTTAAATTGTCTGTAAACAATAAGCATTCCTTGAAAATTTCATTACATTTATCCCATTAAGCACGGGATGTGCAAAATTTGTACATATGTATAATGTTTAAGAACATATTTCGATCTTAAAAAGCACTAAGAATAATTTGTAAATACACGTTTCTTATGTATCTTGAATCCCTCTTTCGAATGGCGTACTAAAAAAAATCGCGTCTAAAATAGTAAGAGTACATCATAGGACTATTTTTAATATTAAATTTTTAAAGGGCAGCCACAAAATGACGACTAAAGTTACTTTTTTCAAACAATATTATACACAAATGAAGGAAATTTTAAAAAATAGTTCATTTTGCTTGAAACTTGTTACTCGGGGGTTTTCGGGATCGCCTATTACGAATATAATCTTATTTTTCCAAAATTCAAAATGGCGGATCCAATATGGCGGACAAGAAATTTTTAAAATAGTAAATTTTATTTGAAACTTGGCGGTTTTTGGGGTCCCTGATTACGAATATAACCTTAGTTTTTCAAAATTTAAAATATTCAATTAAATTGTTTGATTATTTAATTATAGTACCTAATTATTAATATTCACATATCAATAATTTGCTAAAATTTTCAAACGTGTGATTTTTAAATACACACTAAACTGTTCAAATTAATTATCACAGTTATTGAATTAATATTAATTTATTAACAATATTAATAATAACTTATTTATTAAATTAATTTTAATTAAATTTCTTAATTATTTAATTAGTTTATAATTATTAGAATATCAAATCGTCAAATTATATATTTATTATTATATATTATTATATAGGGGAGACTGGGGCGAAAAGTTAAATTTTGCATAAATGATTTTTTTTGGCAATATAATCCGCTTAGATGCAAATATTTGTATATCAATATTGTAGGGCAACTTGTCCTCTACAACTTTCAATAAAAAAGTTCCTGATATTTTCGCATAAAATACATGTTTTGTACTTTTTTGAAAATTTTGTTTTTTTTAACTTTTCGCCCCATGCTGGGGCGAAAAATTAAATTCTATTTTTAGTCTACTAAAACTATTTTCTGATAGGTGATAAGTATTAGATAAGTTAAAGTATACGTAAACAAGTAATTTAGTAAATAAAAGATCTTTGTTTATTTAACAAAATCTTTAGAATAGTTGTAAAGTTAAAAAATTGAAATTTCAAAAAAAATAAATTTTTTTTGTTTATTCCATGTGAACGGTCTTCTTTTTTTGACAGACTACTTGCCCAATGTTAAATAAATAATTTTTAAACAAATAAACCCAAAAAAACGAAAAATAAAAAAAATTTAAATACATCTAAAAATACATTTAACTTTTCGCCCCAGGGTGCGTTTTTATCTTTCACAACAAATATAAAAAATCTGACTAAACATATATAGCAAATACCTTTAGGTATCTCTTCAGGGGACCCAAATAATGAAGTAAAAAAATCGCGGTGAGGATAAATGCAAAAAATATACTTAAAAGTTGATATTTTCTTTTTCGAAAAAATTTTCAAAAGTAGGTTGAAAAAAAACTTTCAATATAGACACCACAAAAATTAACAAAATTGCACACAACTCCGTACATTTATTTAGGGTGATAATACCCTTCTATAATTAAAATTACAATGCTCTAACTATTCCCGTTCGAAAGATAATGAATTTTAACGGTTTTGTCAGTTTAACTTTTCGCCCCAGTCTCCCCTATTTTTAATTATATATTTTTGATTATATATTTTTATATATTATATAGTATATTGTATAATATATATTATATAATATAGTAATATAATTTATATTATTTTATATAAACAGAAAAAAATTTTGCGATAGATATTGTTAAACATAATTTGACAAAATGTGAATAAATCAAATTTTTCTACAAAATGCTAAAAAATATGAAATATATGGGGCCAAAATAAGTGAAACCGGCTACTAGGAAAATTTTTGTTCCCAATTTTTAAGTTATCTGTGATTTTTGGTAGATATGTGAGTACACTTTTTCCCCCTGAAAGATAATTAAGTGAATCTTTTTTAAATTAAAGCTTAAAGTCTATACTTCAAGGATTAAATAAAGCGATTGCTAAAAAATGAAAATTTATAATTGTTTTTAACAATTATTTTAAACAATTGCAAATTGAAGAATGTTCTCAATGTTTTTGAAAGATTAAATTACGATGTTGATGCGCAAAACTCTAAGTATTGAAATAAAAAAAAGAAAAATCAGTAACCTCCAATATTTTTAATTTTAAAAAAATTCAGTTAACCCCTTCACAGTGTTTGACGTCTATAGAAGCAAAAATAATTCGTGCCCCCAGTGTGTATGACCGCTATAGCAGCATCGAAAAAACTGATATTTAAAAGTTAACGAATCTTGCTAAAAATGCCTATTTGGGGGTTTTCGGGGTCGCTGAATCCAAATCCGTTATTGAAAATTCAAAATTCAAAATGGCGGTTCCAAAATGGCGACCAAAAAAATTTTAATGTTTACGGATTTGACCAAAAGTCTTCACTTGAGGGTTTTCGGGGTCGCTGAATTCGAATCCGTTATTGGAAATTCTAAATTCAAAATGGCGGCTTCAAAATGGCGACCAAAAATTTTTTAAGTTTACGAATTTGGCTGAAAATTCTCATTGGGGGGTTTTTGAGGTCTCGAAATCCAAATATTTAGTCAAAAATTCAGAATGGCGGCTTCAAAACGTCGACCAGAAAATTTAAAGTTCTGAAATTAGTTCTTAAAACTGAAAGTAGAGAAATTGATATGTCTTAAGTTTTAAAACATTGTGAAATATTCAAAATCAATCTATATTAAAAAATTTAATAATAGTAATTAAATAAAATAATAATACATAAAAAATATTAATTAATTACTGATAAATTTAAATATATAATAAATTAAATAATAGATCATAAAAAAGTAAAAAAAATAAATGGAGTTTTTACCGCCACGTCCTCGTTCGTGACTCTGGATTCGACTAAGAGCGGTGTTTTAAATAGCTTACTAAAAATATAATATATGTAAAATATAATGTATATAAATTGTAATGGGTTTTTCAGAACAAAATAATATTTATAAAATTTTAACAACAACTTATCATAAACAATCATAATAACAATACCTAAATAATTGAACTTCAAAAACGAACCAAGTAAACAATAAATAATGAACAATTTATAAACAAAGAAAATTTATTAACAAACAAAAAAATTTAATTATTAAAATTTAGCCAAAGTCTTTATACCCAATACAATTGGAAGGAAGGGGAGAGGGATATTTTATAAGTTTCTCAACTCAACTAATTTGTTGAGCGCCAGTCCTTTCTAGGGACATTTTCTTCTATAAGAAAATTAGAGAATTAACAAACAAATAAGATTTTAAGGAAACAAGACCATTGAATCCTCAAAATTTAGAACACAAAAATTATTAACAAAACAAGTACCTAGATTACAAAGAAACAAGACCATTGATTCTCTAGTAATCGTCTCTTAAAACGAACCAAATTTAAAATGAACTTTAGTCAAACCACAAACCAAAAACAAGTGCTTGAATTAGAGAGAAATAAGACCATTATTCTCTACTAATCGTCGCTTCAAATAAACAAAATTAAAATTGACCAAATTCCAAAACAAGAGCAAAAGGGGTTTTGAGTTGAGAAACGAATTAAATATAAAGAGTTTTGCCGGTTAGCCAGGACCAAAAGGTCAAAGGAAGCGTCGAGGGTCGAAGAAATTATACTCAGCAATTTTAAATAAAAGTAGTAAATATATTTTATACAAAACGTTAAAATTACACAAACGAGGGTAACAAATTCAATTAATAAGGTAAAGCACAAATCACAATTTCACGTCAAATTTCCATTACGCAAATATATAAAACAACAAAAAAAGGGCACACAAATTCATAAATTAAACAAATTGTTCAGCCAAAAAAAAGGGTACCTAAAAGGGTAACGAATTTGGTAACTGGGGAAAGCTAAGGGGTAATTTCGATAATTCGATAATAATAATTTATTGTGGGGCTGGTAACTTGGGTAACTGGGAAGAATTTAGTATAAAATTTTGAGAATAAAAGGGGAAAAAGGGTAACAAAAGGCAACACGTGGTTGAATAAGAGACATTATGCTAATTTGAAATGTTTACATAAAATCCAAAATACCAATTAATCAAATTAGGAATAAAATAATTCCAACTAGATATTTATTAACCAAAAAAAAAATTTTGTCTCTTATTCAGCCACGAGGCCGGCTGAACCAAAATTATAATTATTACATGATTCTACCGAATCTTGTAATTAACAAAAAAAAGAATTTTACAATAAAATAAAATTTAACTTACAAGCACGTAGAATAATTCAACACAGAAATTATCAAGGCCGCAAAGCACACAAAAAAAGCACAAAAGAATAAAATCTTAAAATGGAAATTCAAAATCCAAACTTTAAAAAAAAAACGCGTCCGTTTAGAGTGAAGGCAGGATCGAAAAGAGAACGATGATAACGATGAGTGCCGGCTCGTACCCTGCTGGTCCTTCTTCGTTTTTCCCCACCGGTAGCCCTTGGTCAATCTTGTATTCTTACGCCGGAAAAAGGAGCGTAACCACTGGAAAAGCTATAGGCCAATTTCAACTTTAAGAACAGCTGTCGGCATCCAAATTTCGGTATCTTGACCCGTGTCTTTCTCGCCATCAACTTGTTTCAGGGAATTAGTTCCTAATTTGTAGCTACTCTGATCACAAACCAAATAAACAACCAATAATCCAATAAAATCCAAAAATACGAAAATCAGAGTGGGCCTTTAGCAACGATTAATTCGGGCCTGATTGACAAGAGGTTTTCACTACGAGAAAATTTGACGAGAAAATACTCCCTTATTTGTTTTACAAATAATACTCCTGAATAATAATAAAAATTCCGGAATAATATTAAAGTTAATAAATTTCAGGGTATTATTGTTATTTATAACAATTCTCGGGTTAGGTGCAAGAAAAAGGTAACAATTTCAAAATTATTTCAAGTTAATTTGGGTGACTTAGTAGTTTCCGGTAGGTAGGGGAAAGCGAAAACGGGGGAAACATAGAGAGAGCGGCAAGTCTCGAAGAGTCATTTCTTAGGAGAAATTCTCTGTGATTCGCACGAAGAAAAGGGGAAATTGTCAACGACGAGAGGGGAACTCTGCTTGCAGGTTGACCGACGAACGTCGTTTCCAATGATTTCATCAAATTTGAAATCTTCCGTGAATACAAAAAACAATAGTTTGCAAAGGCGGACACATTAATATTAATATTTTTAAATTAAGTTTTATAAAAAAAACAAAGTAGAATTTTTAAAGCTTTGTTGTGATTATTATTATTGTTTATAAACAAAATGGTTGTTTACAATTAAATTTTTAAGCAAACTTATTATGAAATTTTGTTAATATTTTTATGAAAAATTTGCAACGTCACAACACCCCCATCCTTAAATGAAGCCAAGAGGGCGCTGCAACACTAGATAAGAAAAGGAAATCAGTTCAGGGAAGGCAGGTTAGGTAACAAATAAAACAAATTTCTGTTGGGTAACTTTTGGGTAAAAAAAAGCTTTATTTCAGCGATCTTGTCAGAAGGCAGTTGTTACAAGTATCTGTTTTCTCATATAATTCTCCGCATTTCCGGCAGAAATTCGTTAGTAGGGGTTTCGGGCATTCCTTATAATGATGGTTTGGTGCACCGCAGTTCCAACATCCTTTTCTACAGTTGCGCCGTAGCCATTGGAGGACTTTCTCAGGTACCTCACTGGGTCGTGGTATTTTGATATCGAAAAGTGAGGGAATCTTTTTACTGGGCAGGGTAGATGATGTTGATGGTGGTGTTTCCGATTGGAATGGATTGATGTCCGGAGTATTGAATGGTTTAGGTGGTGTAGGTGACCAGGGGTTGGGTTTGTTGGAGTATTTCCAGGGGGCACAGTGATCAATGGGGCATTTCTTGTTACGGCAATAGGTAGGGTCTCTCGAGGGAGATTGTCGTCTACGTTTGGTTGGGGAATGCGTGTGAGGAGAATAGTTCGGAGAACTAGGTTGGTAAGTTGGTGTACTGGAGCGTTTAGTACGTGAAGTGGCAGTTGGTGAATTTCGAGAGCGACTTGAGCCATAAAAATTTTTCCTCAAAATGGGATGGTGATCCTCTTGAGAAGAGAAATGTGAAAGTGTGGGTGTTGATTTTGGGGTGACGGTAACGGGGTTTGAATGTTGTGTAGAGGGAGTGGTAACATTAGGTGTTGCAGGAGTGGCAGTAGCGGCGAAGTTATTATTTAGGAGATCCTCGTTTTTGGAGATCTCTTCCATTTCTTGGCTGGATATGTCGATCTCCAACATTGGCGATGAAGATCGGGATGTGTTCGACCCTTGGTTGACAGCTTCGAGTACCGCGACCTGGGTTCCGATCTCTTTTGTGTCGACTCCGGCTCGGAGATTATAATCGGAGTGCTTCCAGTCCGACACTTTGGATCCGGTTTCTACACGTTTCGAGTGTAGAAAGTGTTGTCGTTCGGCCTGAAAAGCTTCAGACAGAGCAGGTACCAATTTAGGAAAAAGGGTTTCCAGATTGGCAAGGACTTTTCTATAAGGCTTCAAAAAGCGCCAGCTGGGCTGCTCAATAGTTCTGAGCTCGTCCTCCAGGGTCCAGGGCTCATTTTCGGGCATAGGCTCGTGGTATTCTCGCAGCTGCTCCTGTAAGGATTCGATGTTCAAGAGGAGCTGACGATTCTCTTCTTTTCTATCCTTCAGGATCTCTCCAGCTGCCTGAAATTTATTAATCAGCTCCGCTTGTTCGGTCCTCATTTTAACGATGATATCGTTCAGTTGTCTCCCTTTCTCCTGTTCGTGGAGAACTATTTGTGTTAGCCTGTTCGTCTCGTTATGATATTGCAGGATATATTGCTGCTGAGTCGTCACAACGTCGTTTAATTTCGACACCTCCTCCATTAGGGACAGCTCTCTGGGAGACAATGTGGAGGCTTCCAATAAAATGGGGTTCTCGGGGAGATTGTCCATGTCGGAATCGCAAGGAGAATCAGGGCTTCGTAAGAGCTCCGCTTCCTCCTCGGGTTGCAGGTCCTCCAGGTTGCCGACATCTTCTTGGATGTCTTCGACATCAAGAAACTCCCAATCACCAGGGTGGAGTTCGGATGATCCTTCCATTGCTATTCTGAACTAAAGCACGTAAAAAAAAATTTTTGAATAATAAAGGAGTTTTACTTGTCCGATTTTTAATTTGGACATTCCACAGGTGACTTAAAGGGGATTGTCGAATTTTCAAGCTCATTCAACACTTAGATAGGGTTTAATATTTTGTACGTGGAATTTTCCTAGTTTGGCAAAAGACAAATCACACAATTCTACAACACTGGGTGACAAAATTTTGGAAACTTTATAAGGTCCAACAAACTTAGGGTTTAATTTAGACGAGACATTTTTAAACTTGGAAGATAAAATACGACAGCGAGTAAGAACTAAGTCTCCTACAACATATTTTACGGGACGGTGACGTTTGTTGTAATATTGGGATTGTTTCAGGAATGCTTTATCTAGGTTTTTAATCATCCAATCATTCATAATCTGTAGTTTTTGCATTCTTTCTCGCCAGGAAGAAGGATCTTGTGGATCAATTGTTGTAGGATTTTCTGATTTACTTCGCAATTCATTTGTCGGTTTAGGGTTTCTACCAAAGTTAAGGAATGCTGGTGACGTTTTTAATGTGTCATGGTGGGCTGTATTATAGGCGAATCTAAATTCGCTTAAATACTTATCCCAATTTCTATGGTCTTCATCTAAAAATGAAATTATCATTGTTTTCAGGACACGATTCACTCGTTCAACCGGGTTGGATTGTGGATGATAAGGTGGAGTGGTAGAATGATATATTCCGAATTCTTCTGCTAGAGAACGAAGAATGTTATTAATGAATTCGGTTCCGTTGTCGGTTAGTAGTACTTTAGGGGTTCCCCAACGATTAATTACTAATTCACGAAAGGCTTCGGCGATCAATTTTCCAGTAGCATTTCTTAGTGCTTTTACTTCGATCCACTTAGTGAAAACATCTTGAATTACGAGTACATACTTGAAATTAGACCTGCTAGGGGGAAATGGTCCCATAATGTCAGCGGCTACTACGGTCCAGGGTTGTTCTACTATTCGTTGTCCCATTAGACCTGCGGGTGCGGATTGATCAACTTTGCAAGTTTGACAAAGATCGCAACGACGGACATATTCGGCTACTTCTTTGTAGCAAGCTGGCCAGTAATAGTTAATAGCAATTCGCATATACGTTTTCTGGGTTCCTAAATGTACTGCTTGTGGTTCGTTGTGAGCTTCGTTTAATATGGTGGCTCTCTCACTTTCAGTTGGGACTAATTTCCAGGCGTTAATATCGGTAGTGATGGTCGATATCACTGGGTCAGGGCGATAATAATAGAGCTTATTATCTTTAATCTTCCAATTTGGAAACCGTCCAGGGAATTCGGTAACTGAAAGGTAGCGGCGAGTGTACCAAGAAGAATCGGTTTCGGTAACTTTATAAAGAGCGTCTACAGAACTGGAATTGGGGTCATTGGTAACTTGTGCGGGAATTCGAGAAAGAGCATCCGGAACATGGTGCATGGCTCCTTTTCGATGTATTATAGTGTAATTGTATTCCAACAAGGATAAGGCCCATCGTGCGAGGCGACCTGTAGGGTTTCGCAAATTATGTAACCATCTAAGGCTGCTATGATCAGTAATTACGGTAAACTCATAGCCCTCTAGGTAGGCTCTAAACTTTTGAATAGACCACACAACGGCAAGACATTCTTTTTCAGTGGTTGTATATTTTCGTTCGGCTTCCGAAAGGGTTCTGCTAGCAAATGCGATAACATGTTCGACTTCGTCAACCTTCTGGGTTAATACAGCACCAAGGCCTACATCGCTGGCGTCTGTTTGTAATTCAAACGGTTTTTCGAAATCGGGACGGGTTAGAACAGGAGCGCTTGTTAGGGAGGCTCGAATCTTATCAAACGCTATTTGTTGTTCTTCTCGCCAGTGCCATGCCTGCTTTTTACGAAGTAGTTTGTTTAAAGGCGAAGCTAGTGTTGCAAACTGAGGAATGAATCTACGATACCAGCCAGACATGCCAAGAAATCTTCGCAATTCTTTTACGTTGGTAGGTACAGGGTAAGTTAGAATTGGGGTAACTTTTTCGGGGTCTGCTCATAATCCTCTTTCGTCTACAAGAAAGCCTAAATACTGAACTTGAGGAACTACAAACTCACATTTGTTAGGATTTATTTTAAGCTTATTTTCTTTAAGCTTATCTAAGACGATCTTCAACCACTTAAGATGTTTGTCAAATGTTTCCGTAACAATGATAATATCATCAAGATAGACAAAGCAGTAGGGATCCATTTCGGGTCTGATAACTTTGTCCATCATTCTCTGGAAGGTAGCAGGGGCATTTGTTAGTCCGAAGGGCATGCGAGTATATTGGAATAATCCCAAACCAGGTATAGCAAAGGCAGTCTTTTCTTTGCTTTCTTCGGAAAGTGGCACCTGCCAGAATCCTTTATCTAGATCAATTTTGGAAATGTAACGAGCTTTTCTTAACTTGGATAATATAGCGTCCATTTGGGGTATAGGGTAACTATCCTTTTTCGTTATGGCATTAAGCTATCGAAAATCGAGGCAAAATCTATACTCGCCATTGGGCTTTCTAATCATCACTATCGGGTTAGACCAATCGCTAGACGAGGGCTCTATTATTCCATCTCTTAACATCTTTTTCACCTCTGCGATGATAGCTTCGATGACTTTGGGTGATACCATGTAACAACGTTGCTTGATCGGGGCATTATTTTCGGTATAAATAGAATGTACCGTGAGAGTCGTTAGACCAGGTTCGTCAGGGATAT
This sequence comes from Leptopilina myrica (nomen nudum), assembly GCA_032872475.1. NCBI lineage: Eukaryota > Metazoa > Arthropoda > Insecta > Hymenoptera > Figitidae > Leptopilina > Leptopilina myrica (nomen nudum). Next base: position 38,864,802 of record CM065463.1, read on the forward strand.
CGGGTAAGTGTAACTTTAGAAATGTTTCTAGCCTTTTCATCTGCGGAGATGTCAATTCTATCAAACCAAAACAATCTTCCGCTGAATCGCTCAATTTTCTTTCAAAATTGTAAGCTTTCCTGGGTTTGTTTTTGTAGAACCAGGAACGTTGTACAAAAATTTACTTGAATTCGAAAATGTTTGAGAAAGTCTAATCCTAGAACTAAAGGTTCTGTTAGGGAATCTCAGATTCGTACTCGCAAGGGTTTTTCTTGTCCACATAATTCTAAGGGCAAAATAATTTCCTTGGAAACAGTTAGTAATTGACCGTTAGCTACTTGTACAGTCCCATTCTTTTCGCTGACAGGGAGTTTAAGATTTTCAATAATTTGCATTCCAGTAGGGCCAATGAAACTCCTTGATGCTCCACAACCTACTAGGGCTCTTATTTTATGATTATTAATAGAAACGGTGACATAGAGTAGTGGTTCAGGATCAGAGGGTGCTACTGAAGGGTAACTTAAACTCGAGATTTTATAGCAAAAGTTAGGATTATCTCTATCGGTTGTAGTTTTTACTGCTTCTGATTTGGAAAGATCCTGGGAATTGAGTGAACTTTCAGCCGATTTAATTTTTAATACGTAATCTTTATTACCTTTGATCTTTTCTACTTCGCATTCTTTGACGAAGAATTTACCGGATTCGCAAAAGATGAATACATCTAAGTCTTTAGGACTATAAATTCCATTATTTCCAGATATGTCGGTATCTAAATTTAGGATTTCTATTTCAACCAACTTTGGAAGTGGTTTCTTTTTACTAGAAACTGAAGGTAACGGGGAACACGAGATTGAATCTGGAGGTAACGATGGGCAAAGGGTAGAATTTAAAGGTAACAATGAACAAAGGGTAGAATTTGGAGGCCTTGAAGATGAATCCAGGATTGTCTGGGCCTCTTTTAACAACCATGTGCGCCTTTTCCCGAGCAGTTAGGGCATTTAGGCTTGATAACGCCTTCCTTTTTACAACCATAGCAACGAATGACTATAGGTTCCTTGCATTCATTGCGCATGTGTCCTTCCTGGTTACAATTCCAACAAGTGGGTTTGAAGGATTTGTCGGGACTAGTTTTTGTTGCAGTTTCTGGTGACTTAGTGGATTCCAACCTTGACCGTTCTCGGGGCTTAGCCGATTGAGAAGAATTTTGTCGGTGTGAACTATTTCTAGTAGGATTTGAGGGAGATTTAGGGTTTTTATTAGGGCTTTGATTCAACATTAGCAAATCTTCGATTTCCAACTCATCGCGTTCGTCCTCGGAAATATAATCTTCTTCGAGGAAATGAAGCTGTTCTCTCTTCCTGGGGGACGGTCTAGTCGAACCTCTGTAGGCCAAGTCGGGAAGTAAAGAACTTTCGGGTCTGGGTGGGGGTTGATATGATCTGGCAACCCTGAAAGATTTCTCCGCGGCAACAGCTAACTGTTCAAAATGGGCAAAGTTTCTTATAATAGATCTAGGGAGGGTAAGATGTAGCCGGGGTAACAGATTTCGATGTGCAAAATTTATCTCCTCATATTCTGTGAGTCGAGGGGACAATCTATCGAACATGGAGAGCATGCAGGTCAGGTAATCAGCTACTGACTCTTGTTCTCCTTGTGTTCTACGATGAATATCTTGCATCAACTCGAACTGAAAGTCAGGATCACTAAAGCGATTTCTGAAGTCTCTGGCGAATTCATCAAAACTGAACCAACGGTAACGATTTACTTCGTACCATCTAGCAGATATACCAGACAGGAAAAAGGGCAGAAGATTTAAACGATCTTCATCGCTAACGTAAATCATGGATCTACCGGCTGAGATTCTACGCAGAAATACATCTGGGTCTTCTGGACGTTGACCTGAAAACTTAAGGTCCCATTTTCGCATAATATGATATGCTTGAGCTGCTCCGTTGGAATTATTTCTACGATTAGGGGGGTCATGAATTGGTGGTAACTGGGAATACGGTTCGTAATTTCTATTCAAGGGTCTACCTTGAGTGGATGAGCTATTCGGATAAACCCGTGGACGATATTGATCCGGGGGCATGTTCGGATCTCTATTTTCAATATCATCACGTAATGGTGGTCTATCTACGAAATGATCAGGATTTTGGGGGCGAACTGGATTTTGATTAGCATGGGGAGGTGCTTGTCTACGATTTCTATCATCACGAACAGGTGGTAGATCAAATCCCTGGTGTAAATCTCGAATATTTTCATAATACGGAGTAGATGCCTGATTCCGATTATTACGAATTGACATTCGACTAAAATCTCTTTCAAAATCTTCAGTAAGCCGATTTGCTCTATCTAGAATAGGATCGTAAGTGTGATCACGATAGTCAGGAACCGATGGACGATAATTTGGGTAGTAATAGGTTGGATCTGGGGCTTGGTAACTTCTATTTTGTTGAGAATGGGAGGTTTCTCGAACATTAACAGGTCTATTAAGGTTACGGTAACTCTGATCTACAACATGCTGAGAGGAGCCTAGTGTATTGTAGTGTGGAGGGGGCAATTCCCACTCATCTTGATAAGGTCTTTTCCTAGATGCTACTCCATTTTGTGTCGTGGACTCTGCTTGAGCTCTCGTAGAATTATTGTACGGAGTTCGCGTATCATGTTGGGTACTATGGACCCTGCTATTTAAAGGAACACGTGGTACTGCTCCAGTATTAGGGACTCGATTAGCGTCGGTAGTAGTGTTAGTGTCTACTAGAGGAACTTGGTTTTCACCAATGTTCACGGCAACTGCACCATCAGCAGGATTTTCGCGAGGAAAAGGGATTTCCTGAGTCTGGGGGCTAAAAGCAGACACTGTGGACATACTAATGTTAGGGTCGTGTGACACATTTAAGTTAGGAGCTAATTCATTCTCGATGGGCCCACGAGTGTTGGGAGGTAACGGGGGAACTTCCTTGGGGGAGGTGACACCCGAAGCGTTTTCTTCCAAATTTCGATTAGTACGTTCAAAATGGCGCAAACGTCTACGTCTTTCATCGACCGATCCTTGGACTGGTAAACCTCTATTGGCTAATTCGATTTCTAAATCCCTTGGATTGAGATTATCTATCCAAGATCTCTCGTTACGAGACATATCGTCCCTTCTAAAAAAAAGGAAACAAAAAAAAACAAAAAAAATTGTTAGCTAGGGTTTCTGTATATACTTTGACAAGCGTTTTTCAATATACGAAACAAATTGCGTACGGAAATGCTACAGAGATTTATATTTAACTTACGCATTTAACTTTCAACATATCTGACGGATCACTAATGTGAGAGGGGATGGGGTAATTTGGGGAACAAGGGTTTGTATTTAAAATAGTCCTAACGACTTCTGTACTCATTTGGGCAAGGTTTGTTTATAAAAGGGCATTGACAGCTGGTATCCCGTTTTATTTTACGCGGGGACTTTGCGGTATAAAGACAGATATTTTCTTAGCTTGTTCTCGACGAGCAAAACAAACTACTCTTTGCAACGACATTCAAAACCATGCGCGACCTTTAATGTCATGGAATGTTGTGATCCAAGTTTTTACAATACGACGATTATTTCCGTTATACCAAAAAAAAATTTTGGGAGTGAAGCCGGTGATAACAACGGGCAATAGTGAGGGGTTATTACTGTAATAAGGGGTAGGTAACAGACGAGAGGTTTTCCTTCCCGCATGAGAAAAGGAAACGCACTGGGGTAACATTAATGTTAACAAGACTTTATTAATATTATTCGTTGGGGTTACCTGAAATTTGGTTGGGTGAATTAAGGAAGGGTGGTAACAAGGTGATGTTATTTCACCCCCAATAGGGAAGGGTCTGCTTGTAAGAGGGCTTTAGCTGCAGGAATTGAAATTTATTTATTATAGGGAAAATTCAGTAAAATAAAAGAATTTGTTCTCACGATTACTAACATAACAGCCAAAAAAAGGATTTAAAGGTAATAACTATAAAATGCAAAAAAAAAATTTATTAAAAGGAAATAATTTTAATAACATTAAGCTAACAACAATGGTGAAATTGATGAATGAATTTCCGCCTCTGCTTATTCCGGTTCTATCAGGTGGGTGAGTGACAGAGGAGATGCGCGAACTATCCCATTAATTTTTTTTTTAATGCAACCTTTAACATACCAAAAAAATACAACAAAAAGAAATAAAATCACAAATCGATTAATTAGTTGCAATAACCAAAAAAAAATTATTAAAAGAAAATTAATTTTCACAGATAGAATAAACCGAATTATTCATGCACAAGAAATTAAATTTTACCAAAATAATATTTAACTAATACCAAAAAAAAAATTTTATTCTACTAGAAAAATTTAATTATAATATCAACAAGAAAAATTAGCAATTTTAAATTAACAAAAAAAAAATAATTCAAAAAGAATCAAAATTTAAAAGAAATGAAATTTTCAACCAAACAATTCCAAAAAAAAATCTTTAATCAAGTTTTAATCGAAAATTCAAAAAAAAAATTTATCTTTAATGATTAACACTTCAAAAAAAAATTTTAATCGATATAAAAGAACAATATTAATTATTGTTCACACACGTTATTAAAAAAATAATGTTAACCATAATATTCAATATTTAAATTTAATAACATTTTAATAAGTTCAAAAAAAATGTATTCTCGACAAAAAATTTTAATTTATTATCAAATTCGATCAAAAAAAATGTTTAACTGTAAATTTTAATTTTTAAATAAATAAAAATTTAACAAATGTAAATTTCAAAAAAAATAAAATTTTTAACAATAATTTTTAATCATACAATTTAAAAAAAAAATTTATTTAACATCAAATTCAAAATTTCAAAAAAAAATTTTAATCAAATAAAAGTTTAACAATAAAATTTAATTTCTTCAAATAAATAAAATTTTTAACAAATTTAAGCTTTCAAAAAAAAATCATTAGCAATCAACTTTAATTTTTGTATAAATAAATTTTTAACAAATTTAAAATTTCAACCAAAAATTCATTAGCAATAAATTTAAATTTTTGTATAAATAAATTTTTAACAAATTTAAATTTTCAAAAAAAATTTTGACAATAAATTTCAATTTTCCAAAAGAATATATTTTAAACAAAAAAGAAATTTTAATTAACAAATGTTTTCAAAAAAAAATTTTATTTCAAAATTATAATCTATCACACTAAATCAATTTTCTCTCAAGGTGTGAATTTTATTTTCGATTTTCGTTCTTATTATTTTCTTGATAACTGTAAGAACAAAGAGTCGAGAGGCAAAAGTAGTTAGGTAGACTATTGATGATTCATATAGGGCGACACAATAGGCACAAAATATAAACACTAAATCTAATTAGTGATATTCGTCTTTTTGATTTTATCGAAATAAGCAGAATATAATATACTATCAATTATCAACTAGAAATATAATTAAAACAGTATATAAGCAAAAAAATACAATTTATGTAATAAAATAATAATTTTCAACAAGCAACAAACAAAATTTTTAATTTCCACCAGATACGAATTTAGAGTTAGAATCTCAAAAAAAAATAATAAAAAAATATACTTTTTAACAAAAAAAATTTTGAGAAAATAAACTTTCAACAAAAGAATTAAAAACAATAAATTTTAACAAAACAACAAAAAAAATTTTAAGAAAATTAATTTTTAATAACAAAAATTAATTTTTAACAAAAAAAAATTTATATAAGAACATTAATTTTTTTGATAACAAAAAAAAATTAATTTTAAACAACAAAAAAAATTTTAATAAGAAAATTAATCCTAAAAAAAAATTGCTAACATAATTTTTAACACAAAAAAAAATTTTAATAAGAAAATTAATTTTTAAACCCCAAAAAAATTTTTTTTTAAATTTTAATTTTAAACAACAATTAAAATTAAAAAAAATTAATTTTTAACAACAAAGAGATTTATGAGAATATTAAATTTTAATAAAAAAAATAATTTAAAAAAAAAAAATTTTTAAGAACATTAATTTAAAAAAAATTGTTAACATAATTTTTAACAAAAAGGAAATCCAAAAAAAAATAATTAATTTTTAACAATAAATAAAATAATAAGAAATTAATTTTAACAACAAAAAAAAATTTATTTTTAACAACAAAAGTTTTACCTTTAAAAAAAAATAATTAGAAAAAGCAAACCAACAATAAAAATTTTCCATCAATATAATATTCTAACAAATTGCAAAATTAAATTTTAACGAAAAAATAAATTTTATCAGCCAATTTCTGACAACAACCAAAATTTTATCTTTCAAAAAAAATAAATTTTCAAACCAAATTTAATAATAAATTTTTCAGTAATATTAATTTTAACAAATTGTAAAATTAAAATTTTAACAAGGAAAAATCAATTTAATAGTTTTTATCGATAAATTCTTGACAAAAAAAATAATAATAATCTTCTACAAGGTAAAAAAAATGTTTCATAATAAAATTTTCAATAATTTAATTTGACCGTAAAGAAAGGAAATGTGAAATTCATTTTATTTTAATTTCGCTCTTATATCTTGGGTTACTTATAAGAACGAAATTTTGAGGGACTGAGATAATTAAAATGTTCGGTTGGTGATTCATAACGGGTGACACAATAGATACAATAGACACAAATATAAACACAAAATCTAATTAGAGAATTATGACTTTTCGATTTTATCGAAAACAACGAAATAAAATATTCTAATAATCTGAATTAAAATTCAAATATTATACAGGCAAATAATATAATTATTTTACAATTTAATTTTTATTAACAAACAAAATTATTAAAAAAAATTTAGTTTTAACAAAAAAAATAAAACAATAATTTTTCACAAAAAATTAAAAACAATAAATTTTTTTTTTTTGACAACAAATTAAAAAAAAATTTTAATTTTCTTTTAACAAAAGAATAAAACAATAATTTCAAAAAAAAATTTTTAAGAAAATAGTTTTTAACAACAAAAAAAAATTTAATAAAAAAATTTAATTTTTAACGACAAAAAAATAAAAACAAATTAACTTTTAACAAAAAATTATTACAAAAAAAAATAATTTTCAACAACCAAAAAAAATTGTTAACAAAAAAAAATCAACAAATTTTAGTGAATAATAATTTTTAAATAGGAACACTAAAATTTTATTTTAAAGGGAAATATTAATTTCTTTTCGTTCTCACTCAAAGGTAATTAATAAGAACGAAAATTTTAGAGACTGAGGTAATGGAATTATTGTCGGTGACTCACACAGGGGAACTCAATAGGTACAAAAAAAATATCAACAAGAAATCTAATTAGCAAGATTTTCGATTTCATCAAAAATAGCTAAATAGAATACATTTTCGAATATTGGAAATTAAAATACAATATAAACGAGTATTATAATTTCTCGATCAAAAGACTATTACTAATAATTCTCTAAAATAGTTTTTAAAAAAAATTGTATATTATTGAAATTTACTCGCACAAAAAAAATGTTCATTCAGAGTATAATTTCTTGCTTTGGCTGCCCCACGTTGGGCGCCATAATTTGTAATGGGTTTTTCAGAACAAAATAATATTTATAAAATTTTAACAACAACTTATCATAAACAATCATAATAACAATACCTAAATAATTAAACTTCAAAAGCGAACCAAGTAATCAATAAATAATAAACAATTTATAAACAAAGAAAATTTATTAACAAACAAAAACATTTAATTATTAAAATTTAGCCAAAGTCTTTATACCCAATACAATTGGAAGGAAGGGGAGAGGGATATTTTATAAGTTTCTCAACTCAACTAATTTGTTGAGCGCCAGTCCTTTCTAGGGACATTTTCTTCTATATGAAAATTAGTGAATTAACAAACAAATAAGATTTTAAGGAAACAAGACCATTGAATCCTCAAAATTTAGAACACAAAAATTATTAACAAAACAAGTACCTAGATTACAAAGAAACAAGACCATTGATTCTCTAGTAATCGTCTCTTAAAACGAACCAAATTTAAAATGAACTTTAGTCAAACCACAAACCAAAAACAAGTGCTTGAATTAGAGAGAAATAAGACCATTATTCTCTACTAATCGTCGCTTCAAATAAACAAAATTAAAATTGACCAAATTCCAAAACAAGAGCAAAAGGGGTTTTGAGTTGAGAAACGAATTAAATATAAAGAGTTTTGCCGGTTAGCCAGGACCAAAAGGTCAAAGGAAGCGTCGAGGGTCGAAGAAATTATACTCAGCAATTTTAAATAAAAGTAGTAAATATATTTTATACAAAACGTTAAAATTACACAAACGAGGGTAACAAATTCAATTAATAAGGTAAAGCACAAATCACAATTTCACGTCAAATTTCCATTACGCAAATATATAAAACAACAAAAAAAAGGGCACACAAATTCATAAATTAAACAAATTGTTCAGCCAAAAAAAAAGGGTACCTAAAAGGGTAACGAATTTGGTAACTGGGGAAAGCTAAGGGGTAATTTCGATAATTCGATAATAATAATTTATTGTGGGGCTGGTAACTTGGGTAACTGGGAAGAATTTAGTATAAAATTTTGAGAATAAAAGGGGAAAAAGGGTAACCAAAGGCAACACGTGGTTGAATAAGAGACATTATGCTAATTTGAAATGTTTACATAAAATTCAAAATACCAATTAATCAAATTAGGAATAAAATAATTCCAACTAGATATTTATCAACCAAAAAAAAAAATTTTGTCTCTTATTCAGCCACGAGGCCGGCTGAACCAAAATTATAATTATTACATGATTCTACCGAATCTTGTAATTAACAAAAAAAAGAATTTTACAATAAAATAAAATTTAACTTACAATCACGTAGAATAATTCAACACAGGAATTATCAAGGCCGCAAAGCACACAAAAAAAAGCACAAAAGAATAAAATCTTAAAATGGAAATTCAAAATCCAAACTTTAAAAAAAAAACGCGTCCGTTTAGAGTGAAGGCAGGATCGAAAAGAGAACGATGATAACGATGAGTGCCGGCTCGTACCCTGCTGGTCCTTCTTCGTTTTTCCCCACCGGTAGCCCTTGGTCAATCTTGTATTCTTACGCCGGAAAAAGGAGCGTAACCACTGGAAAAGCTATAGGCCAATTTCAACTTTAAGAACAGCTGTCGGCATCCAAATTTCGGTATCTTGACCCGTGTCTTTCTCGCCATCAACTTGTTTCAGGGAATTAGTTCCTAATTTGTAGCTACTCTGATCACAAACCAAATAAACAACCAATAATCCAATAAAATCCAAAAATACGAAAATCAGAGTGGGCCTTTAGCAACGATTAATTCGGGCCTGATTGACAAGAGGTATTCACTACGAGAAAATTTGACGAGAAAATTCTCCCTTATTTGTTTTACAAATAATACTTCTGAATAATAATAAAAATTCCGGAATAATATTAAAGTTAATAAATTTCAGGGTATTATTGTTATTTATAACAATTCTCGGGTTAGGTGCAAGAAAAAGGTAACAATTTCAAAATTATTTCAAGTTAATTTGGGTGACTTAGTAGTTTCCGGTAGGTAGGGGAAAGCGAAAACGGGGGAAACATAGAGAGAGCGGCAAGTCTCGAAGAGTCATTTCTTAGGAGAAATGGGGGAAATTCTCTGTGATTCGCACGAAGAAAAGGGGAAATTGTCAACGACGAGAGGGGAACTCTGCTTGCAGGTTGACCGACGAACGTCGTTTCCAATGATTTCATCAAATTTGAAATCTTCCGTGAATACGAAAAACAATAGTTTGCAAAGGCGGACACATTAATATTAATATTTTTAAATTAAGTTTTATAAAATAAACAAAGTAGAATTTTTAAAGCTTTGTTGTGATTATTATTATTGTTTATAAACAAAATGGTTGTTTACAATTAAATTTTTACCTTCGGAGAACACATGGGGTCTTTTTGACCCCACGCTTTTTTACGAAAAGCTTTTTATCTTTCTTTAATATTTTAAATAAGGATTTTCAAGTAAACAGACTTATTCTACAGAGTTTAAACTATATTTAAAAAAATTATTTAGTTTGATTAGATGAGCAGTTTAAAAATGGGTTAAGCTTTGAAAAATGGTCTAAAAAAGAGGTGTGTTCTTCGAGAGTTAAGCAAACTTATTATGAAATTTTGTTAATATTTTTATGAAAAATTTGCAACGTCACAAAATATATAAAAATATAAACATATAAAACCCCAAAAGTCTCAAATAACTATTTATAACCACATTCGTAAACTTTTAAATTTTTAGTTGACATCTTGATGTCGACATTTCGAAATATAAAATTTTAAGCAAATATTCTAATTCTGTGACTTCAAAAAACCCCAAATGCGCATTTTTAGCCAAATGCGGAAACTTAAAAATTTTTTCGGTCGCCATTTTGAAGCCTCCATTTTGAATTTTTCAGCGATCCCGAAAACATAAAATAGAATCATATTAAGTAATTTAAAAACAAAATTTTTTTGCACATTTGTGGCACGAAAAGCTAATTTTGACTACACTGCTAAGAGGTTAATTATCTTTATTTGTTTCAAAGTAATAATAAAATGAAAATAAAATGACCCAAAACTTTAACACCTGATTACTTCCAAAATAATTTTTTTTTTGAAAAATATTTCAGGGGGAAAAAGTGTACTCACATATCTAGCAAAAATCACAGATAACTTAAAAATTGGAGACAAAAATTTTCCAAGTGGCCGGTTTCACTTATTTTAACCCTATAAAATGTAAAAACAAAAAAATATATAAAAAATTATTAAAAATTAATAAGTAACCGCGAAAAAAAATGTTTTTGTTGGAAAGGAAGAAAACTGAACTATTTGTTAATTCCAAATTTTTTAATGGCTGAAGAACGTTACTATTTATGTAAATTAAATTTTAATATTTTTTTCTGTAAAATTGGATCCGCCATTTTAAATTTTGAAAAACTAAGGTTATATTCGTAATCAGGGACCCGAAAAACCGCCAAGTTTCAAGCAAAATTAACTATTTTAAAAATTTCTTGTCCGCCATATTGGATCTGCCATTTTGAATTTTGGAAAAATAAGATTATATTCGTAATAGGCGATCCCGAAAACCCCCGAGTAACAAGTTTCAATCAAAATGAACTATTTTTTAAAATTTCCTTCATTTGTTTATAATATTGTTTAAAAAAAGTAACTTTAGTCGTCATTTTGTGGCTGCCCTTTAAAAAATTATTATCCAAAATAGTCCTATGTTGTACTCTTACTATTTTTGACGCGATATTTCTATCAGTAGAAGGTTTGTTGAAGGGTTTAGTTATTAAAAAATTGAAAAAACCAAAAAAAAAATTCTTAAAAAATCGTGTTTTTTACCTTTATAAATGTTGTATAAATTGTTTATTTAACATTTTTTAGTTTTTTTAGTACGCCATTCGAAAGAGGGATTCAAGATACATAAGAAAAGTGTATTTACAAATTATTCTTGGTGCTTTTTAAGATTGAAATATGTTCTTAAACATTATGTACAAATTTTGTACATCCCGTCCTTAATGGGTTATTCATTTTCTTTAGAGATATACCTTTTTCAAAATTTCAAAAAAAATTCTAAAAACCTCGTAAATCCAAAATTTTTTAAAATCGAATTTAGGCTTTTTACTGGCATGTATTCCACTCAAAAATTTCTAAGTTTCAACAAAATCGAAGAACTAGGGGACAACTTTGATGTTTTAGGCATGGAGCTATCCAATAATATCTCAAAGTGAATAGGAAATTCCGCTTAACAATTATTTTAACATTTTATTTTTATTATACTAATATTCATCTATAAAAAAGAAGAATTTTTGTTTATATTTGACATATTTTTAAGTATAAGATAAATTTTTATGTTTCTTTTGTGATTAAAATTATTCCTCTCAAATTGAAACAAATTTATACTAGAAAGAAGATTTTTAAGTTGCTTTTTGTTTTTCTGAACGCAGCTTCAAACTGTTTTAAAAGTAATATTTTATAGAAAGTATGAAAAAAGAAAATTCTCCTTTTTACAAAAGAAATGTTTAGTTCCCATATACAAGATAAAAAAATTCTGCAAAAGAAGAGAAATCGTCTAAAATTCAAAACTTTTTTTTCGGTGCAGTTGTATTAAAACACAACAATGTGCGTATTATAATTTTCACAATTTATTTAACTTGAAAAATATAATTTATAGATTATAATTTTACATATGTTAACAATTATAATTATTTCAGATATTAAATTAAAAATGGTTATTTTATAATAGATCGTATGAGAATGTGTTATGTATGAGTTTAAGTGTGTAGGGGTGAGTTGGGTAAAGTCGATTGTCGGATAAGTTCGTTTTTTCTTAATTACTTTCTTAAAAAGAAATTTTGTTGTACAAATAATTTTTAAGAATGTTGTGTTATAATTCTGTGGAAGAAAGGCATAACAGCATAACTGCATTTGTCATGATTTCGAGATAAATTAATTTTAATGTTCTCTCACTTCTGTCAATTCAGAAAATTAACAGATTTGTTCGGTCTTTTGCATTTAGAATTATTATTTAATATATTTTTAAAATTCGTTTATAACATTTAATAAAACACACGATATGGTATAAATTTTGATAATTTTTCATTAAAATCATGAGTTTTATTGCGGTTATGCAAGTTCAGTTTGTATATGAGTCCAACTTCAGACACTTTTAATGTCACAATTTATTTTGGTTTGATTTGTCATAATAATAAGATTTGTTCACACAAACACAAATTAAACTATTAATTCGTTAGAAAAAATTATAAGAGTTTATTTTTTTATAAAATGTTTTTAATTTATTAAAACGAGAAAAGAAATGTACTTTACTGAATTTGTCAATTTATTTTTGAAAAACTTTCCAAAATTTTTTAGAATAGAAATAGCCTTAAAAATAAGTACATAATTAAATGCACAATTTATGTTATAAAAAATTTGTTCCAGTTTTATTAAAATAAATATATTTAATTTAAAGTACAAAAAATGTATTTTACTAAAAATATTTGATTACAAAATTCTTATTGTTTTTACTCTTAAAGGTTATTTTTATTTTTAATTATGTCAATTTTTTTTAAACTGAATGCAGTTATGTTATTATGCTGGTTTCCGTTTGTCAAAAACGCAATTATGCGATTATGTTTTCCATTATTTTCTACATTAATAACCATTTTAATGATTTTTCAGCTATTGAACTTTGAAGAGCAATATTAAATATATACAAATCTGATGTTATCTCAAATTTGATAAAAATGTCAGTTACGCTGTTATGCATTTCATCCACAGATATTGTAATGCATCATTCTTTAAAAGTATTTTTACAAAAAAATTTTTTAGTTCTAAACTAAAGTCAAAACGATCTTAGCCAATAGTCGAATTTACCTGACTCTCCCCAAAATACTAACAGTTAACTGACAATTTAACTCACCATTAAAAATAACAAATTTTATTTATTATCATTATCTTTAATCTTCTATGGTTTTCCTTAAATAGTTAGACTTATGTCGCCTACTTAATACATAAGTATTGAAAAATGACACTGCTTATCATAAAAATCCCTTACTGTTTCTTTTTTCTTATTGCTTTTTAATAAATCTAATTTTGTTCCAACAATAATATATAATAAATTGATAATTTCAAATCAACTTTGAATATTTAAACTACAGCGTCACTGCATTTAAATATTTAGTTGATGATATTTAATCAATCAATTTTCAAGTCCGTAAGACGGAGGTTGACATTTTTAATTTCAACTTTCTTTTATACCATTTCTTTATACCATTTTAATATATTAATTAAAATATATTAATATATATATATATATTATTTTAGCTTGTATTTCAATGTAGAACATCATCGATCCTGTTTAATTTAATTTCTTTTACTCAATTCAAATCAATTCGTTAAGTTTTTATTATTATTGAATTCAATTTCATTCACAAAACTTTAATTTAATATTTTGATCAACTTTTCTTTAAATAAATTACTTCACAGTTTACGCGGTATAAATTTACTATAATATTATTTAATTAGACTTTGCCGGAAATACAAAATTCTAAGTCTAACGATTTATGGATAAAACAATATCTTTTACGCAGCTTTATTGCAGAAGAAACAAATTCAGAATTAATGAAGTTGTACAATATAAAGAATTATTAATAAAAATAATAAATTTGAAAAAAAATAGTTACGAATTCATACGTAACAATAAAAATATACAAATAATGAAGTATTAATTGAAGTTGTATACAATTTTATTAAAGATTTTCATCAATGATCTTTAAAACTGAGTAACACAGATAAGAAACAATATTATTAGAATTGAATCGGCGATAACTGAGAAAAAAAATCGATTGTTGATCGTGAACATTCCATAAGGTGTACAGGAAAGATCACCGTGTTCCATATACTCAAAGACGTAAGCAATCTCAGACCGCAGGTACGAAAACGATTTGTCCGTTGTCAAGCTATGCATTATAAGTCCAGCTCTGTTACCCTAAAAGGAGCAAAATATAAAATGAGAGTGAAAGAAAGAAAGAAAAATTTACAACATACAAAGTGATATTTTTCCAAAGTCATTCACTTTGCCATCGGACTGAAATTGACTGTAACTATGGAAAAATTAATATCTACTGTATCTTAAAGAAAAGAATAATAATATAATATGTATTTATATAAAAATCGAAATAATTAACGAACTAATGTTAATTAATTACTTTTAAAAAATTTTATTTTATCATCTTAAGAAATTTTGACCCAATTGAATTTAAATAATTTGTCATGATAACTGGTAATGTTCTTTTTACTAAAAATACACATCTACTAATGAAATTTGCATATGTACTATGCATAATTAAATATAGAATTAATTAATCTAATGCATTTACTTTTATTTCTTCTTCATGTCTGGCCACAAATTTTACTTTTCACTGAAATGTGAAAGAATTTTCAATTCAAAATTGAACTGATTTTAAAATTTATTTTAGTTTTTTGAAAAACTGGTCTTGGGGGTAAAAAAGCCAGGGACAAAAATCTATGGAATATTATGTGAAATTAATTTGTTTTCTACTTAAACTAAAGTGCTTATTATACAAAATTTTTCGTGTTTATGTAATAAAATTAATTGAACACGACGAAAAAATAGTTCAAAGTGAACTTCAAAAAGAAACAACAAATAAAGGGTTGCAATGAAATATCCCACGTGAAACGATTCTACGGAAAGCGCTTTACGGAAATTCCGCATGGAATTCCGTAAAAAATTCCGTACGGAATTCCGTAAAAATTTTCGTACGGAAATTTTGCAAATATTCCACATTGTGTATTTTTGTATAATTTTAGATAACTTTTAAAATACTGTTACCAACTCCAATTGGAGTTGTTGCCAGTTTAACAGTTTTCTATCATCTAAGGATTTTTTTTCGTATAAAATTGATAAAAAAATTAAAAATTAAAAAAATATAATAATAATTAATATTAATATTATTTCCTTATTATTGTACTTTTTTAATTTGCAATTTTTTTATCAATTTTACACGAAAAAGAAATCCTTTGATGATAGAAAACTGTTCAACTGGTACCAAATCGAATTGGAAATGGTAACAGTTTTATAAAAGTTATTGAAAACTACAAAAATATACAATGTGGAATATTTGCAAAATTTCCTTACGGAAATTTTTACGGAATTCCATACGGAATTTCCGTAGAGCGCTTTCCGTAGAATCGTTTCACGTGGGTTGGTATCTGTGGTGAAACTTAAGGAGGATTTTTAGAAAAGGTACGAAAAATTGTCAGTGTAAATTGAAAACAGGTAAACTTAACATAATATTCCTTTTTACTTGCTAAAAACGCTTTGAAATTTATTAATATATTTTTTAAATAATATTATTTGACAAATAAATAAAAGTAAACTATAAAAATACCAAAACAAGGTAGTTTCTTTCACCCACCAGATGATACAAAAAAGCCACTTGTACTGCTTTCGTAAAACTCTTATAACTTAGTCCTTTTATAGGATAAAAAATATTTCCAACAAGAATTTTCAAGCTTACTAACTAAACTTTCAATACCAATTGAAAATTTGAAGAAAAAAAATTTAAATTCAAATTATATTACGTCAAATATAAAAAAGTGGCTTTTTCACCTCATTCTACTCTATTTCTTCATAACAACATTTTGATTATTTTTTACTCCAAAAATCAAAAAGAAATGAAAGAAGAATTGTTATTTAAGAGACCCCACCGGTTTTCTTAAAAAATATTAAATAAATCTTGACATAATATAAGAAAAATAATATTTTATTTCTTGAGGCATTGATCTATAGTGCAATTAATACAACAATTTTCTTCTACATTTTATTTTTCATGAAATAAAAAGTTTGATATTTTTCGAGAAAAAAAGAGAATCGAACACTAAAAAAATTAATAAATTTATAATTTTCTATTCAAAATTTCATTTTTTGACAATTTCCGAGAAGAAAAGGCAATCGAATACAAATTCATCTAAAAAAATAAATGTTTAAAATATATTAATTTTTTTAGTGTTCGATTCTCTTTTTTTCTCGAAAAATATCAAACTTTTTATTTCATGAAAAATAAGATGTAGAAGAAAATTTTTGCATTAATTGCACTATAGATCAATGACTCAATAAATGAAATATTGTTTTTCTTATATTTTGTTACGGTATATGTTATATTTATTAAGAAAACCGGTGGTAATATTAATATATGGGCAATTCCACTATGACCTCTTAAAATCAAGCAAAAATATTTTTTTTATTCTGTATTAAAAAAACAGATCCTACGAATTTTTTTATTTATACCATTATAATTTACAGAAGATTTTCCAAAAAGAACTGGAATGGGCCAGATGTGTTTATTGTGGGGATTTTTTTACCATTAATTTTTTCAAAAATGTCTACAGCCTAAAATTTTTAATGGATTGGATGCAAACCTAAGATTATTCAATTGTTTATAACCTTTTTTAAATCAAAGTTGATACCGGTCACATGTATGTGAAAATTCCGCGAAAGAAAAACACCACTGCACCAGTTGAGAACCCTTCTTTTAAAGGTCTCAACTTCGTGAAAATGTGGTATCTTCCCTTGGGTTGACTTTTTCGACATCGACATGTAGAAAAAATTAGTTTTGCTGGGCCTTACTGTTAATATTATCAACATTATTATGTTTTATTGAATTGTTGTTCACTTTTATTAACAAGTTAATGTTAATTATTTTTTTTGATTTGAGAAATACTTCTTTTAATGTTTAAAAATAGTAATTTTATTATTAATACGTTTATATTATCTTGAGTATTAATTTTAATTATTGCTTAATTGTTTAATTAATAAATAAATTAATACTAATTAAATAATTAATAAATCAATATTAAATTAAATAAAGAGATAAATACATTCTTTTATTTATAATATAATTAAACAACGTTAGGCAAATTATATGCATTATTATGTCTCAATTAGGGTAAAATTAATGTAAATTAGATTTTTAAGTTTAATTAAGTTTATTTTATGTATTAATATTAAGTTTTAGTTATATGTAAACTGACTATAGCAAGTTCGTCTCTTGTTATCCCTCTAACATGTATAAAAAATCTTCCCCTTCCGAGAGGCAGATTTTTTGTGCATAGAGTTATTGGGTATAAAAGGCGACGAAAATGCCCAGTCAGGGAGTCACTTCGCCGCCAACCCTTGTAACGGAACTACTTCCGTAGTCTCCTCCTAAATAAAATTTTAAATAACATTTTAAAAGACTAACTTAAAACTGTTGTCTCTTTTCTTTTACCTACACTACTACACCCGCTCTCCCACTATTACCGTACACCCTTGCAATACGGGATTTATTAGCAACCAAATGAAAGAATGGATTGATTTAACTCAAAACGGTCCATCCAATGCACGAGAGGAAGCTTTCGTCAATAATAATCGCCTTGACGAAAAGGGTTTCTGGAGGTACTGTGAAACCAACAAAACTTGGCAACTTCGTGTGCCCGCCTCCCTTAAACAACGCGTTATGTGGGAATATCACGACGATACTCTTGCCGGGCACCCTGTAGCAGAAGAAACTACACGCTCAATCCAGACTCACTTCTTCTGGCCAGGTATGGGCCGAGAAATTCGACGGTACGTCGCAAAGTGCCATCTCTGTCTTTGCACCAAGCCCGTGCATCGAAAGCCTAATTCAGGCCAACAACCAAGGACTCCTCGTGTCGCATGGGACACTGTCGCCCTCGATCTTATGGGACCTTACCCTCTCACAAAGCGCGGTAATCGATTCATCCTTGTCGTTACCGACCTATTCACGAGATGGGTAGAAGCCTTTCCAATTCGAAATTCTGACGCACCTACGATTCTCAAACTCCTTCAAAATGAAGTATTCTCCCGTTACGGTTATCCACGGAAAATACTCAGCGACAACGGTCCACAATTCCGAAGCCGCCTATGAGCCGAAGCTGGAAAACGATGGGATTGCACCCTATGGACAACTCCTGAGTACCATCCACAAGCAAACCCAACCGAACGGAGAAATCAGGAGGTTAAAAAGGGCCTCAGATTACGTCTTACGGATGGAAATCAACAGGTTTGGGACGAGCAGCTGCCCGACCTTCTTTTCGGGCTCAGACGTAGGAAAAATGCAGCAACCGGACACACTCCGGGCCAATTACTTTTTGGTCAGGATATTCGTCGCCCTGGAGATTGGCGACTACCTTCACTTCTTGAACTTCCGTTACGAGAACGTGAAGATCTGGCACGTGAACAACAGCGAAAATACCAGGAGAAATACCTCCGACCAAACGCCATTTCCAACTATCACGAAGGTGATCTCGTGTATACACGAAATCACAAGCTTTCGAACGCCGCAGAGCGTTACAATGCGAAACTTGCTCCGGCCCGGACAGGGCCCTATCAAGTTATTCAAGTGATTTCCCCAGACGTATTCTGGATACAGAAAGAAGATGGGCCACATAAAGTCCATTCTTCTGAGCTGACACCAGCCCCTCGAAGTGATCAGCAAACGAAGGCAGTATCAACATCGGCTGTACAAGCCGTATCTAAACGCTTGCCACCAACTGATCCACCGAACACAACATCTGTTCCAGAATCAACTGAAGCAGAGATCTCATCCCTGGAGGGGGATGAAAATCAAGAAGAATTAGAACCTGAAAAAGGTTTAAACCCGCTTACAACGGAACCTGAGGGAAAATCAGACAGCGTCACTCTACGCTACAAATTACGCCAACGCCGAGTAGTCGACTACAAGGACGCCCGTCCTTACCTACCTCGGCGAAGTAAGATTACTAATTAGAGCCCTCTCTCTAATTAGCACTCAACTAAGTTCCAGAGCATCGCAGTTCTTGTGGAGAAAAGAAGATCATCAAAATTCTTTGGATAAAAGATAATCATCGAAATTCTTTGTATAAAAGAAACCTCTGTTAGTCGAAATCGAAATAGTTCCCCAAGGGGGGGGATTGATACCGGTCACATGTATGTGAAAATTCCGCGAAAGAAAAACACCACTGCACCAGTTGAGAACCCTTCTTTTGAAGGTCTCAACTTCGTGAAAATGTGGTATCTTCCCTTGGGTTGACTTTTTCGACATCGACATGTAGAAAAAATTAGTTTTGCTGGGCCTTACTCGTCGATTTCCCTGACCGCGCGCCTTACTCTGTCTTTTCTATCTCTGTCTCTCTCTACTCTACGTTTCCGCTTTTCCTCTTTCGCATTCCTCCCCCGCAAAGATTCAAAGGGCCCAGCAACCACTATATATATATATATATATATATCCTTCGAGTTAGAATTCGTTTCAACAATTTTGAAATTAACATGATATATTGTAATAATGATTTATTAATCATTTATACTTGTACTTATATTGTTTTACTAAGTATTAGTTTAACAATGTTTGACTGATTAAGTATAAATATTATTATTCCTATTATTATAATTATTATTATATTAGTGTTGGTATTATTAATACTGTTAATATTATCAACATTATTATGTTTTATTGAATTGTTGTTCACTTTTATTAACAAGTTAATGTTAATTATTTTTTTTGATTTGAGAAATACTTCTTTTAATGTTTAAAAATAGTAATTTTATTATTAATACGTTTATATTATCTTGAGTATTAATTTTAATTATTGCTTAATTGTTTAATTAATAAATAAATTAATACTAATTAAATAATTAATAAATCAATATTAAATTAAATAAAGAGATAAATACATTCTTTTATTTATAATATAATTAAACAACGTTAGGCAAATTATATGCATTATTATGTCTCAATTAGGGTAAAATTAATGTAAATTAGATTTTTAAGTTTAATTAAGTTTATTTTATGTATTAATATTAAGTTTTAGTTACATGTAAACTGACTATAGCAAGTTCGTCTCTTGTTATCCCTCTAACATGTATAAAAAATCTTCCCCTTCCGAGAGGCAGATTTTTTGTGCATAGAGTTATTGGGTATAAAAGGCGACGAAAATGCCCAGTCAGGGAGTCACTTCGCCGCCAACCCTTGTAACGGAACTACTTCCGTAGTCTCCTCCTAAATAAAATTTTAAATAACATTTTAAAAGACTAACTTAAAACTGTTGTCTCTTTTCTTTTACCTACACTACTACACCCGCTCTCCCACTATTACCGTACACCCTTGCAATACGGGATTTATTAGCAACCAAATGAAAGAATGGATTGATTTAACTCAAAACGGTCCATCCAATGCACGAGAGGAAGCTTTCGTCAATAATAATCGCCTTGACGAAAAGGGTTTCTGGAGGTACTGTGAAACCAACAAAACTTGGCAACTTCGTGTGCCCGCCTCCCTTAAACAACGCGTTATATGGGAATATCACGACGATACTCTTGCCGGGCACCCTGTAGCAGAAGAAACTACACGCTCAATCCAGACTCACTTCTTCTGGCCAGGTATGGGCCGAGAAATTCGACGGTACGTCGCAAAGTGCCATCTCTGTCTTTGCACCAAGCCCGTGCATCGAAAGCCTAATTCAGGCCAACAACCAAGGACTCCTCGTGTCGCATGGGACACTGTCGCCCTCGATCTTATGGGACCTTACCCTCTCACAAAGCGCGGTAATCGATTCATCCTTGTCGTTACCGACCTATTCACGAGATGGGTAGAAGCCTTTCCAATTCGAAATTCTGACGCACCTACGATTCTCAAACTCCTTCAAAATGAAGTATTCTCCCGTTACGGTTATCCACGGAAAATACTCAGCGACAACGGTCCACAATTCCGAAGCCGCCTATGAGCCGAAGCTGGAAAACGATGGGATTGCACCCTATGGACAACTCCTGAGTACCATCCACAAGCAAACCCAACCGAACGGAGAAATCAGGAGGTTAAAAAGGGCCTCAGATTACGTCTTACGGATGGAAATCAACAGGTTTGGGACGAGCAGCTGCCCGACCTTCTTTTCGGGCTCAGACGTAGGAAAAATGCAGCAACCGGACACACTCCGGGCCAATTACTTTTTGGTCAGGATATTCGTCGCCCTGGAGATTGGCGACTACCTTCACTTCTTGAACTTCCGTTACGAGAACGTGAAGATCTGGCACGTGAACAACAGCGAAAATACCAGGAGAAATACCTCCGACCAAACGCCATTTCCAACTATCACGAAGGTGATCTCGTGTATACACGAAATCACAAGCTTTCGAACGCCGCAGAGCGTTACAATGCGAAACTTGCTCCGGCCCGGACAGGGCCCTATCAAGTTATTCAAGTGATTTCCCCAGACGTATTCTGGATACAGAAAGAAGATGGGCCACATAAAGTCCATTCTTCTGAGCTGACACCAGCCCCTCGAAGTGATCAGCAAACGAAGGCAGTATCAACATCGGCTGTACAAGCCGTATCTAAACGCTTGCCACCAACTGATCCACCGAACACAACATCTGTTCCAGAATCAACTGAAGCAGAGATCTCATCCCTGGAGGGGGATGAAAATCAAGAAGAATTAGAACCTGAAAAAGGTTTAAACCCGCTTACAACGGAACCTGAGGGAAAATCAGACAGCGTCACTCTACGCTACAAATTACGCCAACGCCGAGTAGTCGACTACAAGGACGCCCGTCCTTACCTACCTCGGCGAAGTAAGATTACTAATTAGAGCCCTCTCTCTAATTAGCACTCAACTAAGTTCCAGAGCATCGCAGTTCTTGTGGAGAAAAGAAGATCATCAAAATTCTTTGGATAAAAGATAATCATCGAAATTCTTTGTATAAAAGAAACCTCTGTTAGTCGAAATCGAAATAGTTCCCCAAGGGGGGGGATTGATACCGGTCACATGTATGTGAAAATTCCGCGAAAGAAAAACACCACTGCACCAGTTGAGAACCCTTCTTTTGAAGGTCTCAACTTCGTGAAAATGTGGTATCTTCCCTTGGGTTGACTTTTTCGACATCGACATGTAGAAAAAATTAGTTTTGCTGGGCCTTACTCGTCGATTTCCCTGACCGCGCGCCTTACTCTGTCTTTTCTATCTCTGTCTCTCTCTACTCTACGTTTCCGCTTTTCCTCTTTCGCATTCCTCCCCCGCAAAGATTCAAAGGGCCCAGCAACCACTATATATATATATATATATATATCCTTCGAGTTAGAATTCGTTTCAACAATTTTGAAATTAACATGATATATTGTAATAATGATTTATTAATCATTTATACTTGTACTTATATTGTTTTACTAAGTATTAGTTTAACAATGTTTGACTGATTAAGTATAAATATTATTATTCCTATTATTATAATTATTATTATATTAGTGTTGGTATTATTAATACTGTTAATATTATCAACATTATTATGTTTTATTGAATTGTTGTTCACTTTTATTAACAAGTTAATGTTAATTATTTTTTTTGATTTGAGAAATACTTCTTTTAATGTTTAAAAATAGTAATTTTATTATTAATACGTTTATATTATCTTGAGTATTAATTTTAATTATTGCTTAATTGTTTAATTAATAAATAAATTAATACTAATTAAATAATTAATAAATCAATATTAAATTAAATAAAGAGATAAATACATTCTTTTATTTATAATATAATTAAACAACGTTAGACAAATTATATGCATTATTATGTCTCAATTAGGGTAAAATTAATGTAAATTAGATTTTTAAGTTTAATTAAGTTTATTTTATGTATTAATATTAAGTTTTAGTTATATGTAAACTGACTATAGCAAGTTCGTCTCTTGTTATCCCTCTAACATGTATAAAAAATCTTCCCCTTCCGAGAGGCAGATTTTTTGTGCATAGAGTTATTGGGTATAAAAGGCGACGAAAATGCCCAGTCAGGGAGTCACTTCGCCGCCAACCCTTGTAACGGAACTACTTCCGTAGTCTCCTCCTAAATAAAATTTTAAATAACATTTTAAAAGACTAACTTAAAACTGTTGTCTCTTTTCTTTTACCTACACTACTACACCCGCTCTCCCACTATTACCGTACACCCTGGCAATACGGGATTTATTTCCTGATTGGCGCGTGAGTCGGTACTACACTACTCTACACAAGTCCCAAGTACTATCACCGT
Organism: Leptopilina myrica (nomen nudum); assembly: GCA_032872475.1. NCBI lineage: Eukaryota > Metazoa > Arthropoda > Insecta > Hymenoptera > Figitidae > Leptopilina > Leptopilina myrica (nomen nudum). Next base: position 38,888,371 of record CM065463.1, read on the forward strand.
ACACACTGGCAATACGGGATTCATTTCCTGATTTTGCGCGTGAGTCGGTACTATAGTACTCGCTTCGCCCCGTACGAGAATTACGCACAATCATACTTCACTGAGAGTTGCCACTTTGACAGGCTTTGCGGTAATTTTTCCTGTTCTGAGCGCTGTGCAGGAGGCAAACTCCCGACGAAACCCTTACACCCACAAGCTATTTAACCCCAACTTACTACCACACCGAGTACAGCACTACGGGAAGAAATTCCTTGCTCTGTTGAATACGTGAGGTGGTCGAACGGGACGACGGCTTTTGGGGTTAATGGGTCTGATGTCACTGAGAAAAATTACCACCTTTTGACAGAGCTTTGCGGGATTTTATCCTGTTCTGAGCTCCGTGCGGGAGGTAAATTCTCTAGACGACAGCAGCATGACTATTGTGTAAATTCTCTTCCTTCCCACTACAGTACCAATTTTATTTACAACTTTTTCTAAATTTTATGATTAATAACCATTAATTATTATCTTTCAGACTTTGGCTTAATTTTGAACTTCTCTCATAAGTGAACCATTAACCAGCATCTAATTACAAATTTATTAATTAATTATTTGTAATGGCACATTTCCAACACCAGAAATGTAAACAAACCGTCCTAACCTTCAAGTTTGTTTACGTTTATGTGTTTAAATTCCACCTCGACTTGACGCTCGCAATTGTTTTGACAGAAAAGCTAACCTCTAAATTCGGTCTGCTTCTGAGCCTTTAAATCTCGACGTGCCCAGTCAGTTATCGAACTTCGAGGGATCGATTCTCGATTATCGAACATCGAGATATCGATATATCGCTGACGTCACTGTTTAACGCCGGCTACGGAGAAGCTGCCTTCCCCTAAGGCCCAGCTACTCTGACGTCACTATTAAGGTGCTACGAAAATAGCAATCCGCTCTTTGCCCGGTCCCTTCCATTCACACGGTGACCGGTAACAAAGTTAACAAATTAATTGCATATACTTTGCTTTAAAAATTAACTTTTTTATTCCGTTACTACTCATGTCTTAAATCAGTTTAAATTACTATAATATAATCTCCGGTTAAATAGCAAATCATAAAATAATTTATATAAATATTGTTATAAACAGTATTACTTAAATAGTTAACTTTAGTTCCACTCCCTCAAAAAACTTTATCTTTTATTAAATATATTGTACTTTAGATTCATTTAATGAATATTACTCTTCTTGTTGAGAAATTGTTTAATTATTATAAACAATAATAGTTAAGAAATAATTAATTTTAGTTAATTAAACTAAAGTTTTTTAAATTTTTTCAAAAATCACATGCAAGCTGATCACTTATTAACTAAAATTTGTTAATTTAAAGTGATTTAAGACATGAGTAGTAACGAAATAAAAAAAATTCATTTTTAAAGCAAAGTATATACAATTAATTTGTTAACTTTGATTTAAAAAAGTTATATACAATTGAATATTCTTAGGTTTGTATCCAATCCATTAAAAATTCTAGGCTGTAGACATTTTTGAATAATTAATGGTAAAAAAATTCCCACAATAAACGCATCAGGCCCACTCCAGTTCTTTTTGGAAAATCTTTTATACATTATAAGGTATAAATAAATTTAAGAAAATAAAAAAAATCCTTTCCCAAGTTAAAAATAATTAATTTGTTAAAAAAAAATTTTTTAACATTTTTTAAAAGTTGAAAGAAAACTATAACTTTCATTCTTCGACAACTTTTTTCTAAACTTAATATTTTTAGACTATAGGCTACTGAAAATAGGTCTATGTTCACAAATCCAATATTTCCAAAATTCATAACTTAAAAATTTGGCCTTCATTAAAGAAACAAAAAAATACGTATTAGTTTTTTTTAATACAGAATAGAAAAAAAATATTTTTGCCTGATTTTAAGAGGTCATAGACTTCAAATCTAGAATCTTCTTTTAAAAAGGAAAATAATGGATTTTGAATTTCTCAGCATTTTTTTTTCTCGGTTATCGTTATAAAAATATTGAAAATCATTCAACAGCAATAATTTTTAAAAACTCACCTCAACGGCAACCTTAGTGCAGAGTATGCAAATCGATAGAATCTCGTAAAAGGACCACACTGAACCAATAAATACGTGCCATACTTGAAAATTTGTTTCGCTCTCATACTGATCGATGTACATGTAGAATTTCTTGATAAAGTACATGAGATCGAGAAATATACTCAATACATGAAAAAATAAATAGGGCTCGTAAAATTGCATTAATTTATCCCAGACATTGATAAGCGATTGATGTTGTACAGTGAGAATTCTCATTCTTTGAATCATACTATCCTTCGAAAGATGAACATCCTTCAAATAATGAAATTGATCATTCACATTTTTAAAAAGCGTCGATGTCACGAAGACATATTTACAAAATGATGAGTGCATCAAAAAGCAAATAGCCTTTAGGAAGAATAAAAGATCCAAGAAACACACGATTTGAATTTTTTGCACATGTTTCATTATCTGATAGATAATGAAAAAAATGAAGCCAAATGCATCGACTGTAAACAATTTATAATTGTAGAGCCATGATTTTCTATTTCTTTTCGTAGAAAATTCGAGAATTGTCTTGTCGATTTTTATCAATTCGGTGGTAATTGAGGAAATGAGATATTGACCTCTTAAGCCGCTGATGAACATAGCGAACATTTTCATCACTTGAAATAGCACTACTATTAACCAAAGCCAAATGTGTAATCTGTCCAACCAATATGTCGATGAGAGAATTGCCAGGAAAATGTATATTTGTACATGTTTTATTATTAGTGTTGCTTGAATAGCGCGCAAGAGGAATGTTAATTTGGAGAATTCTGAATTCGCCCAACACAGTGTTCCTGAGCCGAAAATTGCGTAAATGAACGTAGAGAATTGTAGATGCCTTTTTAGAGTATTATTCGCCCTTTTGATATTCATATTCAGAGTGGAGAATTTTTTTTCACTTTTCGAAACAATTTTTTTCACTATATTTCTTTTCTAAAATATTTTTTCTATTTCACCGATAAACCATTTTACCACGAAATATTTTTTGACGACCAAGCAGAGTATTATCGATAGCAGTTTTTTTAAATTTTGAAATACCTTTATTCCTTTTCTATCTTTATTCTTCAATTTTTTTTATTTACTTGTAATTTTTTTATCGATACATATTTTTACCACTTTTATTTTTCAGTAATTCCCAAAATATCCAATTTTAGTTTTTTATATTTTCTTTTATTTTAGTTCACAATGATTTTTTTAGAATTAATTATATGATATTTTTTGTCACTTGTTACACAATATAAATTTATTTGATTTATTATGGTTTTTAGATTATTTACAATTGTGTTTATTTATATTTTTTATTTCTGATTTTAACTTTAGGGTGTTTTTAAATAATTTTTCATAGCTTTCAAAAAGACACGTGTTACTTGACTGAATGATTTTACACGTTTGACATATATTTTTTCTATATATTGAAGGACGATCGAAGAATAAATATTGAAGGCGGTAATCAGTCGATCGCACTGTAAAACATAGACTACAACATAAAAATACATGGAAACAAAATCATTACAATTTTCCTGAGTAACTTTTCGTTTTCTCCTGTGGTATTTATCGACGCAAAATACTTTTGTCACATCAATGCCATTACTATCAAAGGTATAGTAGGACAATTTTGCGGTTTTTATCTAATGAATCGAATTCTTCTTTTTATATGTACTAATTGAAAAAATTTAGTTTTAACCAAATTTACATTTGGACAAAATTTTTATTTTAATTTTGGTCTTTAATTTAGCCGTTTAATAAATACATTAAATGAAAAAGGCTAAATTAAAATTCAATTGAAAAAAGTTGAATAAACAAATTTAATTTTTAAATCAATAAATTTTGTTCTTATTCACTAAGAATATATATTGTTGTTTCTTATAATTTCGATTCGTAATCTGAATGTTAAAAAAATAAAAGTGACCATGTAAGTTAAATAAGGGACCTTCGGTTCGAGGAAATTAATTTTCATTTTATCACTGATTCTTAATATGAATTAAATCCAACACCTTTAACATCATTAGATATTTTAAAAATGCACTTTAAAAATAAAAGCAATTGACTTAATTTTTTAAATATAAGTGCAAAAGAAATATATAAAAATTCATAGTATTTTATTAGTTCAAACTTGTTACTTGGGGTTTTTGGGGACACTGATTATTAATCACAAATCAGATTTCCAAAAAACAAAATGGTGGATTTAATATGGTGGTCATTAAAACTAAAAAAAACTGTTGATTTCCCGTGGCGCTTGGTGTATAGGGCCAAAATTTTTTAAAAATCGTCGTAGTCACTTAAAACTTGCTATTTGGAGTTTTTGAAGTTATACTGATTGTGAGTATGAATTTGATGTCCGTTTTTCGAAATTCAAAAAGATGGTTCCATTTTGAATTTTTAAAAACTGACATCAGATTGGTAATCAGCGACCCCAAAAACAATCGTATGATAAATGACAAAAAATTAAAAAATTTGTTTGTTCTTGAAAAATAAAATAATATAATTATGTAATTTACCTTAATTTATAAAAGATCTCGGACGTTAAAGATTACTTAAATAATTATTTTAAAAAATTTCTTTTACCGCTATTTTAAAACCGACATCTTGAAATTTTTCAAACAGCGTTTCATATTATTATTAAAGTTTGGGTGTTGCGGATGCGATATTTTAAACAACGACCTTGAATCTTCGATTAAAAAACTTACCTGGTCTCCAATATTAATTAATCATAACATATATAATTGTTTATGATTAAATATGTCGGTAAACTTATTTGCTAGGAAGATGCTAATATATTTTTATGACTAAAAATTATAATTTAAAATTTGCACTAAAGTTTTTCTTTCTAATTGAGAGGATTTTTCTCTTTTATATTTTCTATTAAATGTCATTTTACTTTAGCATTTTCAAGTTGCAATCGGAAAAATAGAAAACAACTTAAAAATCTTCTTTCTATTTAAATTTGTATCAATTTAAATATAATAATTTTAATTAATCAAAGTAAAAAGATTAACATTTATTTTTTATGTAGTTAAAAAATGTCTAACTATAAACAAAAATTTCTCTTTTATATGTAGATGAATATTCGTATACTAAAAGTAAACTGTAAAAACAATAATTGATAAACGGAATTTCTTTCTTACTTTAAGATATTATTGTTTTCGGTGTACGTTTTGAAAGTTAATTGTATTTGGAAAAAGTAAATTCATAAACAATTAATTTACATATTTCTTTGAACTTTCGATTCAGTGTGGAAAAAATTATAATTAAAAAGATTGGATAAAATAAAATCCATTCACAGAAAAGTTTTATCTTTTTATCGATAAAAAGTAGGTATAATCCGAAATCTAGAACTTTTTTAAGGAAAGGTAAATAATAAATTATTAAGTTTATACTATATTTTATTTTCCATTTATTTCAATTCAGTTTTATAATAATGTTACAAAATAAAATAATTTATTTAAAAAAAATATTAGTCGCTTTCTCTAAAAATTGTTGTGTGATATCTGTCAATCGAAATAGAAAGGGATTAAATTTTCTTTTTTTTTAATTGCGAGTTGCTTAAATGAAAATTATTATTCGTTATGAAGATGTTAATAATTTTTGCTAAAATTCACGATTGAAAAATTTGTTTTTCTTTCAATAAAAGGAAATATTTTTTATTTAAAATAAATTTTAAACTATTTATAAATATATTAATTTTGCCAAGTTGAAATTATTAAAAACAAATTAAGTTATATAACTTATTCTAATTTTCTATAAGATATTAATTGAGCTAAAAATTACTATTCGAAATTTGAAAGTCTTCAAAGAAAAACAGTAACTTCAATTATATTTGCTTTATAATTACAATTTGATTAAATAAAAATTATAGAATAAAAAATTAGGCGTAACAGATTATTCATATTGAAGATATGTTAATTATTTTTGCTAAAAGTTACAGTTCGGAATTTGGTAGTCTTCCAAAAAGAGAAGAAAGAAAGGATGACCTTGCATGCGAATGATGAGAAGATTGGTGCGTTGATTTACTTTAGAGATAACTAGTAGTAGTACATTTACGCGGAGTCTTCGGACGAAATGATTGTTGAGGAGCGAGCTATCGGTTTATCGTGAGTGCAGAGGAAAGAGAGAGAGAGAAAATGAATGGAGAGGAAAGTCCCAGGAAGCTCATTTCGCCCTTCTCCGGACATAATAGGGATCTTCTTCAGCTAGCGTGTCCCAAGGGTTCGCTACCAATCCCGTTCAACAAAGCCCCGGGAATGGACTTAGCCAGTTCGGTGACACCTCTGCCAGCCTTCGCGTACTCCTAGTTCTATTCCCATTCTTACGTTTCTTCGTGACTGAACCCAAACACCTATCACACTGCCTCCCTCGGGGAATGAATTTCGCTCAAGAATACTTGCTCAGCGAACTTACCCGGAGCTTTTAAGCAACTCAAAAAAACTTCCACTGCAGGGTAAAATTAATATATTTTTTCTCTCCAACTATCATCTTTTCTTCAAAATTAATCCTGTTTTTCCTCAGTTTTTTTCTTCTTTCTCAAAATCCAAACTTATCTACAATATCCTTAAATTCTACGTATTTAATGCTTTCGAGAAATATTGAGAATTTTAAAATTATCAATGTACTTTATAATATTGGAAAACTTAGGTATGTTGGGAACGAATTTTGTAACTTTCTATGAATTCAAAGTGTTTTCTCATTACATATTGCAAAAAAGACATGAAATCATCAACTCGTGAATGTGCGAAGTACATAAGACAACATGTGTTCTGCAAGTCTCTTGGTTATAATTAATTCAAAATGGCGGACCTAAAATGGCGATTACGAAAATTTTTAAAATAATCAGATTTCTCTGAAACTTGGGGGTTTTTGGAAACGCCTGCGATTATGAATCTGATATTTGTTTAAAATTCAAAATATCTAACCCACTGTTATCTATAAATTTTTAAACTTCATGGATTTATCCAAAAATGTTTACTTAGCAGTTTTTAAATTCATAATTTTTAATTTTGTAACATAATATTAAAATTTATTTATCACAGAAAACCCCAAGTTAACATTTTAGACAAATCCAGTACAAAGTTTGTTTTCTTTATTAAGGGCTTATACTACCCAGGCTCACTTTTTTTTTTGGGGGAATTTTTTTTTTATCTTAAAAAGCTTGTGTACTTCCCTAGATAATTTATCTGAAAAGTTATAGTTAAAATTCCAACAAAAAAATGGAGCTGCTAAAAATGTATACAGTTTTGAAAATTGTATATTCTGTTCAAAGAGAGAAAGCCTTCGACAAAGGAAGATTTTTTGTCTATAAAGAGCAGAATCTTGTAAAGGTGAAAGAGTTGGTGTGGTTTTCAATATAGAAACGCCTTTTACGATTAAAAAAATTAGTTTGAGTCGTGGTCTTAGCCAACCTTTAAAATGTTGACATTATGTAAATTTTTTCTTCGGTTTCATATTTATGAGGGTTGCCATAAATCTGAGTTTAAAGGGTCTATCATAAAAAATTAGAAAAATTTTTAAAATTTTTAACAAATTATTTTGAATCTACAACATCTAACGATTTCAATGATATGTTATTTTTTCCATTAAAAAAATGACATTTAAACATTGATATAAATTTTAAGGTTCTATATACTTCTGAAGTATTCAATTTAAATTTCCTTTAATTATCATAATTTTAGTGTATCAGAAAGAAACGATATATTGTTTAAATCGTATTAACATAAGGATTTTGAATTTAGGATCAAAATTTTGTAAACATTAATTTGTTAAATTATTTAATTTTTCATAAATTTATTAGCATTTGAATGTTTCGTTAAGGTTTTGGGTTATAATCACGCTTTTGTTGGGATCAGGCCCATGTGTAAAAGGAGTGGTTATTTCTTCTTGATGTAAAAAGAAAAAAATGTTGTAAAACGACATTTTCAAATTTTTCTCCGCCTTTAAAGAAAAAAATCTGCGTGAGGGAGGGCATTCTCTCTTTAAACAGAGTATAGTTTCGAAAAAAACGCATTTGAAATTTCAAGTTGCATTTACTATGACTTATTTTAAAAATTAAATTTTAACATTAAATATTTTTCATAAAGCTGTAGTTTACACCATCTATCAGCAAGCACTTAATTTTCCAAAATTTGATATTGATTTTATATAACAAAATATTTTAGTTAAAAATTTTACATCTAGAAGTAAGTGGGTGCTGATATATCCCAAGTATCACGTAACATTACTGGAATGTTGCAACAATGTTACATGTAATGTGAGTTACATTACAGTGTAACATTGCAGTAACATTCCAGTAAAATTAAAATGTCCGCCTTAAGGCAATATTACATGCAATGTTACAGTAATGTTACTGCAATGCTACAAAGAAAGATCGCAAAATCCCTTATAATAGTAATTTTATAAACTTTCTTTGTAACATTATTGCAACATTACAGTAACATTGCAGTAACATTACTGTATCATTGCAGTAACATTACTATGTAATGTTGCTGTAACATTACATGTAATTAATGAGTTGTATTTTTGACCGTATTAATATATAAATTTTGATGATGTAAAGGCCTAATTACGGTTTGTGGGTGTTAATTTCTTGTGAAATAAAATAAAATTTAAATAAAATAAAAAACTGATTCTCTCTAAGATCTCTCTACGTCTATATCTGTATTTGGATGATATGTTCTTTACGAATAATCTCCTGATGAGGAACTAATAAAGGTTCGAAACTAGTTGAGAGAAAAAGATAGAAAAGTTCTTTTCACAAGAAATTAACACCCACAAACCGTAATTAGGCCCTTACATCATCAAAATTTATTACATGTAATGTTGCTGTAACATTACATGTAATGCGTTGGGGCGGACATTTTAATATTACTGGTGTTAGTTTTTATAAAATAATTATTTATTAAAAATCAATCTTATTTATTGTTAGAAATGTAATATAAGATCGTATGAGTATTTCTTTTTAAACTGTTTATGGGTCAAAATTCGTGAAGTGGGCAACTAATTTTCAGTTGGTCAAGCTTTCTTCATGAAATTTATGTTTTTCTAATTGAAATAGAAAATAAAAAATACAAGTTGAACAGTTTTGCAAAATTCGATTTTTTGTTGTAGTTATTGTTAAACAAACTTTTATGCATGAATTTAGAAAAAATAAATTTTCTAATAAACTAATAGATTTTTTAAATTGATTTTTGGTATGGTTTCATAAAAATAACACGGTTTTTGATTGACATATTTCATTTAAAAATTTAACGTAATTTGGTAAAATTATAAACAATTTATTTAAACAAATGAAAATAAATTCAACTTCTCGATCTGTTTTTTTATTTTCAAAAATTGAATATTGTTCCTTATTTAATGCCCAAGTATTTCCAAAAAGAAAAAATTGGTATTTTACATTTTTTCAAAAGATATAAATAATTATGTCCGAGCGCGCATAATACACCTTGCTCGGCGCGAAAGTATCGGCCGCTAAGTAACAGTGTGACGGGCCAGTGTTCGTGAAAAGTTAGTTTGCAAATAATTCAGAATTTTGTTTGATTGTTATAAAGACTTTATTTTTATAAAAACTTTAGAGTTTTTTTTACAACTGAGCCTTCTTATTTACAACGTATTCACACACATATTTCGTTGACTCCGAAAATATTTTACAGGCAATTCTTTTATTATCAATTGGAGTGAAACTGTGATATTGCCGAGTATTTTTAACAGTTTGTGCTACTTCAAAACGAGCTTTTAAAGTTTCGTTATGTGCAATTTGTTCCTCATTTGTGCAAAAATCAAAGTCTATTTTCTTAAAAAAATTTTTCGCCCATTCAAAAAGAAGCTTTGGAGTGGTAATTTGTTTATTTTGTAAACTAGACTTGAAGGCATGTCTTTTTACGGTGCCACCAATCCCATCACACGCACCTTTGCCATGTGAAGTGGCGAAAAAATTCCACTGGGCTTTAATGCCGAAGTCTTGTTCATGTTTCATTAGGTTAATTAGGTTAAATTTATTCTTGTACTGAGAAGCAGCACCGTCTGAAAAGTAAGACACATTTTTTATGTTTTCAGAACCAAATTTTCTTTTTAAGTGGGCGATTAATTTGCAATTGAAAAAGTGCACTGAACTCGCATTATGATGTAGATTTTCTGAAATTATAACATAACTCAAACTTTTAGTTGTATTATTTTCTCGGTAATACACAACATATGGGTGCAAAGTTGATTGAATGTTAGCCCAATGTTGAGACTGAATGGCATCTTGCACTTGGCAAGTGTAATTTTCTGAGAAGTCCAACGAAATAATAAAATCTCCTTCTTTCAGTGTATTTCTTACTTCACGAAAATGAGAAGCTTGGCTTCTTGTTAAAAAATCGTGTTTTAGAACTGCAGGTAAATCATCGGTAAGAATCTTTAAGAATTCTTCTCTTTGTAAAGATTGCTCTACTAGTTCGCACCTTAAAAAATAAAAGTTAATAAACAAATATTCATGATTGCTAATTAAAAGTATAAATAAGAAAATTACTTTAAACTGAAGTTGGGTTTTTTAAGTTTAACATTTTGATTTTTTTTAAATTAAAACTTGTGATAAATTGTTCTATATTTTTGGTAAAAAAGTAACGTGATGATCCCCAAGTTTTAAACGTTCAAATGAACGAAATATTTTTTATTGAAGATATTTTAATAAATTACTAATCACAAACAAATTTAAAAACTGAAATATTTACGTTTAGAAACTCAGTAATTAATTTTTTGGATAGAAACGCAAAATAATTGCAATAAAAATTTAATTTGGAGAAGAAATAAATAAATTTCGTTCATTTGAACGTTCAGAACTTTAGGATCTTGTAACGTGTTTGTAGTAAAAGTTTTAAAAAGAGTTGCAATTTGATCAAAAATTTGTGAAAATAAATTTTATAACTATGATCGTTAAAGAAAATACAAATTCTTAAAAATCAATAATTTTACTGGACACTACTAGCAAAAGTTTTTTCAAAATTTACCCTGTACAATGAAAGTTCTTCTCCTTACCTATCAGTATTTGTCCATTGCTGAAAGTTAATTTGTGATACATTGTTACTCTCAAGTAACATTTTCAACTTATCATATATTTTTGAGGGCCCAGGACAGTCTTCACAATTTGAAAAATAGCAATCTGGTTTGGCACTTTCACATATCATGTCTTTGAATGAATCACTATAATTGATGTTGAACTCGGAACACTTTTTTTTTAACTCTTGTTTAATTGCAAAGAATTTTAATCGCAGATTTTCATGTATCTTGCATACACAAACATTATGTGTACCTGATTGCCCTGCAAAAATACACTCACGAGGTCGCAGTTTTCCAAATTTTGATAAAGATATCGTTATTTCCGGGAAAGTCTTTTGAAATTTTTCGTGCAACTCACTGAGATTATGTAGGATTAATCTCTTTTGTTCTTGACAACGTTTTCCATCTTTCAAAATCGAAATGTAGTCTTTCCTACCTGGCAATATTCGACTATTTTCGTCGGATAAATAAAAATTTTCGACTTTTTCCAAAACTTCAGTTTTTATTCGTCGACCGATTTTTGGTTCAGGTTTCGCTCCATATCCATTTTCAATATGTAATTTTTTAGCTCTTGATGCAATTCTACGAGATACATTGAACACATTCTTCATTTTTAATATACTCCATTCAAGAGGAACTGTAGCCAGGAGAGAAATCTTAGAACTTCGTGAATTTGCATTAGAAATAGCTATTTTTACATCTATCAGATTCGTAATCAGCGACCTCGAAAACGCACAAAATATTAATTTCCGTTGAAACGCTTTAATTTGAAAACCGTACATCATTTTAGATCGGCCATTTTGAATGTTAAAAAACTAACCTCAGATTCGAATTCAGCGACCCCAAAAACCTTATATATTATATGATGAAGACGTCATATTTTTTGTAAACTTTTTTTTCGTACAGTTTTTGGACCAGAAGCGATTTTTATCTGGACTGCGAAAGGGTTAAAAAGCTTTCGTACCAAATGTACAAAAATTATTTATGGAAAATTAAGGTGAATAAATTCTATAATTATTTATAAAATAAGAAAATTTTTGTAATAATTTATATCAATGTTAACCCTTTTTTAGATAAAAGATACAAATCTATTCTGGTGACCCAAATATGAGAAGCTCCATTTTTGTTTATCTTTGTCAAATAAGATAAATGCTATGCCGAAAAATTTGCTAATAACGAAACTATAGTATTTCGTATATTTATACGACCCAGGATAAAAAACTTCTTCAGTGAGATAGAAACTCGTAAAGAGGAAACAACAGTGAATTTTTACAACATATTTTAAATTTTAATTCTGGTTGTAAATATACTGACATAACCATGAAAATTGTAATGCTACTATCAGTATTTTTATTGTGTGTTATTTTCACTGAACAAAAATCAAAGTACGGTATGTGAAAAGTTTTTAAATACACTGAAAAAGTTTTTATTTAAATCAAATAACCGATTATTTGACTATTATCAAATTAAACATTTGCTTGAATAAAATAATTTTTATTTGAGTCAATTAAAAAGTATTTGCTTCAAACACTGAAATTATTGGTTCAAATACCATTTAAATAATTAAATCAAATTTATTTGATACAAGTAAATATTTCTTTGGTTATAAACAAATAATTGGTTATTTAAATGAAATAAATTTTTTCAGTGTATTTTTTGCAGATTAAGTTGTTCCTCTGTTACAAATATATTTAACCTTTTTGATTTTATAATTATATATAAAATAAGAAAATAGATCAATTTTATTTCGTTATTTTTATTCAATTACCAATTATTGACAACTGCATTCATTTTTAATGCTTGTAAATAACTTTTCATTTTTGTATTTTAATTTATTGTATTATTAATACCTAGAAATGTAAAAGATTGATGTCGATATTTTTGAATCAGTTTTAAGTGAATTTAAAACTAATGGAAACGTTAATAATTGAATAGTTAAATTCCATTAGCAGTAAATGTCAATTAAACATATTATAACCTGACATTTGAAGAGTTTAATTTTTTCTTTTAGTGAATTGTCCTAATGAACACAAATATATGTTAAATCCGAAAATAAAAGAAGGATGCTTTAAAGTTATCTGTAAAAATGGGGAGCATCGTCATGATTATATATATCCGTAAATATAAATTGAATTATTTTACTTTTTAAATGTCACTTTAGATTAAATTTCCTTAAAAATTATGACTAGTGAGAAGGGAAATTTCAGTGCAGGAGTGGGAATAATAAAAGTGAGTGAGAAGTTCAAAGCTTTCTCTTTTTTTCTCGTTATCTCTAATCCGGCACTTTATTCCGCTTCTTTTATTTTACACAGACAAATTTTTTATAAATATAATTTATAATATAAATAAAAATAAAAATATATAAATTAATCAATAATAATATAATTATTACAGCTGTCCACACATAAAATGTGAAATTGGAAAACCAGCAACGCATTACAACAAATCAAAAATTTACCCTGATTGCTGCGACGATTTATCTGATTGTTAATAAATATTTAACCCAAGCATTTATTTCTTAAACATTTTTAATAATTAGAATTTTTTGTTAGTAATAATTAAGAAACATAAAGTAAAATATTGTACATGTAAAAAAATTAATTCTTTCTTTTTAAATAAAGAAGCATTTAGTATTAGTGTACATAAATAGAATTTAATACATTCAAATTGTTAATTGACCTAATTAATTGTGTAATCTTTTGTGATAAACGTCAAAAAAATTATTTTGAATAAATCTTTAAAAGGTACATATACGGAGGTTATTATTTGGACCTTGAATTTTAATTTTTTAAATAGAATAAAAACTTGAAATTGAACTTTAAGTACAACCTTCACAGTATGCAAATGTTAATAAACGAAAAAAAAATATATATATATATATAAAATTGCGACTGAATTAATTTTTCTAATTAATTGTGTAATCTTTTCTGATAAAACATAAAGACATTATTTTGAATAAATCTTTAAAAGGCACACATAAGGAGGTTATTATTTGGACCTTGAATTTTAATTTTAAGTAGAATAAAAACTTGAAATTCAACTTTTAGTACAATCTTTATAATATGCAAATCTTAATAAATGAAAAAAAATTATATTTTTTTAATTATAATTAAACTGATGAAAAAGAGAACAAAGTCTAAAAGACGCTGGAATGATATTCTTGTTAGTTTACATTCAACCACCGTTTAAAAATGAAGCTATTATTAGTCTTATCAATATTTTTAATCTGTATCACTTTTTCTTTTCAAAAAGTGAACTATGGTGAGTTATTAATTATTTTTTGAAAAAATGTGCACGAGTACTTAATTCACTTATAGCATAAATGAAAATAAATTAAATTCTTTTTAATGTAAGAGTATTATTTATTTTTAAAATAGTTTTGCACTTCTTTTATTCATGTTGTTTATTTAATTGTAGTTAATTGTCCGAAAAGTGATGATATTCATTCGAAGATTAGCGATAATAATTGTTATGAAATTCGATGTTCTTTCAATAAATTTGGAAGCTTACGTTTAAAAATTGAGTAAGTATTTAATAATTGCAAATTATTATTGTACAATGATTATTGATTAATTTTATTAAACTTTTATATTATAATTGCGATTTTCAATTTATGTACTTACCTACAATGAAATTAATTAAAAATAATAAATTGCTTTTAACATTTTTAATATTCATTTGAAATGTGGGTATTTTAAAGATTAATTAAAAAATGTGATATTTTTTCTTTATTATCATTTATTTATATCACAGCAATTTATAAATATCATATTGCTATTTATTATTTTTTGGGTTTAGGTTTTTGGTACACTTACCCTACTTCAAAGAACAATTGTCATAAAATTAGAGAAATTAATAAATATATTGTGGTAATTTTTTCAGTTGTCCAGAATCAAAATGCTTGGAAGGTACACAAATTTCATACAAAGAAATCAACAATGCTTTGATATTTCCCAACTGCTGTGGTGAACCATTGTGTGAAAATAAAATAAACAGTACATTTTCAATAATATTATAATGTTTTAAATATTAATATATTTAACAAATAAAAAATTCAGTTAAACAAATTTTATAAACGTTTATTTTTTGAAATACCTTTGCTTAATTTAAAAAAAATGTAATTAACTATGCTTGTCATTTTACTAATTACAAATATTAATAATATTATTATTATTACTATAAAGTGTTTTGAAAATTGATTTGTTTATTGACATTAGAGTCGCAATTGGTAACAATCCTTGAACCAGAGGATCGTTTAATATAAATAGAATAAAAATTTATTTCTTAATCATGAAGTTGTAAACTTTTTCCGTATAGTTGGAGTTAAATATTCATAGTTTTACAGTATTGCTTATTATTTATTAGTCTGTCACTTCCTCGAGAGACAATATGAAGATTTTACTTTTACTACTATCGATTCTTATTTTTTATTGTAATTTATCTGAACAATATGCAGAAATTCGTGAGTACAAATTTTTTAAGCAAATGAAAATGAACTGTAAAAGTTTTTACTTTTATTATAATATAATAATTGTACAATTATGTTATTAATAATAACAATAAGAATATGCAATGAAATATAATTGGACAAAGAGGACTAAAATTGTAATAGTAAAAATAAAATAATTTTTTTATCTCCAGTCAACTGTAATCGTGGGGAGCAACCTCTCGAGGAACCGGAAACAACTTGTGTCAGAGTAGTCTGTACTTACGGCAAAAATTACTCTGTGTTAGGGTAAATGTATTTTAAAAATTTCAATCTAAAAAATTAAATTTTTTTAATTCCTCGTTTAATGCTTTAGATTAATATTAATAATATTCAACATAATATCAACAAAAAATTAATACTTTAAAATAATAAAAAAAACTTTTAATTTAATAAATTTGAATTATTCATTTTCCTTTTTTTCATTGCTAAATTAACAATAATAATAATAATAATAATAATAATAATAAAACAGAAAATAAAAAATTATTATTAATATTAGTTTAATAATTTCAGATGCGGAAGTAAAACATGCCCAGGAAAACAAATTAGCTTTCAAAGTGTCAATCACAATAAAATTTATCCTCATTGTTGTGGTGGTCCAGTATGTAGAGAATAAATTAAAACTACGATTCAAATAAAACATTATTTAGTGCAAATTAAGATTTATTTGATTTATATTAATTTATTTTCTAGGTAATAATTGAGTAACTAATTAACTTAAATTAGGTTCATTTTTTTTCATCAATAACAAAAGACATTAAATTGTGTTATCAATTATACGTAAATGTTTTGCAATTTTTATTATTAATTGGTTCAATCCATAATATTTTGCCCAAAGTGATTGCGGACAATTATTAATATAAATTCTAATAATTCGTTGTAATGATATTTAATATTTGCAGTTTGCACAATATTGTTTCAGCAATTATTTGATTGCTAATAATTGTTCAAAATTGTCTAATTGACTTATATTAATTGTATATTGTATTTAACTATTCAAAAACAAAGTTATCTTTAAAAATTATAAACAATTAGTGAAAAAGTAAATCTAGACAGAGATACTACACTATAGTATATTAGCAGATTTTCTTGAATATCTTAAAATTATGAGCCTATTTGATAATTCTGATTTTAAATTCATGATTTAAGTGAAAAAATATTGTATAGTATAGTATAGCGTCATAGCAAAAAATTCCAATTTTGTTTATTTTAAATCGCTCTTTTTATCAATTTTTTAAAATTATCTCAAATTTTTTATCAATTTTCTCCATTCTGACTTCACATTGAGATTGTGAAATCATTAATAGTAATAATTGATATTTTTTATAATTAATTAGAAATTATTATAATAATTTAATTTCAAAGAATAACAAGACGCAAATTAAAGATTTTTAATATACATTAAATGAACTTTCATTATTTGTGTAACTTGAATAGATAAGAAATCACATGATTGTGATGCACCTTTGAACTATAAATTGTGCTAAGTATCTAAAATTGGATTTTATGCAAATTCGTAAACTTGAATATCTATTTTTCATTAATACAAAGTCACGCTACATAAAGCATTCATCAGCAATATAGACAGTATTTTTTATTTAAAAAGAAAATTTTCTTTCTTTCGTTAATTATATAATTTTTCTCGTTGACAAACTTTTCGTTCGCTTGAGTGCGTTTACTGCTATTAAGCACAATGAAGAAACTTTTGACAGTGTTTATTCTCCTAATGTTGTATATCAATCTTTCGGAACAAATTGCCAGATTGGGTATGTAAACATTTTTATTCCTTAAGTATATTTAACTGGGAAGGAAAAATTCCTCAATTTTTGTTTATCACAGACGACAAATGATGTTATAAATTGACATCATTTATATCCACCTTCATTTTTTATGCAGTATTTTTTATTTATTAAAATTTAACCAAAGAAGTAAAAAATCAAATTAACTTTACAAAGCTTATGTATTAAATATAAAAATATTAATAAATAATAATAAATTATTTACAATAAACAATGACTAAAAATTAACTAATTGTTAAAATCATAATTTTAAAAATAGTAGTAATTACATTTTTTTAGTACATTGTGGTAAAAATGTGCAACCCCTAAAGGATCCTGAAAACACTTGTGTAAAAGTGACTTGTACATCTTCTCAAAATTTTGTAGCTTTGGGGTGAGTATTATAAATTTGCAAAAAAAATGATGAACAAAAAATTCGATTATTAATACAAAAATTTTTTCAGTTGTTCCGAGTATCATTGTCCACCAGGAAAACAAATAGGTGTAAAACAAATTGATCACTCGAAGCTATATCCTCTTTGTTGTGGTGGGCCAATATGTGCAGATTAATATTTTAATTTTGTAAATAAATTAAAATGAATATTAAATATTTAATTCAAATCATAAATTTTCAAAATCAACCATTCGAGTAAATTATTCTACTTTACATAATACAAAATGTTACTCGTATTTATGATAATTTTTCCTTATTTTTATTTTACCATTTTCTTTCCTTCTTCCTTTTTTATAATTCTGCAGATATAAATTTTTACCATTTTTAAACATTAAAAATTGTAATAAGATTTTGTAACTGGATAAAATATATAAATGTATTCCTTCGAAATAGACTGAAAATAACGAGAGAGTATATACATATTATAAACGCCAGTTGTATATCGTGTTATATTCCTCGGGCTTCTCTCAAGGCCAATATCATGAATATGTTAATTACCATATAAATATCTCCTACTCTGTAATAAATTTCGTTTGTCTCCCCTACTGACATTCACTTAATTATTCATTAAATGACAGTAATTATTGTCTTTCATTTTTTTTCTTATTTTATTTTTGTGAGATCTTGTCAGACGTCATACAGTTTTAATTACAAGAAATTATCCTGATCTATCGAATAAAACAGGTTTTTTATATCGAATAAGTGCAAAGAGGATCCTCATCTCTTTTATAATATTGGGTGAGAGAAAGAAGGAGAAAATTAACAAAAAATGGTAACCTCTGAAAGTTATCACTTGTCGCTGAACATTAAAAAAATGTTGCATACAAGCGACAGTCAGCGAGTAAGGGGAATGGAGTAACTACCCTCACCTTGCCACCTTCTGGGCTTGTGCGGTGGGCCAAGAGGCAAAGAGAAAGGAGAAGCGCCCGTATGGTGAAGTCCCCCACTCCATTCCCCTTATTCACTGACTGCTCCCATGAGCAGGCCTGATTTAATAGATTGATCTTGCACTTTTCGTTTCTAGTTTTGTGCTAACGATAAATTGACGAACATGAAGTTTCTTTTGATATTTTCTATTGCTCTTGCCTGTGTGGGAATATCGTCACAACATCCCCAATATGGTATGTTTTGTAATTATTTGTTTTAAAAGAATGTTTTGCAGTACTATAATTAGTGACAAATTGATTTTAAAGTTTTATTTCAAATTTATTACTTTTACTGTAACAGAATTATTAAATAAAACTATTTTTCATACTCTTATGTAAGAAGGACGAAAATTCCATAGAGAATCGTAAAAACCACATTTTCGAAAAATATTTTTTTTATTGCAGATGGATGTGATGAAACTCATCCTGTTTTTGCCGACAAATATTTTTTTTACAGTATAAGATTTAAGTGTGTACAAGTCAAGTGCGTGGATAGTAAAGAATATGCTGTGTTAGCGTAAGTACTTCAAAAAATTTGTCAAGATATTCGATTTTTTTATAGGAATAACAATAATAATAAGTCATTATTGATAATAATATAATAATTACAAATTAATAATAATAATAAAAGAATAACGATGTTAATAATGGAAAAGAATAAATATTTTAGAAAAACATTTTATTGTAATGCGAATACCTTTGGTTCTTCTAGAAAGATATTCAGATAAGAATTGTTTAAATTCAGTACACTTTTAAGATGAAAAATATTGAGCTATAGGTTTCGAATTTTTTTTCCCACTCCATTTTGAAACAATTAAAAATAACGTACACCCGACAAAGTGGGTACGAAGTTAATTGTTGAATGATTTTATACAACGACAATTGTTTGAAGCAAAAAAAGAAAAAATAATCATAAAAAATTTTGGTCAGGGACTTTAGTATGAATAATTTTAGGAAATATCGACATTTTATTATATAAAACATCGAAATAAAAAATATTTATTTCTTTTAAATTTTTATAGATGTGCAGAAGAACATTGTCCACCTGGAAAAGAAATCGGGCGAAAAAATACTACGGCAATTGAAAATTTCCAATATCCAGATTGTTGTGGTGGACCAATTTGTGCAGATTAAGATAAATCTTGTTTAAAAAAATTATTATCGTGAAGGAGAATAAAACAGAAACATTCGGACAAATAGTTTTAAAAATTAGTTTACTCCAACGTTTCGAAATCTAAATGATTTCCTCTTCAAGGAGTCTATAAAAATATAAAATAATATACAAGAAATATATATATTATACAACAAAATATTTTAAAAAATGTAAAAATAATATGCAAATAATATACCAAAAAAATAAAATTAATATACAAAAAATAAAATAGTATATAAAATTATATATATATATATATATATATATAATTATAAAATTTTAAAAATATATAAATTTCGTTTTATTCTCCTTCACTATAATTACTATTTCTCGGACGTAAAAAAATTGATTAATGAAATTATTATAATTATTAATGTGAATTTCTGCTTTTAAATACTCTCCATTTTTTTAATAACAAAAATAAATTCAAAATTTAGGAAAACTGGTAGAAAAATGAAAAAATAATAAAAGCTATACTACGTATGTTTACAACATGTAATATTTTCTTTATAAAAAAAGACAAGATATAATTTACAACATAATATAAAAATATACATGACTCTGTCTATAGTATTTTATTTTGTGAAAATAAATTCGTTGTTTATTTCCTTTTGTTAAAATTTCTCTCTGTTACATATGTATTTGAAATGAAATTTTTTACTTTTCAATAAAAATGTGTCAAAAGCAGTTCTTTATTTGGCATTTTTATTAAAGGAAAATTTTTTCTAGGTCGCAATAGTTAAAAGTGTTGTGAATTTATGAAATAAAATATTTTATTTCTAATTCAAATCTAAATTTTAAATACTTTAAATATTTTTTCTTATATGTAACTATAAATTTCTTCCTCTCCGAAGCAAGCCTTGTAGTGATGTCGATTTTGGAATTTCTTAGAATTAAATATTTTGACGAATTTTCAAGCGTAGTATATATATTTCGTCAAGAGGAACAAATGTCCGGATGTATGTGTCTGTATTTGGATGTATGTAAAAAATACATTTTGTATTTTTGAAATTTAAATAATTTTATTTCAAAATAATTACTCTAATATAATAAAAGATTAAGCAATTGGCATATATTACATTGAGGAAGCTAAATGTTCATGGAATCAATAACTTTTTTATTTCCATTTATTAATAATTTTGAACAAAAATGCTTATATTATTTCTTCTTCTAGAAATTATGTTAATTTATTAAAGTTTCCCAATTTCCTAATGACAAGCCTTAAGATTTACTTACCATTACCTGTGTTAAACGAAAGTTTTTTTTGTTAATTTAATTAATTAAAAATTTACAGCATGGCTGCAAACCTTTCTCTTTTTTGCTTCCTCTCCAAAGGAATAGCCTTGTAGTGATGTCGATTTTGGAATTTCTTAGAATTAAATATTTTGACAAATTTTCAAGTGTAGTATATATTATATTTCGTCAAGAGGAACAAATGTCCGGATGTATGTAAAATATTCAAATTTTGTATCTTTTAAAATTTTTTAAATTTTATTTCAAAATAATTACTCTATAATAAAAAATGAAGCAATTAGTATATATTATATTGAGGAAGCTAAATGTTTAATGAATGAACAAAAGTTGTTTTATATTATTCATATCAAATTATTTCGAGACCTGCAGTATTTATCAAAATCTGAAGTTTCATATAATTATCATATAATTAATAGACAAAAATTTTACAAGTTCAAATTTTTTCATTCTGATTGATTTTATAGTTCTCGAATTTTGTTATTTCTGGCAATTTATTTTATTATGAATTTAAATTTTAGTTCCTTTCAATCCTATCATTTCATTTTAAATATTAAATATTGCTCAATTTGAAATAAAAATAATCTTTTTTAGTTACATTTGTAATTCAATATAAAAACTGATAAGTTCAATGCAAATTTTCCAAAAGCCTCAAAGTAATATTTATCAAAGTAGAGATAATATATTTGAAATATGTTATAATTATGAAGGAATGTTATAAAATAGAAGCCAATTAAGCTCTAAAGGTTTATTAATTACTAGAACTAGAAAATTAATAATTATACTTGGTTATTTGAATTTGATGAATAATTACATATGTGCCACCAAAACAAATATGTTCAAATTAAATCATTAATTAGTAACAGTCATGACTTTCGTCAGCTTGCGACTAAAATTTTAATGAATGATTAATATGTACAAATTCATCATCACGAGCGTTGATTATTATACAATATTGATGTAGGTACATGAAAAATTGCTATGATCCTTTTCTCAGTGGAAAATAATAAAGCGTAAATTTAAATGTAAATTTCACGCCTCTTGTAGTTACTGCATTTTATTGGAAGATCTGGGTACAACGAAAAGCAAAAAAAAGAGAGAATATTGTAGTAGCACATGTCTCCCATTCGAGCTTGACTTCCTTGCTTTTTTAGCGGCTCTACGATTTGCATTGTAAATTTAACTGCAGTTTCTGTTCCTTTTTAAGGGATTTTTGCACATGTATAAGTGCAAGACTTTATTTTATGTACAAACCTAAGTTTTTTAAAACAATATTTAAAAAAACAATGCTTTTTTAAAAATTAAATTTTTTTTTGTTTTATTATAAAATTATGCTTTTTTTGAACAAACAATTTTCTTATAATACATTAATGAGAATCAGTCTATCCAAGTCATGACAAGAATTTTTTTTTAATTTTACAAATATAAGAAATTAATAAATTTGTGAAAATGGACCTAAAATTAAACATTTGTGCGTAACAACACAACTTTGAAAATAGCGGATCCAATATCACGGAGTTACTTTAAAATTTATTTTTTTAATTTAAATTCACTTCTGTGTTTGTTGGGGTAGTTAATTTAAATTTGTTTTCAATATATTTTAGTTCAAACAAAGTAAATTATTATTTTCTTATCCACACTGTAAGTGTAGAGGATAAATAAAATATATGTTTATAGTAACTATGGGTACAACAGCAAAGAAAGCGAAAAAAAGCCGTTTTATTTATTTACTTAGATTCAAACAATCGGACTTGGACAATTGATAATTATTTTCATCTTCATTTTTTAAATTTTAGAGTAGAAATATATATATGTTTTCAAAGATCATTGAAAAGTTTTTCGTCATTTAAAAAGTAAATTGACCCACTCAGCATTTTCATTCTCCCAACAAGGTAACGGGGACAAAGTTTTACTTTGGGAATAAGTAATTAATTCGGATAATTCGCAGTTTAAATGAATAGAATTTCCAGCGGGGAAAGTTCGTTTTAACAATGAGAATTGACTTGGTAATGTGGAATCGTAATTTTTGGCAATTTGGAATTGTAATCAACGCGTTACATCCGCTAAAACTCGGCATGGATCCTGAGTGAGATAATCCTTTCCCTCTCCCCCCACTGTTCGAAATTTCCTGCGAAAATGTTACTCTAATTTAATTCGCTCACACAGTATAAACGTGTACTAGATATAAACTCCACTGGAAGCTTATTCAATTCGTAACAAACGTATTATAATCACAATACAATAATAAAATTAACATAATACTAGACATTGAATATTGTCAATTATTATTAGGGAATAAGGATAAATTCACCTACCGTAGCAATTATAAAATATTCATTAACTTATATTTTTACCTATTATATTATTATATTTCTTCAGATTTCTAGGAGAAAAATTTTTATTCTACATGAATTTGAAAAGAAAATTATGCTTAAAGATATTAAATTCATTCCTTCGGTGTAGAAATTCTTCCACAACATTGAATTTTTTTCTTGTCGTTTGCACTTGGATTCGAAATGCAATTATTGTTTGTGCAAATTTCAAGTGATTCGGTTTCTCTTCCATTGAAACAAGAACCATCGCATTTGCATTGATATCGAACTATTCGAATTAAATGTAAGTCACCAACATTTGTGAATTTGTAATTCGTATCGTTGACGATTTTCAAAAATTCCTCGCCATCATTAATATTATTAAAGAAAAAATTTGTATTATTCCTGCTAAGAATTTCATGCGGTAGAATATTTTTTACTTTTGAAATTTCATTATTTAAATTCTCCATTAGTTGCAGAAAATCCTGTTAGTGAGATAAATTAATTAAATTAGGGTCAGAATTCGTGAAATTTTCACAGAAAATAAAAAGTATTTTTTTTAAATCGAAATGTTGAAAAAACATTTCTATTTGGCCTTAAGAATGTGTTCACCAAAAAACAGAAAAGAAAATTATTTTTTATAAAAGTTATTGCAAAATTAATTTTTTTGCAACTTTTTAAACAAAATAAAATTTCTCCTAAATGAATGAACCGATTTAAATGAACCAAGCGGGAATATCAAGGGGATAAAATATACTTTCGTTTAGAATTAGAAAATTTTTAAAAAGTTTATTTTTTAATAATTATTTAATAAAAATTTTATAAACAATTAATTTTTTTTAATGTTCTGCGCCTTTTAAAAATTTGAAAAAAATATTAGCATACACTTAAAACCATAAGAAATCAAAATCCGTTGAGAAAATTTTGGAGCGACAATTATTTTAAAAGTTATAATGAAAATTATATTAGCGCAGTTTTGTGCATCAGCGCTGAATTTAGTTTTTGATAATTTTTAACAATTTTTAAGGTTACATAATTAAACAAAAATGTTAATTTGACAGTGTTTTGTTCATTTCGTAGTTAAAAATAATGTTTTAATTCTGAAAATCATCAAAATCGCATCTCCGTTCAATATAATTTTCATTATAACTTTTAAAATAATTGTCGCTCCAAAATTTTCTCAACGGATTTTGATTTCTTATGGTTTTAAGTGTATGTTAATATTTTTTTCAAATTTTTAAAAGGCGCAGAACATTAAAAAAAATTAATTGTTTATAAAATTTTTATTAAATAATTATTAAAAAATAAACTTTTTAAAAATTTTCTAATTCTAAACGAAAGTATATTTTATCCCCTTGATATTCCCGCTTGGTTCATTTAAATCGGTTCATTCATTTAGGAGAAATTTTATTTTGTTTAAAAAGTTGCAAAAAAATTAATTTTGCAATAACTTTTATAAAAAATAATTTTCTTTTCTGTTTTTTGGTGAACACATTCTTAAGGCCAAATAGAAATGTTTTTTCAACATTTCGATTTAAAAAAAATACTTTTTATTTTCTTTGAAAATTTCACGAATTCTGACCCATTAATAAGTTACATGTTTTTTATTTTTTCTTGCAACTATTGCAGCAAGCAAGATTTGAGAAAAGAAAAAAGTAAAAGTATAAAAAAAGAAAATAAGCATCGTATGAAGAAAAGAAACAAAAACCTCATTTTCCTTGTTTTCTGGATCCAAATCCATCATCATTAATTTTGCCTCCACCTTTAGATCTTTTAATTCTTGGTAATAGTTCCAAACTCCAGTAGCAATAGCCGAATAACCGTAAGCACCGGCAACTTGAGAATTTCCATCTTTCCCCGAGGAGGCTCCACCCAAAAACCAAACAACATATTCCTTTAATATTGGATACTGTCTACATCTCAAATACCAGTAAATTGAAAAATATAGAGCAATTTCTTGATTCGGACCACCTTGTCCCCGTGCATTAGTAAGCTTAACCTTCCCACGTCCACCCAATATGAGATACAGTCCCAAACCCCATTTTTCCTTTGACGGAAAAATTTCCTCAATTTTCTCTTCACTTAACGACAGTGTTCCATTGTTCATCATGGATTTATAGAATTCCAATTTTGATATTTTTCCCTCAACGGCTAAAATCATTAGTGATGCAAATTTAACGTAGTCTCGACTCATTCTTCGCGATGTACCAGTACAGGAGGAATTCACTTTGACTGGGACGTAACCAAATTTGAAGGCAGCCTTTGCCATACCATCGGCAGCATCACAATTACCCGCTATGATATGATAATCAACGAATTTAAATTTTCCACTTGAACTCACCATTTTCTTTGGCATTGCGGGTGAAACTTCGTTGAGGACTTGTCTCATCGAGAGAGATAAATTTGTCAATGGTATTTGATACTTGTGCAAAATTGCATTCACTTCATTGGTAGTGGGTGATTCATTTACAGTTGGGGCTCCCGCTATTTCGTTAATATTGTCTCCGGGAACGTCAGACATAATTATGGTAATTACCTTCGCTGGAAATGCAACTCTAGCCAATCCGCTTCCTTTTATGGAAAAAATGTCAATTTTTAGTTTTTACACACTAATAGATGACGAATAATTGAATACATAGTATGCACAATTTTTAATAGTACATAAATTGTAAAAAAAATCCGTGCGAGCAACATGCATGGACAACTTAATTATTTATTTAAACCCACTAAGCTTATCAGGCCCATTCGGAAACTTTTTGCTCAACTTTCTTAGCACTTTCATGTTATGTTTTAAAAAAAAAATTCATCATACCCAAAGTAAAAAAAAATTAATTTGATAAAAAATGAAAAAAATTTTCTTTAATAATTCTTCAAAAGTAGAGAGAAAAACAAAACTTTTTTTTCTTATCAAAAAATAAAAAAAAGCAATATTTTTTTAGTCATTTGACATTGAAAATATATCTATGTACATTGAAAGAACAAAAATTTTGAAAATTCATAACTCAAAACTTTGTCCATAAAAAATTTTAAAAAGTACCTTTTTTCAATATAGAACAGAAAAATAGTACATTGTGCACGGGAAGAACTCATTTTCCTCCCGTGGTGCTCACATACTATTTTTTCTAACACACGTAAACGGAAAGTACCACTTTTGGACGACAGGGAGGCAAAGTGTACTTTTCTCTCCCCGCTATTACGTCACGGGAAGGTAAAGTATACTTTTCTCTCCCCGTTATGACGTCACAGGGAGATAAAGTAACATTCCCTCCCTCACGTCAGAAAAGAATGTCAATTTAAAGTAAACAATTTCAAAAGTAAGGGAGACTGGAGCTGAATGTTAAATTTTGCATAAATGATTTTTTAGACCATAATTCAGTTTAGATGCACAAATTGTTAAATTCTTTTTTTAGCCTACTAAAACTATTCTCTGATAGGTGTTAAGTAGATAAGTTAATATATGTCGACGTCCACATGAAAAGGGCCCATTTTGGCACTATTGGACTTATCTATATGGGCGAATTCCTTGCAAAATTACGAAAATTTTGAGTGGTCATACAACTTTTTTGGTCAAAAATTCGATGAGTTACAGAATTTCAAAGTTTATAGTAACAAATACCTCATTTCGAGAAAAACGGAATTAAAGATTGTGATACCTATTAATTATGATATCTCCGGTTCTTCTGGGAAGTTATACAGATAATAATTGTTTTCAGTCCAGGGCACCTTAAAGATGAAAAACCAATAGGTTTCAAATTTTAAAAACAACCCCACCCCCCCTTTCTGTTAGAAAATTCAAAAAACCGACAAAATGGGACCTTTTCTAAAAAAGACGATTTCCTTATTAATAAACCATTTTTTTACAAAATTAATGATTGGGAACAATTTTATTGTGTCATTTAAAGGTAAAGAATAGAAATTAAACTTATTAAAAAATTTTTAACAGGTTTTATTATGAAATTTTGACGAAATATCGACATTTTATACATCTACGACTACGTAATCAATGACTCTAACATTAATATCTCTGGTTCTTCTCGGATGTTATTCAGATAATAATTGTTTTGAGTTCAGGGTACTTTAAAGATGACAAATCAAGAGGTTTTCATTTTTTTGACCCTCCATTTCAAAAATACGGAATATTTTTCCAAAGGATCGACAAAATGTACCCTTTTCTTTTTCTAAAGAACCAATAAAGTTACACACTTAAAGTAACGATAAATTAATGAAAACCTCATGATTTGACTTGTCAAAACATGTAGATTAATAATAAAAAATAAAAAAAAATGAAGGTTTTTCTCAAAAAAGTATTAAATTGCAAATAACTCGAAAACTAGAACCGACAAAATGGGCCCTTTTCATGTGGACGTCCACATATACGCCCGTGTAGAAATTGAAAATAGTCTTCAATAAAGACCTGAATAGATGCCCTTTCTCAAGTGAAGCGCAAACTATGAAAATTCGTCAAGACCTGTCTAATTTTCTTACGTTTGGAATATCAGGTGATGATGTGGAAAAATAGAGAAGTTCTAACTAGATCGCCTTGACAGTGCCTGAGTAGAATATCAGAATGTGTGAATTCAAATGGAAGCATTCTAGTCAGGGCCAGATTTAAATATTTAATAGGGACATAAATAGATCAAGTTAGATTTCCTTATCTGAAAAAGGCATTCTAGTCAGAGCCCGGTTATTACCTATCTAGAAATTTCTAGTGTGATTAGCCTTACTAATTCCTTATCAGGGCCCCTTTTTGAATAAGGCGAAGCAGGTAAATTTCTACACGGGCGTAAAACAAGTAATTTAGTTAATGTAACATCTATGATTATTTAACAATAAAGCTTTCGAACAGTTATAGAGTTAATTAATTAAAATTTCAACAACATTTTTTTTTGGTTTATTGCACGTGAGCGGTATTATTTTCTCACAGAGTACACTGTAAAAAAACGGAGTTAAATTTGAACTCCCCAGGGGATTCTATAAAAGTCCCACCCATCTAGGAGTTAATGCTAGGGGAGTTAAGTAAAGAGAGTTAAAATTTTACACCCAAATGCTAACTACCCATGGAAAAAATT
Source organism: Leptopilina myrica (nomen nudum) (assembly GCA_032872475.1). Lineage (NCBI taxonomy): Eukaryota > Metazoa > Arthropoda > Insecta > Hymenoptera > Figitidae > Leptopilina > Leptopilina myrica (nomen nudum). The sequence goes on from CM065463.1 coordinate 38,916,906, forward strand.
ACTCGCGCGGATGTTGATGAAGGGGTGTTGTAAATTAATTCTCTTTTGGAGTTGATTTTTAACTCGAAAAATTTTACTCCCAACTCCCGAGTCCGTAAACTCCCTAAATTTTTTACAGTGTACAAATATTTAACATATATGTTTTGGTACATCTTCAGGGGTCCAAAATAAGGACCCAAATAAATTATGATGAAAATAAATTTTTTAAATATAGGGGAGACTGGGGCTAAATAATAAACTGTTAAAACAGTTAAAATTCATTATTACACTGTAAAAAATTTAAGGATTTAACGGACTCGGGAGTTGGGAGTGAAATTTTTCGAGTTAAAAATTAACTCCAAAAGAGAGTTAATTTACTAACTACCCCCAAGTAACACGTAAGCTTACTGATATGTTGCAGCAATGTTACATGTAATTTTAGTAACATTGCAGTGTAAAATCAACAAAATATAATTATAGTGTAACTTATTAAAGGGAGTGAATTTAACATTGCAGTGTAATGTTACATCAATGTTACAGTAATGTTACAAAGAAAGATCGCAAAATTTCTTATTATATAGTAATTTTATAAACTTTCTTTGTAACATTACTGTAACATTACAGTGACATTATCATGTAATGTTACTGCAACATTAAATATAGTATTACCTTGGGGCAGACAATTTTAATATTACTGCAATGTTACACTGTAATGTTACTAACATTACATGTAACATTGCTGAAACATTCGAGTAATATTACGTGCTATTTAGGCCTTCATCAACACTCGCGCGAGTTATTTTTTTCTTGGGAAGTTAACATTTGAATGTAAAGTTTTAACTCTCTTTATTTAACTCCCCAATAGGTGCGACTTATAGAATCCCCTGAAGAGTTAAAATTGAACTCCCTTTTTTTACAGTTTATCTTTTAAACGGAAACAGTTAAAACATTGTAATTTTTACTATAGAAGGGTTGTAATGCTATAAATAAATGTCCGTAGTTATATGATTTTTTTCTAATGTTATCGTATCCATAATGTAAAGTGTGTTTTGATCCTCCATTTGTAAATTTTTACGTCAATGAAAATTTCAACTTTTAAGTATATTTTTTTCTATTTATTCTCAACACAATTTTTTTGAGTCCTTATTTGAGGAAGATATGCCTAAAGGTATTTACCAAATCGATAGTTCCTAAATGAAAACATATTATTCGAGAGAGCATTTATAAAACACGTAATTCACGAAAACAAATAGAAAACATGCTTATTTAAAATGAATTTTTTTAAGGCTTTGTTACAATTTTTTATTTTTATTATTTTTAAAGTGTAAACAAATTGCAAAAGTAAATAAAAATTCTTTATTTGGAATTGTATATTGGCTTACCATTACCTAATGTCAAAAATTTCAAAATTTAGCCTAAAAATATTTCAAATGAATAACGCTTTTTCTAGTTTTTTCGTGAATAATGTTTTCATTTAGGAGCCTTTGAAATATTTTTAGTCAGATTTCGTTTATTTGTTGTTAAAGCCAAAAACGCACCCTGAGGCTAAATGTTAAATAATAGGTGGGGCTAAATGTTACGTATATTTTTAAAATAATGTTTTTCACACTTTTTGTTTTTTTCGCGTTTATTTGTTTAAAAATTATTTATTTCACATTAGTCAAGTACATTTAAAAAAACAAAACCAAATAGCACGTAACCTTATGGTATGTTTAAGTACCGTACCTTGCTGTGTAATGTCACTAAGTTTGCAACGCAAGGTTACAGTAAAGTTACCATAAAGTTTAATGTCCCACCTGTGGTAAGGTTTCTCTTTAAGGTTGCCGTAAGCTTGCCACAATGTTATTCAGTAAGATTGTTATAAGATTACTATAAAGTTGCCGTATAGTGACAAAAAATTGCTGTAATTTTAAAACCGAAAAATTTCTAAGTTTTTTTTATCTCTTTTATATTTTTTCGCCATAGACATGAAAAAGTGTCTTTTTGGGACCTGTTTTGGGCAAATAAAGTAGCACTTTTTAGGCAGTTCTGGACAACTGCCGTAAAAAGTCTTTTTACGGCGGTTGATTTTTGATTAATTTTTGTTTTGTTTTTTAACTTTATTTATTAATTCTTATTAAAAATAACCCAGTGGACACAAAAATCGCCTTACGTTTTAAGGCGATTTTTTGGGTTTTTATCGTTAAAATTAAAGTGCAAATATCATACGGCCATTTTTCTTTTAGCTCAAGGTGTACTGAGTTTAGTAGAAAAAAAAGTTTAATGGAAAACATTAAGAAGAAAAAATATATTGCAGGTTAATTATTAGATGACGGTGTGGGGCTGAATCGGACATCGTGATTAAAAACAACCAAATCTTTGAATTCTTTAATTTATTTTATATTAATTAACTATTTTATATTATATTCTTTGCTTAGAACCACTTTATAAATAAATAAATAAAGAATTTATTTTAAAACTTGAATTCGCAAGCGAGTTGCTACAAACAGACAAGCCTGAAAACTGTAATTCATTTTATATTATAATTATTACCGATTTTACATATTATATTATATTCTTTGTATAGAACTATCTACAAATAAATAAAAGAAGAATTGATTTGTCTTTTTTACCAACAAAAATAAAATTTGTATCTCATTCTTTAATTAATTGGCCGTGTCCGATTTAGCCCCATGGGGTGTCCGGTTTAGCCCCACCAATTTTCGGATTTTCGTTTTTGAGGTAGTCACCTTCGAAGCAATATATCTCTAAAGCTATTGTACTTTTTTTAAATCGAACAAGTGTGATTTGTATGTGAAAGTACAAGCTTCAAAACGGTATATTACACTTTAGCAAAAAGTATGTTTTTGTATGAGTTTTCTGGTCAAAGACCAAATCCGTCCGGTTTAGCCCCCGTCTCCCCTACGCGGCTCGCACGTAGCATTTTTTAGGTTCGGATGCTTTCAATACTCTCTGTCTGTGCGACTTCGGCTCGCTTTCGTCTCGACTTCGACTCACCTACGTCGTACTAACGACAGCTCATATTGAAAACGGCATCCTCACCTAAAAAGTATTGTTTACGTGCTTGCCACATAATATACTATTTATTTCCTAATACACGCGTATATTTAGAAACTATCAGAAAATAGTTTTAGTAGGCTAGAATTAGAATTTAACATTTAGCCACAGAATATGGTGCTAAATGTTAAGAAGAACAAAATTTTTAAAAAAGGACAAAACATGTATTTTATGCTAAAATTTCAGAAACTTTTTTATTGAAAGTTTTTGGGGACAAGTTTCCCTACAATATTAATCTATACATATTTGCATCTAAGCGAAATTATGGTCTTCAAAATATTTTGACTTTAAATTGAACAAAAACTATTTTCACTTTCACGCGAAAAAATGTTCACTTTGAATTTCACGCAAAATTTTTTCACTTTCACTCAAAATATAAACAAATGTCTGTAAGTATCTACATATAAACAAGTTTCCAGTTACAATTTCAACAAAAATTTGTTGATTGAAAGTGAAATGTTTTTTGGCGAAATTGAAAAAAAGAATGTTTTGAGTAGAGGTGAAAATGGTTTGTTTGAAAGTGAAAATATTTTAGGTGTAATTTAAAGTGGAAATTTTTTTTTTTTTAATTGTTGAATGAAAAAATATCAAAGGTTTAATATTTCTTTAGACAAATAAAGTTTTGTTTTTTTAATTTTAGAAAATCAAGAACTTTTCCAGGACGAGTAGGCACCCTAAAATCATCACATTAACCTCATTAGAGGAGAATCAATTTCAAAGAGTGACTAGTTTTCAAGTTGCTAATGAAAAATCAAAAATGTCAATGTTCTTCTAAAAAACATTATCAATAGTTGTAATTTTAATTTTTATGGGGCAAGTGTAACATACAATGATAGAACATTTTTGTCATATACTTGTTAAGAAACAGATGCAAAGTAAGTTCTTCCGAGATTAAATAAAAAAAATTTGTAAACTTGTTTGTCAATAAAATTTTAACACTTGAACTAGTTCTTCTTTTGCCTAGTCAAGAACAATTCCAAAATATACAAATTGAGAGCAAGGTGATTTATGAATAGGGGAGAGTGGGACAAGACGGAGTTCACAAATTAAGCGAAAGAAAAGAGAAATAAAAGAAAACTACTTAAATTAATAAGACAGAATAAAATAAGAGTGAGGAAAAAGAAAAAGCTTGTCAGGTTAAATCATGAAATAGCAATGGTAAAGTGAAAAATACACCTTTGTCGCTATTGTAATGCGGTTATTATTTAGACTCAAATGAAGGCTGGATTTGCAATTTTTTTTAATATTATTAATTGAAGGGCTACATAAAGTAAGGGGACGAACGCGAGACTTGGAAGGGATACTACCAGTCAGGTAGCAGTGAACGGCTTAAGGCTTGTCACTGCTACCTGACTGGTAGTATCCCATCCAAGTCTCGCGTTCGTCCCCTTATTTTATGTAGACCTTCAATTTTATGTTTCTTAAAGAAACAGATGGCCTTTGTACGCCTTTATTACGAAAGACTGATTCCCAAAGATGATAATTAAAAATAATAATAAAATATTAGATAATTTTCGTTTTTTTCCACTTTAAACCTTAAGTACCCCGTTTTGCCCCACTCTCCCCTAAGAATTAATAAAACTAAGGTAAATAAGAAAAACTATTTTTTCATTTCAGCGATAAATATCAACAACCTCTTATCAGGGAGATTTTCTTTCTTATGATATTTATTTCCTCTTTAGTGGCATTCGCGTTTTTCATTCCATTCAAGAAACGAATCTTCTCTTTAACGCCAATATTGCCCTTTGGCAAACAAAGAAGATCATCTGTTCCCGCTGAGAGAATAACGACAAGAATATCCGTTTTCTTTAGTTTCTTACAATATTCGAATATCTTTTTATTGGCCTCTAATGTTTCTTGATAATCATTACCAACTTTAAGATATGTTATCAAAGATTGATAATTCATAGCTATTGAAGTTTCTTGTGCAACAACTAGAAATCCTTTCTTCATTTGTTCTCCTATTAACTCTTCAAAAGCTGCTCCAATAGATGCACTCTCCTCTCCCCAACCCACCATATGTACATTGTTTTTTAATTTATATTTTACTTTTCCAATTTTCAATTTATCATTGCCATCGTATTTTATTTTTGATGCTATTACATTTGTCGCTCTCACATTATCAACGCCTGCTTCAATTATTTCTTTCATTTCATTTCTAATCTGAGAATTTCAAAGTTTCATTTCTTGTTATTTTATTATAAATAAGTAAAAAATAATTAAGATATCGATTCGAATTTTATTTCTGATTCGGTATATCGAAACAAATATAGTGAAACGAATATAGCAAAAAATAATCGATGAAATTGATTTTGAATTTTAATTTTGAAATGAGAACATAAAATTGCATTTAATTTTTATTAAGATTCTTGTATGTAAACTAGAATTTTTTTTTTAATCGGGAGACGAAATAAAAGTTTTGCGAAAGGAAAAATAAATAAAGAGAAGAAATTGTGGTTTGTATGTTGTATGAATTTAAAATGACGTGCGAATGTAAAATGAAATTATTGTCTACTTGAATCATTTGCTTTTCGTTGAAAGATTTCTTTTGATTTCTGAATTTTCTTTCTTGTTCTTTCGCCTCCTTTTTCAAATCTGAATTCTTTACAATCAGTCTTCTTCGAAGTTTCTCCTCCAAGTCACGTTTCACCTCAAGCAGCCTTTCCTCTTTCTTTTTGCTGATTGCATTTAACCTCTCAGACTTCTTCGCTTCTTCGCTATCGATTCTTTTTCTTTCAGAGAACTCTGATTTATTATTGCTCTTTTCCTGCAATTTTTGTGCCATTTCTGTCAATTTTTATATTTGTTCTAATGTGTGTATGCTTCTCCAAAAGCTATTCTTATAGTGAAATGAAAATTATGATTTGTAAATTCAAAATTTTCAAATTTAAAAATTACATTTACTAATGTTTATACAAAATATTTTTTGTCATCTTTTACATTTTTTTTGGGTTAAATTTTATACTATTTACTGTTGCCACAGTAACTTCAATCTTTACTATCTACGAATTGAAAATATATCTATATATAATAAAGTTAAAACAAATAATTGAAAAATATTTTTTCCTAACAGAATAAATTTATAATATTAATTATTTTAATATAAAATGCTGTTTTAGTAAAGAATATTCATAATTTTTTTAATTAAATATTATTCTAAATAATTTAAATAAATTAATAATCTATTGGTTCGGTTTCAAATATTTTTTTAAATTTTTGTTAGTAATTTTTATTAATGAAGTCGCCTATATTTAAATACACGTCTTAAAAATAATGTTTTAAATATAAAAATTTATCATAGAGTGCGTTAATTTTAATAATTAATAATTTTAAAAAATATTTTCCATTCATAATTTTCTATTTACAGAATAAATTTTAATTCTGGAATTTTCATCACTGTGGCGACATCCATTTGAAATAAGCTGAACCACAACGTGAACGCGTTTGAAACTAAAGTTCCTCTACTTTTGGATAGATCGCGATACTGTAGTCCGACATTTTGTCTGACGTCAGACGACAAGCGTAGTCGTTACGCATGTCTACCCAGAGTGTTGACCGTGTTTGGTAATATTTGATCATTGTCTCGATTTTCTTCGGAAAAACTGTAATCAGTATTACTAAGTGAATTTACAATTAATTATTTTTTGTATACAAAATGTCTCAAATATCATTAACGGAACAACCAAATCTACAGGAATTAGATCTTTCAAAATTAAGTCTACAACAACTCTCAATTTTAAAACAACAATTGGATCAAGACATTTCTATGTTTCAAGATTCTTTGCAATCGTTAAAAATTGCACAAACTAAATTCCAAGAATCCGGATCATGTATGGATAAAATTACACCAGAGACTAAAGGCAAGTTCTCGTTATATACTTCTTAAATTCAACTTTAATTTTAATGCACTATATGTGTGATTGAATATTTTGAGGTTATGTTTTACTGGTGAATTAAACGATTATTATTAATTGACTTTACTGAAATGATACTTATTTTTTTAGGTACTGTTAATTGGACCCGTAACTTAGTCAAAAGGGCAGAATTTGAAATAGAGTAAAATTTTGTTCCACGAAATGAACAAACACGACATTGATTTGATTTAAAATTCACATATTAACCGGTGCTTGATATAGCAATGGGCTTACAAAAGTTTTTAAATCTGAAAATAGTTTCTAAAAAATATTCAGAATACTTAAGTCTGTTTAAATAATTTCCTAAATATTTCATGATTTAAAACTATTTTTAAAAAAAGAAAAATTTTTAGAATTTTAATAGACATCAGTCATGAAATCTAAAATTGTAGAAATGTTAACACTGGCTCAATATTCTAACATTACAATAATGTTGTGAATATGTTAGAAAATTGTGGTAATATTGTCAATATTTCTGCAAGTTCAGATGTTATGTAGCATGTAGTTTCTAAGAAAGTATTAAGAAATTGAAATTAAATAAAACTTCTTATTAGAATCAGTAAAAAAAACAATTCCACGTGAAAGGATCAAGAAAACATTTTAATTTTCTGGGAATGTCTAACAAAACTCTGGTAAATTGTTGTTGTCGATAAAAGTAATAAAAACCGAAAATATTAAATTAAAAAAAATTAAATAATTATGTTGAGTTTAAAAAAGGAACAACAATGATTTTCAAGAAAAAAAACTATTTATTTTATTGAAAACCAATTGTTCCATTTTTAAACTTGAGATAATTTATTGTAAAAAATCTCAACTTTCCAATGAAAGTTAAAAAAGGGGTTAAAATAAATCGAACCTAAAATCAACATCTAAGAATACATTGAAGAATAAATAAGAAAGTTTTTTGTAAAAATTGAAAAGTCAGGTTTATTTTCAAGGTGTCCAGCGGTGAGAAAAGTCAGGGAGATTTCAATAAATTTATTTAAATATTTTATTATCTAACATGACTAACATGGTTATAATACATTTTTTAGTCTTATTTGATATTAATTTATTGGAAAATAAATAAGAAATAAGGTTAGTAAAAAGTAGGAATTTTTTTTATAATTCTGGTTGGACACCCTGATTTCTTTAAAGAGAGATTAAATAATTTTGAAATTTTGAAATTAAAAAATACACAGAAATACTTCAAAATTCACTATATTATAAAAATTAAAGTAGATCCAATTTTTGTTTAAGTTATGTTTAATTAAAATATGACAGTATCTCTCAACATCTAATTTTTTTATTGCATCAGTTCACATGGAATTGCTCAAAAGTAACTTACACGGAAAAAATAAGTACATGAAAGATTACTTGACAGTACTTGATTTTTAGATGGGACAATAATTCTGTAAATATTTCATAGACAGTCCTAAAATTTTTCATTGACTTATGTGAAATATTCACAAGCAGTGCTGGAATATTTAAAATATTCAATTGATTACTTTAAATATTTCAGCACTACTTGTGCTTATTTCACATAAGTCAAAGAAAAATTCTAGGACTGTCTATGAAATATTTACAGAATGTTGTCGCATCCAAAAGTATACGCTATGAACTTGATAAATTTGTCGTTTTACTATTATTCAGCAACTTTATTAAATTTGTAGCAAAAAGCTATGAATTATTATTAAAAATTGTTATTCGTATACTTTATAGAATATTCGAAAAAAGCTACTTTAAAATTTTTTTAATTCGTAGAAATAGTGATTCAAATATTTCCATTACTCGTCAAATTAAGAGTTTTCAAGTGAATAAAAATATTTTTGAAACAAACACTTTTTTGAACTTATGGAAACTAAAATTGTTTTCTTTTTGTTTTTTGAAAGATGATAAAATTTTGAAGAGAACAAGACTTACAGGCATTAACGTTAAATTTTTTTCTTTAAAAAATTATTTTTTTTTTGTATAATAGTTTTTAGTACAAAAAAATTAATTCAAATTTCTTGATTTTCTTTTATCTAACTTTAACATTCTGCATTTTCTAAGAAAAAATTACACGTTAATGGCTATAAGTAATTCTCATTCTGCAAAAAATGATTTTTAAAATAAGCCTAAGATCATTAAAAGCGTTCATTATTTTAGAAATTATTCAATTTTTTGTAAAACGTTAAAAATGACGATTTTTGAAAAATATCTAAATAAAATATTGGCCAAATGAATTCTAAAAGATCTTTTTCTTTTCAAAATTTTATCATTTTTTAAAAAATAAGAAGAAAAAATATTTAGTTTCCATAAATTTTGTGTTTTAAAATGTTTTTTCTTTACCTGAAAATGGGTGGTCTCTCAATTTTGACCGGTAGTGTAATTATTCTCAGGTAGCAGAACATATAACTACCATATTGCATCAATATTTATACAGTAACATTTAAACATTATTTTTTGTAAACATTATGTTTTTTTCGTGTTAATATTGCTTATAATATTCTCATACTATTAATTGTTTTAAAACTTACCTGAAATATTATTGGTTAAAAGTTGCATCAATGCTGAAGTAATTAAGAATGTAGGAATATTATCTCAATATAATAAAATGTTACATTAATATTACTATCATGTTGACATAATCAATTTTGCAGCAAAATTGTAGTCATTTTGATAAAAATATTTTCATTAAATTAAAAATAAATTACTCAAATGTTTCTATATATTCGTAAACTATTCTAATCCCCAGAGGCTATAGTGTTTCAAACTTAATCTGTAAAATATATATTACGATGTTATTTTGTTTGGATTATTAATCTGTAAAATTTGTACTGTAACAAACATTTAACATATTAGTCTTTTGTATAACAATATTTATTCAAAATTAATTTTGAAATTTTTGTCTTTAATATTAAATAATTTAATAATATTAAATATTCAAATATTAAACAAATTAATTATTTACACAGTAAAGGGTGAATTTAAATTATTTTTTAATTCAGCATATAGATTTTTGAAAATATTTAAATAAAAAAAATTTCTGCTCATTTAAACATTCAAAATTTAAGTAAAAATTAAAAGTTTTAAAAATATTTTAGAAGCAGTGATACAACATTTTATATAACTTTTTTTTATTGTATTTTAAATTTTTCCTAGTAATAATAAACTATACTGTTTCTGTTTACTTTTAGATAAACCTTTTTTATGTAATAATGCTTCTTAATAGTACTAACATATATAAGAAAGTTTGTAATTATTACAGCTACAGTTTTATTTACAGAATTGTTATGAATTTGTTACAGAACAAACAATTCAGTTCATGAATTGTTTAAAATCTTGTTATTGTTTTTGCTCACTATTCTCTAGTATTCTATATTATAGATATAAAATTACTATTTTAAATTGTGCAATACAAAAGTAAAGACTATAGTAAAAATCAAAGACTTAAATTTTACATTTTGAAACTTGATAACTAATGTTTTTGGTCCTTACGCAAAATTATTTTAATAACAATTTAGTTTGAAGAAGAAATAAATAATTTTCGTTTATATGAACGTTCAGAACTTTTGAATCACTGTTATTACTTCAATTCGAGCTTTTGAAAACTCGATCAAGTAATATACTTCAACTTTTGTCATTTCTATCTAATGGTTATTAGACTTTATGAAATTTGATGAAATTCATCGTTATGAAAAGATTTATTTATACAATTCTTTTTTTAAAATCAAGCACTCGAAATTTAAACGTTTTTATTAATTTTAATTTTTGAAGAAATACTTAAATAATCATGAAAGTTAATAAATAATTGCAGGTAAAGAAATTCTTGTGCCTCTCACTGGATCAATGTACGTAGCTGGCCAAATGGGAGAGACAAAGACTGTTTTAGTTGACATTGGAACTGGATATTTCGTGGAGAAAAACATTGATGAAGCTAAAACTTATTTTCAAAATAGAGTTGCTTACGTCTCACAACAAATGCAAAGTATTCAACAAATGGGAATTGAAAAAAGCAAAGTGAGAGAAACAATTGTTGAATTACTGGAGATGAAAATACAGGCAATTAATTCGAAAGAAGGTGCGGAACGAACATGAGAAAAATAATACAGTCAATAATTTAATACCGTCAACGCAACAAAATTTCTGGTATTGGAAAGAAGAAACATAGTTTGGTTGTGCCTAACGAAATATGGAAATTCGAAGAAAAGTGGAAGTTTGAGTGTGTAACTCCTTAAAGAATCACAAGAACAATTACTTTACTTTTAATATTATATTGAAGGCATTTTTTTAAATCGTATTTCCGTTACAAAAATGCGATTGCATCATCAATATTTATTGTCCTGTGATACATCATTCACTGTATAAATAAAGGTACTAACGTAGTACCAATTTTGGTACTAAATCGTAAATTGATTCTTTCTTATTGCCAAAATTAGTTCTAATTTAGAACCCTTTTTTGCAGTGTTTCCATCTTTTTTTTCAACTAAAGTCATTCGCGTCGATTAAATACTCCAAAATCATATTATAAAAAGTCTTTTAAAATTTGATGTAATTTCAGTTGGCCACATTAAAAAATTATATTGTTTATTTTCATATAGAATAAAAGTTTGCGTTTCAACGAATTCTTGTTATGAATTTACATATGAAAAACTTTTGTAAATTTTTACAGAAAGTACGTTTTATAAACTTTGCAGTTAAGAGATTGCTTTGAATAAAATTTTTGTAAAATCTACTAAAGAATTACAAATTAGAATTTAAAATAAGTATTTGAAGATCTTTCTGTAAATTTAACGAATGTTTCTTTTGTGTAGTAAATTTAATTAAAATAATAATTTCAAACATAATTACATGCAATAGAAGTTTTTAATTCTATTTTACTCCTTTTTTCTTCTATGTTTGTTACATTATCCTTATCATAAAGGTATTATAATTTATTGTTAATAATCTTTCAATACTTTCAAATTTTCCAGACACTTAGAAAATTGGTATACTTTAATAATTTTGCATTTAGGTTCATTAAGTAGTAAAGTAATGCACAAATTAAAATTTTTTAATCCATTGTAATGTACTTTTCTTCATTACTTCACGTTAATTCTTTTTCTTTGTCACGTATTGGATGTTGTCATCATGACGTTTTTCATTAAAGTAATTTCGTGATTACACTCTGGTCACGTTCCTCCTTCTATTTTTTCTAATGATACAATTTGGAGGAAGATAGTGAGAACTTCGTGACTGGAATTTTGTCTTTGAATTGAACTGAAAGGTACCACTATCAATCATTGTTTTTTTAAATAAAAAAAAACAGTTTCATTAAGTTCACCTCAAAGATTAAACCTTTTATATAGAAAAGTTTCTTCTTTATTGTGCTGGATTAAAAGGCTTCTTTTTGCAATAAATAATCATTAGTAAATAGCCACAAAGATGATTAGAATTTAAGAAAAATAGGTTTCAATTTTTTTTATCACCATATTAGGAAAGATGCAAAACGACGTTTGGAAAAAAACCGCTGGCATATGGTAATATTTTCAAGTTCATTTTTTATGCGTAAAATTTTACTTCAAAACTTCTTAACGCTAAAATGAACGACATATTTTTCCGTTATAAAAATTTTCAAATATAGATGGCAATAAAAATAATATTTACAAATCAAAATATGATTAGGTGTATGCATTAATTTTTAATGAGTGACGGAATATTATTGTACTAAAAATTAGATTTGAGGAACAGACCCATTGCTTTCTCTTAGGATTTAAAGTATCACATTGATATTAAACACTCAAATAATAGACAACACAACTTAAAATAAATAAATGATTAATACAAATAAACAAATAATTATACAACTAAAAAAAACGAAGTTCAAAAATTCAAACCAAAAACAAAAAAAGATATATTTATTAAAATTTTTAAACTCTATTAATCAAGAGAAAAGAATTAAACATTTTTAAAATGTAAACTAAAAATACTGCAAAAAAATTACTTTTTTCAAAAATTTTCATTTTGAAATTTTTGTAACTATGGAAAAGATTACAGCTGAATAAAAAAGGATAGAAACTTCAAGTTTTAATGAAAAATTTTAAAGGTAAATTTAAAAATGAAAATTAATGGAAATTAGCTTTTAATTTTTAAATTCAATATTTTAAGTATTTTCAATTACAAATTTGCTAAAATCTAAGGTTCCTGAAGTTGAAATCGATGCTCAGTATCAAAAAGTATTTTTCCTTATTTTTAGTAAAAATTTAAACTAATTTTACTTATTTTATTCACCTAAGAAGTAAAATACTATTTAATAGTAATTTTTTAACTCGAAATTTTGGAAAAAATTGAGTGATTTTTTTGGTTTTGTACAAAAAAAATATATTTTTCTATGCTGAGCATCGATGGCAGCTTCAGCAACTTAAAATCCAAATATATAGATACAAAAATTTAGAATTATTTTTAACATTTTGAAAAAACGATCATTTTTCAAAATTTTTTATTAAAATTTTTCCAAATAATTGAAAAACAATTATCTTTAAAAAAAATTATTTAAAAATATTTTCAAAAATTTATAAAGAAATTCAAAAATCGATTTTTGAAAAATTTAAATTCTAGAAAGAACTTTTGGAAATTTATTTAAATTAATTGATTCAGAGAAGAAGTTTTGTTGAAAATTGTAGGAAATGATTTAATTCTGAGAGGGTTATTATTATAATTTTTAGAAATTATTAAAATTAATAAATTTTACTCATTTTCCGTAAATATTCATATTTTCCTGTAAACAGAATTTTATTAGGGATAGTCATTTTAATGTCAGGGAAATTGATGAACTGAAATTTGTAACCACCCTGAATAAAAAGGTTTGGGTTTAATTATTTCTAAATTATCTGAAGTCTCTAAATTATCCCAAATTCAATTCATTTCAATCAAAATTCAAATTAAACTATCTATATAATTTTTATTACTTTAAATTCGAATTAAAATATTAGAATTACTACGTCCTAATTAGAATTTTTTACAGTGTAAAACATTATTTGTCAGATATTTTTGTTTCGACCGAATTTATAAATTTTATATTAGTTTCGCCCTGTACTTTTAAACAGAAAAATAAAAAAATACAGTAATGGCCAAAATTGTCAGTCCACCCATTTTTGAAGGAATAAAAAAAATTTTTGAACATAAAATTTATGAAAACTAAAATTTTTTTCGGTTTATGTTTTGAAAGACAATAAAATTTTGAAAAGAATAAGACCTTACAGAAGTCATTTGGCCAAAATTTGTACAAGATATTCTTAAAAATCTTCATTTTTAAATGTTTTACAAAAATTTGAATAACTTCTAAAATAATTAACGCTTTTTAATAATCTTAAGCTCATTTTAAAGGTCATTTTCTACGAAATAAGAATTACCTATAGGCATTAACCTGTAACTTTTTTCTAGGAATAAGCACGACGTTAAAGTTGACCAAAAAAATTGGGAAAATTTAAAATAATATCATTAAAAGAAAAATAATTTATAAAATTTAAACACATTTTTTTATTAAATTTTCTTGAAGAATGTACACCATATCATGTTTTATATATGTTCTAAAATAGTTTTTAGTACAAAAAAATTATTCCAAATTTTTCCAATTTCTTTGTCCAAGTTTGACGTCATGCTTAGTTCAAGAAAAAAATTACAGGTTAATGCCTATAAGTAATTCCTATTCCGTAGAAAATGACCTTTAAAAAAAGTTTAAGATTATTAAAAAGCGTTAATTATTTTAGAAGTTATTCAAATTTTTGTAAAACATTCAAAATAACGGTTTTTAAAAATATATTGTATAAATTTTGGCCAAATGACTTCTGTAAGGTCTTATTCTTTCAAAATTTTATTGTCTTTCAAAATATAAAACGAAAAAAATTTTAGTTTTCATAAATTTTATGATAAAAAATTTTTTTTATTCCTTTAAAAATGGGTGGACTGACAATTTCGGACGGTACTGTATATTTGTACTTAAAACTAGAGATGAGATCATTGAATTGTATATTTATAAAGCATAATGAAAACGTCTCTTTATTAAAACAAAAAGATAAAATGCCGTACGTTTAATTCATGATATAAATTAAAAACAATAAAACGTGTGTAAGTTATGATATGAAAGCAAAGGAAGAATTAGTTAATGTAAATTACAATCTTACATCATTTGGGTCTATATACTAATGCAGTACCATGCATTAATTTCTTCCCACATTTCTCTTCCCTTTTACTACTACGACAATGCGCAATGTAATTTCGTGTAATTTGTCTTTTGTTTTCACTAGCATAATGCACAATGCATTGTCTTCTAAAAACAAAAGGACAACAAAAGTGAAGATGCATTCATATAATATACGTTTTATTATTAATTCCACAAAATAGAAAAAATATACGTATTTTTTAAGTAGTTGTTTATAAAGCAAAGTGTCTTGACATAAAATAATTTCTTTAAAAAAAATTCGATTTTGAAAGATAAGATTTTTTGTTTCCTCTACATAGGGGAAGGAGAAGGAAAATTTTGAAGTAGAAAAACGTTGATAAATAAATAGAAGACAGGATAGAAATTAACGAAGGTCAATCATTTATTAGTCATTAAACTGATATACGATTAAAAACAATAACAATAATTTTTTTCAAATTTTTTTTTCGAAAACTGGTAAGGACGTTTTGCAATGGCCTGTGTCGTCTCTGAGGTATCAAAGTAACAGTCAGAAGAATAGAAAAGACCGTGTAGGCAATATTTTTTTCAAAACTGATTCGTCAGTATGCATGTAACATCACTAATCTAATACATAATGACATATTATTATTTTCTTTTTTTTTGGATTATACAATTTTGTCCCACCGATTCGTTTGTGGACATATTGTTTTACAGGTAGACGATTTTACTAAATTAATATTTCTATTTACACAAATTGTTTTACGTACGTCAGATACGTTTTCAAAAAAAAATTGTTTCTTTCACCAAAAAAAGGTTCTTTTTTACCATATTTCGTTCGACATATTTTCTTTCTTTCTCTCTCACTCTCTCTCTCTCTTTCTTTCATTTAAACTTTCACTCACTTTCATAACTTTTAATTTTATACAAACAATTTACTCTTTCAAGCACTCCGTCACAGTCAAACGCGCAAAAAACAAGTCAAAGATTATCGATGTTATCTTAGACCACTGAGCAGCAAACTGGCAAGTAACATTATAAAGGTCCATTCTTCTTTGCGGCCAGCCGTACTTCCTGAAAATAAAAGAAAAAAAAGTCACTTTAAAGTCATAGTTAAATTCTCAAGGTTAATAAACCCAGAGGCCTAATTGAGTAACATTAAAAGCGTGGAAAAAATGAAAGCATCATTTCGAATTTACTAATTAAAGAAATAACTTGCGGATGTGGTTAAACATAGTGCTTAAAATTCTTGATTATCAAGTTAAAGATAAGTTTGGCATTTTAAGTATCATTTTATCAGCGAATTAATGTTATTGTCAGTATACCGTTCGTTTTGTGTTTTTTCTATTTTCCTGTTTTATTAACCGGATATAAAAACTGCCAATTTTATTTTAATTCGTTTTATAAAAATGCAATTAATCATATTTAATGGATATAAAATTTATTTTTCAATTACTATTCAGTCGATTTAATTTTAAAAATAATTATTTTTATTTTTAAAAAAATTATTTTGCGTTATATAATTTTTTTTTCAAAAATCAATGATAATTGGAAATTTACCGACGCCTGTCTGACCAAACTCTAGACTTCTACTTAAAAAAATTAATGGAAAACTGCTTTACCCACTGTGACTACATTTTCAGTTGACAATATTACGCTGTCTTACCAAAAACTGATTTTACTACTGAAATTCACTATATTTCGATCGATAAAAAGAATGTAAAATTTATTTACAAATTTAAATACTTTTAAATTTAACAAAATTTCAAATTCCATCCTACAGCAATTAATTTTTATCCAATTTTTTTTCAATTAATTTCTATGAATTTTTATTCTTTTTTATTCATGTATGTTCTAAATGTTTATCTAACTGTCAAGCAAAAAATTTTTTTTCAAATCATTCTGAATTTGATTCGTTTACCAATCAGAACGAAATGAAATAAAATTGAAGATAAATAATAAAAAGTTTGGAAACAAAATGAATTAATTTAGAGAGAATTTTTTATTGAAGTTGTATAAAAAATGTTAGTTTATTTAAAAATTGATTGACAAGATAAAATTTGGTAACTGAAAAAATAAACAAAATTGCGAGCAAAATTGTAAATAGCGAAAAATTTAGTATTATAACTATTATCAGTAAGAAAAATTTAAATTATATGCTTTACAGAAATTAATAATAGAAATAATTCTGCATTGAAAATAAATGCTGAAAACAATTTTAATGAGAAATTCCCAACTATTATTTGAAAATGAATGTTCTTATTCAAGGTTAATAAATGAAGTTTATACACTGTCTATTCGAAAGAAACGAAGCGAAATTGATTTACGTTTTCATTACAAATATTTTAATCAAAGTAAATTGCTCTATAGGATGTAAATGAAATTTATTTAGAAAGAAGGTAAAAAAGTATTAACGAAATTACTGCCACTATCAAGTGAAACTCCCATTTACTATATACATATATATATATATATATATAAGATAGAAGACTTATTTTTATTCCCATAATATTTAATTTAAAAATTTCATTTTAAATTCAAATATTAAAATTAATTGCATATTTAAAGTACGATTTGAATATGTAAGTGCGTAATCCTTATTACCAGTATAAGAAGATTCCCGTGTACCTAATACGGAAGCGAGTCTCGGTCGTTCCTCTTCTACAACGATTTCAGCCTTTTCTTTATAAAGATGGAAGACGGCAGCATGGCATGCAATGCGCAATCTGCCACTATTAAAGCTATCTGAAATAATTTCATAATCCAATGTCGCCATAGTTTGTTGTCTACTGTCGGCAGAGATATTCCTCGAAACATATTTATTCGCAACGTAACTTGCTTTAACCTGCAATCAAATTTATTCATTATTTTTATTTTTCTTCATTTAAAAATGTATTTTATATGCAAATTAAGTAATCTTCGTTTATTGAGATTTTTATTAATTTTATAGTTTTCTACACAATTGAAGGTGATAATAATCTCCGTAGTCAATCTTTTATTAATTCTGTCTGTTCACATTTAAAAGTTAGTTTTTGTGTATGCTTTAGTTTTTTCTCCTTTAAAAAATATTGTTATTAATAAATCGAAAATATGCAAGTATTTTTTAATGATTTATTATACAATAATAAATATTTGAATTAGAAAATTTAAAAAAAATTATGCTAAAAATAAATGTTGTTTATTATATGCTTATTTCAAAACAAATTTCGTTTGACTGATCTAAATTATAAAATTTTTTCTCCTTTTTATTTATGAAAATATATTTAAAAAATTGTTAATTGTTAAAAATTGTAATTAAGATAAGGAAATATTATCATTTTATGCATAATTTTTATTCCTCAACAACAATATTGTTCACAAGCTCATTGTTTTCTTTTGAAAAAGAAACATTACATATTCCCGTTCCTTAGTATTTTTGTAGAAAATTCTTTATTTTGATAAAAAAATAATTTTCGCATCATGTCTATTTCTTAATTACAATTGCTTTAATCTTTAATAAATTTCAAAGTTTTGTAAAAATAAAGAAAAAAATGTTTATTTCAATTCAATTAATATTTTCTAAAAATTTTAATCATTTTTATTAAAATAAGTGAATTCTTATGAAATTTACTTTTTAGGAAATATTAACTGAAATTAGTTTGTAAGCTTAATTCCAATATATAGAGAACATCTACTGCTTTGATTCAAAAATATTTTTTGTTTAAATAATTATGTTTAATTTAAACATATTTTCTGTTTTGATTTAAACAAAACATATGTTTAAAAATTTTATGTTTGATTCAAACTTAAAAGTCGATTATAAATAATTTAAAATCAACCACAACTTATGTTTGAATTAAATATAATATTTCTTTAAATGAAACAAAAAATTGGTTTGAATTAAACTTAAGTATGTTTGACTGTATAGCAAAGATATTTTAAGTTTGATTTAAACAAAATATGTTTAAATCAAATAAATCGTTTTCTCAGTGAAGAATTATAAATTTTTGAAAATAATTGAATTTTTCTTAAAAAATATGAATAAAAATAAAAACTATAAGATTATTTTTTATTTTCAATTACCAAAGTTCAAATTTATTAAAATATGGAGCAATTTATGTCCCTAAAGTTCTAAAATTCTAATTTAAAGAAATTTATTTATTTCTTTTTTGAATTCAAATTTTATTATAATGAAATATTACGTTAGATATAAAAAGGACAATTTATAAACTTTGTAGATGTTAATTCAGATTTTTGTCTTTATTAAAGTCAAAATAATTTTTGAAAATATATTATTTATTTATTTATTTGGTTATTAAAAATTTTTGGAACAAAGCAAGTTTACACTTTGTTTTAAAACTTTTTTTCTAAATATAAATAATATGTTTTTTATCTATAATACGTAGGAGAGAGTCGGGTATGTTGGGTTGTCGGCTAAGTTCGCATTTTCTTAATTATATTCTCAAACAAACATTTTTGTGTACAAACTATTTTTAAGAATGTTGTGTTCTTGAAAAGTAATTTTTTAAAAACATTTTTTGTAAATTAAGTTTAAGAAAATAATAGAAATTATATACAAATAAATTTAAAAATTACATAAATTAAAGTTTTAAATCATTGAATTGAAGAATGATAGAAATTATAATTTTAAATTTCTATTGCTTAAAAGTTGTATAACTTAAAATTTAGAATTGCCTTTTATATATAAAAAAGTAAATTTTAATTTAAGATCAGTCTTAAATTCAGCGCTCTCTTAAACTGAAACAGCGATAAGTATGCAACTGATTACAATTAGCGTATATACTCTGTAAATTAGTAAAATTTTGCTAAAAAGGCAGTGAAATTTCACTAACTAATTAGCGTAAATACATACAGCTTTTACCGAGAAATTAAAAATTTAAATAATCTATTATTTGTAAAAATAATATTAGAATTTTATCAGTACATTGCTTGAAATATTAAAATATTTATTTTGTAATATTTATAAGTGCGTTTTAATTTATTTTTGCAATCGAAATTTTATTAATTTTTTGGTTTCTGAATTTCCCTAGGCATTTGTCTTCTAATAAAAAATCTATAAATTCTCATAATATTTTATTGAAAGAATGGTATCAAATTGAAATAGTGAATGATAATAGTGTCACTTATAGTACATATGGTTATTTCCACGTGAAATTTATCTTTGACATTTTAATGAATTTTTGGTTTTTAAAAGTTGATTTATTTTCAATAGCTTATAACTTTGAAAGTATTGAGTTTAGAAAAAATAAATCTGTTTACACAATTATTTATAAAATATGGATATAAATCATACTAATAAAGTAATAAGTAAATAATTATTTTTTATTTTTGAGTAATATAACAATTTAAAAGATTTTGATAGGTATTTTGGGCCAATAAAATAAATTATTTTCCAAACAGGGAAAAGGTTAAAGAAAAAGCAAAATTTTCTTTTTTTGAAAGAAAAAAAAATTTCATTAAAAATTTAAATTTTTTTTAATCACATAAAAGTTGAAGAAAAAACAGAATTTTCTTTTTTTGACAACTATTTTCTAAACTCAATACTTTCAAAGATAAATTTCACGTGGAAATGCCCATATGTACTATAAATGACATTATTGTCATTCACTATTTCAATTTGATACCATTATTTCAAAAAAATATTATGAAAATTTATAGATTTTATATTTGAAGACAAATACTTACGGAAATTCAAAAACTAAAAAATTATTAAAATTTCTATTTAAAAAATAAATTAAAACGCACTCATAAATATTACAAAATAAATATTTTAATATTTCAAGCCGTGTACTGATTATATTTTAATATTATTTTCATAAATAATAGATTAATTAAATTTTCAATTTCTCCATACTAACATTTTTTTATACTTTTTAAATTTGTAATTTGTAATATTTTACACCCTGTTTTGATATTGTTAAGCGAGAATGATATAATATTCTCTTTATATTAACTAAAGTTTATTTCAATTTAAGGCATCTTTATTATGCTATAAGAATAAATATAAGGGTACATGTAATTATTAATTAACTTTTCGTAATTCCAACGTGATTTGTGAAGTAAATTTTTGAGCAATGTACAGACAAAAATTTGATTTTGTATAAACAGATAATCTTAAGAAATTTGCTAAACATTCTGACTTAAAATTGCTGTTTTCTGTATATACTATGGAAAGTCAGGTATTATCTTAAACAGGAGTTTTTTTTATTTATTAATTATATTCTCGATGGTGGGAACTATACATATATGGTAGGGTATTTAAATTCCTAGTGTAGAGCACGAAAGATCTAAAAGGCGATGATAATAAACGTTCGTGAGAATTTTGCTTTTATTATATTTATTAATTATCAGTTTACGTTGATTTCATAGCAATCTTTGTTATGTGGGATCTTCATAAAACTTGAACGAGTTACGCCAACCGATTAGTAATTCCATCCTTCGCTTTGTCATATTTTCCATGTCATGAAAAAAATAATTTCTTCAAGATTGTACTACATTGTTACTATGCTTGTTAGAGTTCTCTCTCTTTCTCTCTTTTTCTCTTATTCTTTCCATATTTTAAACATATATCTTAATAGTGTGAAAAAATTTTATTAACTCCCAAGAAATAACTGAGTCGGTATATTATTTCAAACTCTGCTTTTTATTTGTCTAATTAATTTTTAGTTTTTTCTCTTCTTGTATTTTTTTCTTTATAGAGACATAATCAGTATACAGAAGAAAGCAATCATAGAAAATATTGTTTGTAGTATTACAACTATAAATTTTATTTTGAAAGAATGAATTTATTTTTAAAAACGTTTTAAAATAATTTTTAAGCAAAACATTGTTATTAGTTTCTAAAATTTATTTTCATTACTTAGAATTCTTTTTGTCTTGCTCAGCTTGGTGAAAATTACAATCGATCACTTGTAAAAGTGAGTTGAAAATTTTTAGAGTTTATCGCGTTCTTTTTCCGTTGGCACAGAAACATCTCACCCTCAACACATTTATCAATCAGATATGAGCAAAGATTCTTGTAACGTTTCGCAACTCAGAGAGACCGAAGAAAAGATAGAAAAATATTGTTTACATATTTTTCCATAAAGTTCTGTATATGCTTTCTGGTATCGCGACATTTGAGGTGTGGGGTTTTTTTTCACGAAACCCGCGGATAAGATTGAAAAGCGTGAAACTACTATATATATACTACTGTTAACCGACTGACTTGAAAGATTCGAGGCGAAAACCAGTACGAGTTTTAGTACGTTAATAGCTTACTAGATTGCAATATAGGTGTGCAAAGAACCAATTAACTGGAAATCTCAAGATAGCAACGTTTCGCTCGGTCGTTTGCTCGCCAGGATAGGATCTTATATGTACTTCCCGCCTCTCACAATCATGCGGCAGCTCTTTACAGGACGTAATTTGCGGGACATTCGGTTCAACTTCTAAGTATATGCGTATAATCTGACGCATGAGATCCTCTGCCATGCTCGCACGTATCGTCACGCTTTTACACGTTACGTTATACATGTATGTATGTTTATATTTATATAAACGATCTGAAATTGACATTTTCCAATTTCTATATAGTTTGTATTTATGTGAAATTGGAAAATTGTTTTTTTTTTTTAATATTTTACCTTTTTATTAATTATGACCCATATTGCCAATCTTCATAGAGCTGGATTCTAACCCGTGTAGAAAATTGTCGCGGCAGTCTAGATCTATTTAAAGCCAGTCTAGTTTCTTCCTCGCGTTACTATTTACAGTAATGCTAGATTGGTGCGGTCTTGATTCTATCTAGTTTCCTAGACAAGCTTTTAATTTTTATATAGATTTTGCAACGCGCTGCAGTTCTAGTAAAACTATGTTAATGCCAGCTTGGTACTATCTAGTTTTCCTAATTATATTTTTATCACGGCGTAAACTGAAATACCAATATAGTTATGATACAGAAATACTAGGTTTTACACTATTAACTATATTTTACTGTTTTTTGCTATAAACTTTTTTAATTTCATTATTATTATTAAGTTTAGTTTAAATATTACTTATTTGTTCAAATTTCGTTTATATCTCAAGTTAATAAGATTTAGTTTAGAAAATTAAAAAAAAATTTATCGTTATGATAATTAACAATATATTTTGTTGAAAATAAAGTGTCCAGACAGAAAAATTCATTGCGGGCAGGAAAAATTGTTTATAATTTATTAAATTGTTTAAACAAATTTAAAGAGAGATTTTTTAATTTTATAAAATGTTGAAATCTTTTTACAAATTGTTTGGAATCAAAAAAACATTTATCCAAAAAAGATTTCTCAGCAGAATTATTACTGAAAAATTAATTAAATTTCTTGTAACTTTTGGAAAGGTTTTTTTTATGCTCTTTCGATTGAAAGTAAGCATTAAAAAAATTTTAGACCCAAAAAATCAAAATTAAAAATAAATTTTAATTTTTGGGAAAAAAGGTCCCATTTTTTTTTTAAACGAAAGTTGAGGTTTTTTCCTAAAAGGACATATAAATGAAAAAGTGGGACAAGAATGTTTAAACATTGAAAAAATGAATTTTCTCGTAAACAGAGCTAAAACCTGGGTTTAGAGCGCTCCGGTGAGTAGAAACCTCTGTTTTTCAATGTTTAAACATTCTTGTCCCCCTTTTTCATTTATATGTCCTTTTAGGAAAAAACCTCAGCTTTCTTTAAAAAAAAATGGGACCTTTTTTCCCAAAAATTAAAATTTATTTTTAATTTTGATTTTTTTTGTCAAAATTTTTTTTTAATGCTTATTTCCAATCGAAAGAACTTGAAAAACCTTTCCAAAATGTACCTTGCCAAATTTTTATGTTTAATAGTTTAAGAGTAAAAAGTATCGAAATAAGCATTACACCGTAAGACACCGGGATCACTTGACATGGAATGCCTCATATGGAACTTAAACTGTCCAAGGGTTTAATTCTTTGAAAAAAATTGTTAATAAAAAATAAAATGCTCTATAAAGTATTAATTAAAAAAAGTTATAAAGATTTTTGAATAATGTAAACAATTTTGTTTTATATTTATTTTCATTTATTAATTATTTATATATAGTTGATAAAAAATGGTGCATTTTTCTAAGTTTTTGATAAATTTTTCATTTCTTCTTCTTCTTATTACTCGCGATATAAAAAAATTTAATCTGCTTTCTGTATTAATAAAACTTCTTAACGAAAATATCGAAAAATAAAATGCATTTTTCTCTCATCGAAATCAATCTATCTCTTGTTGGAGAATATTTTGTTCACTTTCAATATAACCATCCAAGTGAAAACATCTTAATCACTTCATTAAAAAATTTAATTTCCCCTATCGTTTGTTTTTAATTAAGAGTGTTTACGTAGAGGAAAATTATTGAAAAATACCGGAGTTCTGAAATTCTACGCGCGCAAAGAGGGACAGGGGGAGAGTAGAAAAGCGACGATAGAAAAGATAAAAGTGCTTCTGGCAAGCGCTTAATAATTTGCCATAGTGCGGCTAGCAATAACGGCTTTCGCTAATGCATTCTTGGGTCGAAGTAGATTTTGCCTTCTCTCCATTGACGATGTCTTCTTTCATTGCTTCAATATTATAATTTTGTGGATTGATTTCATATTTCTCATATATGAGCGATTCCATGTCAAGTGATCAAGGTGGAGAAAAATTTTTCTCCAATCGTAGCAAAACTTGGGGCTTTTGTAGTACTCATAGATAGTATATTTTCGTGAAAATATTTTTTTACCCAGTCCATTATTTTCCGAGGGGGAGGGGGTTAAATTTTTGTGTTTTTCAGTGCAATGCTTATTTCAATAATTTTTTACTCTTAAACAAATAAACATACAAATTTGACAAAGTACATTTTGGAAAGGTTTTTTCATGCTCTTTCGATTGGAAATAAGCATTTTGAAAAAAAAAAATTTTTTGACCCAAAAAAATCAAAATTAAAAATAAATTTCAATTTTTGGGGGAGAAAGGTACGATTTTTTTTTTTTTTTTTTTTTTAAACGAAAGCTGAGGTTTTTTCCTAAAAGGACATATAAATGATAAAGTGGGACTAGAATGTTTAAATATTGAAAAAAAGAATTTTCTCCAAAACGGAGCTAAAAACCGGGTTTTGAGCGCTCCGGCGAGTAGAAAACTCTTTTTTTCAATGTTTAAACATTCTAGTCCCACTTTACCATTTATATGTCCTTTTAGGAAAAAACCTCAGCTTTCGTTAAAAAAAAAAAAAAAAAAAAAAATCGTACCTTTCTCCCCCAAAAATTGAAATTTATTTTTAATTTTGATTTTTTTGGGTCAAAAAAATTTTTTTTTTCAAAATGCTTATTTCCAATCGAAAGAGCATGAAAAAACCTTTCCAAAATGTACTTTGTCAAATTTGTATGTTTATTTGTTTAAGAGTAAAAAATTATTGAAATAAACATTACACCAAAAGACCCCTTGATCACTTGACGTGGAATCGCTCATATGCAAATTGAAGAAATTTTATAACTTCTTTTTTCTGATGACGAGTTCATATATATATAAATAGTAAGTGAAGGAGATTTCATCGTCGAGAGTGCTTGCTTCCTCGTCATCGATGTTGTGTATAATTACCAACAAATGATCTCAAGTAAGTGGTTGAACGAGAAAATTTCCTTTTTCATTTTATTCTTTATTTTTTATCGATTTTACCCCTCTCATCTTTGTCGCGACTATCTTGTCACTCGTCGAGTGTTCTTTCTGCAATTTTTCTTCGTTTTATATTATAAATAGTAAAAGAACGTTCAATCTGATTAATTTCATGTAAACACCTGCTGCCACTACCAGTACACTGTCAAATAGTTAAACTTTATATGCAAGAGGAGAAAAAATATTATTCACATAATCGTCATTTTAGATCTTTGACAATTTTTTCTTCTTATTGAACACATGAAAAACCTGCTTATGGATATGCATCAGGAATTATATATTTTATACATGTAAAATCAGACTTCGAATCGTGAGAACAAAATTCAGTATTCATTGTCTTTGCATTTTCTTATAGGTACTTCAGTTTTAAATTTTTCATTTTCTTAAAAAATTTAAATGAAAATGATCCTCCGGACAATGCATATTTATTAAAAAATTTGTAACAAATTTTTTATTTATATTTGACAAGAGAAGAAAAATATTGCATAGATTTTGTATTAAAATGGAACCAAATACCGAATTACTACAAAAATTTATTCTAAATTAGTACCTTTCTTTTTACAGTGTGTCATTTAAATAATATTTTTATTATATTTGCCAAGTGAAGAAAATTGCTCGGATTTTGTGTATGTAACGATACAGAACATATTTATTTAAGCAAAAAGAAAATCACCATAAAAATGTTACGGCAAAAGTTGAAATAAATTTTATGGAGAAATAAAATTTTTGCATGAGAAATTATATGCGAGTAGACACGTCTCGGATTATTGCGAAAGTGATTTTAAATGATCATTAATGTAATATAAGAGGCCCTCTCGGTACGTTCAAGTTAATAACGTGCAATCGAAATTACACGTGACTGAAATACCGGTTTTTTTTTGTATCATTAAAAAGGGCAATTCATGCTTCCTGGATTAGTCAGATGAGTTAATGGTTTATAAAAATAAATACTTAATAAAACTTTTATTTATATAGTGACCTATACCTTATGTCCATTGACAGTCCATGTTACATTCGCTGGTGGATTTCCAGCAGGAGTCGTACAATTGCCTCTCACGGTGTCACCAAGTGAGTAACGTAATTTTTCTACTCTGATCGTTAGATTTCCCTTCGGTAAACCTGTAAATTTAAAAAAAAGAAAAATTAGAAAAACATAATAAGTAGCTTTTTAATTTTAAATAAAAATAAATTAATAAAATAAATATTTATATTTTAGAATCAAATAATTTTTTAGTTTCAGATTTTTTGAATCGAAAAATTGAGGATTTTATTAAAAGTAATAGGAAAGAAGAGTAAACGTATATGTTTTAATCGATTGACAAATTATTTTCAAGAAAGTAAAAGAAGCTAAACAACATTGGAATTCTATTCAAAAGGAATTTTATAGATCACTGACTCTGTGACACTTTTTTGCCTAAGATATTTTAAAGGAATACAATTTTATTGTGACACTTTTAAATAAAATGTTTATATAAACAGAATTTCAAAGAGAAGACAAAAAAAATATTCTTGAATTTAAATTGAATACTGAATAAATTAAAAGAAAAAGTTTAGTTTGTTAATAACTATAATTTTACCGTTTACTAAATTATTAGCTCACTATTTTTATTATATTCATTAACTGCTAATATCACTTTATTTTTATACATAAATACTCTTTTTAAAAAAGTGTTTTTAATCTAAAGATTTGGAATTTAGTACTTTTGGGAACGAAATTAATTAATTACTATTTTATTTTCTGTTAAAGTAATTAATTTTGTTTCCTTAAGCAATTACAAGAGATCACTTGTTAAGAAGTATTTTTACGATGCATAACAAAGAGATTATTTCTGTTTTGAATGAAGATTAATTTCACTAAGTCAGTTGCCCCTCCCCGTACATTATCCACCTGGGAAAGAATGGAAAGTGCTAGGTTAATGTAAAATATTTTTTTTTAAATGTAATAAACCTTATAACTATATGAGGAGTAGTTGAAGCAAGCCATTGAAAAATTAAGCGCAGGAAATCATTCATAAAGCCTGTGGGATATAGTTGGAATTCAGTATTATAAATTGAATAAAAGAGGGGAAAAGAAATTGTGGGAACACCATGGAAAAATCATTCATCTTTATTTCTCGTTTGAAATGCAAAAAACCTCTTTCGTATTTCTCTTTTAATAAAAAAACCCCTCGTATGCAAAAGCACAAAATAAAAATTGTTAGGCCGTGAAAAAAATTCAATTTATAATATAACTTTCAGATTGTACTATTTTAATCGATATCTGGTGAACGTTTTGGGACGTATCCATCATGTAAGTGAGAGGAACAGTGATCCAATTAATCCAGCAAATTCAACGAAGCGAACAATTACAGCAAAGGCAATAAAAAAAAACTTTTTTTTCTTTTTTTTTGCAGACAGAAACTGCAATTTTTACGGTTGAAAATGCTTGGCGATCATTGGAAATGAAATTGCCACCGACAGGTCTATATCGACCAATTCTTGAATTCTTGGGTTCACAGAGTATAACCGTGGAACATTCAATGTAGAAACGAGCTCTGGGAAACTTGGTTTTAATTGGCTCCGATTACGATGATAATGCTTGTGTGCATCTTCAAAACGCTTTCGGGGGAACAAGGGGGATAGAACCCAAAACCATAAAGAGAGAAAAAAATATGCAGATCATACCTGTTACTGAAAGGAGGCGTATCACTGTAAAATTTAAGGTCCACTCAGATTGAGAAAAAAATAACCCGATTCATAGTAATATGACTCGAATCAATTTGCTTTGTCGGTTAGTGCTCTAATTGTCTACTCTGGAAAAATATGCAGTTTCAAAAAGAATTTGTTGAAAATAAAAATCTTCTGTATTTTCCTGAAAACCTAAAACTGTGTTCTAAAATTATTCTGTCATTTTTTACTGCATTTATTTTGTAATAACTGAGCTTCTAACAATATATTGCATTAGAACATTATTTGTTTTACATTTGTTTTGAAATTTAGCAAACACTTAATAACAGTAGCGTTCTAGAAGAGTAAAACAAGAACTAAAATTTGTAAAAGACTATTGCTAGAACCAGTAATAATAATTATATCATCACTTTATTTAAGATTCCAACTGTCATTAGAAATTTTGTTGTTACAGCGTTTTTGAAACCAAAAACTGAATTTAAGAAATTAGAATTAAAACTACTTTTAGAAAAGCTAGCACAAACATATAGTCCTCCATATTGGATCCGCCTTTTATAATTTTGAAAATCTGACTTCAGATTTGTAATCAGGGACCCTAAAAATATAAGTTATAATGGATTATAAATTTTATAATACAAAATCAAATTGAATTATAATTCGAGATTATTACTACAGTTATATGTTTTTTTCATAGTCTTTTCATGAAAAAATTTTTTATTTTAATTATGGCAGGGGATTAATATTTTTAACCTTTCCTTAAAAGTATTTTTATTATTACATTTATGGGTTAGTACTGATTTGACAAAATTTTATTCATTTAAAATAATCTACAGAAAAGATCAAATATATTGAAACACGTTTTATAATCCAAATTAATATGATCAATAATTTAAAAATTTAAAGTTACAATACTTCGATTTTATAATCCTCGTCAACAGTCCTATTACACAATACTAAAATATCATTATAAGTATAATCTTCATTTTATCAAGTATAATCCATTATTGTCTGTGTGGTTTTGAGCAATAAGTCCGTCAAATTGAATAAATCATTTAGAATTTCGAAAAT
The DNA here is from genome assembly GCA_032872475.1 of Leptopilina myrica (nomen nudum). Classification (NCBI taxonomy): domain Eukaryota; kingdom Metazoa; phylum Arthropoda; class Insecta; order Hymenoptera; family Figitidae; genus Leptopilina; species Leptopilina myrica (nomen nudum). Next base: position 38,946,377 of record CM065463.1, read on the forward strand.
TGGGTAACTGAAATCTATTGCAAAAATCCAGAAATGGTTCTGTAAAACTAGTACATGAAGTGAAATAACTTCTAAGAGTTTGGCATCACAAGGAGTATTTATAGAAAACTACTAATACAGTGTAAAAAAAACTTTTTCTTTACTAATACAGAAAAAATTGTTTTTTCTGTGTAGAACAAGTAGTAGGGGAGAGTGGGGCAAAATGGGGTACCTTTTTGTAATTGGCTGTTTGCAGAGAACCAAACGAATAAATCGATTCAACTAATCATCAGAATTCTTCTTTGTACTTTTAGGTTTGAGGAAATTATGATAATAGCGGAGAAAAAAATTTTTGAAAGAACTTATATCTCATTTTCTGAGAAGGTGCAAAAACCCCATTTTGCCCCGAGGGTGGGGCAAAATGGGGTGGTATCAAATTACCATACAAAACATGGAATATTTTTTCAAAATTTGTTAAATTCTTGTTGTAAGAGATTATAAATACAAACAAAAAGTAAGATTCTTTATTATTATAAAAAAAACAAGCAATATTTACTAGAAATTAACAGAAAAACATCGATAATGAAAAATATCGATATATCGATAGTAAAACATCGATAGCATAATACCCCGAAACAAAAATTTGACTTTTCTGCGGAAAGTTATAAAATATGCATAATATAACGTTTTTAAGTAGTTCAATGAATATTAAATACCACCCGGCATGGCCCAACACATAGGTACCCCATTTTGCCCCGCACTGCATTGTACAACAAAATGTAATGTTTACAAATTGTTGTAAACAATTTAACAATCTATCCTATTGGAAATTACTCTAGAATAAGTGCTGAAAACGATTCCACACTTGCCAAATTTAATAAATTATCCCAAAAAGTTTTATAAGCACTTTAATTTCGAAAAAAATCGATATTTTTTTCGCTCAAAACTTTAATGTTGTATAACTTTCAAAAAAAAATTTCTTTTATATTGCTCTCATAATTAATAACATTTTCTTATCAAAATGAATAATATATATCGAGGATAAAAAAATTAAATGTACCCATCATGGAGAAACAGAGGTACCCCATTTGACCCGGCTACCCCATTTTTCCCCACTCTCCCCTACTAGTAATTTTAAAAATCAAGAAGTAGTGTTTCAGAAGACTATAATACTGAAATTGGAACTAATGTACAAGAACAATAATTTATAGACTGCTACACTGAGAAAAATTGAGTTTGAAAAACTGGGAGTCAATATTGAAAAAACAGGACTCAGTCCAGTAAAAGTACATTAATTCATTTCCATCAAGCATCTTAGCGTATTGCAAAACGAGTGTTTCCTCGTATTCACTTCGTCAATTTTATATAAAAAAAACAATAACCAATCATTAAAAAAAAGAAAAATATTTTAAATGCACTCTTCATATATTCATATTCATTAATTCACAAGTTTTATTCTTCGCACATCTTCATACTTACAATTAACAACTTAAACATATATCGGAGAATCTTACAATCATACGGGATTGAAACACCTACCTAACCATACAAACTAAATATACGCATAATTATAAATCGCACGCTTTTACTTTAAGCATTAGGGTAAAGTGCGGATAGATGCCCCCTTTCTCAGATCTCCAATATGGAAGAAACTATATTTATGTATTATTGGTTATTTTTATACCTATGGGTCATAACAATTTCTCTATAAAGTGCCAGCCCGCTAGCACCTCGGGGTTATTAGTTACAATAATGTGAAAATTTCAGATTGCTAAAAGAGTGCAAAAATTTTCAAAAAACTGGTAAAAATTTCTTATTACGAGAAACAATATCAATATTTATTGAATTTAGATGTAATTTGTGAATTGGGGGGCATCTATCCGCACTTTACCCTAAGCCTCTCGGCTACGCAATCGATAGGGGAAATTTCCTATTTAAGATACATCCCTTTCCATTGAAATAAATTACGTCATGAGTGTATTTTAATATGTAATTAATGTAAGTATGAATGTCAACAATATTCATAATATTCAATAAATATTATTGTCAACTAGTTTAAAGTTGATACGGTTATTAGAATTTAATAATAAATAAATAAAAAACATTAATTTTTTCTTATTAACCTTGAAACCTTTTTTAAGTTTGACACTCCTCATGGTAAACTTGATCATTTGATTTTTTTTCGTGTACAAAATAGTGAATTGACCTTGAATGAAATGTATAATTAATTATTCTCAAAGCAATATTTAATACTTTAATTTACTTAACTGCACTGCATAATAGTTGAGAGTAGTAATCTACTTTATGTGCACGGCGTTCATTTTACGAAAGAACTGGACTGAGTACTATTTGTTCAATATTCGCTTCTATTATTGACTTGCGTTTTGTACACTGCCGCGATCTTTTAACAATTACATGAGAAAATAATTTCTCTTTCCAATTTTTTATACTCTTATTCCCTCTTAGACTATATAAACAGTCTTGTTTAAGCTGATGAATGGGATAAATTGTGTTGAGTCCCAAACTGTTCAGCTATGAAACTTCTAATACTATAGTGTGTACCTGTCACATATTATTCTATAAGGAGTACTACACTGACTGCATATAGCACCACGAGTTGTGCACTACGTTTTCTCCAACACCTTGCGAGGAAAGGTTTCTTCGTGAGTTTCGTATAATTTTAATTTAACGTGTGCTTATGTTTAATATAATAAAAGACGAGTGTTTTGTGTGGGGAAGAAGTTAGATACAAATTAAATCTCGGTCAAAGAAAAAGAAAAAAGAATAAGTTCATTATTTACTTTCGCCACGCCAAATTTACTTTCGCCACGCTAAAAATTACTTTCGCCACGCTGAATTTACTTTCGCCACGCTCTTCAGAGCAGTTGAGAAAAGTTCTACTTTCGCCACACTTTTCTACCAAGAAAAGTACTACTTTCAGAGCAAGTGTTGGAGAAAATCATTTTTCCATTTTTGTCCGTGTACAAAATGTAATGTAATTGTTACTTTTCTCTGTTTTCGACTTGATCGGTATCAAGCATTCTACATCTGCTGAATTATGATAATTTTATAGTAGAAACAAACTTTATAGTCGTCGTATGCAAAATAATATTCGCTCCATCATTGTTTCTCGTCGATTTTGTGAACTTTGTGAATTAGATGATGAAATTGTCTGGCAAAGTTGAATGAATTTTGATTAAATAATCAACAGGGAATAATATTGGGAAGTTTGTTGTGCTCGCTCTTGTTTCTCATATAGCACTTTGGAAAACGGTATGGTTCGTGCAATCTTGAATGTATTGTGAGTTGCAGCTTGTTTCCGAACTAACCAAACTAGGATGTCCAGGGAAATGGCATACTGTGATCAATGTTACACAAGGAAAGACCTCTCCTCACCGACGCGACAACTGTTTTGATCATCTTGGTAGCTTATTCTCTAACTTTGACGTGTATATATCTATCTATATATGTATATATATTATATATATATATATATATATATATATATATATATATATACATATGTATCTCTCTGCACGTCTGGTTACTTCCCTACATTTCGTTTCCCATTCTGTCTCTCTCTCTCTCTCTCATTTCCTTCCCTATGTACTATATACCTACGTTTTCCCAGTTCCTTTTCATTTATATTCTGTGCACATGCACAGACGTAAAACTTTTCCAAGTATAATTCGAGAAGAACGACTTTCCAAAGCAAAAATTTTCCCACTTTCCTCCTTTCTACAATTCTTTTGTACAGTTGTACTGAAATTCTACCTACCATGAGGTAACTCGAGAAAGGAGGAAGAAAAAGTGACTCTTTTATTTTTCCAACAAGGATAATCGAAAATTGTCTCTTTGTATAGATTCGAGACGAGAAAATACGTACGCTCTCTTTCGTTGAAACGTATGTTTTATAACTTCGATAAGGAATTTTCTTTTTCTTTTACAGAGGCATCGATATATTTGTTTGGAAAATAATTAATATAAAAAAAATTTGTTTGCCAATAAAAAGTTGCGATTCAAACAAAAATGTATCATATTTCCAATTTTCTCGTTAATTGTATAATTCTTTTTTTTAGACAAAAAATTGGAACGAACCAGAATTTTAATGATCAGGAAAATTTGTATTTACTGTAAATTCGAACAATTTATGAAGATAAATACTATTTTTATAGAAAGTAATTCAACACTGGCATTCTTAATCTATTGAGGGGAATAATTCTAAGGTTTTTGACCTATAAAATTATTAAATAGAATGATTTAATGACGTTCTCTAGAATTTAAAATTTCGTTTCTTTCCTAAATCTAAATTAGGCCAAAGTTATTCTCTATTATAGCGATGAGAAATTTAAAAAATTAAAAAATATAAAATTTTGAAAACTTTTCCGTTTTTCCAGTGAAATTGTTAAGCGTTGCTCGTAAAAAATTCCTTAACCTCTTTGTAAAACTAGTGACACCATATGGCGACAAGGGATAAAAATTTTCGCCTGAAATTTCGCCAACACCGTATGGCGTCATAGAAGATTAATGGATTTATATTCTATCGATTTACTATTAGAGTTCTCATTCTATCTCCTCATAATTTACAAAAAAAAGATGAAAACATAAAAACTTGTTGAAAAACGGTATTAAAAATTTATTGATATATGTTTTTTACTTACGTGCAACATTTAAGAAACCGCTTTCAACTTTCGTGTAAAATTTTGGTGCATCTGTTGACACTTCGCAACGATATTTACCACTCAAGTCCATTTGAACATCTTTTATTATCACGGAATGTGAATTGCTTCGATTTACCTAAAAATGAAGATGAAAATATTTAATTTTTTCTGTTATTTGTTTTTTTAAAAAAATACAAAAATTTCAAAAACGAAATTATTTTATTATAAAAGAAAATCTCTTGTGTTAAACTTTAAATGTGAGTTTGAAAGTTTTAATTGAAATTGGAGGAAATTTAATTCAAATTTTGTAACGTATAATTAAGATTAGAAATTCGTTAAAATTTAATATTCAATTAAGATTAGATTTGATTAAAATTTGTGTAATTCAATTAAAGTTTGATTTTGTTAAAATTTATGTTTTGCACATTTTTGCCTAATTTACTATAATTGGTATGTAAAAGGTAAATTTTAATGACTAAGTTTTGTACTCAAATTATCTTCGTAAATAATACAAATAAACTTTAAAATTAATGAAAATCAACAGAAAAATACAGAAGTTTTAGGCAAATTATCTTTATGTACTTTAATTTAAAAGGATTCAAACCCTTATGATATAAACTCTAATTAAAAAGCGTTTTTTATCACATAATAAAACTATTATTTAAATTATTATATCTAAATTTTAAAGATATGAATATGAATATAAATATTAAATTTTTAGACAGAACGTAATTTTGCTGCAACCTATAGGAAGCTCACCGCGTAAGCTTGCTGCAATACTGTGGTACACCAACAGATTGCAGCAATCTTGCAACCAGTATTTTGTACAAAACAAAAAATAAATTATTTTCAGTCGAAATTTAATAATAATAAGTATTCAATATTTTTTTATTCCATAGACAAAAAAATGGCGTTTTTTTAGTTAAAAAACGGAAGTCCAGAATTCATTAAAGTAGTAAAATAAATTCCTAATTTTTTTCTCATTCAATAGAAGAAAGAATTTGTTAAAGAAAATGAAAATAAAAAATGAATGTTTAATTGTTTGTATGAAGTTTTTATTAGAGGAAAGAAATTTTCATTGAATTTATAGGAGAATATTGATTGCAATTTATCGTTTATGTAACTATTTTGTATAACGAGAGGACCTGACAGGAATTTTGAGAGGGGTGAAAGTATATGTCGGAAACATATGCATTTGGAAAATGCTTCATCAATGATTTCACATTACACAAACGAACTAGTGATGACGGGCAATGTCTGCCGAATTTTGAGTTAATTTAGCATCGTTCACCACAGAATTGACCAAGCATACTGAAACCGAGGGGCTATTTATTGCAAATCGATCGATCTTCTCACGCACGTCCGCGCAACAAACAATACCTTGCAACAGCGACGATTAATTATATGTTGCCGGTGGCAGCGTATGAATCATACAATCAATTTTGACCTGTTCACTTCGGCAAGTGCCACCTACACACGTTGTCTCTCTCTCTCTCTCCCTTGACGAAGCATGAGGCGCGCGGATAACTTTTGGTAATGTGGCGATGAACGAGAATCACGATCAACGCGAGAACAATGTAAATTTATTACAAACCTCCTGTCGATATCCACTAGATAAGTTTTTTTTTATTTAATTACCAAAAAAGTTTTATCCATAAATTGCAGGTAAGATAAGAAATTTTCTTTTTTTTCTATTAAATCGTCAAAAACGTTTTATCAATAAACTCAATCAAAACTTTCTTTCTTCAGTATAGATGAATATACGCACGTAAAGGAAAATTTATTCTTGTAAATTATTTTTCAATTAATATTTATACTATTATTAAATAATTTCTTTTCATGAAACTTTTGTTCTAATTGGGGGAAAAATTGTTAGCTTATATTCTTTCCAGAGAATTATCGCACATATTAACGCATATTAATTTATTTTAATATTGGACAAGAAAAATTGCATGACGTGAGAATTTTCTATTTTTATTTCTTTTAATTTTTATTGTTTAATGAAGCATTCAATTACGAATGGGGCCAATTTTACGGTCTGGCAAATAAATTATTGGACTAAATGCATCAGTCGTACGCTGACAATACTTTCTATTTGATGATCTAATTGAAAATCCATTGTCACATTTAGTTTCCGCATATACGATTCGCAAACGTGATTTGATAATATCGAGTATCTAATCAGAAAATGAAAATTTCAATTTGAATGAACGTATAATTATAGAAAACTTTTTTCTTTAGAAACATAGAACTTTATGTTGAATTTTATTCCCGTTTTTCTTTTTTCCATATCTTCAAGTAATAATTGTCGGATGAAAGTAAATTGATATTCCCTTTTCAACCTATTATATATCACTTAATATACGCTTTTGATCAAATTTAATTATTGAATCAGGCACATGCAGAAGCTAAAGTAGAAATTAATGTGCCAATTACAAGTCTGTGGATTCGTCAGCGATCCATAACAAACTTTACCCCTTATATAAGATTTCTCATTATACGCTTTGCCAAGAGATTTTGGCCCCCCGCTTTCCGAAGACGGTCTTCTAGTTCGGTAATTTAACGTACGATTGGAAACCCTGTACGACCAAATCCTTTTCCAGTTCAATGACTTTGCCTCCCATCCGTTATACAGCTCTAACAGTCGACAAGATAATTGCGTACGCTTCAAAATGTCCTTTGTAAAGGAGCATTACTCGTGAGATCTTTAAAATCATCATCAGCTTCACTCTCTGGAGCAGCCTCTCCTCTATGTAAATAACGCGATTTTCAATAATAATCATCCTAAAGTAAATATAATATAAAGATTGTCATTTATGTAATAATTCTATGACATTTCCTGCGCATTTAAATATTATATAATTTTCATATTTAATTTTTTAATGAACTAAATAATTTACACATGTAAATTGACTTACATCAACTTTAGCTCCAAGTTGTGGGAACACTTTCATTGGTGGCATTTCCTTTGGAATGAATCTATAAAACTCTTTATTTCCTTTGTACCATTTAACAGAGTACAATGGAAATTCTCCTAAATCGTAGAGACACGTCATGTTAACTGTGGAATTTTCGGCAACGGCTGGAGGAATCAGTATTGACACGTCGATTAATCCTCGTACATCTAGAATCATAAATAATGCACAAAATCAGAATCTCCATCACTGAAATGCATTTGTTTCGAAACATAGAAAAACCTTTTTTAAAAACTATGACTATAAAAATCCAATATAATTTTAAATATATATAAAAATGTATTTTCGTTTTGTTAAAAATTGTTTAGATTTTGACTTAATATTATTCCTATTTTTTAACAATTTACCTTAAATTTGACCTAATATTTACAAATATTAATTCAATATTGCCCCTATTTAGTACATAATAATTTTGTCACAATATTGATTATTTTGCCACAACAATAATATATGTAATCAACCTTGTTCAATATTAGGACAAAAAGTTTCAATAATGAGTCAATATTTCATAACTTTAGCGTAATTTTATTGGAACAAAAGCAACAAAATCGTTGAGTAATAACTGATCAATAATATACGATTCGAATTATTTCTTCAATTGATTAATTTAAATTTTTGAAAGTACTGAATTTTCAAACTTTAGCAGCATGTGATTGTTAGGTTCTCTATGGTAATTTTTTCGATTACTTTTCTCTTCACATATTTAATTAATTGAGCTGAAATTTTGAACGAAATTCTAAAAATACAATAAAAGAGGGTAGTGATGAGTGAAAGTTTTAATAATTTAAAAACTAATTATTACAAATTACTTTAAAATTATCAGTCGTCATGGTCACTTCAAATCAATTTTTCGTCTATACCAATTTCAAAGTGCTTCATTATAATTTTTTTAATTATTTAAACTTTTACACGCCACTGTCCTTCCTTATTTATTTTAAATATTATTAAAAAATTAAAACAAGGATTTCTTTGTCTTAAAATGTGGTATTCAAAACTAATTGTGCTTCAAAAAATTTTGTAATTTTAATGGTTTTTTAAATTATTTGTTCATTGAATGTTGATAATATGTTCTTCATGTCTATAATTTAAAAACAAAAAATTGTTCGTATGAAAAAAATTGTACTTTCTAAATTTAAGTGAGTAACATTTTTTACTAATTTTTAGTAGTTTTTTACTAAATGCTAGTAGAAAATTACTAATTGAATTAGTAGACCGCCATTTTGAATTTGACAAATCTGACTGGTGATATGATAGATCATACAAATTTTGTTTGACAAGTTTTTGCATTTCTTAATTCAGTAATATGCATCTAGTAATTTCTTCTCGCACCCCTTTTAAATACATTTCTATTTTCAATTATCCCGCAATTTTGCAATTTTAGGTAAAAATTCAAGGCCAATTAAAAACAAGCGATTTTCGATATCCAAGGTCATCAATATTTTCTAACATCCATAAAATTACTCTAGAGTAACGTAAACTAGTAACAAAGTAAAGTAAATGAGTAAAGTCATGTAACAAGCTAGAAAGAAAGAAATCCACTGTTGCGTTTACAAATAAAAGAACTAACGCTATTAGAGGAAAATAAGGAATTTTGTTTCAAGTTACCCTAATTGACCCTATTATATATACAATTAAATAATTATTGTTAATTAACTCATTTGTAACTGAGTGTCATCTTTTTTCTTAACAGTATTATGATCAGTGTAATGAATATATAATTATTTAAATTTTCAATGAATCATGAAGAACATAATTTTTATTATTAATCCGATCGTTTGGCCACAAACAGACAAGGTTTAAAAATTGTTTATTTAGTGCTAGTTTCTTACAAAAATTTTTGGAAAAAATTGATCGACATTGTTAAAAATAAAATTTAATTTAAAAAAATTATCGTAAATAACTTTAAAAAAAAATCTTATTTTTATTATAATCTACGTGTGAAAATAAAAATTTTCGTTACAAGAACGTCCAATTTGATCAATTTTTGACTGAGTCATAAGCATTTCAAAAAAAAAAAAATTACTTAAAAAACGTAATTTTTTAAGAATCTGTATCTCTTAAATCGGTTTATAAAAAAATTTGAAAAAAATCATGGTAGCTTGTTTCAACGAGAAACGAAAATAAGAGGTGATAGAATTTTGATTCTGGTTTTAAATGAATTCTTGAATAATAACTAACAATTTCCTTGAGAAAGAATTCGAAGGCATTTCCGATAAAGCAATTAAAGATGATTTTTTCTTTTGCATTAAATTTTGTTATTAATCAAATTTTATTAGCACCATGTATAACCTCAGTATTGTGAAATAAGTGATAAACAAATAAATTTTTTAGCATTTAAATTCATAACATTTTATATTATTTTCAGGTTACTTGTATATTTTATTCTAGAAAAATGTTTAGTAATCTTGACGTACAAACTCAACACAATAAATAAATAATTTGAACATGTAATTGATGTCTTTGAAATAAAGTTTTCCTATGAATTTAACGTTTTGTTTTTCCAAAATTGAAACATTGCTTTGAGTAATTGTTTTTATCCATTAGAATAAAAGCAGGCAATATTAAAAATTAAAATAAATTTCAACATCTAACAATGAGAAAATAATTTTTTTAATAAAAAATTAAATTATAATTAATTTTATGAATTAATTAAGTGTTTAAATATAGCAAAAAATGTGATTTGTATGATCACTAAATGTCTAATTTAATATACTTTTTTTTCTTCTACTAGTTAGGCATTTAATTTATATTTGAATAATTAATTAATTTAATTTATTTAAAATTAAGATGTAAAAACTGTAAAATACAACCCAGTGGACACAAAAATCGCCTTACGTTTTAAGAACGTTCCTAAAACGTTTTTAGAAACGTTCTAAAAACGTTCCTGATGTTCTGTGCCGAGAGGGAATGAACGCTTAAAAATAAAATTTTAAATTAAAACCTTTGTAGGAATTTCTAAATATTAGATTGCTAAGCATTTTTCTGGAATAAAATATAATTTACCTGAAAATAATATAAAATGTTATGAATTTAAATGCTAAAAAATTCATTTTTATTATTTATATAAAAAAATAAGTTCTTCTGCTTTGTATAAATGCATATCTGTTTAGTACTTTAATTACAAGAAAGAACTGTATTTTTCTGTTGAAAGCGTAATTGCAGCTTTAATTCTTTCTAATTTAAGATTTTGCCCCCGTGTCGACTTTAATCGAACATTTTGCACGAGACTATGATTTCCCACGAGTAACTAAGACAAGTTAATCTGATGAGCAGCTGGACTCAGATATCTCAAGTTGATTCAGTTTTAACATAATCTTGCGCATGTGATGGCAGCTCGAGGATTACGTCCTATGGGCGTCAGGAAACAAGCAAACGAGGGAATTGCAAGGCTTATTGTTAATGACTCTTCATTAATTACCAGAAAACAATGCATTGCACGATTCATATCACTGATTTGGATTACAATCCAACTCTCGCGATATAATTAATTACAATATAATAAGTCTAACTGAAACATGAATTTTAAAATGTTTTTCTTTTATTTTCTTTTGCTCAAATCTTATTCAGAATCCGTAAAGTCATTCTTCCGAAAAATGATTTTTTTCACTGATATTCTAATGAGTTGTTGTTCATTCTAATTAGATTTGACTTAATTAAAAATTCTCCTTTAAAAAGATTTGAATAATAATTAATTTAATTTTTCAGTCTTTCATTATTTTTAAAATTACTTCATTCGTATCACGAAGAAATTGTTTTCGAAAATAAAATTTTCGGAGCAATGGAAAAAAGTTTATCGAGCAGGCCTTTAGTCGTGAACTTAAACTTGAATATTGAAACCTGTTTTATAAAACCATGAGAACATATTCATTACCACTTATTTTCTAGAAATAAACAGATAGAGCAACTTTTTCAACGACAACAAAAAAAGGAAATAAAATTTACATACAGTAAACTCGAGTTTAATAAATTACGTGTCGCTAATCTTGGAATAATAATGATTTGATATCCATATGTTGCCATTCAGTAAGCGTGAAAAGAGAATTAAAAGTTTTATTGCACCATGAAAAGTTCATGTGTCGTACTCATAACGATAAGCGTTAAATTTTAAAATGTGCAAAACAATAAAAGGTAAAATTAACTTTAAAAGAACAATCGCTCTAAGCAAGTACATTTAGCTTAATGGTACGGGTAATTAGCTTCCCTGCTGGTTATTATGGTTGGCTTATACGCACCCGACCTGTTTTGATAACTGAAATCAACGCCTACGTTTTGCCATATAATTATTGTCAATAAATGACAGCTGCTATCACGTTTCATACAAAATGTTTATATATATACGTGTACATGCAACTCGTGTAAAGTAATTATTTTTTTTCTCAAATGCGTTTAATTAGTCATTAGCTAATGTAATTACCCGGTTTAATTCCATTTCTTTTTTCTTATTTTCATTTACATATTAATTTGAAATAAATTTTTCCTTTCCTTTACTTCCTTTTCTATATCGACAAATGTAATTTCTAGGCACTTGCATATTAATTAAAAAAATTAAATTATTTAATTTTATATTCAAAAAACAAACAAGAGAATAATTTGTAATTTAAAAAAACAAATTTTATGACCTGACAATTAGAAGCCTAATTACAGGAGTAAAGACATGAAATAATTCCACTAATTGTCAAAATAAATAATTAATGCTGTCAATTAGTATATTCAACAAAAGTCATTAACTAAAAACAATCGAGAAACAATATTTACCGAATTTTCTATTGAAAACTAAATTCGATGTGTAACATTATAATATAAATGAAATCGACCGTTTACAACAGAATATAAAATGAACTTCATTGATATACACGTGTTCGCAGGAGCACAATTAATTATTAAATAGAAGGTCAAAGCCCAAAGGCGGCAAGTCCAGTAATGTGAACATTTATATAAAGCGTTTCCATGTACAATTAATTATAACAGAATTACTCGCGCGCGGCGCACACTGAATAGCCTGAAACGTGTAAACATCGACGCGCTCTGTTCGTTTTGCGAAAATCTATTAGGAGAGAGTAGGATTCATGAAAATTTATGTTCAAGCTTAATTACTCATCTATTAGTATGATGAAGCTCTTCATGAAGAAAAAAAAGAGTTTCTAAAAAAAGCTTTACCACTACATATATATATTCTTCGTCTTTGGTAAATTTTCTCGCGACTACGAACCGGTGGCAAGAAAAAAAGAGAAAAAAAAAGAAAGGAAAAAATTGAAAAGAAGAAAAAAAAGAAGCCGAAAACATAAAAAGCTTTGGGTTCTGAAATGAGAACCCTGTTTCTTTATTCAAAAACTCAACGAAATGAAAAACTCATCCGCTTGAACGTTGGGAGCTTTTATTGTTGCACGTCAAGAGTAAAAATAGGAGGGTGGGAAAAAATTTTCTCTGATAGTCCACGGAAAGTGGGCTTTCTCTCCAGTTCTCTCTTTTTCTCTCTCTAACTCACTCCCTCCCTCTCTTCAAAATACAACACTTTTGCGTCAACACGGTGGAAGTGCAATGTGTTTCCGCACATTCACATTATACAAGCAATATGGTACGTGTACATAAAACCAAACGAATCGTGACACGTGTGATGGGAACCATTAACAGAATTAGTATTTAACATGCAAAAAATAATAATAAAAAAAAATTGGCTTTGAATGAGTTGAATACCTAACACGTTGCATGGAAATCATTTTTCTTTCATAAATATAATTGTACCAGCCGCACGATGAAATAATTGTTAATTTATATCATGAGCGAATGAAATGAAAACACATTTTATAATACACGAAATGAATGTCATTAATAGCGTGAAGCGCTACACGGATTTTCTTGTAAATGTTAAATTTTTTTTCTAGTGAAAGAAAAATTTTTTCCTTCGCGCTAAATATTGTATTATTCAGAAATAACTTTCAAAGCTTCACCAGAATAATTTATTTATTTATAAAAAATTATTATGAATTATTTTTTACAATTTTATTGATTTAAATTAATAATAAATAAAAAATTAGTAAATTAATAAAAAAAATAATTTTAAAAGTTAACAAAGTACTCTCTTAATTTGAATCAATTCAAAATAACTGAAAAATTAGTTAAACTTGACTAGTTGAATGAATACAAGAAAATTTACTAAAGTTTCAGTTATTATTAATTAAAAATCAGTTATTTTTAACTGATTCCAATGTAGAGAGTAAACAAAATAACTGTAAATTCACAAAATAAATAAAAAATTAATTAGTTGATATGACAAATATTTAATTAGAAAATTTATACAATAAATGCAAACTAAGCAAAAAATTTCAAAATATTAAAACCAGGGATTAGTATAAAATAGTTACTAATTTGAATTAGTGACTAACTCTTTGCTTTAGAAATAGTATATTTTACTAATAAATTAGTAGAAATTGCTATTTATTAGTAAAATTTACTAATTCAAAAAAGTAAAGTGCCAGACTCTCATTCATATATTAGTAAACATTTTTACTAATTCAAATTTAAAAAGTTTATAAAATTAATTAATTATATAAAAGATAAATTATGAAAACGTAAAATTTTTCATTGAAAATTAATATAATAAAAAATTGGTAAATTACGGTAAAAGTTAGTAAGTCAGTAAAAAAGTAAAAAATTATAAAATTAATAAAATAAATGAGCAATTCCATGTCAGATTTACCTATAACAATTAAAATTCGGTTAAACATATTTTTTTCTTAATCTTTATAGAAAAATATGAATTGCATATTTTTTTATTTTTATTCAATTGCCCAAACTATCGAGTTATAAATTTCCGAAATTTTAGATTTTTAAAAGTTGGCCTATTTTCAAAATCAACACGCATAAGCTTATAAGACTAAAAATATTGAGTTTTGAAAAAAGTTTTTAAAGAACGAAAGTTTCAGTTTTCTTTGGACATTTTAGGAAATGTCAATACAAAATTTTTTTATAAACTAATTAATTTTTTTTAACTTTGGACACGATTTTTTTAAATTTCTTATACCTCATATTGTAGAGAAGATTTTCCAAAAACTCCCGTAATGAGCCTGATGCGTTTAATGAGTTTAAAATTTTTTTCAAAAATCACATGCAATCCTCACAAGAGGTTTTTTAACAATAAACTTTCAAAAATGTCTACAGCTTAAAATTTTTAATCGATTTGAGTGATTTTTTGTTTAAAATTAAAGAAGAATCATTCTTAAAGATATACTTTCATGCAAACCTGTGAATATTCTATTGTTTCTAAATACACATGATTATAAAAAATTTTTTAAAACTCATTAAACACATCAGGCCCATTAAGGGAGTTTTTTGAAAATCTTTTCCACATTATAAGGTATGAAAAAGTTAAAAAAAAGTCGTGTCCAAAGTTATAAAGCAAACATTTTTTTTGTCATTTCCTAAAAGTTCAAAAAAATCTGAAACTTTTATTCTTTGACAACTTTTTTCTAAAATCAATATTATCAGACTTATAAGCTATTGAAAATAGGCCTACTTTTAAAAATTCAATATTTCAAAAATTCATAACTCGATAATTTGGACAAATTAAACAAAAATAAAAAATACGCATTTCGTATTTTTCTATAAAGATTAAGTACCATGTACAAAATTATTGAAGAGAAAATAGTTAGTAAATGGATAAATTTAAAAAAAAAATGAGGGAATTATTTAAATAGATGAATTACTTGTAAAGTAAGAAAATAAGTAGAATATGTGTAAACTAATAGAATACACTAAATTTAGAAGTAAGTAAAAGCAAGCATAAAGTTAGTAATTCCATAAAGTAAAATAAATAAATAAAAAAAAATTACGAAGAAATAATCAACCATATTTATACATATAAAATTGAAAAAATATTGAATTATTAAGAATAATTTAATTCAGCCAAATAGCCCAGAAACGGATTTGGTTTACAATTTTTTAATACCAAACTTATAATATCACAAATTTTAAACATGTATTAAAAATTACACAGGTATACACTCTATGAAAAAATATTGAATTGTACTGACAATCAGAATATTATTGAAGCGTTTAACAAAACTCCTTGACTATAAATAGAACAAATTTTCACCCATCTAATAAAACTTTTCTCCACCCATGAGAAATGAAATTTTCAAATATAAAGTCCGTATATAGAATAATATTATTATTTTAACAGTCGACAGAATCCTTTAAAAGTAATTTAATCTCCAGTTTGCCAGTGGAAATAAAAATAAATAGCTTTTTGAAATATAGCAGCGTTTCGAATCGGGGGGTGAACAAAAAAAGCAAAAAAAAATGGTAAGAGCTATGGGAAAGTTATTCAGTTTCCAGGGAATCAAGATTAAATGCAACGATATCGTAGAATGACAGCAGTTTTTTGTGCAAAACTCTGAGAGAAATAGGAAAATTGAGTTTTTTAAAAAGTTTTATAAAAAAAGAAGTAAATGTCGATACTGCGTGTCAAAAAATATGTCATTCTAATTTATTTATATACAATATATAAATCGTTGTGTAGAAAACAAACGATGATATCGAAAGAAAATGTTGTAATGAATTCCGATTTTAATTATAAATCTTATAATTATTTACATGAACAAACCGTTTCCATATATTAAAAAATGTGAATTATTAATACTGATTGTGAGTAAAACTACTCTTTATCACTGGTAAATATTTGAAAATACGATTAATTAAAAGCTATATTAATTTTAGCAAAACGAAAATTTAAATACAATGTTTAATTACTGGGTATATTATACAATAATATCGAATGGTAATTAATTAAATGGTTTTTCAATTTCTGTAATGAAATCTTTTTCAATTTTTTTATACACTTTATATTAAAGATATATTTGAAAAAATTATTAAAACATAGGCAAGTTGCAAACAAAATTTCAAGATGAAAGCATTGGAAAATTGTATAGATACTTTTAGTAAATTTCTAAATTTGTAATAAAATAATTTTAATTAATTTTATAAATTTTTTGTTTTCATTTTATCATTATGAAGCATTTATAAAATGACAGGGAAAATTAATTAGAATTTTCATTCTACTCGATGCATTATATTTTAATATATAAAAGAAAAGTAAATAGAAATACTTAATCAGCATTCATGGGAATACAATAAAAGAAAATGATTAGCATTATTAATCACAACATACAAAGTTGTGTTTTATAGTGTTATTATTAATTAGCAAGATATGGTATATAACGCTCGCTGTTCAACGCGTTTAGAAATGCAGGTCATAATTCATATAACCATATACAAGTGGTTGGAAGTTTCAAGAAGTTATTTAAACTGTTCACAGTAACATCTGATTATTAACATTTCACAATAATTAAAAAGCAAATATATAATAATTATGCTACAAAAAAAATAAATTCGTAATTCAAATGCAAATCTTGAGATGAAACATATATCAATGTAGGCATTTTGTATTTTTTAATTTTAGTTTAATTTAAATCTCTCGAAATTGAAAAATACATTCAATTAATTAATAGTTTTTAAATAAATAATGAAATAAAAATGTAACTATAACATTTTTTTAAATTAATTTTTAATTAACATTGATGGAAAATATTAATTAATTTACAATTAATAAATGCATGAATATTATATTATTGCAGAATAATTCATAATATTGGAAATCATATTTGTTAAGTTTCATGTAAAAGTAAATTAATAGGTAGATGACTATTATTTCAGAAAAAAAATGCAAATATAGGATCGTTTATTATTTATGTATATGATTCTCGTAAAATATTTACTGCGAAATGTTTATACATACTATATGAATATTGCGTCCTTTTCTGACTCTTTTAATTCATACTTTTATAAGCTCTAATATTTTTACATGCGAAAAAAGGTATAATAATAATTCCGTTCTACCCTTTAATAATACCTAAAAGCACAGTTGAGTTATTCGATAAAATATCAAATTCTTCATGTATTAAATTTTCTATTATCTGCTCTTTAATTTCTAATTTATCGATAATTAAATTTTCAATTCCAATCTTGAACAATTTATATAAAATATTATAATATTTTATATAAATTGTTCAAGATTGGAATTGAAAATTTAATTATCGATAAATTATATCATACATACTGGAAATTAATTTTTTACTGTTTATTGTACAATACAAATTTAATTACTTTTTGTAATGTACTTTTATTATTTCTTATTTTTGTATCTTTTCATTGTATAATGTACAATTTTATTGTATTGCATTTTTATTGTAAGTTATTTAAAATAACAAAATGAAGAATATTTAAAAATTATGAAATATGAATTTTTTGTAATAAATTATTCGTGACGATGTCAATTAATGCGTCACGTATACCCTTCAATAAGTAATGAAATAATAATATTGTTGTGATACAAAATATATTTGCATCCGATTGTTCGTTCAATTATTATTTTTACACCTACGTTTTGACTAAAATGATATATAAATGTCCATAAATCCTTATACCTATATATATATGAAAAGCGTTTATTTAAGTATCAATTTTCAAAGCTTCTCATTTTTCAAACACAATTCTCACTTTATTAAAACGATAGAAAATTTTTATCAAATTTTTGATCAGATATTTTACGAGCTTTGCGATTTTAACAGGCACTCTCTTTCTCTCTCTGTCACTGTGATTTAATTGTATCATGTTGAACGAAAATCGATCATCTTCGAATTCACAGGAGTTATATATACATGATCGAATCGTGTGAATGGAATGAATTCAAGTTACATTGTCAACAACTATGCAATTAGTTGTATGAATGTAGTGTGTGCTTGTTAGATAAAACAATATTACTTTTAACAATTGAAAAAAGTAGATGAATATATACGTGTTATTTTATATCCAAAAAAATTGTACTTGTGGTATCAATTAAATTTTTCTATAAGTAAAATAAAATTAACTTTTAATTTCAATTTCGAGTTTAGTTTTTTAAAATAAATTTGAAATTAAATATTTAAAATAAAATATTTAAATAAGTTTTTAATTTTTTTAATTTAATTTTGAACTATAAACTTTTTTAATTTAATTAGAAATTAATGATTTTGAATTCAATTTCAAATTCAATAACAAATTACAGTTTTTCACAAAGATTGTTAATTGAATTTGAAATTAAATCTTTAAATTAAAATTGAAATTAATTTTTTAAAATCAAAATAATTGTAAATTTCTATTTTTTCATTCCACTTTTAATTCATTTTCATGTTATCATTATTATTAACAATATTAATCATCGTATTTTTTCTTTTATTCTGTTCTCAGCTTAAAGTTAGTTTTTATGTAGGTATGCTTTTGAATTTTTTTAATTTACTTTTTTTTTCTTTTAAAAAATATTGTTTGACAAATCAAAACTGTGCAGTTGTTTTTTCCTAATTTATAATAAAATAATAATTGAAATTAAAAAATACGACAATTTAATAAACATATTTTCGTTTCTCAATATTTTTGTAGAAAATTCTTAATTTTAATAACAAAATAATTTACAACATTTCTATTTCTTAATTACGATTGCTATTTAAAATTTATAGTTTTTAAAAATAAAGGAAAAAAATGTTTAAAAATTTTTTTTATAGGTCGCCACAAATGTCTTTGACCCTCTTTATCTATTTTTTATATATATTTTAATTTTTATAAATTTTCAAATTATGTTTTCTTAATATAAATGCATCATAATAGTTACAATAAATGATAAAAGTAAATATTAAAAGAATCTGAAATTTTAAATTGGGTTTTTGACATCAAAATTTTATTCTTTTTTTAATTTCTGGAAATAATTTATTTTTAAATAACTTAATTCTTGAAAACTTGTCATAAAATTATTATATATAAAATATTTATAGTTAATATTTTTTTCCTTTAATAATTCAAAATTAATTCAATTTTTAAAGAGTTGCTTTTACAATTTTCATAAATAGATCAACTTCAAAAGGTTTTAATTTAAAATTTTATAAAATTCCTCTTTTCAGTAAAAATTAAAAGTTTAAAAAAATTGATATTTGCAAAATATTAATAATTCAAATTCTTCTTGAAATTAGTTACAAAAAATTGCAAAAATTCAATTTTTTTGAAAGTAATAAAATATTCTTCTTACAATTTAGTTCGATTCTCGTCAAAATATGCTAATATATATATTATTATTTCGACGCCGCTGTTTTAGAAATTTTATAAAAGTGCCGTATAGAATATTTAATATTTTAAATAGAATATTTAAAAAAATAAGTCAATTTTGACCTTTTTTGACCTTTTTTAACCTACAAGTCAAGTAAATTTCATATTAATTTTTTGTAAAACAAATAAAATTAATTTCTTCTATAAATTAAAATGATATTTTTCAAACTAAATTGAAATGAATGATTTTTATGAAAGAAAAAAACTTTAAATAGTCACGTAATTACAAACAATATTTTAAGAAAATTCAATCAGATACGAGAGTTAATAATAAAAAAATTATTTTATATTTATTTTAAAAAAAATTGAATTCGCTATAGATATCATTAACAAGCATGTTCACTCGAATGTGCAAATCTCATATATGAAGTAATAATTACCATTAGGTTCCATATAATTGAACAGAAATTATAAAGTAACCGAATGGCTAAATGACTAATGACTTAATTTAATTTTCAAGTATTATTAATGTGCCAACTGGGCATAAATGCAGTGTGATGTAAATTGTCCAACTAGTTCGACGAGATTCGTTTTATTTTCAAAACAACGTGAGAATAAACAGTTCCGTAATATGAAATGTAAATTCCCATTTTAAAGACGTCTAATAACAGGACTTTTGAAAGGATTACACTTATAGTCATTCGCACACTTGTATACAAAGTACGAGAAATAATTTTAAAAAAAGCATTTCAATTGAAATAAATGAATTTGAAATCAAATAATAAATAAATACTATACAAAATTTAATACTTGAATAAATATTAATATCAATATTGAATAAATATATCAATATATTAATTTGACAAGGTTAATTTTAATATGAAATGACTTATTTTTTGTTTTAATTATTCAAATTGTATACTCATATAATAGGCCGTGGATAATAATTTTGGATCTTATTTAGAACCGGTTATCCCGGATTTCTTTGCAATTTACCGCGAAGTGAATATAAAAAGTGCGTTATACAATTAGTCGCGTCTAATCAGATATTGAAATGTGACTTATTGAAATGAAAATAACATCAAAATAATTTTATGGACAATTTATAATCGTCTTATCGTTTAATTTTATTAACCCGACACAAGTTACGGTACATATTTTTTATTCTATGTAGTTGATAATCTTTATTGATTTTCAATTTGCCATCAATATTCCTGTACGAGTTATAGAAATGTCACCTTGATTCCGTAAATGAATATCTCAATACTTATAGAATTTACATAAAATTTTACGATTATATTTTTATCTAGAATAGGATATACAATATCTGAATCTGCTTTGCTGAAGGAGACACTTTATAGAAAAATGTTCAATCAATAATCTGCAAAAAAAAGTAAAATTACTTCTATTTTAATTAATTTTTCAATTTTAAATAAAAATTCTTTTGTAATAATTAAATAAATGGTATTTTTACATTAGAAATCAAAATTAAAAAGTATTAAATAATCAAACTTAAACCGTAAAATGTAAATGTTTTTTTCTTGGAAAAATAAAATCATTTATAAAAAATTTTTAAACACTTAAAATATAATGGTGCAGAAATTTTCTGAAAAATGGGAGAAAAAAAATATGAGAGTTCAAGCAAAAGTAAACTTCGATCATTAAAAATACTGGTAGCAACTCCTAAACCATGGGAGAGGTAAAAGTTTTTGAAAGTTTTCTGGATTTGCTCGTACAGTTATTGCTTTATGTTAAGAGGGTTGGTTTGAGTTTTGAAAGCGGTGGCGTTTTTTTGCCCAGTGCGAGTTTTAAATGAGAATAAAAGGACATAAGTTTCAGTTTAATATGCTCTTTTCATTTGAAATTTCATAAACATTCATAGATAAAAAAAGAAGTTGAAAATAGCTCGTTTAAAACGAGAATTTCTGGTAAGTATCGTTGAGCTAAGAAACTAGAATAAGGATTAGGTTAAGAAATTGACAAAGTGGTTATTGGCAAAAAAAGGAGAATTCAATTCGTTGAAACGGTTCTTGAGAAATCGTTTAGTACAACATTTATATGAAAATATAATAATATTTCTTGGCAAATTAGTTTTACAAGCACCGTTTGAATAGCTTATGCAGTCGACAATTTTATTTCTATTTTCAATTTTTGTATTTCACTTTTTCTCATACTTGGCCTTTTTATTGTTTTAAATTAATATGAGTACATTTGAAAAATTTGTTTCAGTAAGAAATGTATTTAAAGCTTTCGACAATTATTAAATTCAACTTTATTGTGTTCTTTATTCACGGTAATTTTGAAAGTCAAACCGAAATTTTACTGATTATTAAAATTAAAAAATTTCTAAGTTACGTATTATTAAAATTGATTTTCATTTTTAATTCCTAAATTGAGAAAAGTGAAGATGTAATGTCAGACTGAAATTTTCTTATACTATAGATAGTGTCACTAAAAGTACGCTATTATGATTATAATAATTGTCAAAATGAAACTGATCTCCACTACTCACGCCCGTATAAAATGAAATGTTTCTGTTGCTGGAATTAAAGAACAATTCAAAAAGTCTGACTAAAAAATTTTTTTACTACTGATAATAAAATTATACAAAATTTAAAACTCTTTCATCTAACTGAATTCGTCCTTTGCCACTAAATCCGAAATTGCGAAAGTTAGAAAGATTCTTTTTGATTATTTCACTTTTATCCCTGAATGAAGAAATTTAAAATGTTTTTAAAGTCTGAATACGATTTATTTTTACTACTTTTACAATATAAATTCAGCAGAAAAAATTTGTTCAGTCTAGATAGTTTTTATTACTTTCTAATAGAAAAAAAGTGAATAAATTATTAAATTTTCTCCAGGCGAATCGCGTCTTATTATAATGATTCAAAAAATTGAGGAAAATTAAAATTCTTGGCTGTTTAAACAATCTTTATATACACTGATACAAAAAATTGAAGATAAGATTAAAAACTTAAACAATTTTTACTTCACAAAAAATTGAAAAAATTACCAAAATCCCAAACAAAAATTGACAACTGGCCACCATGGAAGTTGAAAAGTTTACAGTACTGAATCATTACTGGCACTATCTAACATTTAACACACCAGTACTGGTTCAATACTGCACCTGTTGTATTGATAAAAATTAGCTGGAACCTTTTAATTTTTAGGGACTAAAATAATCCATCGAAAAAATGGATTATTTTAATATTTTTTGGTGTAAAGTTGCAGCTTTTTTTAATACTTCGAAGTTTACTGTTATAAAGAATTTTAATTTTATTATTTCTTAGACATTCTTACAAATTTTCAGCTAAATTTATTAAATATTTAAAGAGAAAACTGGTTAAAGAAAGTTCTATTGAATTTCTAACAGTCATGTGCTGTTAAATTCTCTGGTTAATGAAATAAACTCTTCTATTATTAATAAGCAATGTTAAAAAAGTTGAAAGAGTTTAAAAGGTTGAATTAAAAATATTTTCCCCACTGATAAAAAAGGTTATGAATTCAAACTGCTTTGTCTGATAAAATTACATTGAATTTTTACTACTAATCCAAAAAAATAAAAAAGGCCAAATTATTTTCACGCTGAAAAATTTTTTTTTAAATAAAATGTAAAGTATTTGATTCGATTTAGCTAAAGGGAAAATAGAAGACTTTAAAATTTCAGTAGATGTAGAAAATTCTGACTTTTAATGTTTTCAATACGTACTTTTAATGTTGAGATAAAAATTTGAAGAATATTGTAATAATATCGACATTATCTGGCCTATTCTATTGAATTTAAAATGTTCAAAAAGAATAGAAATATTCTACATTCAAATGGAATCAGAAGAAAAAGTTAGGAGAATTTGAGAAATATAATTTACTTTTTTATAGGGTGTAAATTGACCATTTAAATAAACTTTTGACTTTAAATTCAGATTTACGCCATAAAAATATATACCTATAAATAAGGTAATACTGTATTTTTTTATAATTTTTGTTTACCTAAACATTTTTGATGAAGAAGTTAATTTAGAAATGACGTTAAAATAAAAAATTTTTGAAAATACTTCTATCCGTCTATCAATTTGTCGATATTTCCCTTTTTCGAATTTTTCATCAACCTTATACGCGTTAAAGAGAAAATTTTTCACTCATCAATATCCGATGAACTGTGTTTGTATATGTCACCGTGAATGATATTTTAAAAAGCTTTAACCTGATATCACAATATATATTGCCAGTGGAATTATCACAGAACATGAATAGTGAGGATCAAAATATCTAAAAATCCGTTTTTCTAGTTGGATTAAAGATTAACTGGAGTTTTGTTTCAGATAGAATCTGTTTCGAACCAGAGAGCAGACGGTATTTGCCGCACACAGTTTTTCGCTTTCAAAAAAAAAGGGAAAAAAGAAAAAAGTTTATGGGATTTTCTAGGAATGCCTCACTTTTACCTCGTGTGTATATACACACATATATATGCAGTAAATGTAAATTTAAGCGCATTTGTGTTTCGTTTTCAAGCACGTTTGACCTCCTCCTGTCAACTAAAGGCTCTTTGGCTTGGCGCTTACAAATCGACAACACGGAAAAACGGATATCCGTTGGTTTGCGTGCCACCACAATTGGCAAGGATGGAATTTATTTCCTGTACGCGAGGTTGCAGTTCAGCATGCGGGCTTGTCGATTCTTTGAAATTCTCTAAGGAAAAGCTCCAACTTTGTGTGTATGGAAACGGAAAATAGATATAGAGTATACGTTGTGTATTACTCAAGAAAAAGTTTATTTATATTAAAGAATGTTTCTTTGTATCAAAGAAATTCTATATATGGTTTAAAAAAAACTTTTTTCTATCCACAGGAATTTTGTTTTCAATTTTCTTTCTAGGTTTTCTCTATTTTTGTTTTTTATATCGATTTTTCCCCTTTTTGTTAAAAATAATTTTCGAGTAAACCACGAATAATCTCATAGTTTGAGTTGGGAGTTTAACTTGAAAAGTATGTGGAGCATTTTCGTATGTATATACATTATACAACCGTGATTTACTAGCGTCTTGGGGTATCAGCATCCCTTGCCACAAGCAGAGGAAAATTTGTCGGTTTCTGCCTGCGGGAGTCTTCGATTTGCGTTTATATAAATAAATATATATATATATATATATATATATATATATATATATATATATATATATATATCTACTACCCTAAAATTAAACTTTCGTATTTTTCACTCTCATTCGCAAAATTGATTTATTTGGCAATGATTTCTATTCTGTAAATTTATTATTAGTTATGTAACTTGAAAATATTTATTTTCAAAAAAAATTATTATCAGGGTTTTAATTAAAAGTACTAAAAAAATTTATTTTTTAGAATTCATAAGAAAAATGTTGCATTTTGGTATCTTTTTTGTCTGCCTTATAAACTATGAAATTACCACGAATCTTAATACAAAACCTAAAATTTTTTCTATTTCTAACAGTAATTTCTTTTTAAATAACATAATTTTAAAAGAACTACAAAAAAATTATCACTTCTAAATTGTTTCATAAACAATTTTACTTAAATATTTTAAAAATTGATTGAATTTTGAAAGAGTTGGGTTTACAATTTTCATAAATATATTAACTCCGAAAGGTTTTAATTTGAAAATTTATAAAATTTCAATTTGAAGTTTTGAAGTACATAAATTTTTGGAACATTTTAATAAAGCAATATCTTTTGAAATTATGCAGTTGCATTTTTTAATATATATTTAATGAATTATTCAAAATAATGGAATCACAGAAGAAAGTTTAGTTAAAAAATTTAAATTATCTTTATAAATAATAAAATTGTTCTCCGAAATGTAATTATTTTAAAAGTTTTTAATAAAATTCATAGCAAAATTTTAATTATTTTTCAAAAAATTTCTTAATTCAATGAATTTTAGTATTATATATAAATAAGAATTTATCACTCGATTGAAATAGTTGTATATAAATGATCTAAAATATTACATTATCATTCAGTCATCTTTAATTAACACGAAGATATCTATCACTCCGAGTCAAAGACTCAGAGCGGATGATATCTTAATATTTTAAAATAATTTTCTTAGCAGTTGTTGAAGTTTAAAAAGGTTTGAATTTGAAATTTTTAAAAATCTTAATTCCTATTGATAAATAATAATCCTCAAATAGTATTCATTTATTCATTTTCAAATAAGTTTACAATAATTATTGTAAGCTTTAAATTAATTATTAAAGAATTAAAAACTAAATGTAACAGTAAGTTATAACCTGCTATAACATTTATTTGTTAATAATAGTAAATGAAATAGCAAATTTTTTTGAATATCTAATTATTTGTAGAGTTAATCAGAATATTTTTAGGGTAAGAAAAACATCAAAATTTTGTCTGGAAATCAAGGAAAAACAAAATTAAATTTTTATTTATCAAAAAAAAGAAATATATACCTAAGTGTAAAAAGAAAATTAAAAAGATATCTATTTTAAATTTTCTCAATACAAATTTTATTTATCTAAACTCTAATAATAAAAAATTCGATTCCTTTTAATATTGAAATAAATTAAGCACATGAAAAAGAGTGAACTAGAAAAGTGCTCAGTATCATTTAAAAACCTTCGCATTCGGACGTGAAAAAGCTCTCTCCGAGATCACAGCCAATCGGAGGGGATTTTTTTTAACACTCAGCTTCTCCTGCTGTATTTGTTCAACACGTTGACAAATGTGAACTGAATTCAAACTAGAAGAATCAATATGACCTTTATGCATCGAGAGAATATTTTTTCACGGATTTTCGTTTGAAGTACATCAGGGCTTTGAATAGCAGAATTATGAGCTATAAAAAAAAACTCGTCGATCCGTCGAAAAAAATAAACTAAATTCGTAAAAAAAGAATTTAGTCCTCGAAAAAGTTTTCCTCTAACCAAAATCCGATATTTTCTTTTTTCCATTAATAAAACTTGCCAATAAAGAATGATGAAAATTGGTAATTGATAATTTGTAACAATTAGTTTTAAATTGTCAATAAATTATACATATAGGTACATAATTTTGAAATATAGGTACGGAAAACTGAATTTAAAATAGTAATTTACATACATGGTCGATTTTCATAAAATGATTATATCAATTTGATGTATACTATAAGGGAACGGGAGGATAAAATCTATAGTTAGTAACCAATGAACGTGGAAGATGACTTCACTAGTAAACCCTTTTCTGTACGTAAGAATTCCAATGCATATATGTATATAGTTTCATATTGATATGAATCTAAATTGGTGCACGTGGTCATTAAAACTTTGATAGCAGAACGTAATTAAGTTATTAAAATTTATAGTTAGATGTTATATATACATATATGTATAGTATATAAAGTTTTCTGTCAAATAATACTAATGTACATGTCAGTCATGCGCGTCTGAAAAGTGAAACTGTCAAAATTAAAATATTTCACAAAGCGTGTATAGAGGCTCCGATGAAATATTACGTGTGTGGCCGCTACACTTTAATTTCATATAAAGTTGATCATATTAAAAAAGAAACGCTTTCAGCTATTTGCATTTCCAATAAATTTAATACATATTTTAACATATATTCAATTAAGTCTGACAAATTGGTTTATTAAATTCTTGATTGACTTTACTTTAAGATTTTTCTCAAATTTTCTTAATAGAAGACAAAATATTCCATGCACATTACTAAAATATTCTATTGGAACATTAAAATTTTGTAAAAATGTTTTTATTATAAAATTTCAACAATTTTTTACCTATTAGTTTAATTTTAATTACCAATGAAATGTTTATAAAATATTTCGAAGTAATATTCTAACATTATTATTAATAATAGAATTATAAATATTTCATTCACATTCCCGAAATCAGATATAGGAACATTAAAAATACTCTGTTCACATTTTAGGAGTAATAAACTGTCCGATCATTGGAATGTATTTCTTTTTGAATAATATGTAGAAATATTTCATTAAAATATTACAACAATTTTTCATGAGAATTTCATAAAAATAATTTTTATTATTATTAATAAATTATCGCTCCATTTAAGTAAATTATTAATATTTATGTTGAACTCGAAAGAACGTAAATTGACTTTAACTTCGATTTTAATGAAATATGAATGGAATATTATATATATTTCAAACACTGAAATTGTGTCAATTTTTTATTTTTTAATAGTAAATTTAAATAATTTACATTCAAGATTTTATGAATTACTGAATCCGAATTTAAGGACAGATTTTTTAAATTCAAAATGTCGAATCCAATATAGTGATCAAACATTTTGAAAATAATTTGAAGTGTCTAAAAATAATATTACACTGAGAAAACAATATGTTTGAATCAAACATACTTAATTATATTTGTTATACAGTTAACAAAAAATTTAATTCTGCAATGTGTTTAATTTAAACATATTTTTATGATTTGCTACTTATTATTGGTTTTTAAAAAATTAAACGTTCACATCAATATTTAAAAACTAGCATTTTTAAAATATGTCATCCTATCCGTGAGTCTTTGTAAACATGCCATTTTTCTAAATAACTGAAAACTTTGAAGAGCTTTATCGAATATTTTTTTGTATTAAATTATTGTAATTTTTATGGGGGACGTAAAATCAATAATCTTTGAATTTAATTTAACTCGTCAATTTTACCCTTTAACCATGATTTTCGCTTTTTACAATTTAAAAAAAAAGGATTTTAAGAAAATTTTTATAAATAAATTTCCGCCGTCTTTTGTAAAGCCATAGTCAATGTTATTGACAGTTTAAAAATTGGAAATTTTGAAAAAAGTCAAGTTGAAAATATTCTGAACGTTCAAGTGAACGAAATATTTTATCGATATATGTGCATATTTTCTAGCATGACTGCATTAAAATAAACAAATGCGTAAATAAATTATTATTGAATTTTATATTTTTTAATATTTGACAATATAATATTTTACAATATAATTTGAATTTAGAAAACAAGTTTAAATAAATTTCGCTCCACACAAAATGGTGACTATATACTGGATTTTTGGTATTAAATTTTAATTTAAGTTTTCATATTTTGTACTCATTTCGAATACACTTTCAAGGGAATCGATTGACCTATTTCTGAACTTTATGCGACCTGAAATTAAAAAGTTACTGTCATTTTGAAAATGTTAGCAATTTTGAACTTTTTTTGTTTTTCTTTGTAATACATTGGTGTATGAAGTTGTAATATAATAAATGTCAATAATCTACTTTATATTATTTATAAATTATAATATATAAAATCTATTTATCAATTAAAAATTTTAATTGAAAATAAAATTAAAAGTTTTTGAAATTTCAGAAAATAATAAAAAAAATTTACTGCAAAAACATGTATTGTTAAGTTTATTTACAAATTTATTGATTTGCAAAATAATTTAATGACATTATTAATTTTATTTTTATATAAATAATATTTAATCATTATTATTTTTTAATTGGAATTAAGATTTTCAAAAATTTCAAATTCAATCTTTATAAAAGATGAAGATACCAATTACTGAAAGTCAAAGACATTTTTTTATTAATAAAAGATGATTGAGAGATAACATTATTATTTTTATTATAAGAATATTGTTACTATAAGTTCGTCAAAGTTACTTTCATATCAATTATTATTATCTAAAATTCAGTTTTAAATTAATTTTTATATAATTTTTTATTAGAAAATTGTAAAAGAATTCAATTAGTTAAACACTAAATTAAATTGTTTATTGAACAATTATTGAATGTTTCTTAAAATTAGTGTTATTATTTTTGATAATATTGAAAATATTGAGAAAAAAATCTACAAATTTGTAAATAATTGAATTCCTGTGAAAATTTTATTGTTTATAAAAATAGTTCAATCCTTGAAACAAGGAAAATTTTTGAAGATATTTTATTTGAAAGATGAATTATATTATTTATAAAGATAATTGGGATTTGCATGAATTTTTTTTTAATTTCTAAGCATGATTGAATTTCTGCGAAGAGTTTTATTACTCATGAAAATAATTGAATATTTGCAATAATTTGTAACTTCCTGAAAATTCTTTTTTTTACACTAAAATTCTTCTATAATTATATATTATTTTTAATATTCAATTAAATTGTATGGGAGACCGGGGCGTAATGGATCACATTTCACTTTTTTTGCTTGAATTTGTCAATCTTGCTTAAAAATTTCATCATATGGAAAACTTAGCCTAACATCTCAGCTTTCAATTAAAAAAAGTACGCACTAATACCACCTATACTTTTTTCTCTAGAACAACGTTTTTGGAGAAATGCAAAGTGAGCAATTTCGCTCAGTTTTGGTTTCTATTGTACAATTTATAACAAAGAATATTGAAAATGGAACATATTTAATTTAAACTTTAAACATTTTCATGCAATTTTCAAATTTTAAAAAGTTGTAGCAAAATGCAAAATCCATTTCCTTAAAAAATCTATTCTTCAGTTGTTTTTTTTTATAAAAGGTTATCATTAGTACTTATTAAAATATAAATTACAAAAAATTAAACTTTACAGGATTATTTTATTAATATTTTAAATATAATATGTTTTTCTTAATAGCATAAGCAAACAAAACTTGTCAATTGTTCTTTAAGAACAAATATTTAAAGCTCAAAATCTGATATACAAAAAATGTTTACAAGTAATTTTGAAAAAGATATAACAAAAAACAATGACTTCAAAAATTTACTTTCAAGCTTAAAAACCACTTTTTCTACCATATTTTCAACAATAATAAATGAATAACAATGAAACTTGGTACAAACTTACAGTATGCCAAGTACATTATTTAGATCGGAAACCGAAATTACTCTGACATCACTTTTGAATAAATTGAAGTGGTTCATTAGGCCCCTAATCCATTACGCCCCGGTCTACCCTATATTAAAAAATTTTATTTAGTTTAAAAATCTAAGTTCTTTAAATTTTCTAAAATTTTTATTTTAAATGTTTTGAAGTTCATCTATTTATGAAAATTATAAACGCAACTCTTAAATTATTCATTTAATAGTTTATAAGTCATTATTTTATAATAATTGATCAAGATTTAAGTTATTTAAAAAGAAATTATTATTAGAAATTAGCAGCGCGCATTTTTTTGCTAGTAAACTTAATATTCCCGCAATGCTCTGGTGGAAAATTACCAGCATGTGAATGTAATATTTTTAATTTTTCGATTATATTTTATATAGCAACATACACAGTAAAAAAAAGTTTTAAATTAGAGCTGATTTCGGTATTAAAATAGTACCAAAATTGGTACTGAATTAGTACCGTTTATTTTACAGTGATATTGGATAGTTTTGTTCAAGCACAACAATTTTTTTCCCTTAACATTCTGATCATTTGCTGTCACTGAAATAATGTTCCCACTGAATCTCCCTCGTACGAACTCTGATTCAAACTTCACAAAAGATGCCACTGTACTCCCAAAGGAATCGACATTGTGAATTGCCATCTACTTTCACGTATCTATATATATAGAATTGAAATCGACCTCGAGTCCTCTGCAATGCGATTAAAGTAAAACATTTCCCAAGAGCTAAATCTTGCAGCACATATCGAATTAGTCAATTAATTCACATCCCCCTTTACTCTCACCAATTACCCTTTTTTCCTGTGGTCCGTCTCTGTCACTGCGATGAAAATAAGTTCCATCTGCCACTTTTTTACATCGATGAAAAGTAAAAAAAAAAAAAAGAAACGCTGACTCAATATTTTACGAAGCGAATAAGAATGTGATGATCAAGAAGTATTTTTTTACTTTTTAATAAAATTTCCCTCGCCTTGAATCTTGCAATTGGCGTTGCGGGAGGTATGGTTCATTTCATTATTGGAAAGCTGATTGGGACGATGAAACGAGTTGGGATGGTGCACGCCCGGTTGATCTGTGTTTCACTTCCTAACGCAATTTCCTTTTGTGCTTCGCGGATTATAAACGCGCGAGTATTTCTCTCTCTCTCTCTCTCTCTCTCTCTCTCTCTTTCTCTTTGCGCTACCAGGTGATGCTGTACATGGTGCCCCCGGGGGATTAAAGTTATGAGGACGGAGTGGAGGGAATTTTGCAGATAAGACAAGCGACTGCCGATGTTCACTCAGCTGAATTACTCCTACATAATCTGTCGGGCGTGTAGAATACACACTCCAGAGGTGTTTTCAGGCGTCGTTCGGGTTGAAAAGATCCTTGTTCGCTCGGCCGCCCACTCTGGTAACGCACGTCTTTTTGCTATTACGCGAAAATTACTTTCCGTCCAACTCCTTCAAGATCGTCCAACGATCTTTACAACCCGACCTGTGTGCACTTTACTTGACCGCACTACACACTTTAGAATTATGTCTTCTGAAATGCTTTGTGTATTTTTTAACTCATTTCTTACGTGTTACAGAACAACACATTTTTTTTTGCTTTCAATTTTAATCAGACATTTTCAAAGTTTTTTAATAATATTATTTCTTTCATTATTTTTTTCTTGTGGTTTATTACAACAAATAATTGAGTAATAAATAAGTCAAATTAATGAAAACGAAAACATTCGGACAAAGTAACAAATTTTATTTACTCCAACGTTTCGAAATCAAATCGATTTCCTCTTCAGGGAGTCTATTCAAAAAATATATACAAAATTAAAAAATAATAAAAACTATTTTAACAATAAATAAAAATAAATAAAGTACATATTCAAAAAATTATCTTACCAAAAAATAATAATTAAATAAACGAAGACACCCTGACTATGGAGTAGAGTCTGGAGTCAGAAAATAATAAAAATTGAATTAGAAAAAATAAAAATAGAAATAAATACAAATTGGAAAAATTAGAAATAAAATAAGTAAATAATAAATAAATTCAAAGAAGAAACAATAATAAATAAATAAATTTTTGAAAAATCAATAAAAATTTCCGAATGTTTTCTTTTTCATTAATTTGACTTATTTATTAAGTATCTCGGACGTTAAAGACTATTTAATTAATTGAGTAATGTCTTAGTTACTAAATAAATGTCCCACAGTGGGATTTTTTTACAATTTGCTGCTTAAAAATGTCTCGAGTTTACATAACTCTCAAAGCCGGTTTTGAAATTTTTAATTCCTTATAATTCTCTTTTCTAATCAAAGATGTAATATAGCAAATTGGTTTTACTTTTCTACTATTGTTTTTGATACATATTAGTATAGTTTAGTACAGTTTTTAATTAAGTATGATGTTATTGTTAGGTTCTCAATAGTAATTTTTTGGACCACTTTTCTCTGTAAATATTTAATAAATTAAGCTGAAATTTTATACGAAAGTCTGAAATACAATAAAAAAGAGCAGTGAGATGCAAAAGTTTTAAAATTTTTTAAAATTAATTATTACAAATTACCGATTTTCCAGTGTTTCATTATCATTTATTTTTGATTTATTGAAAACTTTTGCACATCACTGCCCTTCTTATATGCAATTTAGATTTTCTTACAAAGTTTCAGATCAATTTATTAAATATTTAAAGAGATTTAACAGTCACATGCTGTTACATTGTTATAACCAATGCACAAAAAAAAATTTCAATTTTAGATGATTGAATTTAGATGATCTTTTGCAGCATTTTTTTGTATTACACATGGGTAATAAAGTCTTCTTTTCTAATTGGGAGGATTTTCAATTTCCATATATTATTTATTATTGTGTATCATTTATTTAAATGTTTTAAGCTACCTGCAGAAAAACAAAATACAAGTTAGAAAATTTTCTTTTTCGTAAAAGTTCTATTCATTTTTAGAAAAATGATTTCAATTAAAGAAGAAAGATTGAAAGTAATTTTTTATTGAAATTTCATAAAATTGAATTGTAAACAATTGGATTTGGAAATTCTAAAAGAAAATTTTCAAAAATTATTGAAAATAATTAATTTAAAAATTTTAAACATAAATTTCATTTCAGAATCGTAGAAAACAATAAAAGAAAATTAAAACTATCAAAGAATTGTAATCAAGTTATAGTAACAATATGCTTGTAAGTAATTTGTACAAAGAAAAAATAATGTTCTCAGTTTTAGACGATTCTTATTCTTTTGCAGCATTTTTTCCTCTTACATATGGGCATTAAATTTTTCCTTTCTAATTAAAAAGATTTTCCTTAATATATGAAATATATTTCGAAGTTTAAAAATTTTGTCAGTCGAATAAAACTATAATGAATATTAGGTACAAATTAAATTAAAATTGTCACACAAATTTTCATTTGTCATTAATGAAAATTGTTTTGGAAAATTTCACATTATTTTGTACTGATAAATTATAGTTATGTCACAGAAAGTAATTAGAAGAAAATAAATTACAAATAAAAAGGTAATAGTCTAAATAAACGTTAAATAATAAGAATGAAAAAATTTTATTCTGTATGAAATAAGTAAAAAAAATAATATTAAAATTGTATGGTTCTGCTATGTACAATCTGCAATGTAATGAAAATCTGAAAATATTTAATTAAAGCTCACGCAGTCGAGCAGTAAAATTAACTAGGTCTTTGATATTTTCCATTTTCCATATACTTTAATGTTACTGATGAAAAGTTTTATTAAGGAAACGACTACAAAGTAAATATGTTTTCCTTTAGTGCGTAAATTCTTTTTTTGACGAATATTAAAAATTATAAAAAAAGAAAATTGTAATATCAAAGTGCTCTCAAGTGAATAATAAGTTTTCTTCATTTTAAAAGATATTTAATTTAGAAATATACTATTGAATTATAAATGAATTTTTCGGTTTCTCCAGAAAAAAAGTTCTTTTAAAACTATTTCTGACATTCAATGTTTTATTACCATAGGGGTCAGATAAATACTTTATTCATTGTTGAGTAAAATCATTATGACTATTGCAACAAATCATTAATCATTAAATTCAATCTGTTTTCTATTATTAGAAATAATTTGTTATCTGATTTCTTACATTACAACATGATTAATTTTATTAGTGATCATCAAATTTTACTCTAGTTTTGTCACTATTTACTAACTAAGTATATTCATTCAGACAGGAAATTAATTTCACATTAAATCGAAACTTTAATTTTTTCAAAAATACAAATTTTCCTACATTTTTCATGGACATTTTTCGATTAAGTTAATGGATTTGAATTTATTTCGAAATGAGAAAGAGAAATAAGAAACATCAGAATTGTATATATATTTATATAAGAAAAATGACCACAGATTTTCT
The DNA here is from genome assembly GCA_032872475.1 of Leptopilina myrica (nomen nudum). NCBI lineage: Eukaryota > Metazoa > Arthropoda > Insecta > Hymenoptera > Figitidae > Leptopilina > Leptopilina myrica (nomen nudum). The sequence goes on from CM065463.1 coordinate 38,981,363, forward strand.
TGTGCGAAGGCCAAAAAAAGAGACGATCCTATAATATAGAAATGGGGGAGAGTTCTTAAGAAAATTTTTTGACAAGAACTTATGAGAAGCCACGTGAGAGTCCGTACGTTTTCTTATACGAACGAGATCAAGGAGGCTTGCATGAATAGGAACATATTACAGGTTCTTCCCACGAAAGATAAGTGGATGCTTACCATTCCCTGGTGAATACCTATATGAGTTGTCTTCATGGACTCGAATAAATTTCACCAGTTATGCCCAAAGAGGAGTGTGGGACCTTAAGGGAATATTCAAATTTACGTTCAGCGCAAAATCAGCCAAAATTAGCTTCCTCTCAAGTTTCGAAAAGAAAAAAGCCGCAAACGGTTTCAATAATGTTTTGGTGATTTCATAATTTTCAGGAAAATCCCTTAGCGGTTGTTAGAATTTGAAATTTGTAATTTTATGAATGTTACTTATTAGAAAAATTAAAATCGGTTTTTCTGAAAATACTGCATGCAAATATTAAATGTTTTTATTTTTTACTAGCACCAATTCGCGCGAGTGTGACTTCACTCTCACTTTTTTAAATAAAAAAGCAATTTTCAAAATAATGGAACATCAAAATTTTTAATTGAAATTTTTTCTTTAAAAAATGAGATATGAATTGGAATATATAGTTTTAATAAAAATAATTCTAATTTTTTTATTAAATATAATGAATATAAAGAAAAATTGTAGTTAAAAACACTAAAAAAATTAATTTTGAAGAAGTTACAAATTATTGCAGAAATTCAATTATTTACAAAAGTAATCAAATTCTCATTATAAAATTCAGTTATGTTTAAAATTTACAAAAAAATCTAGAAAAACTCCCAATTAAAATGTTTATGAATAAAAAAAATTCTTCATCAAAATTCAATTATTTTCAAAAAATTTAATAAAATTCTTGGCAAAATATCAATTTTTTTATAATAAGTTTCTTCTTAAGGGAATTTGAACCATCATGACGTCACGAATTTAGAACACATGCTTTGGTTATACTGTGACGTCATAATGTTTCAAATGCCCTTAATAATTTAATTATTTTTAAAAATAATAAAAATCATCGTACTATTTTAATTATTTTTATTACAATTTTAATTTAATTCCTTGAAAAATGTAACTATATTCTAAAAATTTTATTAAACTTCATCAAAAGGATTCATTTATTTAAAAAATGATTTACTTTTGTATTTAAGAAATTGATTTCTCGTAGAATTTTTCAATAAAAATTGATTTGAAAATGAATTTTACTTTGAATTTTACATAATAATAAAATATGAAAATATAAATTTAAAAAAAATTTTTGAGAATTTTAAATTCTATGGAAAAATAATAATAATTAAATATATAAAATATTTAAAGAAGAAATTTGCAAATAACATTTTTTTCAATAAAATTTTTTGTTTTATTTTCTAAAAATTCGATCATTTTTAATTTCTTTTTCAATTAAACTTTTTCATTTTGAGATAATAATAAATTATTACTAATATCTCAAAATTAATATTACCATTAAAGAAAATTTTTTTTATGCACTTAAAATCGATTTAATTTAAAATTTTCTAATTGACAAAAATAAACTATATATATTTTTTCCTTTATTTTAAAAAAATTTTTGAATTTGTAATATTATTTTATTATAAATCATGAAAAAATACCTGCATATTTTCGATTGGTCAAACAATATTTTTTAAAAAAGGAAAAATAAAAGCATGCACAGAAACTATACGAAGATTTATATATAGTTAATTATTAATTAGGTAATAATAATAATAATTCTGTTTCTGGGAAACCCTAATGAATAATTACTACCATTATTTTTAAAAGGAGAAGAACTTATTTATAACAATTGTTTTTGTAATAAATTGCTATTAGGCTGATGATTGACATCACTTTATGTTCTTCAATTTCTCACACACCCTTCAGCTTATACCCTTCAATTAAAAAAATATTCACTTATCTGCAACATTAAAAAAGATATTCTTTTAAATTTTTCAAAAAATGTAATTCAAAGAATAATTTAAAATAATATTTACTTTCCAAAATAATAGTTATTATAATTGGTAGTTTGAATCAAAAGTTATTTTACGTTTTTTTATTCTTATAACTAATGGTTGCAAATATCATCAAAAAAGAAAGAACTAATTTTCGAGAAGATAATTATTTCGCAAAATTATGATTTAAAAATTGAATATTCCCTAGGTTTCATTATACAATTTAATTTATCAAAAGTGTATACATATATGTATATTATATATGTATGTGTATTATATATACGTGTATACATTTTGTAAAGAGCATGTCAAACAGGCTCTTCAAAGAAAACGATATTTCTTTGTAAAGAGCATTTCACGTGAAACAATTACAAGGAGCTTCGGGTCATTTTATCCGTAATTACAGTGCGATGAATTTAATTGTAACTGGCTGAATAAAAAGGAAAAAAACAACAGAATTATTTGAATACAGGGCAGTGCTTACTGTAATTATAGGATAATGCTTTTCATCTGTTATTAAGTATAGGAATGTAATGATCACTTGAGAATTTGTGAGAAAGTAAGCTAATTTGTTAGTTGTAAACAAGGATAATTATGCTGACAGAATGAGGTAAGCTTAGAAATACTTTTCTCCTCAATTAACCATTTCGATATAAAATATTTCAAGAATTTCCAAAGCAAAAGGTACAAATCAAATTCGACCGATCAATTCAAGTATTTAGAGTATTTTTTGATCGATACATTTTTTAATACAGCCGAATACAATTCAATCGCAACCCAAGAACAATTCTGTACTTTAAAATTAATTTTAATGCAAAATTACATTAAATGTGAACAAAATTTTGTTTATAAACTTTTTTGGTAATTTAAAATTTGTGTATTTCTTTTCTTCATATTTTTGATAATTTAAAATAGAAATTTACATTTTTGAAGTTATTCAAATAAATATGTCATGTAAATAAAGTTTTAATTTATGGTGTGAGAATAATTAAAAGCATATTTTGCGCGAAGGAAATGAGAATGAAAAAAGTGTTTAAACTTGTAAGTCATTATATTTGTATGGCCCATAAATCCATCAATTCGGTATTAGAGTTATATAATATGTTTTAACACTTCCCACTCAGTTATTAGTATAATGTATATAGTTCCTCATTCAAGAATGCCACTTCCTGGTTTTTGAACCATTTATTTATTGCTTCATGCTGCTTGGCACCCTTCTCTTATTTCCTGCATTCTTTACGTTATTCCAAAAGTAATTCTCAAACACACAATGCAAACTTAAAGCACGTAATACTTATTTCTTTTTTAATTAAAACTCAAATATTCTTCCATTTTTTTAAATATTTAATCAAAAATTTACAAAAAATAATATTTTTTAATTTTATAAATTTCATTATTACTACCATGTGAGGAAAAAACATTCTTTAAACACTCAAAAAAAATTTTTAGTTCATATTTAAGATAATGATAAAGAAGCGTAAGATGGTTAATTATTTAAGTACAATTTTTTTAAAATTATGAATAGAAAATATAAATAATTTCGTTATTATAAGTTAAAAATTAAAAAATAGATTATTAATTTGTCTTATTAAATTGCCTATAAAATAGATAGAAAATTTTTTCATTATGTAGAAATTTCATACCGAAAAACCTCTGAAAATAATTTTTTATGTTCTTAATTTATTTTGTGTTTAGAAGTTAAATAAAACAACTTTATTATAATTTATTCTTTAAGTTAAAATTATATTTAATATTATTAAGTCACATATATTAAAAAATAATTTTTTTAAGAAGTCATTTTACTTATACGTATTTGTTTTTTATTGCTGTCAGTTATTTTTGAAAATATTTACATTGAAAAAATCAAGATCTCTACGTTTCCTACAGTAGTGTAATTTTTCCCAAGAACGCCAGTATTTTCCACGTGGCAACTCATAGGTCGAGCTTTGCAAGGGATTTAATATCATGACCCTCCTAGAAAGACGCACGATCATTCAGTGCGATTTCACATTTGCCCTAATAAATAATATCATTAATTCTCCCCTCTTACTTCAACAACTATTGTTTAAAATTCCTTGGTTAACTTCTAGATATTACGATCATATTCTTGTTATCGATCTTCATCGATTATCACGTCTCTTACGCCTACGCTGAATATGACAAGTGACACGTTAAAAATGTAACACGCTCCTTTTGCGGTTACTGGTCGGAATATCTGTCCAGTGACTGTCACGTAATTCACCAGTAACAAATGGATTCATGGTCAAATTGCAAAAAACTAATATCTGCTTTCTGTTTTTAATTTTCACTTGTTTAACAATAATTTTTTAAACAAATGCTTAAAAATTTGAAAATTTTTAATAATTTATGGTTTTGATTTTTTTTTGTCACCGATTTTCGAAACATCCCGAAATTCCAACTAAATTAACGTTTTCTTGCCTCGGAAGAATTTGTTTTCTCTTGAGAATTATTTATTTTAATACCAAAGCAAAAGTCCATTAAAAAATTTGCAAAGGAACAAAATCGGGGAAAGTAGTAATTTCGACCTTTTGCCACAGATTTTCCAAACTTCACAGAATTTCATCGAAATAATTGTTTCTTCGCCTGGAAAACAATTTTTTCTTTTGCTAATTATTATTTATTTTACTATCAGATTTCTTTAAAACAGTTAAACATTTAAAACTATTTAAAAAGTCCATGAAAATATAAAAACTACTGCTTTCCTTGTTTTGGATCGTTTTGCAATTTTTTAAAGGACTTCTAAAGATTAAAATAAACAATTATAAAAAAAAATGTTTGTCGAATAGGGATTGGTAACTTCAGTTTCATTTTACATTGGGTTTGCAATAGGAAAATTTACATTTTAAGAATATGTGACGCGATCTGAAGAAAGGGACCTTAGAAGCAAAAAGTTATAGGTTATGTTTGCAATTTTCGAAATGATAATACAAAAAAAGGATCAACTGTCACTATAAATCATTGATACTGAAGCTATTATTATAACTTAAATATTAATTAAACACACATTTTAATCTGCAATAAGTAAAAAGAAACTTTCTATCAACAAAAAACAAACACTAACATCACCTAAAAATGATTTGCTTCTAAAGTCCCTTTCTTCAGATCGCGTCACATATGATTTTTGAATTTTTGGAGTTTGGAAAAAAAGAATAAACTCGAAAAAATATAAATAAAAATAGAGAAAAATAGAATAAAGCAAAAGAAATTTGGAATTTAAATGTTTGAGAAAATGTGACTAAAGAACAATGACTCGAAGGTGTTGTGAACCACTGGCAAAATAATGAAGTGTAAACAGGTAGAAAGGGTAAAAATGACTCTTTTACAATGGAGGCAAGTACTTTATTACCTGTCATGTAGCGAAGGGGGTAAAGTACGTGTGCACTCATTGCTTCTATGCGCACATTCGGTAAATAGCAGAAAATTACCAACAACAACAACAAGAATCCACTGCGCCGTTGTAGACGAGATGATAGTGCTACTTTTTAGATATATGTATATATATACATGTGCAACGTGCACTTTACTCAAGCTTTTCCCTTTAAACTGTGTACTTTCGTGAAGTAAAAAAGAATGACCTTTACGACGCTTTTGCTTCAACATTATCCAAGTGTGCGCAAGCAGTTCATCGTCTATGTTTGTTTCCAAAAGAACGCGAACCAAAAAGCGATTTCTTAACAAGAATGAATGTAATGGCCCCTTCGTGAAAAGGAAATTAACGATGTTTTGTAACGTAATTTCGAGAGAAAAAACAGAAGGAAAAGGAAAAAATACTGACATTTATATATCTTTTGTTGAAAAGTTACTACTATTATGTCGCGCAAAAGCAAACAACTTGTAAAAATATTTTTTCGTAAAATTCTTTTATCTAGAGAAAAAAATTAATTCTGTGAGTCTGTTGTGTCTTTTTGTCTCAATTTTTTTTTTCCTTAAAAAAATGTGTATTTCTAGCTGAAGAATTTTTTTTTGGAAATGATTTAAAAGTAAATTTCTATTCTATTTCTATTAGTAAATTTGACTAATTAATGATTGAAATTTACTTTGATAATTATTAAATTTACATACAAAATAGTAGAAAAATGTAGAGGAATTTAAAGGGTTTATCCAGATTTTACTAATGAAAGTATAGTAAAAGTTACTTTATTCATTCTTCTCGTGCAGTAGAAAAAATTAAGTAAATTATTCTCAGCATATATTTGTTAGACCTTCAATTTTAATTTTTCAACCATTTTTCTCTTTTATATTGAATAAAATATTGAGCTAATATTTTGTGAGAAAGTCTAAAATATAATCAGAAAGGGCAGTGCTGTGATATGCAAAAGTTTAAATAGTTTTAAAATTACTTATTTTTGTAAAACACTTTTAAGTCCATAAAAAAGTAAGGCTTGTAGTGACTGCTTTAAAATAGCGGACAAAAAATTTAAAAGATGAAAAATTGAGTTGAACACATACTGAAGTCAAAAAAAAATTTTTCAGTTGTCGGATTAAGCTGGAAATACACTATTTTAAATTTTGAAAATCTGACATCAAATTTGAATTCAGCGATTCCAAAAACTCTCAAGTAACAATTTTCAGTCGTTTTTAATGAATTTTGAAAAACTTTGTTCTTTTGAGTAATTTGTGGTTGAATAGGGTAAAGAATCAATTTTACATATTCCATTGGAAAAACCTCAGCGTTCCAATGAAATTATTTAAAAAAATAAAAAATACCCAAGTGGGTTAAAACTCAAAAATTAAAATTAATTTTTTAAAAAGGGGTTACATTTTTTTGACAATTTTTTTTTTGAAGATTCAGGAAACACAAAAAGTAGTAAAAAAGAGTTTGGTTAGACACATCGTAAATTTAGATTACTGTTTTTAATAATAAGTAAGTCATTTTATTCCTTTTTTGTCCGCGGGGAAAATAAATATAACTCGCAGAAATTACACTGAGAAAATTTTTTTTTTAATTTAAAAAGTAAGTAGTCAACCAAAAAATTATGTTTCAATTAAACATATTTTATAATTGAATTAAACATAATTTTAATTTAATCAAATTTATTATGTATTAAATCAAAATTATTATGTTTAATTCAAACATAATTTTTGGTTGACTGTATAACAAAGGTTTGATTCAAATTTGTTTTTTCAGAGTACTGTTCTTCAGTTTTGGAATAATTTTCGACCAAGTAGTGAAAGAAAGTTTACAGTCAGACAAAACTAATTAACTCTGCTTTAAGCAATTGTAACTATTAGTAAAAAAAATGGTTTATAATACTTTTGAATTCTCAATGAGTACTAAAAGAGGGTTAAGTCAGACAAAATGGTTAAATTTCTGTTTGTTTCTGTACAAGTAGGAAATGAAGGTTTTAGTCAGACAAACAAGTTTTAAACTGTTTTAATTTACGAAACGGTAGTAAATGAAAGTTTTAGCCAGACAGAATTGTTTGAGCTCCTCGAATTTATTAATCGGTAGAAAAGGAAATATCAGAAATATAAAAAAAGTTATTTTTCATGAAATTTAAAACGAGTGTAAAATAAAAATTTTCGATTAATTAAATTATGTAATATTTCAAAAAATTATTGTTATTTACAGACAAATTGTATTTTAGTCAACTACTTTTTTTCTAATTCATATTATTATTAAGTAGTAGAAGTTTATTTAGTCAGATAAATGTTTAAAATTTAAATTAACTTTAGTATCAGCAATAAAAGTTGATTTTAATCAGAGCATCAAATTTTTTCTTAATTTTCCATGATACAGTAAAAATTTATCTTTTTATTTATCACTCTTATCTGTTTTTACTTATTTTCTATTTAATTATTTTTATTATAAAAACATTTTTTTTACTTTTTTAATCTACCTTTTTATTATGAAGTTAATTTTTTTTGTATGCAAATATAAAAATAATATTCTCTAATCGCGAAAATATCACAGACTATTAACTCAATTATTTTAAGAAAATCCAATATTCATCGTATTCAGCGCACATACACATTTATCTCTAAAGATAAGCTGAATTGCAAAGATAATTTCAAAATGATGGTTTCACATATATGTGTGAGTTATATTTGAAGATATATTAAATATATATATGTATATACCTGTATATGCGAAATCCTGCACTATACATGGGGGTACAGTGGGCGAATTAAAACATTTTGAGAATTATTCATATTCGCTAACTACATTAACTGAAGTTGAGAATAATTTCAAATTAGAAACAGTGAAATTGGAAACGTTAATGCTTGACTGTTTTCGAAAGGAACACGTCAAAACTTGCCGCTTTGAGCTTTCGAAATGTTGAAGCTTCTAGGGCACTCAACTAAATTCTAATCAAGAGAAACTTGCAAGAACCTGTTTCCCCAGCTCTTTCATAACTTCCCTCTGTTTTGTATCTCTCTTGCGGTTTTCTGAAAGAACAATTCCTGACTATTTGTGAAGAGAGTCCATTTTACAAGAGAGTATAAAAATCACTTTTCAAAAACGCGAGTAAGTTGAAGACTTACTTCCTTTCTCCTAACGACTTCAATTTTCTGACATGCGGTGGTGAATTTATTTATTAATTACTTTTAGATTCATTCGGTTATTTCAAATGGAAAAAAATGCGAATTTAAAAAGTTTACAATTACAATTTTAAATATTAGTGCAATTTATTAAATTTTTTACTCTCGGGAATTTATCTGAAAACTGGAAGAAAATTAATTCTTAAAATTAAAAGCAATAGAGGTACTTGTGGATTTAATGAAAAATTGTTTTAATAAGAATATCGAGAAATATTTTTATGAATTTTTTTTTATTTGCTCGTACGCTTGAGTAGTATTGGAAATTTAATTTGGAGAAAATTAAAAATATTCGGTGTGGTGTATTTTGACTGGAAAGATAAATTATATTTGATGGAAACGTCTAGCGGGTTGAAAAAAGTTTTTTTTTTTACCTGGAGTGCGAGAAACGAACTCGATTTTCCAGTTCGATAAAAACAAGGCCAGTTCGTTGAATTTATATATATACATATATTTCAACTATATACGGGATTCAAACTGCGGTTCACTGATCCTTCCGGACAAATTACGAGTCTCCGTTGACGCGTTTCGTTCATTTTGATATCTTCAAGCACATTATTTAACACCTCTCCCTTCTCTTTGTCACATTCTTTTGTGCATGCCTTCTATTCAAATAGATATCGACAAAATCCACACTAAAAAAGTGTTTTCCAATCTTTTCAATTTTATAAATTTTTTATTTTTTTTTTAAATTTAATTTATTCGAATAAGTTCCATAATTTTAGTTTTCTATGAATCTAATATCATTCACGTAATTTAAAAGGTAAAGAATTTTCCTAATTTAAAATAAAATGACACACTATTCAAACAAAAAAAATAATTTACAAATTTTATACACAACAAATGTACCCTGTTTCACAGTTAGTCTAAGATTACCAAATTAAGAGAAATTATAACGTCAAAATATTTTATTGTAACAATTTCATACGTTTTTTTGCATAAATTTGATATGCTTAGAAAAAGTGTGTCAATTTATTGAAAAATCTAGGAAATAAGGGTTAATTTTTATAAAAACCTTACAAGTAAATATTAACAACTAAAAAAAGCAAAAGAAACAGAGAAAAGTGAGTTTGCAGAGTGTTGTTTTTGTTATGGGTAATTTCTTAGTCAGGTAATTTTAATGTCGATTCAACTTTATACCTTTGTTTGGTTTGACTACATTAGTCATGCATACACTGAGAAAACATTATACTTAAATGAAACACAAAAATAATGTTAGACGATTTTGTTTAATTGAAATTAGTTTGTAAGTTTAATCTCAATATATAGAAAATACCTACTGCATTGATTCAAAAGTATTATTTGTTTGAATAATTATATTTAATTCAAACATATTTTCTGTTACGGTTTAAACAAAAATTATGTTAAAAAATTTTATGTTTGAATCAAACTTAACAGTTAACTACAGATAATTTAAAATCAATCACAATTTATGTTTGATTTCAATATATAATCTCTTAAACTAAAACAGAAAATATGTTTGAACTAAACTTAAATATGTTTGACTGTATAGCAAAGATATTTTAAGTTTGTTTTAAACAAAATTTGTTTGAATCAAATAATTTCTTTTCTCAGTGTAGGTTAAAGTTTCAAATTCATTACAATTATTGAATTTTGTACGTAGAAGAGTTTAGTAAAGAAAATATTTATCTATTTAATAAATAATACAATGAAAAAGAGTGCAATAAAAGTTTTTAATGGATTACTTTGTTCAGAAATGTTTTAAATTCTTTGGTACGTCATTTACTGGTTAATCTTTAAATTTTTTCCCATACGAGGTATACCTTGTAATACTACTAAACGAAAGATACTTAAAATTATATCTTGTACACTACTTTTTTCCAAATTTCAATGTAAAAATAACTTTTCGGTCTACAAATAGTAGAACTTGAAATGTATAGAAAAAAAATAATTTCTGTACAATTAGCGTTTTTTTTTCTTATTGCCAATAGTAATTTTTTAAAAATGTTTAAATGGACAAAAAATTTTCTTTCTTTAAATTTTTGAAGTTTCTAAACAATAAATTTTTAAAAAATGATTTTTTTATTTGGTTTTTCAATCAAAAATAAAATGTTTGTTTTTTAAAGAAGTTTTCTTTCGAATGTTTTTCTTTTTGTTCAACAAAATGATATATTTTATAAACTGTAACATTGAGAAGCGCATCTGTTGATTGTAATTTACTACAATGTAAACATGGTGTTTGATCTTATAATTGAGCTTCTGCCAAGTAATCGAAGCCAATATTTTGAAGCCAGGCGAGTAATTTTCAGTCAATTTCGGTTCATAATTATACACTATACAGTCTTCAGTGTAACTAAATAATTAAACGGAAATAAAATTATAATTAAATTACATTTTCAAAACAACGTTCACCAGAATGCAAATATGATCACAAAAATATAAAAATGTAAATAATTATGTAACAATATTTATTTAATAGAAAATATTAATTTAACTGCAAAAAATTAATGTTATTTACAGAGTTTTTAACATTCATTGAAAAGTAATTAAACAAATTGATTTAAAAATCTATTTCCAAAAGTAAAACACTAAATTTTTATTAATCAATATCACAATTTTTTTAAAGATATCAAATTGAGTGAAAAATTGAGTTTTCTTGTCTCTATTTGATATTCTTAAAAGGACTATGATATTCTATGGTATAATTCTTATATTCTAGTAGTAAATTTTAGTGTTAGTCAGACAAAATGATTTTAACTCTCCATCATAAGGATTTCCCAAAAACTTTCAGTTGCTTCCAGGAAAATTCCGAATCGTTTCTGAAAACTGCTTTCGAATTCGTTCCGTAAGTGAATATTGATAATTTTCCAAAAATCCTTTGTGGGTCTGCATTATTTGCCAGAAACACTTTAAAACTCTGAATTTCAAAAAATCAGTAGTATAAGAAAGTTTAGTCAGACATATATTTAGAGTATTTGTAAATTTTTAGTAGCAGTAGTAAAAATTGTTTTTAGTCATGTAGACCAGTTTTTCGAAAATTGTACTTTGAAAATCAGTAGATAAAGAGAGTTTCAATAAAACAAATTACTAAAATTGTTTTTAATTTTAAAATAAGTCAGTAAGAAAATTTCAGTCAGACGCTGTTTTTATACATTAAAAAAATGTTTTCAATTTTATAGAATTTTCCTTATTTTGCAACATTTTGTCCACTTGCACGTGGGCACTAAAGATTTTCTTTCTAAGTAAGAAGATTTTTTTTATTTATATTTGTTATTAAATATCACTTTTTACACAGTTTGAAGCTACGTTCAAAAAAACAAAAAATAATTTTAAAAATATTTTGCTGTTACTTAAATATCTTGGCAATGTCTATTAAGTTTCAGCTAGAATATTATATTACCTTATATTATATCAATTAGCTTATTTCAAATGAAATTGTAATTAAATGCAAAATAACTTACAGTACAATGTTTTCAATTCAAAACAGAGCATCTTTATCTGTTTATACTTCGTTTCATGTACGCACTGTAGAAATACAGAATGAAATTCAATTTTGAGAGTAACAACACATTATTGCTCAAATTTCAGGTGCGGTATTATTTTAGAAGGCCAGTTGAAAATTTTGCATTGGAAAATCGTTTTCGCCTTTGCGTTGATATGATTCAGTGAACCGGATGTTGCGTAAATTTTTGCCAATCGAATGTTTGTGGCGTGAAACAGAAAAGTAACTTTCTATATATATATTTATACATTTATACAGTATAAATATTCGCAGAGTTTTGCTTTGGAGCCCTCTGGTCCATTGGGGAATTTCGTATTGATTTGCAATTTGGCAAATTGATAACTGCGGCAGATGGGTGTCCTATTGATTTGGTTTTACAATAGCACACATATATGTATGTGTGTGTACATGTATATCTAACAATGAAGAAAAATGGCGTTTATTTTGTTTCGCTCATTTGCTCTCTCTCATTTTTTTTATTATATATACTATATATTCAAGAATTGACCATAAATTTTCACGTTTAAAGGAACAAAATTCTCGGGAGGATCATTTTCCTTTCTTTTCTTCTTTCGCTCTCCTATTCATTGCTCCAATTTATCGATCTCACATTTTTCTCATTAATTTTCAAATGGAAAATTTGTTGATTATTCTTAATTAACTTGAATGTAATTAAGAACATTCGTTATTAATTGTGTAAAGATGATGGCAATGAATTTTGTATCGTAAATTCGATATTTGATTTATCGTTTCTTTTCTAGTATTTTTATTAAAAATCTCGCAGATGATATAGAAGTTTATTTTAATAATTTATTTATTAGTAGATATAAAATAAATACCATATCATAGGAATAAATTGTGTTTGTCTATTTTTTTTATAAAATACAATTTATAAATATTACTTTCGATTTTTTTTGCATTTGGAGTTTAAATAATTTTTCCGATTTTGAAGAATGATCTTCAAGAATTGGTATTGAATTTATGGAATTTCTGTTAGAGGAAAGTATTGTTTCTTTTTCTTTCTCTTTTCCTTCAAAATTATTATTGAACACGAGCACTCGGCAGGATATAGTGTTTAAAAATGTATATTGTAAATGGAAACACTTGTGCTTATTATAAATTTTAAAAACATGTTTTGTATTAAAAATGAAAGAAATTCTATAGAAGGCAGTGACAGTGAAAAAAACTTTTGAAAAATGGGGATACTTGAAGCTTCTTATTTTCTAGGAACAAACAAGTTTTGTGCCAGGTTGTGGTACCTTACTTATAGCTTTAGACGCTATTCTTTTTTGTTGCAAAGAGCAGGATCCACATGATGAGCTTTTTACTCTCGGGAAAAGTGCATTTCATCTTTTACTTGTGCTTCATTTCATTACTTGTCAATATTTTATCTGTAGGAAAAGCAAAACGAATTATCAAACGAAAAATTAACTATTTGTTATTTTTGTCATTTTTTGTTTAGTTAATTTAATTTTTAATTTAGTTTATAAAAATTGTTACTATTTTCCAAGTTGTATTAGTTTATTTTCTAATTACATTGTGTTGTCCTTCTCATATTTAAAATATAATTACAAGTCATTAGAATCGAAACAGTAAACTTCTAATTACGCAATTTGGTTTCATCTATTAATCACGAATTATCAGTTTCTCATCAGCAAAATTTATGTATTAGCTGATAATTTACGATTAGGAGAAGCAATTTCCAATTATTATTCGCACTACAATTCTACTGGTATCTTGTGATTGCAAAAAATTCCACAAATAGATATTTATTTCGATAAATAAATTTACCAGAGAAACTAATTTAACAAAAAAAAATATTAATTTTTAATTTATTTTTCCTAAAAAAATTATATGATGCAAGAACTCAAATAATAAGTGAATGAGAAGTCATAAAACTGTTTCTGAAAATTAGAACACAGATTGTTATAATAGTGTAAGGCAATTTCTGTTACGGATTATCTCTTCTCTTTCGCTCTCCTCTCTCTTCGAGTTGTTAGTTGAATAAAGTTGTTGACATTGAAATTGAAAGTAATACTCTCCCGCTTTCTATTTTGTGAGAAAAACGGAAACAAAAAAAAAGAATATATTCGTCATAGAAAAAAAATAAGAGATATGATGAATTTCTGAATAGTGAATAAAGTTGTAAATGTGATACAACTTGAAAAATATGAATTATATCTGGAAAACTACGTATACAATTATTCCCATTTGACCCATTTTCTTCAGATATATTTTCTCTTTATCGTTATATGTAGACTCCTTCGCGTACGAATAAAGCAATCAGGCTCCATAAACATGGACCCTGATAAAAATATACACCATTATTTATACGTTTTGTCTCTTGCCGAGGTATAATTTCTTATCTTTTATTACAGTGAAAATTGAATTTTCGATTTGATTTTATTTGTATTTTTTGTTAATAATACCTACTACGTGAACAAAAATTGGAGTAAGATTGAAAACTGTCACATTAGCGTAAAGATATAAAATATATAATCATTATAAATAAAAACTGCTGCAAAATTTCACATATAAATATTTCAGCACTATTAGTCTAACAAATTATTTTTTTAATTCACTTTTTCGCTTTATCGGCTAAAATTCGGCCAAACGCATATTGTCAATATTGGCACAAGATTAAATTTAGAAATACCAATGGCATTAGTTCAAATTGCAAGAAATAGAATATGGAACTTAAAAATTATAATTTTTGAATCGATAAAAAAATTTTAATTAAACACTTTTTAGTCGAGAATTTGTTAGTTCCTAAAATAAAAAATTTGACACATTCTGTTCAAACTAATTTAAAAAGTTTTAATTGTACCTTTTTTTAAAATTCGATATTGTTCTTAGATGTAATTTGAAATTTTCGGTATTGATCTTATATCCCTTAAAAAGAAAGTGAATATATTCACGTAAAAATGTTTCTGGAAATGAGACCAAGAAATTCCCAAGAGTGAAATGAAAATGAAAACCAAAAAAAATTCTTGGAGCCACTCTCGGGAATTTCTCGGTCTCATTCCCAGCAACTTTTTCGCATAGGTATTTTGAATTTTATCTTGTTGAAAAACTCATTTGTTTTTCGCTATTAATCTTTATAATTCATATAGAAATTTTTCAAAAATTCAATTACTTTTAACAATTTTAATGCACTTTTTTAAGTTTTACAAACACAGTAAAAAGTAAATCTTAATTTAAGATCGGTCTTAAATTCAGCACTGTCTGCTATAATGTTAAAGGATACAAAGAACGTGTGTAAATTCAGCACTAACTGCCTTAAAAATGTTGCATCTTAATTTAAGGCTGCTTTCTTGCCTTAAAATAAGACTTTCTTATTACTGTGAACATTTGAAAATTTTTTAATTTTCAAAATAATTTGAATGATAATTTTTTAAGAAATTTTCAGAAACTTTTAAATGAAAATTATTAAAAACTTGAATAGGTTTTTACACTAAATATTTTAATATTATTTTTTCCCACATCAGTTTCAATTTTGAAGAATTTCAATTAAAAACCTTCTAAAATGTATTTATTTTTAAAAATTACAACTGTACTATTTTTAAAATATAACTATTTTCTAGAAGTTTTTACTTCAATTTCTCGCTAAATTTGTTAATTTCACTAACTTTGTGTAATTTTTTACAAATTCAACTATTTAAGAAAAGAAAAATGAATTAAAATTAATAAAAAATTTAATTATTGTCAAAAATATAAGAACAAATTTTTTATGACATAAAA
The DNA here is from genome assembly GCA_032872475.1 of Leptopilina myrica (nomen nudum). Lineage (NCBI taxonomy): Eukaryota > Metazoa > Arthropoda > Insecta > Hymenoptera > Figitidae > Leptopilina > Leptopilina myrica (nomen nudum). Next base: position 38,997,143 of record CM065463.1, read on the forward strand.
CTTACTTCAAACTGTTTGGAACGTGACTTTAACCTTGGTTTCTTAACCATTTTCTTAATTTTATTATTTGAACAATCTTATAAACCAGTATTCCTATTAATAGGTAACCGTTTCCTAAAAACATTTTAGTAATTTAGTTTTTCTAACTCAACTTTCCGAATTTTTGTACCCTAAAGTAGTTTTTTCAGAACAATATAATTATTTCTAATATAATACATTTTTTCCAACTTAATTTACTTTCATTTTATTTTTTATTGAAAATTACTATGCAAATAGAAACATTTAATAAATTTACGAATTTTTTTATAAATTTGCATTTTTGAAAACGCTTTTTTAGGAAATTATGACATTAGGGAAGTCAGTAGGAGACTTTCCAGCTGATAAAGTTGAATATCTTTGGTTACTATATTGGGATTCTCTTTTTTTAATTTTTGTAAATGTGACACTAATTTGAGAAAAAAATGAAAAGGGAACTTTAAATAAGAATTCTTAAATTAAAAGTAACTTTGGGTTTAAATTCAGAGCTCATAGGATTAGTTGACTATATTCACAGCCTATGGCCAATATTGGTTTGATCTTGGCATCGTTGCTCCTAAGATGAGTCAAAAAAGCAACTTTTCAAATATTTATCCTTTTCTCCACATTTTCGAGAAATATATTGAATATCGGTACTTTAGTACGAAAAAATAATGAGGGAAATTTTCTCTACGTATGAATAGCCTTTTACAAGGTAAAATGTATAGGATATTTATGAGGGTGACAATATGGATGGTTACATGAATTAGGCCAGAAGCCAGGCTGTCGAGGGTTTGGCTATGCACTTTATTTTATATAATGGTGCGCCTCAAACGTGGAGACCGATAAAATTGCCTGCCTCTCGCAATAGTTTACTGCAAATTGAAGTGGATTATTCGCAGAGTCGATTTTCATTCAGCATTTTTTTTCTCTTTCTCTCTGTGTCTCTCTCTTTCACCCGCGAGAATTTCCCAGTAGCAGCAGCCACGGCGCAGAATATAGGTATTTGGCAAAAGGGATTTCGAGTGGAAGTAACAGTAATCCTCGCGATTCCTTTTCGAATGCGGCCCCCTCAAGCTCCGTAGGAATCAGCAACCGGCTTATGTGGGTTATGACACTCGTATCTTCGCTTTTGCGAATCACCTTCTCAAAAGCATCCCCCTTCAATATATATCTATATGCATTCATTCTCATTCCCCCTTTTTGCTACTTTGCGGTAATAGGATTAATGAATCGAGGGATTTGTTATATTATTAGTTGGATATTCATTAACGAACTTACTCTCCAACTCTCCCCTCCCTCTCTCTCTCTCTCACCATGTCCTTTTAAGTATATTATCTGACCTTCTTTCAAGATTACATATATATACTCCTTGTGGAAAAATGTTTTCTTCGTTCTTATTTTTCTCCCCCTAGAATATTTATTTTCTATCCAAATGTATTTCACTAGTACCGACTTTCATTTCATCGAAATAAATTTTATTCTTTATTCTAATTTATTTGATTAAAGTAAATTTGATCTCAAATGCACTCCCAAATGAAATAAATTTGCAATTTCAATGCATTAGCGAAACAGAAATTGTTTTCTGGCTTAGTGCTGGCCAATAATGGTTCAATACTGGTAAGTAACTGTTTCAGAATAATAGAAAAATAAAATTGTTAGATATTTTCTTTACTGGTTGCATAATAATTTAGTGCCGCTTCCCAATGTTAAAAGTTTAATACTAGTGTTGTCCTGGCTCTATACTGGCCATTAATGACGTCATACTAGTATGATATACATAACGTATCTTCTTATAATATTTCATAAGAGTAGAATAATAATTTTTTTAGTTCTTGTCAGTACTAGTTCACTATTAGTTCTTTATTGATTTGTTAATGCTGAAAACGCTGTACTAGTTTAATATTGGCACAGTATTAGCCAATCATGGCGCCAAACTGGTATAATATGGTTTTCATAATAGTAGAATAAAAAAATTCGTCAGCTTTTGTTGCTACTAGTTCAATATTAGTTGAGAATTGATTTGCTAATGCTAAAAGCACATTACTGGCTTAAAACTGGTATTGTGTTATATTTTTTACATTAATTCTATTATTATGGAAACTACTTACTTTCCATAATAATAGAATCAATGTAAAAAATATTGAAATCATAAATGAACATCACTATTATTAATTACTTATGATAAATAATGTATTTTACTATTATTAGAATGAACTTTTCATTTGTTTAAACAATTTATTATCGTTAATTTATAACAATTAAAAAAATAGAGAAAAAAGTTTCTATAAATTTGTCAGTTTATGTTGGTAATATTTAATGTTAAATAAATTTATTAAATTAAATATTAAATTAAATTTCATATGATTATTATTTAACATTGTTTGAATAAATTATTATTATTCATGAACTATTTACCCATTGCACCTATGGAAAGACGCAGTTTTTTTTAATGTTCTTATTTATAATAACCGACATATAATAAAAGCCAAATCGCTTTTTTGACACTTGTAAATAATTGTTGTTATTTAGTAACTTTTTTTATCGCACCTACAAAGAAACAATTTTTTCTATTTTCGCAATTTTTGGACCTTCTTATGATAATTAATAAATAAAAAATTTCATAACGCTATTTTTGCAATTTTTTAAACAAATAATTGTTATTTATCAACTTTTTTCCTATTGCTCCTGGAATACTTGATAAAATTTTTAAAAAATGTATTTTTTTAATTGTAAATAATTGAACGATACTGGTAATTCTGTTTATTAGATTACATTTTATAAATTGCAAAATTAGAAAAAATTTAATCTTTATAGGTGTAACAGAAAAAAAGTTAATAAATAACAACAATTATTTATTTGAACAGTTGCTAAAATAGTGATTTAAGATTTATCGGTTATTATAATTTGGTGCAATGGGTGAGAAGTTAATAAATAACAACAATTAATTGTTAAAACAATGATAAATATGAACTATATATACCGAATTTATAATTTAATATTTTATTTAATTTAATTATTTAACATTAAATAATACCATCATAAGCTGTCAAATTTATAGAAATTTGCTTCTCTCTATACTTGTTTTTGGAATTGTTTTAAATTAGCAGTAATAAATTGTTTAAACAAAAGAAAAATTTATTGTAACATTAATAAATTAGATTACTAGGCAACATAAAATAATCATAGAAAAATATATCCTTGATTTTAGGGATTATTTAAATATATTTAAGTATTGATTTGCTAATCCTGAAAGGTCAATACTGATTCAATACTGTCGCAATACTGGCAAATAATGACAACTAAATAGTAGTATTAGCAACTATAACTGCCGAAGAAATAATAAAAAAAAAAATTTCGATATCATTGACAACAGTTAGTTTCTGGTTTGTATTCACCATTGGTTTTAAGAATAACTTCCATTATACTTGAAAAATATTTTCAAAATAAATTTATAAGTTGACGATTCAAATAAATGTTTAATGTTATTAAATTAAACTAAACATTTTATTTTTCGTTACAATAATATTTTGCTTCTTTCTTTAATAATTTAAGCTTACAGAAATAAAGACTGTTTCACTTTATTCTCGCAGAGTAAATATATATATATTTGAAAAGAAAATTGACTTTTCCCAGTTATTTTATATAGAGAAAACAAAGCAGAGTATCTTGTTTCGAGAGATTTTAATTTTCACGAGCTGGAAAATATTCTGTTCCAAAAAAAACCCAAATAATACAAGAGGGTTTGTTATTTCATGGGTGTAATGTCAAAGAGAATACCGTAATGCGAGAAATATAGAAAAAAGAAAAAAAATAGAAAGAATAACAACGAAGAAAAAAAGTAAAAGACCGAGTGAAACAATTGTTTCGTTGAAAGTATAATTTCACATGGCGCTTTTCGAGAATAGTTTGTTGAAATTGCAACGAAAGTAAAACAAGAAAAAGAGTCAAGTGTTTGCCTGTAAAAAAAATTAAAAAGACAGACTACTGTTTATTTTACTAAAAACTAAAAAAAGACTACATCATCAAATAATTTTCTAAAACTTTGTCAAATATCAAAAAAGAATTTGAAATCCAAATAAACCATTTTTGTTGCAAATGGAATGAAAATAAATTCTAATTTTAGAATAAAAATCCAATTTCCACGAAAACAAAATTCAACTCCAAATTAAAAATAAACAAGCTTGAAAATTGCCTGTCAATAAACATGAAAATTTTTTGAACGCATTGGATAAAAAAAATCTGTTATTGAAAATTATAAAGAATATTTTTTTTTGTCGTACGTGTCAAAAAGTTGCGCGTTTTTCTTCTAAAAAGAAAATCATAAAGTTTTCAATTTTCTCTGACGTATCCTTTTTAAGACGTTAATTACACAGTTCTATAAGAGTTAGGCATTTATACTCCTTCGAGGAAAGTTGAAGACGTCTCTAAACGAGCGTGATTAAATTGCAAAAGCTATTAATCTAGGTCTTCAAAACCAACGCCGTTCATTTATGACCCTGTATTTAATACCTTCATAGCGAACTACATCCGTCGCGTCGCGTCGCGTCTTTTGCAAACGTTGACGCTGGCTTTTGCTTTATCAACTCAAAAGCTGCTTTAGATTTAAGAGAAACTGTAATATAAGCTCAACTTCCTTCGTTATATGCTTTAAATCTTTCATCAAAAAAGAAAAAAAAAGAAACCCTTTTTCCATGTAACAAAGATAAATATCTGTCTCCGTGAGTACACCAAAAAAAAGAGAAATTGCTAATTAAGAACTTTTCCTGGTAAATAAAATCCTAATTAATATCCTACCAACATGAATAACAAAACTTTTGTAAGCTTAGACGGCAGAAAGATAATATTATTTTACATCAGAGAGACATTTAAATATTGAGAGGAAAATTTTTTTAATTTAATTAAAATCATTAAAATTATACATTTTTCAAAGCAAAATTAAAAATGAGGTTCTGATTTTAATTAATATTTTTTATTTCTTAATCATTACTTCAAGTCTAGCGATTTTACTATGGAGTATGGAGTTTGCAAGTATTAATTGTTCAAAAAAATGTGTTTTTCTTTGACTAAAAAGATGACAGAAATTTTAAACTGTTTATAATCATGAAAAAGGTACTCTCTAATTTTGAATCAGTTAAAAATCATAGTTTTAACCAGGGATGGCTTCGAAACTTTAGTTTCATTATATTTTCGAAAATCACAACAAAACTATATACAGTGATCTTTTAGTGTCGTTATCAGCACGAAAACATAATTCAAGGACCTATTTGTTTTGATTTCTGCACCAAACCTAAATTATGTTTTGTGGGCATTTATTGAAAATGTCTAAATTTATTATTATAAATTGATGTAACCATTTAAAAATATAAAATAATAAAGAAAATATTATTCCAAAGTTCATAATTAAATTAACCTATTTTTGGGATATTTATTAACAAAAAATGAGGAAATGTGATTATAAGATTTGGAAAAAACTTACGGAATATTAAGAATTTGTGATGAACTTTCAGTTTTTGATAAAAGTTTTCTTCCATTTTCTCGAAAAATAAAAAATATGTGTAAAATAAAGCTGCTACTTTGCCCATTTTCACGATTTTCAATTGTGTTTAACTTCTCTGGAGAAAATTGGAAAAATATGGGATTTTCATAAATAATTAAATTATCACTAATTAAACACATACTACAATTTTCAGTTTGGTCCCGGGCCTAGTTTAGAAATTATTAATTTTTTAAAAATAGTATATTTTTAAGGATTAATGAATGTAATTTTTATAAAATTGAAGTTGGTTTATTATTATATTTGTCAATGCTAATCTAACTTCATTTTTATAAAAATTACATTCATTAACCCTTAAAAATAAACTATTTTTAAAAAATTAATAATTTCTAAACTAGGCCCGGGATCAAAGTGAAAATTGTAGTATGTGTTTAATTAGTGATAATTTAATTATTTATGAAAATCCCATATTTTTCCAATTTTCTCCAGAGAAGTTAAACACAATTGAAAATCGTGAAAATGGGCAGAGTAGCAGTTTTATCTCACACATATTTTTCATTCTTCGAGAAAATGGAAGAAAACTTTTATCAAAAACTGAAAGTTCATCACAAATTCTTAATATTCCGTAAGTTTTTACCTTATTTTATAATCACATTTCCTCAAAATTCTTAACAAATGCCAATAATTATTATTATATTTTTGAACTAAAATGTATTTCTTTTAAAATAATTTTGTACTAGCAGGAAATTGACAGTTTTGAGCATTTCTAATATTTAAAATTCATATTTTACAAAAGATATAAAATTATTTTTAAAAAATCTTTTTATTTTGTGATTCTAGTAATATCAGTATCATTCCTGTAGAATATTACTATTTTTTAAAATTAGTCGGCGACCACTTTAGTTGAAATAAAATGGATTGACCCAATAACAAATTTTAGACAAAGACTTTTTTTATTTTATTTAATTTTTATTTTAAAAATTTTTTGGTAAATGTTTCCACGTTTGATATTAATGTAATAGCAAATGATAGATTTTTCCTTAAATTATAACTAATAGTGCAATTTCGTTCAGCAATTGAATTAATAACAATTTCCAGTAATTTTAATAAAAAAATAATTTATTTTTGTTCCTAATTTTCTTTAATAAGAGTATCATATAATGAAAGTATTATTTAATGGTTATCCTATAATGTTATCACCTAATGTTATTTGAAATAAAAAAACTTTTGTTGATTTTATTTTCCCGAGATGAAAACCCAACTGAACAGATTCACGGATATTAAGAGTAAAAAAGACAATATTTCGTTTATAACTGTACTAAATTTGAAAGTAAAACTCTGTATCAAGTATAAATTATAAATACAACTTAACCTCAAAAGATAGCAAGTTTATACGAGACTTATATATGTGTATATATACTTTTTCTCTGACAACGACGTGAAAATGCTATAAACTAGATCTTCAAGTTGACAATGTTTGAGCATAAAAACACTTTCTGGCTTTAAAAAAACTCGACGTACATTTTAATTAAATAAACATTTTACCTTTGTTATTTTTTAATCCGTAGTCTGTAGTTTTGAAACGTTATTGTTATTTTATTATTTAGTGGCATTATACTTTTTAATGCTGTTTTTTACTATTTAATTAATTATGTAAATGATTAGAATAAACTTTAATAGATTTCAACGAATAAAGGAATTTACTTTTAAAAAACTTCTTTTGAATCTAAGATAAAAAGGTCATAATCATGAGATTGTATTCCTAATAACAGGTGAAAATAGATTTGATGGTAAAATTAAAAGATTAAAAATTAAAATTAATAGAATTTGGCTTAAATTTTTTGAAAATTAAATTTTTTTCATTAGTAAAGAAAGAGCGGCAAGTTTGTAATTTGTTTCTATAAAGATATTTTTATTTTCTGTTGTATACTTATATGACTTTTTTGATCTATTTATTATGCTCTGGATTTTTGAGAAGAGAATATATTATCACAAGAATGATCGTATGCGAGCAAAATTTTCACTCACTCGCTCAAGAAGGAAGTTAGATCAAAAAGAGAGAAGATTGTAGGTACAACTTGAAAGTTTTGGGCCCGTGGCAATAAAATACACGTCTTAATTGCTTAATTTCTCACAGCTAAATCCGCTAAGGAAGAACAAAGAAGGTGTACACCCGTTACTTTTCCTTCTTGCTTTAAAGCGTGATCAACATTACTTCAAGGTGACACTTTAATTATGTCCATGCATAAATTTCCAGTGAAAAAGGAGATGAACGAGCAATATATGTGCGGCAAAGATCTTTATTTTCTGATTTACGTTAACAAGTCACTCTCAAAAATTTACTCTCAGCTCAAGAGAAGTATATATGCAAAATTCATTCTAAAATTTCTCAAGCGAACACAGTTATGAAACTGTTACACAAGAATAAAAACTTGTGGATTTTTTGTGATTTTTGCTTTTTATTCCGTAACTGCTCTATAACAGCTTTTTAACGTTACACTGTAACACAAAATAATTCATATTATTCTATCACTCTATATAAATCTGAATAAGTAGGTTTTTATAAATGGAAGAGTGTGGATTTGTTTACAAATTGAATTAGTAACTGTTTTGATTAATTTTTTACAGTTTTTTTTCTAATATAATGTTTTCTCAGTGTAAGCAAGAAGGAAGTAATTTGCTTACTTACATAATTATTTGCTCGCTTACTTATTTTCTATTTGCTTCCTTGCTTACATGATTATTTACTTACTTTTTTAGTTGCCTACTTGCTTATTTCCTCTTTGCTTACTTGCTTACTTATTTACTTTTTGCTTTCTTTCTTATTCCAGTTTTACTAAACTAAATTCGGTAAAATTTCAGGAATAAATTTTCTCCGTGTATAAAACTACAAATTAGGATTTCATAACACTTCTAGAATATAACTCTGATTCGTAAAACACAAATAAAATACACAAATTTGTAACAAAAAAAAATTTGTGACGTCAGTATCAGAACATTTTTGTTACAGTGCAGTAACATTAATTTATAAACTACGTAATAGTTCTGTAACAAAAGCTTATACTTTTCTTGGAAGTAGAAAATTGATACTACAGTAGATCAAATTGTTGCCAAACATTTAGAGTTTTAATGTATCAATTCGAAGTAGTTCGATTTCATAATTTTAAGTCAACTGTCACGTATAACTTCGTAACAATCTTTAATTTTTGAATTTATTATTTTCAATAATTTTTACTCTCTAAATCTGAAACAGCGATAAGTATACAACTGATTCCAATTAGCGTATATACGCTGCGAATTAGTGAAATTTCGCTAAAAAATCAGTGAATTTTCACTAATTAATTAGCGTATATACGCTTTTTGGAATTAGTTGTATACTTATCGCTGTGAAACAGTGAAATTTCGCTTATTCAAATTTAGAGAGTATATTATTTATTAAAAAAATTTTAATTGGTAATTTTGTAATAAAACTATAAGTATTTTAAACACATATAAAACATTCACACCATTCACATAAAGACATTTTAAACAATCGGGAAACGGTTAACAAAAGTATTTAACATTATTTCATTTTATAAATTTAATGATAGAAAGTCCAAGCGCGCGTCCTGTCGGAAGGACATTCCGATTGGCCCTTTCGACAAGGCTATTAGAAAAACAGTAAATCCATTTTTCTTTTTCAAAAAGTCGAAAAAATCGACATATTTGATTTTTAAAATAATAATATTAAACCATTTTTCAAAGCCCTCTAACTTCCTATGTTTTAAAAAGTCAAAAAAACATTCTTTCGTAAATTTAATGTCAAATCTACAAAAATAAATATTTTTTGTCCAGACTAGTCTCTTTCTCTTTAGAAACGTTCAAAACATGAGTTAAATTGAATTTACGTAGGGAAGATCGAGGAGGAAAGTAACAAAAATCAGTTTTTTTATTTTAGCGTTCAAAATATATTAAACGAATAATTTTTGTTAGTACGTTAATTGAAAGCTTGGTCTTTCACATGTTCAATAAAATTTGAATTAGACATTTAGATTAAATAACCAGTTCACAGCATGACTTTTTCACGACCTCTGCATTTGTTACTTTCCTCATAACCCCCGAGGAGGAAAGTAACATTATAGAATATAATTAATATTACATAATTTTAAGACTATTATTAATCTAAAATATTTTTATTGTCAACTTAGAAAAATACAAGGACACTCAAAGTACAAATTATACATATTTGATACTTTATTTAATACATATATTCAACACATTTTGGTACATTAATGTCTCATCGATATTATTTTCCTATCTATATCACAGATTTAGCATTTAATTTTAAAACTTAGCGTATATGTAATATTAAATTATTAAAATGTGAAATAAAAGTACTATTTTTATATTTTAAGTTAAATTAATAATTAATAATAACGTAATAGCTTTTGCTACTTAAGAAAAATTGCCAAATTTGTCATGTTTCATATTTTTGGCATATAAAAAATTAAAAATAAAACATTAATCTTTTAAAATATGAAAATAACATTATCTGAAGTTTAAAACAAAAATGAACAATTATGACAAACATAGAGTAAAACAAAATAAGAATACAGAATTAAAACTTTCCTGGTTCAATAAACCATTTTTAGGTTATGTTAATAAGTCAAAACGAAAGTAAGTTTACTTATAATTAAGTTAATTAAACATTTAACGAACAAAAGTTAATCTATAATTTTAAATATGATTTACTTGACTCATTTCATGAAGTATGCACTTCATGAAACAAAAAATTTGAAATTACACAAAAGTATTACATGTAATTTAAAAATACACTGTTGCAACTTGAAGACAGATAATTAAGCTGCAAAAAACCGAAAAATAATATTTTATGAAACTGTAATTACAAAAATTTAAGGTTATGAAAATTGAAACGAAAGCTTAATTTTGACGTATTTTTGTAACGTCACGTCACTAGCGGACTTCACCTAACCGGAAATGCTCTTGAACACTATGGAGAAGTTGTAGGGGGTACTACTGACTAAAAAAAAATTTAGGACTGTATTTTCTCTAATTTGTTTAAAAGATATTAGTGTTGTTACTTTCCTCCTCGGTCTCCCCTAATCGATATTTACATGCACGACATGTTTATCTAAATCCTTATTAATTTTACAAAACGATTTCGGAGGGACTTACGTGAGTCTTTTTTGTCCTGCCTGAAGGACTTTGGACACTCTATGGTTAATAATTTATTAAAAACTAAGTATAGTTAACACCCATATTTCAAAACGAATTTAGCAAATTCAAAATAGTTAGTCGAATAAATTGAATTACATAGAAATTATTCAATCTTGAAGAATTAGTTTTAATTGAATAAAAAATGGAATTAAATAATATAATTGATATTTTATATTGAAGTGCAATTTAAAATAAGAATAGATTTAATAAAGTGATATAATATTCATGAAAGAAAAGTTACAATTAAAAATATCAGTATCTGTCTAACGGATTTGAAAAATGATTAAATAATACAATAATCAATCGAGCCGCTGGAAAATATAACCCACATAAAATTCTGACGCCCATTGAATTGGCATGACGGTCAGAATTTTATGTGTGGTTATACTTTCCAGAGGCTCAATTTGATGTTTATAAATTTAGTGACCCTGTACGCATAACATTACAATATTGCAATATTTTTGAAAGAAATTAAAGAAAGTTTTTTTAACAAAAGATATAGCAGAAAGATTATATCACAAACAGTGTTATATTGCAACTAACAAAACCAATGCAATAAAACTGGCTATTCCAATAAATTACCAAAATTCTAAATGATAATACTATTATTACATCAATGTTGTTAATTTTATTGGTTAGTTAAATTGTAAATTAACTTTTTCTTTGATAATTTTGAATTAAATTTGATTAATTTCGAAAATAATTTTATGAGAAAAGCAGATTTCTTAATTAGGACAGCTGTGCTGTCAAAACATTTGAAATTAAAGAGCTTATATAAAGAGATTTATTTTGTGAAATTGATTCGGAGAATTGTTAACTTCTTCCATCTTTAATAAAAATAATAAATAATTATTATTTGAGAAATTTTTCTAATATAATAATCAAGTAGACGTGAATCTATGAAAATTACTCCTGTTGTATAGTCCGCAGGTTTACCTGCGAAGGATCATAACTCAAAACAAGTTAAAGCTCTAGAGTGTTTGAAGTTGTCGAGAGAACTTTGAAAAGAGGATCAATTTTGCTCCGCCTAACTGTTTAATAATTCATCCATGAAATACGATTTACACTCGTGATAAAATATACTCTGACCTGATTTCCATTAAAAAAATAATAAATACTTTATCTAAATCTTATTTTGTTTCAAATTAATGTGTATAATGAAGATTTTTAATAATTTTTTTAAGTTAATGATAGAACGTCCAAGTGCCCGTTCTGCCGGAAGGACGTTTCGAAAGGTCTTTTAAATAAGGCTTTTAAAAAAAGGGAATTCAATTTTTTTCCGGAACTTCTTGGGATTAAAGTAGACAAAATAACAAAAAAATACATATATTTAACTTTATAAAATAATAATATTAAACTATTTTTCAAAGCCCTCAAACTTCCTATGTTTTAAAAACTCAAAAAAACATTCTTTAGTAAAATTAATATAAAATCTACAAAAATAAATATTTTATGCCCGGACTAGTCTCTTTCTCTTTAGAAACGTTCAAAAAATGAAACCTAATTGTTTAATTAAATAAATTTTAATTTTTAATATTTTTATTTTAAAATATTAAAAAAAAATTTTTAATTTAAATATTTAGAGGAAAATTTTCCAAAAAATGTTCTACGTTTATGAACGCCCCCTTATTTATAATGTTAATAATAATAATAATAATAATAATAATAATAATCATAATTATAGTTACAGTTATATTATTTTTAAAAATTTTATATTAAAACTTTTTGTCAAAATCATTGGTTATTAGTCAGATTCATTACAAATTTTTGTTCAATAATGTTATAAATATAAATTATAACACACTTATCAGTTTTAAAACATTAATAATATTCATTATATTCTTCAATAAAAGGTTCGTAAATAGGTCAATCGATGCGTTTTCAAATATTCTTGAAGTTATGTTATTTTTAAAATTATATAAAGATTTAAAAAATACTATGCAAAAAAATTAAATTTAAAAAAATTTCCCAGTTTAAAAATATCATTTATGGTATCAATTAAAGCAATTATTTTGTTAAAAGAGATTTTTTAAATTCGTTTTTCTTTAATATTTCCTGAGCATTAACGTGAAGAAATGAAAATAAAAATTTATCAATGTCCATCTCATCCAATGATACATGACATAAGTAAACATCAAAATATTAAATAAATAAAATAATATCTTCTTGACTTTTCGTGTTATATCAAAATGAGGATTATGTACTGTAGCTAAGGGAACGTGAAATGAAAAATTATGTTAAAAAATAACAATATAAGAATAAGAAATCTGAATTTCTCAAATTTTTTTAAAACAAAATCTTAAGAGTTTGATATGGTAGCGAAATGTTTAAATTTGTTCGATACTATAACTATATATCTGGGAACTTAACTGCAGCTGACAGTGATACATTATACGTATGAAATTTCGAAAAGAGAAAAAAAATTTTACGTTTTAATAAACCTTTAGAAAAATTAACTAATTCCATAATTTTGTGTAAAAAATCTGCGTAAAAATAAATTATGTAAAAAACTCATATACAGTTTTTATGTGACAACTTTGTATATAGTCACAAATAATTAATTATTAACCATATATTTTCCTTGAGTATAAAAAATGTTTTATCTTTTTATATAAACAGTACTTTATACTTTTATTTATTTACTTTATTCATTATAATTTTTATTTAACTTAATAATAATTTTAGAAGAAATTTATTTTTTCCCTTTTCCTTCGTCCCATCCGTTCTTGTATTCAATAAAAAAATTTCTGTTTATTTAACATTTTTTAAGCTTTATTTTAACTTAAAAAAATAAAATTACATTTTCATCTAAATGCGCGTAAACCCAAAATGTGACTGAAATCAAATAAAATGATTAACATAGAGATGAAGAGCAGTGAAATGCGTTCATTTTTATTATTTTGCTGTGAGTGATCCATCAACTATTTTCCATGACGTGCGAAAGGTTAACTCCCCTCGACAGAGATAAGGAGAATTTAATAATAAGATTTTTATTATAATTCCATTTGTGTCAAAAGCTATCAGATGTTATATTTTCATATTTCATGTACATTATAATTTATTAAAAGGATACAATAAACAACATATATCACTCAAGTTTATAAAATTTGAACTTTTATTTAAACCCTTATATATATTATATTAATAACTATAATAGATGGGTGATTCTTCTAAAAGTGACACTTTTAAATTTCAGTTTTGTAATTTATTTTTTTCTTCAATTATATGGTTTTTTCTATTGAAACTACTTAATTTCATACTCAAGAATAATATTTTTAGGTTGCGCAAAATTAATTCTTAAAAATATTAAAGTTATTCTCCTTTGAAAAATATTATTGTTGCTCCATTAGATTAATTTTATTTAATTCGCGATCTTTTCTATTAAAAATCCACGCTAATATCGTTCACGAAATCTAAAATAAAATTACACTGTTTAAAAATTAATAATTTGCATATTTTAATACCAAATATATTCAGATGGATTAAAATATAAATTTATTTAAAGTATTTTATTTAATGGTAATTTGGATTAATTTTTTTAAAGCAATGCAGGTAAATATTAAAAACAAAAGAAAAACTTGCATATTTCAAGGAAAAGGCTTCGGAGAAGAAAAATAAATTTTCTTTCACATTTATATACATTAGGGCGTGATTAAAATATGTTTTTTAGTAAAATATATACAAATCTCACACCCTTACTTTATATTATCATCGAAATATTCTGTTAAATTTACTTCTACATTCAGTTATTTATTAAAAAGGAAGGCTTCGGAGATGAAATTGAATTTTTACTCGGAACAAAATGTAAATTTTGATTATTAATAACAGCAATAATTTTTCTCGTTTTTATAGATAAAATATAGGAAAATTAAACGTCAGATTCTCAGCTTTATTTTAATGTGCATTAAAATTTTGTTTAAGACATTTTTAATGTATAAAATATCAGTAATCATTGTAAAGTAATGTTAAGCTAAAACTGAAGACAAAGTTTAAACATTTTTATCAAAAATAAAAGTGAGGTCTACAAATTTTTAAAATGCACATAATCATAGACAAAACATTGTACTTTCTGACAATATTTTTAAAAAATTTCTGAGTATTTGAAAAAAACCATAAAATTTTAATTTAATATAAAAGTCCTATTGGAGACATGTTGAAAAGGCTTTGGAGATGAAAGTAATTTAGTTATTACATAAATTAAGTTGAATAAAATTATTTAATTTTCTTTTTAAAATGATAAATAAGTGCTATATTTTCACTATGGAAATTGATAATAATTATTAAAGAGTAGATTTTGTAAAATTAATCGAGACATCAAAAATGTCACTTTCAGAAGAATCACCCAGATAATAATTGTAATAGCATAAAATTTTAATTAAAATTAATAATATTTTATTACATAATTGTAATTAAAATTTTATGCTATTACAATTGAAATTATAAAAATGATTAGTAAATAATTATGCATTATAAATTCGACTAATTGTTTTAGTATGAAAAATGCAGAATAATTAAAGATTTGCAATTATTTTTCATCTATCATTAGAATTATTTTTGTGTAGGGTCATTTGGGGTAAATGTAAACAGTAGATGTTTCAGCTAAATTTACAAATTTTAAAATAAGTAAGACGTCAATATTTTTATCTCAGCTCACCTACAAGATGTTCTGATTGTGAGTACTGCCAATATTTTATTTTGACAATTGGCAACGCCATAGTGTAAGTTATCTTTTAATGCAAAAAAGATTGAAAATCAAATTTTGTCTCGCATTTGCATAAATTAAATTAAAAAATCAAACTAAAATTTTTCATTCTTCCTTATTAATGTCTTAACAAAAATTGACTTTGATTTTCGTCAATTTAGTTAATAAATAATTAAGTGTTTACATTTACCCCGAGAATTCGAAAACTCGGGGTAAAGGTAAACAGAACTTCATCTACATTTTAAAAGAAAATTCTACGAAGAATTTTTTTCAGTTTTTCCATCCCTTAAAACAGTAGTATACTTGAAATAACTTGTTACTTAAACCTCGCTTAACTACAGTGGTGTTTACATTTACCCCGAATTTTAGGAAATTTTCAAAATCTCGGGGTAAATGTAAACAATCAGTTTTTAGGCGATTTAGGTGCATCAATATTTTTTATACCTCATCAAATTTTTCTAGAGAAGTAAAGTAACAAGTTCATGCAAAAGAAATCCGTCCGCTTTACCTTTTAACAAAAAAAATAATGTTTTTGGTAAAACATAGATATCCCGTTTACATTTACTCCAAATGACCCTATATAATTTGGAGAATAATTTATTTTTAGCTTTCGACGATGAAATTTCTGATTTAATTATTGTTTATGGAATAAAAGCATATTAAATTTTCTGCCGTAGTAAGTAATTATATTAATCAAAATGCATTTAATTAATTATGTTTCTAATTTACATATATTATATTTATTTAATTTTAGTGTACATTTAATTCCGAAAGAGATTTTTGCTATAAAATTATAATATTTTTAACAGTTTTATTATAAGATTAAATTTCTTTTCGAAAAATAATTATTAAAATTAACGAGATATAATCAAAATTGTTTATGTATAATCTGGAATATAATTAATCTTCCGCTTCCAATTTGATTAAATTTGAGGATTTAAATATCGTTTATGAAATTCTAACATATAATTATAGGTTTGCCTTGCGACTGGTAATTAATTGCAATTATAATTATTCAATTGTAATTTTGTAAATAGCAATATTTCTCTAATCTTAATTAATAAAATGTTTTTAATTAATCAAATCTGTGTTATTTTATAAAATTTATTAAAAAGGAAAAATTTGTTGTTTTCAAATTTTTGTTTTATTTTTATTAAATTGAAAATAATCAATATAAATTGAATAGAATGTTGATTTATCAATAAATTGTAATTTCATATCGAAAAATTAAAGACCACTGCAATAATATTAAACATCGGATTTATAACATTGTTTTAAACATTGGTCCTCTAAATGAATAATAGCTTCAATTAACTGCAAATTTTAATCACTTTTATGTTTTATAACTTCAATTATTCGTTGGTTTTGAATTAATGTCACTTTTCAGTGAATACTGTTCAAAAACAGTGGCATTTTCAGTTGACGCTCGTATAAAATAATGACAGGTTCAATTTATAGTTGTTTGCCGCAAGTAATATGGTAATTCACAGTGATTATATACAAATATCAATATAGTTAAAAATTATATTAATAGTACAATAAATGTATTTATAAATTTTAAGTGCCCTTAGTATTGGCTAGTTTTAGATTTTTCAATTCATTTGTTATTTTTATCGGGGTTCAAAAATAGCTTTATTAATTGAAGATGAATTAGTGAAAAAGAAAATAATGTCAATAAAAGTCTCCAATAGTTGATGAATTGAACCCGTAATTTAAAAAAATCAATTTAAATTAGTATATTTTTTTGCGCTTATAAGAATATTTAAAATCCTTACTTTGTCGAGAGATTTTTTTCAGTTTTAAGAAAATGAATTTTTAAAGTGGAAAAAAGGACTAAACAAATACTGCGGTTAATTGAAGGTTTTTGTGTGTTTTTTTTTTAAATGTGCTTTTCAAAATTGAAATAGAATCGTAGCCAATCGATTTTTAGTATTTGCTATTAATTTTGCGATGAATCAAAGTTTGATTCCATTTACGTATACGAGACAGGAATGATGTATCAGCATGAATATATATGTATCCCTGCGTGTATATAAGGTGAGGGTGTTAGATTATGTGAACTTCCTTGCTACTCGCTCATTATTAATATCTACTGCGCGTACAAGCATTATATTATAGTTTCACTGGCAATATTCCAATTAGGTTTGCAAGTTTACCAAGCGCGATATGGAAATTTGCTTTTTCAGTAAATTCATTCACGCTGCTTGAATGGAGTTACTAAAGCGTTCTCTCTCGCTCTCTTTCTCTCAACTCTCTTTGAATACCAGGGACCGCGAGCGATGCAAAAAAAAACAGTTGTTAAATTTAATGCCAACCTTAGTTGTGGAAAATCCAAGCACAATTTAGCATAACGGCCATATTTATGGCATTACGTGTCACTCGATGCATAATGAAAATTTATAAAATTCTTTTTCACACACGAATACGTAATCACTTCCTCACGATACTATATTTTGTCCTTTTTATTATTAATTACATCGATTCGATTTTAAAAAAATACTGTTATATTTATTTTTCCGCTCACCTCACTGCTTTCTATATTCCCTTCTTGCTTTTTTTTATATATGGCACACAAATTTTATTCTTTTAAAAAAATATGTAAAATATATTTACTATTTTTATTACAAATTTATTTCCAATTTTATTATTAAAGAAAATATTATTTGTATTTTTATTATGAGAAAAAGTATAAAAAAACAATATTTCTAGAGTATAAAAAATATGATTTCTATTTTTATTACAAAAGGGTGTGAAAAATATTTTTCTTTTTTTATTTGAAATTATTATTTCTACTCTTTGAAAACAAATCTTTTATAATAAAATTAGAAAAAGTGTTTTTTATCCTTTTTGTTGTGACAAAAAAAGTATTTTTTTTTAATTTTATTACAAAAAAATTTTGTTCACAGGTCAAAAAAATTCCACAGAGCATAGTTTATGAATCTATGTAGGTGCTTTTTTTGTCATTCACTGTGAAAACTGTTTTTCTATTGTTCTTGACACATGTCTTTTATTCACTTTTTACACAAATGTTTTTTTTTTATTTTTTATCCAAATATTTTTCTTTCACTATTTTTTTTATTTTTTTGAGAAGCGTTTTTGAAGCACTTTATTTTTAGTGAAACGTTTTACAATATTTTTTCAACATCACACTCTTTTTTCATTTTTTCACTTTTTATATAAAAACATTTTTAATAAATTTCATTGCTGCAGTTTTTGTTTTAAAACGGAATTTTCTTTTTTAAAATTATAATTTTTCATTGTTTAGTGTTTTTTGTTGAAACCAAAAAGTAACAATTGAAGCGATTGAATTTTTTTGAGTTTTTAATTAAGTTACTCGAAAGAAGTACAAAATGAGATGAATGTTTTTAAAAAATGGCAAAAACAAAACATTTATAATTTCACATCTGGTTTGAAATATAATAATTTTGTCAACAACTTTTTTCTTAATGTATTAAATGAATTACTATTTTTTTCTCTCCTACTGGAAAATTCACTTTTTTCAAAGAAATGAAAAACTGGTTACACTATTATCTT
Organism: Leptopilina myrica (nomen nudum); assembly: GCA_032872475.1. NCBI lineage: Eukaryota > Metazoa > Arthropoda > Insecta > Hymenoptera > Figitidae > Leptopilina > Leptopilina myrica (nomen nudum). Next base: position 39,016,108 of record CM065463.1, read on the forward strand.
AAAAGTATCAAACTGCAATAAATTGATACCAAAAATTTGGGCCAAATCAAAAATTGATTTTGATTTTTGGTATTAATTTGATACACTTTAGTATCAATTTAATATTTTCGAGAAAACTGTGTAATGATAAAATTCTACGAAATCGTCGAAAACGGCAAATTCTGATTATTTTTCTAAATTTAATAAAATATCTGAAAAGTTGTTCTAATTTAAAAAAAAAAATATTTAAACTTGGAATATTTACAATTTTCAAGTTTCTTCTCTTTGAATTTCTGATTCTTTTTATGATAAGAAGTATCCAAAAATTTACCCCAATAGTTTATAAAATTTATGTAATCATTGCTTAGAGTTTGAGAAACTAAATCCAGGATATGAAGTTTCTCGAAAAATTGTTTTTCTATTTATTCGTTAATATTTGCAAAATAAAAATTACATTTTCATTGATTTTGAAAAACAGTTTCATTTTTAATTAAAATATTGCGAACTAAAAAAATGACAGTATTTTCAATTTCCGAATTTTTTTGTAAAAAAAACTGAAAATATGAAATTTAAAAGAGAAATTTAAAAACTGTCAGTTACAGGTTTCTTTTTTGAAATTGTAAATTTACGACTTTTTCCACCAAATAGAGAAGAAAAATGAGAAGAAAATTTTTCAAGAACTTTGTTTTAAAAATTTCTTTAAATATATGATTTTCCTGTGGAATGTAATCAACGTCGCTTGTAATGCCAAAAAAAAATTTTATTAATAATTTTTCCCCTCCCAACAGAATCGAGTGGGAGGGAAAAAAATTTAAAATTCAACTGGTTGAAATGCAACGATTTAAATGCTCCCTGCTTGCAAAATCGACGATTGAATTGAATTGATTTCGCTTCGGTAAGCGGAGTGCCGGTAGCGTGTGCTTTTATCGGAAACTTTTGGTTCTTCTCTTGCAAACTTAAGCGATTCACGCAAAGAGTCGTCTCCTGGTAAAGGATAGGACCAACTTTGTGAACCAGATTTTCAACGAATCGAATCACTTTTACTTAGGAAGACACAATCTCTCTCTCTTTCACTCTATCTCTCTCTCTCTCTCTCTCTCTTCCCCAAAGGGGATTCAAATGCTTGACTAAATTTTAAATCGTCGCTTACACTTTTACCATTAAAAAAGAAGAAAAAACTAAAAAAGAATCGCTTGCAAGAAGAAAAATTTCAATCCATAATGAAGAAAATCCAAATACGCCTTTGTTATAATCACAAAATTTTTTTTCAATTTTTTTCTTTGAAAAAAAAACACTGCACATTTTTTTTTTGATTTCTTACCGGTGATAATAACGAGGAAAAGAAGAAATGTAAACGCGTGCCGTTTCTTGACGTTACTTCCCATCGTGCGCGCTTAACAGACTTGAAACGAGCACGCGACACACGATTCACCAAATAAAGAGGTTCATTTCACTGGTAATTCTTGTCACCACTTCCGGGACCGTTATAACGGTCCATTTGGAGGGTTTTAGAATAAAAATTTCCTGGGACCACTGTTTTTACTTCTCACATATATATGTACAGAAAATAATTCTGTAATTCACAATATTATGGATATGAAAAATAAAAAAAAAACTTTTTTTCACTTTTTATATAAAAAAAAAATTTTCTGAATAAATTTTTGACAAATTTTTTTTTTTTGTTTTTTTTTCAACTTTTTGATGTGGGAAATTAATGGACTTTCTCAAATTGAAAGAGGAAGCGCTCTGAGAAAACTAAGTTTCTCCCGACGTTCGAGCGGCTACTGAGCTCCCGCCGCAAGCGCATCGAGCTTGCAGTGCGTCGACGCCAACATAAAAGCTCGGCCATTTTAACGCTGGTCGCGAGAGAAGCGCCAGCATAGGGCTGCGCGAGCTTCGCCCGTCCAGCCGGGTGATTGATTGGCGCTGAAACTTCGCGACTGATTGAATCTTTTTTACGTTTCAATATCGATACTCCTTCTCTCTCTCTCTCTCGCTCTCTCTTGCTCTCGTGTCCCCCAACTCTCTTGAAATATATATATATATATATATATATAGAACATTGGAAAATCGGTTTGGTCCTAGTTTTCTGATATGGAAGATCACATCAGAGGATAAACGATTTCACAATCAGAAGTCTTAAGTCGAGTCACTGGAGGTCCATAAAATTTCAAGACATTCAACTTCAGTGGACAGCATCATAAATAATGAAAAGCTAATAGAAGAAGTTTGATGTAAATTTTTGATAAAAACTTTGAAAACTAGAACTTGCTACGTATTTAAGATGGAAATAATTTTTTGATTATTTTTCTGAAACTAGTTGGAAAAGTGAGTGAAAGATTTTTTCTACAAACAGTGAGAATTACTTTCAACTTCAACTTTCGATACTAAACATACAAGAATTCTTTCTCTTTTGCTACTCATTTTAAGAATTAAATTTAAATACTCATGTCTGACTTAAACGTTATTTTACTACTGAAACTGAACAAATAAATGTCAGAGTTCTTTGGTCTGACTAAACTAAACTGTTTCCACTTGTAGCAATTTATAAGAAAATAGTAAATCAAATAACTTTTTACTAATAAAATAATGAAAAATGTCGAACGCTTTTTAAAAAATTAAATTAAAAAATCCATTTTCGGACTAAAATTTACTTTTACTACTAATAAATAAAGAATTAAATTAAAAAAATTTTTTTTATTTAAACACACACTTACTACTGAATATAAAATTACAAGAAATACTATTTTTTTAAACGCAATTGCAACACTGACAATGAATTAAAGGTAAATAATAAATTAAATGTAGTACTGCTGCTGACAGAAAATTAAAAAGTTTTAAAAAAAATTGCCTTATAAAAATGTACTCAATCTACTGGTTCAAAAATTTTTAAAAATTCATTGTCTGGCCAAAACTCGGTTTTCTACTGACAAATAAAGACGCAAAGTTTTAATCTTTGTTTGACTTAACAATGCGTTTAAATCACAATCATCTTACTGATAATGCAATTAGAATATTATATAAATAATTTTTTTATTTCGAATAAAGTTTATAATTACTATCATGAGAAAATTTAAAAGTTAAAAATATTTTCTAATCAAACTAAACGTGTACTACGTGTACTGGTTCTAAAATTACAAAACCTAATACTTTCTTGTCTGACTTAAACAAAATTATACTACTATAATATTAAAATCACAAAAAATAGAAATTCCTATGTCTGGCTAAAATTTATTTTCACTACGAAATGAAAATTAAATAGTTAAAAAAATATTTTTTAATTAAAGCTAACGTGAACTACAAATCCAAAAATTATAATTAAAAAATAAAAAAACAGTTTCAGATCAAAACATACGTAAATAATAATTTATTTATTAGGAATAAATAAATAAATTAAATTTTGTTATTAGTAATTTATTTTATTTATTTATTTCATTTTTTATTTCCTTTAATAATAAATATTTGATTTATTATCTGATTAAAACAGTAATACCACTGATTGTATAAAGCAATCAAATTCAAAGTTCATTGTTTAACCCACAGTGTATTGAAACTGTTGACACTGTTGAAAGCAGTAAATATTCTCAAACCGAAATTGTTTTTCCTAATGTCAAAAAATAAAAGTTCTCAAAATTTAATAAAAAAAGCTAAGCGTATACGAATATTCTAAAATTAAAAATATTAGTTACAAGTTAATTAAACTTTTACTTTAATAATCTAATAAATATTTGAAAAAAATGAAAAAAAAATGTTAACTGGTGCGAATGTAAAATATTTAACGACACATTTTACGATCTGATAAAATAGAAAAATTTAAAGTCAACTTTCAAGTTATAAAGTAAATTTATAAACTAATTTTCTGGTTATTTATGGTGACCCAGATTATAAGAAGAGAAAAAAAATATTCATGATAAGAAGTTACGTTGTAAAATACTTACAGAACATTTTTCTACTTATAAACAACCATGCACACTTTTCAAGAAAACACTCTCGTAGTTTCATGAACATTACAACTTGAATATCTGGAACATTAAATCAATTTTATACTGTTAAAAAAAATCTCACTGGGCTTGCTGTTGAAAAATGCTTTATAAATAATAGATTTTAAATCCTTTGGAAAATCCCTGAAAACCACCGGTCGAGTCGAAAAATGAAATTTTAAAAATATTTAATATTGAAGTGAAAAAAAGAAGTAGAAGAAAAAGTAAAATTAAAAAAAATAAACCTACCTTTAAATGGGTACAAAAGTTTATTTGCAAAAATTCTTAATCCAGATCTAGGCCATTGTATATGGTTAAAACTGCTTGTAACAAGAATTATATCACTTTCTTTCTGTCAAACAGGTTGACTTTCGAGCATTCAGCAAATCTGGTAATTTTTAAAATTTTTCGTCCGCCATTTTGTATTTTTAAAATCTGATTATAATTTCAAAATCAAAAATATTAAATATGACTAACTAAAATTTTTACTTGACACCATATTTCCTCTATCTGTAAAAAAAGTTGACTTACTGAGAAACAAATAGTTAAAAATATTTCGTTTAATAGGATTATACAATAAATAATAAAAAACTTTTTTTTCTAAATGAAGTTAAATATTCTATTGTCGAGAGACAATCAAAAAAGTTATAAACACTGTAGTAAAAGTGCAACAAATTTTTTTGTCGTAAATAATATGTAAAGACAATTTTCTTGTATCAAAGTAGTAATAAAAATTTTAATGAGAAAATCGTCGAGTTCCCCTTTTTCTTGAATCTCCAGGAGGCGTGGCATCTCAAACATTAATTAAAATCAAGACAGGAATACGACTAATCGCACACCATCATTCTTCAAAAGCTTGTAAATGTAACGCTTTTAGATGATGTCTATGTCAACTTATAGAAGATAAGATAAATTTATATTTTAAATATATATTTTTTCTCCTTTGACTTGTATTTGAAAGTCCCTTCGTTTCTTTAACATTACGAAATTTCATATATAAAGCACGAAATGTATAATGTTAAGTATACACGAATTTTCTTTTCCTTTTTTTCTTCCCTCTTTTCCTTCCACGCGCTCTGCGAGAAAATGGTTTACTCTATTTCCCAATAAATTGAGTTGTAAAAAACGGTTTTATTGATAACACAAAATTTTATACCCAACTAGCACCAACATGTTCTTAAGACGTCTTTTGGAAGCTTTAAAAACTTTCTGAACTTCCTTTAAGAACGTTAAATTGTTTCTCGTATAAAAGTAGAGGTGGAGAATGAACTTAGCAAGAGGAGAATAACGAGTGCAGGCTTGAAAAGTTTCGTCCAACAAAAAAAAAAGGAGAAAAAATTTATAGTCTCATCAGTGACTTTTTATATAACTAAGGACACAAGATTAGACACATTTATTTGACAGTCAGATCTACTTTTTTCAGAAATATCACATCACACTGTTAAATTATTTCAAGGGAAATTAATTAGTTTTTTGATAACATAATTTTTACTTTACTATGCAAAAACTTTTATATGGAACTTTTTAAAGAAATATTTTATAAATATAATTATAAAATATAATTCATAATACAAAAAAGTCGCAATTAATTGTTTTATTTAATTACTGTGATATAATTAATTAATTATAATTGTAAGTACTATAGTTTCAAATTATATTGTACATTATATCGAATAATTTTGTTTACAATGAAATTAAATTTATTAATAAATAATCTAGGCGTTTTACAATATAAATAATTAGCATATTACTTGATTATAATTCAAACGTGAATTCTATTTTAGTGATGTAATTAACTGCCTCCTCTTCAATGAAGATTATTCATGAAATCACTATAATAAAGGCAGCAGTGCATGTCGAAACGTTGAAGGTATTTCAATATATCCCCCTTTCACCAATTTGTTTACAATAATTAATATCATGTAATTAGATTGACAAAAATTACATTAATTTAGACGCAAACAAATAGGAATTTACTGATTAGAAATATAACAGACATACTTAATGAATTCGTCTATTTTCCTAAGTGGTTGCTTCCCTTCTGTTCTCACAGTAAAGATATGGAAATCGATTTTTATTGTAACTATGAAAGCACTACTCCACTACATTATTACTTAAATTTTTTAAATTTCTTTGATCATATTAACAGAATTTAATTTTTATAATCTTACTATAGGGTAAATATGCATATGGCCCTAACACGGTCCAAAGAATGAAGTTATCAAAAAAAATTTTTTTTTTCATTTTCGAAATCGTACATCAGATTTTATTTTTTTTAAATTTTGGTCGTCATATTGATTTCTATTTTTAATTTTTTAATTTTGACATAAAATTTGGATTTAGTGATCTTAAAGACACCAGTGCAGTGCTTAATGGATTAAATTATGCCACAAAAATATTTTTTGCGAAAAGTCAGCATTTGAAACTTAAATTCTCAGTTTTCTGGTATGGCCCATTATTGTGAAAATTAAAGTTAATAAATTATATAAATATTATTTTCAAGCTTTTAAATATAAATTTGGACGTGGATAATAATTTCAAATAGTTGTACTTTACAATAATTTAAATAATTGTTACATTACTTCATATTTTATTTAAAAAATATTATCTTAAATTTTGTCCCTTGAATTCCTTCTCAGTTTCCTAGAGTAATTAAAAACGGTAAAATTATAAAGAATTTTTATTTTAATTAATTCACCATTTTTCACAATGCTTAGTAAAGGTTTGCAAAATACGATATCACTTGAATTTCAATTGACTTGCAGTTGAATTAACTAAAATTTTGTACTTTGCAATCGAAATGGTCTTTTAGTCAGACATATTCTCTATTTCCTGGCAAGCATTTAAAAAAAATATTTTATTATTTTATACTTTTGTTGCTCGAGGTGTTGTAGAACCTTATTCCCTGTTGATCAGTGAATTTTGTTATTAAGCGCTGTTTTTAATACACACATGTGCTTAAGCTATAAAATTTATAATTTGTATTTTTTTGACTGGACACTTTTAGGTAACTTTGATAATACTTTCAACTTGAACTTAAAAACTTTTTTAAATTCTGAACGTAAAAAAATGTGCAAAAATTTTCTTTATTTTCTTTCTTTGTTTATTGAACTACATATATATAGGTGATTCTTCTGAAAGTGACATTTTTGATGTCTCGATTAATTTTACAAAATCTACTCTTTAATAATTATTATCAAATTCCATAGTCAAAATTTAGCACTTATTTATCATTTTAAAAAGAAAATTAATTAATTTTATTCACATTAATTTACGTAATAACTAAATTACTTTCATCTCCAAAGCCTTTTCAACATGTATCCAATAGGACTTCTATATTAAATTTAATTTTTATGGTTTTTTTCAAATTCTCAGAAATTTTTTAAAAATATTGTCAGAAAGTACGTTTTTTATATCATTATGTGCATTTTAAACATTTTTAGACCTGACTTTAATTTTTGATAAAAATGTTTAAGCTTTGTCTTCAGTTTTAGGTTAAAATTACTTTACAATGATTACTGATATTTTATACTTCAAAAATATGTTAAACAAAATTTTAATGCACATTAAAATAGACCTGAGAATCTGACGTTTAATTTTTCTATATTTTATCTATAAAAAGGAGAAAAATTATTGCTGCTATAAATAATCGAAATTTACATTTTTCTCCGAGTAAAAATTCATTTCATCTCCGAAGCTTTTTCTTTGAAATATGCTAGTTTTTCGTTTGTTTTTAGTATTTACCTGCATTGCTTTGAAAAAATTAACCAACATTACCATTAAATCAAATACTTTAAATAAATTTATATTTTAATCCATCTGAATATATTTGGTATTAAAATATGCAAATTATTAATTTTTAAGCAGTGTTATTTTATTTTCGATTTCGTGAACGATATTAGCTTGGATTTTTAATAGAAAAGCTCGCCAATTAAATAAAATTAATTTAATGGAGCAACAATAATATTTTTCAAAGGAGAAAAACTTTAATATTTTTAAGAATTAATTTTGCGCAACCTAAAAATATTATTCTTGAGTATGAAATTAAGTACATAGTTTCAATAGAAAAACCATATCATTAAAGAAAAACATAAATTGAAAAACTGGAATTTAAAAGTGTCACTTTCAAAAGAATCACCCATATGAGAGTGATTTAAAAAAGTATTATTTCAAAACAATACTAATCTATAAGTTTAAAAGTCCAATGTAATTGATTTTATTTCTAATTAATACAAGGAATAAAAAAATAAATTAACATTTGGATTTGTGCATTTTCTTCTAAAAATGAAATGAAAACACAGAAAATTTATTGAATCCAGTAAAGTATCGCAGTTTTATTAAATAAATAAAAACACTTATTAAAAATATTGAATTTCAATTATTTTTAATAACATTTTTTTTAAGAATAAATGTAATCAATTTTTACTATTTTCAGATTTTAAAATGATTCAGTCACCATTATCACTTTTTGCTTCCCTTGAGTTCGTTTCATTTATAATTATGCCAACTGTTTAATATAAATTACTAAAAATGTCAAGAATATAACAAGTAAATATTACAGTTATCATGGACTTAAGAAGTTTCAGCAGGAAAATGATATTTTAATTATTTTTTTAAAGGTTAACGTTTAGTCACTTATGTTATATTTTACCAGATTGTAAAACTTCATTTAAAGAAAAATTTTCAATAAAAAAGCGATTTAAAAAAATGTACTTATGGTTTTTAATTTTAATTTTTTCTAAATATAATATTGCAAAGTATAAAGATGTTTGTCTACTTTTCTAACTAGTAGTAAAAGTAAATTTAAGTCACAAATTCTCATTAAAAGTATTTTATCCGAACAACATGAACTTCAATTCGACATTTAAATAACTTGATTTTTCTTTACTTTTATTACCATTTTGTTGAAAACAATAAAAAATAGTTTGATTAGAGAAAAAAGAGAAGCAGAAAAAAATATATATCTATGTATATAGTTGAAGTGAAACAATCGAAAATCTGTCGAAGTTAAAGTTTGTAGGAATGCAAGTTTCATCTTAAATGAAAACTTGGGAAATTGTAATAAGATTTCCTGGAAGCTTTGAACTTTGACGTAATTTGCAGCTGGTTCCCCTTTTGACTGTCACGATTTTTGCATTTGATCGTTCAAACTGTCGAAAGTGTCGATCGCATAGTAAAAGAGCATAATGCTGAAGTTACAAACAGTTCTCTTGCGATACGCGCGGGAGAGAGAGAGAGAGAGAGAGAGAGAGAGTGAGAGAGAGAGAGTCGCAGAGGGAACTTCTCGAACCGTGCAATGCTCGCGAGTTGTCACTTTGTGACCGTATCTGAGTGACTAATGAGCGCTTTTGAAACTACAAGTATAACATATATCTATAGTCACAGACTATCATTCAGCAATCGTTATTCTGATACTATAGATGAAGGGAAGCCCTTCAAGGAAGGTTAAGAGGGAGACATTTTTCGAACTGTATTTATTACTCTGCGTGAAATCGAAATAAAAATCTTAAATAATTTACAATCAGTCATAATATTTTTAATTAACGCCTAATTAACTAAAAAATTTTAATCAGAGAGTTTTTGGAGTTGGTGAATTCGATAAAAAAAAAATTAAAAACAGTAGATCGAGTATATCAAACAAAATATATATAAATTATCCAGGAGTTGATAGTCCCCTTAACCAGTGTTGTCAAAATATTTAAAGTTTGTGGTCGCTGAATTCAAATTTCATGTTCGTTTTTCAAAATTCAAAATGACGGATCTCATGCGGCGGATAATTTCAAAATTGATGCGATTCGATCTAAATTCATTTTTTGGGGATTATTGGAGCAGTTGAATTCGAATTTGTTGTACGTTTTTCTAAATGGTAAATTACGAATTCACTTTTAATTTCTTTCTCTGCCAAACATTTTAGAAATATAAATATTTTAAAACAAATTCATCAATTTTTAAAAATTTAGGTCGCTATATGAGTAGATCTACAAATAGAAGACGAAAATGAAGAAAATTTTGGCATAACATTTTTTTACGCTTAGGTTTTAAAAAGTAAGTTAAATTCAAGTTAATACACTGAAAGCAAATATATATTAAATGTCATTAAATTTTTTGCTTTGCTCAGGCGTTAAAGGGTTATTTATAAAAGCCGAATATACTAAATAATAATTATAATGCTTACCTTGTTAGTCAGTGATCTATTTGCCTGTTAATAAATTTCACTTAATATGAAAAGGCAACAGTTTTTTTATTTATTAAAAGCGAAACTCTTCTTTCTTGAAATATAAACTTTTCTTCAGGAAATATACACTTTCCAACTGATTGCAAGAAAAATAGACTTTATAAGACAAAGTGCGCGGTGGATATAAAAATTCGATAACAATGTACACTGAAAGAAAAATGTGGAAATTACGTCAAAATAGAAACAAAAACAAAATAAACGCCAAAAATAATAGTCACTGTAGAAAATAAGAAACAAAATTTTTCCAGCAAATAGTAGGGAAAAATTTAAAAAATTGAAAATGTAAAGGAAAAGAAAATAAATTCGCATGGAATTCACTTTATAAATTTTGTAAATATAGGAAAAAAATGGATTAATGTTTGTTTCAGTATAGACGACAATTACGAGAAAAAAAAGAACATGAAATATATTTACACTGATTGACAATGTCAATTCATTACAATATATAAATTTTCAGACTGCAAGTAACCGGACTTGGTGAGAGCTGAAAAAATTATTATATATTTTTAGCTATATGCACGACTGTTACATGTATATATTGTACAAAAATTGTAACAAATATATGCAAAGGTAAATTAAAATATGCAAAATTATAACGCATGAATTAATGTTGACAAGAAAAAATTAATAAAAAATATTCCACTCAAAATTTTTAGAGAATATGTTTCATTTAACTATTATTAAAATTTTGGATTATGCAATATAAAAAAGAAAAATATATATTTCTCATTTATGAAAATTTATGTTTCTTTATCATCAAAATTTTTAATCTTTTAAAGAAGTTATATTTCTTACTTATTTTTTCTTTCTAACACTCGCTTTATTTGTGCAGTACAAATGCTTCTTACACACAAATTTTTTGCGCCAGTAGCAAATTATCTGTATCATTTAAAAACATTTTTTTACAAAACCTTATGTTTACAATTATTGACACTGGATGGGTTAAAAATTTTTTACATAATTATTTCTTAAATACTTCATTAATCTCCTAGTTATTAAAAATGGACTTGCAATATTCGTTAATTAAAACTAAAAATAGAAAATTAAAAATTAAAAAATAAAACCCTAAAATCCGATTTAGTGAAAACGGAGAAATTTTTCTCCCTAGGTGAATTTTTGTTATAGAAATTTCTTTCTCTCGATTTGAAAATTTTTAACTTTTTTCCCTAGTTGTTAAAAATTAAAAAATGTAGAAAATAATTATGTCGATAAAATTCTGTATCTCAATTTTTCACTAATTCCGATAATAGAGCTAAAATGAAAAAAAATTACTTCTATATAAAACTGGTGAGAAAAAAAATGTCTAAAAACTAAAAATCTCTTGTGGATGTAATGTAAATAGGAACTTACAATTTAAATTGATTAATATTTTCTCCCTTATATATAAGCGTATTTATAAATGGTCGATTTCAATTAAAATATTTTCGAAAATTCCTCCAATGTGTTAAAATGCAACGTCAACTCGTCCCGCGAAATTGAATATATTTAAATAATAATTAACGTATACCAGGAGTTGATAAGAATTTTAATTAAACGAGAAGTTTTGCGTTTTATCAGAAGCGAGACCAAGAGAAAATGAAAGAGAGAGAAAGAGAGACAAGAAACGAAATAATTTTCTTTAATCTTACAAGAAATGAACTGAAAAATTAAAAAAATAAATAAAATTTTTTAACAAAATGTCAATAAAATCGAATACGAATTGACGTTATTTTTTTGAGTGTATACAATTTTCAATAAAGTAATTATTATGCGAATTATATTCCTTACACAAAAGTATAACTACATTCAGGGGGAAATAGCGTAAAAAAATATTAATTAGAAAAAATTCTGCTACAATGTTGTTCATTTAAAAAAAATATTAAATTTTTTTGTGACATATTGAGTAATGTTAATATTTTTTGACACTATTTTCATTTTTCTTTGGAAGAAAAGAAAAGTGACGTTGAATTAATAAAATTACAATATAAAATATAGAATTTGATTCTCACTTTCTTCAATCGTGCATATTTTTGGACGACTTTCTATTATAGTTAAAGATTAAAACAAAAATTCATCCTTAGTCAAAATTGTGTAAAATTATAATCGTAATAGATGTGTGAATAAAAAGACGATTTCCTTCTTTTTTTCTTTTGATTTAGATTCTCTCTTGTGATGTAACTGCATCTTAAGGAGGCGACAGTTTGCAGGAACCAATGTTCGTTTATGTTATCAGCTACCTGAAAAAGGACTTTCGAGACTTTCGACAGGGCGATTAATTGTCCATTTCAGGATAACTCTTCATGTCAAACATGATCATCCCAAATTGTTGCCTTCTTCGCTCTATCCACCGACGCCAAGAATGTGCCATGTGGATGCCATGATACTGCCGTCACTGCAGATCTGCGAAAAAAAAACACAGCGTCCCTGGGATTTAGGGAACCACAGTTGCCATTTCCAAAAAATTTGCATAAGATAAAAAAAAATTCAAGAAATTAAGAAAATAGTAATTTACATTCACTCTGGTGTCATTTTATTATTAAATTATATTATTAAATTATATATTTTAAATTAATGAAAACGAAAACATTCGGACAAAGTAACAAATTTTATTTACTCCAACGTTTCGAAATCAAATCGATTCCCTCTTCAGGGAGTCAAAAAATAATAATTAAATAAACGAAGACTCAAAATTTAAACCCTGACGATGGAGTAGAGTCATAAATAAATAAATAATCCGTCTTAGAAACACATAAATAATAATAAATAAATAATAAATCACAATACAAAAAATAAAAATCACAAAATAATAAAATAAAATGTATTGCAAATTGCAAAGTCAAATTTAAAGTTTGCAATACATTTTATTTTATTATTTTATGATTTTTATTTTTTGTATTGTGATTTATTATTTATTTATTATTATTTATGTGTTTCTAAGACGGATTATTTATTTATTTATGACTCTACTCCATCGTCAGGGTTTAAATTTTAAATCTTCGTTTATTTAATTATTATTTTTTGACTCCCTGAAGAGGGAATCGATTTTATTTCGAAACGATACATTGATTTATTTTGATTACTATGATTTATTTTTACATTCATTTCTATTTTTACTTTGATAAAATTTTATCCTTTTACTTTCATTTTCACTTAGAAAAAATTTTCTTATTTTACTTTCATTTTCGCTTTGATATAAATTTGTTTCTACATTCATTTCGGTAATTATTTTTATTTATTTTTCCCTTTTCACTTTGATAGAATTTTATTTTTACTTTCTTTTCTAGTTTGACTTTAATAATTTTTTCTTTTACTTTATTTCCACATTGATGATTTTCTTTAAACTTATTTCTAAAATTCTGTTAATCCTTTCGTACATACAGCTATTTCTGTTTGGAATAGCTGATTACGAATCTAAAGTCGAAATTTCAAAATTTTAAAACTTCAAAATGAAGGATTCATTATGACGAACATTTTTTTTCAAAATTGCTTAAATTTGCATAAAATTCGTTACTCAGAGGTTGAAAAACCCTGAGTAACAAGTTTCAAGCGAATATAAGAAATTATGAAAAAAATTGTTCACTAAATTGAATTTTAAACATTTTGAAAAAAATGATTTTAGATTTGTTTATTATTAATTGTTTATAAGTTCAAAATTATAAGACTTTTATTAAATTTTGTAAGTGGTACATACTTATAAGGAATGTAAAAATGAACAACACTTTCTGTCAAAATAAAAACAAAAATCAATCAATCTAACAGTAGAAGAGAAAATAAAAACCTCAAAGTAAAAGTAGAAATTAAAGTGATAATAGAAATTTTTCCAAGTGAAAATATAAATGTAATATAGTGAAAGTGAAAGTAAGAATGAATGTAAAACTGAAAATGAAATCCTGCAATCGACCCCCGGGAAAACTTCAATTGTCTCTAGTTTTACGTTTTTCTTTTAAAAAATTCTTAAAAAACTCACGAAGAGTTAGTTGTTTGAACTACTATAAAGAACTTTATCGAAATTATTTAAAAAAAATGTATTTTAAGAGAAATTTGGTAAAAAATTCTAAAAAAATATTGAAATTTATAAAAATTACAGTTTTTATTTTTAGAAACAATATAGGTAATCATGTTTTTGCGATAACTCTGAATACAATATACGAAATTTTCCACTTTTTAATCTGTATTTTTTTTACTCTGAAAATGTTCAATTTTGAACTTTTATCATTTGGAACAATTTATTTTTTCAATATTTGGTACTTTGGAAAATTAAATTTTTTTTAGTTTTAACTTTGGAACATTTTTCTTGTGACTTTTTGTTTTTAAATTTTTTTACTTTTATTTTATGTAATCAAACAATTAAAAAAAATATTTCATGTTTTAATAATAAATTTTAATTTATTATTTCAACTATTATTGAATAATTTTTTATGTATTTTTATGAAACAGTATTGAAAGAAAAGTGAGTGATAGGTGAATATTCGAGTAAATAATTACATTAAAAGTATAATGGAATAACATTAACTAATTTCGAGGCCTGTGTATGTAATTTGAGATTAATTATGGACTCGAGATTGTACTTTCGAGTTTGTAATATAGCAGCATGATTCGCTGTGACCACCAACTAATTTTTTTTACAAAATACCACGCGGGCTTCTCGCCCATTACACGCATTATAAACGTTAGACTTGCATGCAGTAACTCATCAACGCAATATGGACACATCGTCGGTGTCCATTGTGGTTTTGGACAATGATTTTGCTAGCACTGCATTCCCATATAACAGAAAATGATATCCAGGAAACATTTATTGACTTCACTTCATTAAAACACTAAATTAAAAAAAAGAATTACAAAAATATACTTATTTCTTGCCCTAAACATATTTTTTTATAAAAAGAGTAGAAAAATTATTTTTAAACATAAAATTAAAATTGTTTTCAAAATCAAAAAGAAACTGAAAATAAATCTCCTCTGTAAGAATGTACAGAATGTTAATAAAAACTAAAGACGAAAATTGAACCAAAAACAGAAAGTATTCGAATAATGTTGACAAAATTTTGTTTTTGTATGTATTACGAAATAGAATATATTTGTTAAAAGAGAAAGAAAAAGAAATTGCAAAAAGGTGTGAAACGTTAAAAAAATATTTGTTTACTAGTACCTACACTGAGTGAAAATTGTGAACAAAAAAGTTAATATTTAATTACGTATAAATCGTGAACAAACATTTTATAAAAATTAAAAAAGTTATCTTTCCCTGTTCTTCGAGAAACGCGTTCAATGACCTAAATAACAATCGGGCTTATTACTTTGACATAATTTAATGTAAAAAATGACGTTATGATCAAAGTTTTGACTAATTCACCATCTTCATAAAAAAGTTACTTTACTTTGACTCATTCTAAAAAAAGTTTCACGAAAACTTTTGCGTTTAATGAAATTTCTTTCAGCGACTCAGTTACAAAAGACCATTGGCACATTAGACTGTAATTTTTCTTTATATATTTCTGACATATTTATCTTGGAAAAAACACATAGAACGTTAGAATTAAAATTTTATACATCTAGCATCAGACAATTTAAATTTTTTATTTTTTTGTGTATTTTTTGTCATTTAAACAAAAAATAGTACGATTAGTAAAATCTTGCCTGACTTTTTACTTCAGAAATTAATAAAAACTAATTAATTATTCGTAAAAAATAACTGATTGGTGTACAAAAGTTACAAATAATTAATTCCAAGAAAAAAGTTTCAATTTTTAATTTTTATTCGTTTTAAAAGTACAAAAGTTTGTACGTAAAAGTTCTTAATCTCCGAATATCAATTTTTTAATAAACTATTCCACTTACTTTTCCAAGTATTTGAGCTTCATTAATTTTCAGTAATTTTAAAATTTTACTTATAAATAAGACTTGTAAAAAGAATTTATCAAGAAATATTACTTATTTACACCAAATTTTAACTTTTTAACTTTGGTGCGTTCCCATCAGTAAGCTTCCAAAATATGTTGACCAAAAAACATCAAAAACTTTCTATTGTTCAAAAAAATTATAGACAATTGTTAAAATTTAGGAATCTTCGAAACATTGTGGATTTTTATGAATCTTGTTCCTCTGGGGGTTTTCAGGTCGCTGATTGTGGATCTAATGGTACTTTTTCAAAATTTAATTCGAAATTCAAAAAAAAAATTTGACATAACTTTATGTAAATTTAACTTAATAATTATTTCGTAGACTATTAAATAGATAACTATTTATTAGACTCATTTACTTAATTTTCGTTTGCGAATGATAAAATGTCTGACCAACACTGCTTATTAATACTTATTTGAATGAATAAAAGATAAACAAATGTGTATGAAATTAAAATTTTCATGAATTATTTGTTTCTTAATTTTTTAATTAATAAAAGTCGCTTTTTCTATTTCTATGAATCTTTAAAAACTTCGAAATTTCAGAAAAATACTAACCTTCTCCACTATTTCAAAGTAATAGATAAAAAAATTATATTTAATAACAAACCTGTTATTATCTTTTGGTTTTTTAATTACAGAAATTTTTTATTTTTTGTCTGACTAAAACTTAATTTTACCACTCACATACAATTTTAAACACACAAAATATCTGATCAATACTAACTTTAACGACTGATTTGAATTTTAATAGAAAAAAAAAATTTTTATAGGATAAAAAATTGTTATTAACTTCACTAAAAAGAGTTTATTCTTTCTTTTTTAAAAAAAAAATTTTTTTCTTTCTTTCTTTCTTACATTTTCTTTAATTCAGTTAAGGATTTATAATGAATCATTTAAAGTAGTTGAAAAATGGTCAAAATCTAATAGAAATGTTTTTAAGTTTATTGATTTCTAAATTATAGGAATTTTTCAATATTATTATATCTGTCGAAAAATCAGTTTTATTACTTACATAAAGCTTTCAGCACTTTAAAATGTCTAACTAATACTGACTTTTACTACCAATAAATGTTACATTTTCAAGACATGGGACACGTCTTGTCTGCGTGAAACATATTCTTACTAAGTTATATAAAGACAAAATATTCAGAATATTTGATCGCAACTTACTTTCATGACTCATATAAAATTTTTAAATAGATTAGATTTAACTGCATAAAAATGTATTAAGCTATTGATTTACTCTCTAAATCTGAATTAGTTAAAAATAACTAATTACTAGTAAAATCGTGGCTGACTTTTTCTTTAGCAATTAGTAAAAAATAACTAATTATTAGTTGTTAATTACTAATTATAAGTAAATAAATAACTAAAAAAATAGTCAAATTTCACTAATTGAATTAGTTACTACAAATTTCAATCATCTTTACATAACCTAAAAGTGAATTTAACTAATAATTAGTCATTATTAACTATTTCATTGGTAAAATATTACTATTTGAATCAGTGGCTGACTTTTTGCTATCAAATTAGTTATTTTTAACTAATTCAAATTTAGAGAGTAAAGGAGTCGAATAAATTTCTAACGTTTTTCAATTACTGAATAGAAATGAAATCTAAAGAGATGAATTTTTCTAATTGCTGACTACTATATCCTACTTATAAACAAAAAACAAAAGCAAGATTTTGTAAAGAAATTGAAAAATCTATCAAAAATAAATGTTAAAGTGTCAGTTCAATGAAATGTGAAATTGAAGAAAAGCAAATGTGTCGAAAAAGGAAAATTGAAGCTTAAACATAAACGAGAATTTGACGGGATTGTTTGGAATAATTTGAGACTACCGTGTTTGCCGCGATAAGCCAGGGAGTATAAGGTGACTTTGAAACACGTTCACGTACACATATCCGTTGCATCGGGAGAGTAACTCTGGCCTTTTGTTCCAATGCCCTGTTGCACGTAACGAGAGGCAGATAGTCAAACTCCGATTTCCAGTGTGTCACGACGAGTAGGTCGAATATCAGAGCGATTCGAGATAATTATATCCTCCTCCTACTTCTGTTCAACGACAGTCGTGTGTCCTCCTAAACGTACACGAACTTAGGTGTCCATGTAAAGGATCGTGGCCAACGCAGAGATTCTATCATTTCGAAAACCGTTATAGTGTAAAGTCTGCTCGCGAAAATAAATAGGTAACAAACGAGAATCGAGAATGCAATGATTTACATATATATATATATATATATATATATATATATATAAAACTCAATGCAAATTATCTTCTGTTTTCCTGTCGCGTTTAACCTGCTTTTGTTTCACTATGCAAACAATAAATTCCATCAAAAAGTGTCTTTTTAAATTTCCAAAAAAATTATCATCGGAAATTTCGTACGGAAATTCTAAGAGAAATGAAAAATATTACCCTGAAATCATAAGATAAAATTTCAGTAGAATTTCTATGTGGAAATTCGAGAAAGCACATTATAGCAACGTGAGTAACTATTACAGGGTTGCACACGTCGAAGAAATGAGAGAAACGTCAGGGAATTTTATCTTACTGACGAAATTTAAAATTTCTAAAATTTCTACATTCATTGGTATTAAAAATGTTGTATCTTTATGAAAGACTGTCTTGATGTCTTAAAATAAGTCTTTCTTTTAACTATATGATACATTTCATAATCATAATGAATTTAATAACAATTCCTCGAGATTTTATTTCTGTAAATATAATTAAGTTTTAACATACTTAAGAACTTAGGAAGACCTTTAATTTTAAAAAAGTTATAATTTTCAGAAGCTCACAAAATAATGCTTTTTAAAATTGTAATTGCTTTTAAAAATTATTCCAAGTTTTGAATTAAGATTTTCCTTATCTAAAAGTAGGTATTACCGTTTTTATAATTAAATTCCTCTTGAATCTTTTTTATAAAGTTGAGGAGAAAAGTTAACGTTCTATTTGGAATTTAGGGAAAAAAGTAAAGAAAAGTAAAATGAATTTTTTTCTAATAAACCCTGTATTAGTAATTTAGTTTTATTACTATCAGTAATAGGGTCATTTAGGGTAAATGTAACGGAATATCTATTTTTCACCAAAAACATTAGTTTCTTTTTGTCAAAAAGTAAAATGGGCGGATTTTTTTGCATGAGCTTATTATTTTACTTCCCTAGAAAAATTTTATGAAGTATGAAAAAATATTGATGCACCTGAATCGCCTAAAACTAACTGTTTACATTTACCCCGAGATTTTAAAAATTTTCCTAAAATTCGGGGTAAATGTAAACACCACTGTATTTAAGCGAGGTTTAAGTTACAAGTTATTTCAAGTATACTACTGTTTTAAAGGATGGAAAAACTGAAAAAAAGTTCTTCGTAGATGAATAGAAAAATCAATCAGTTGACTAATAATGTATCATATAAAATAAACAATCAACCATTACAAAAGTAGTAATGTAAAACTTGAATAACTTGAAGAAATTTTAATAGATATTTATTCTACTTGGTAAAAAAAAATTTAAGGTTACTGAATTAGAATCTAAAATCGAATTTTTTAATTTTAAAATGGCAGATCCAATAATTTATTATATTATTTTTGTTAAATGTTAAATATATGTTTTGTATCAATTGTGACGTCATAATGGTTCAAATACCCTTAACCAAAAATGTTAAGAATTATTCAGATGTGATTAAACTTCGTTATAGCTGCGAGTTTTTACAATTGCTAAAATAAAAAACTTTTTTTTAACTAATTTTTTTAATTTTTAAAATTTGAACTGAAATTTAGTCTTAGTGACCCTAAGAACCTTAATAATAAAAGTTACACTGATTTTCAAACACGCTTTAAAGTCACACAAAATAAATTTTTCCGGAAATTCAGAAATTAATCATTAAAATTTGCATCCAACAACACTTTAAAAATTCGTTAAAATTGAAATTTATTCATTTCAAATAGTAACTACATATGTAAACTTTAAAATTTTTCTTTGAGTTTATATTTTAAGTGGGAGAATTCTGAAACATAAACAAGTGTATATGCACTTATTCAGTTTTAGAGAGTTTTGATTCTTTTTTGGTACCAAGTTTATTTCTCATAAATTACGTGTAGTAACTAAGCAATAATATTAAGTAGTCCTAAAAAATCTTTTGGTTAATGGGAGTAGACAAATTATGTTTTCTTAACCCCTTCGCAGTCCAGCTAAAAATCGCTTGTGGTCCAAAAACGGTCGAAGAAAAAAAAGTTTCTAAAAAATGTGATTTCATTGTAATTAAGGTTTTTGGAGTCGCAAAATTCGAATTTGAAGTCAGTTTTTCAAAATTCAAAATGGCGGATTCAATATGGCGGTCGAGAAAATAAAAAATCAAACGGATTTGTTTAAAACTTGTTACTCGGGGGTTTTCGGGGTCACTGATTACGAATCCGATGTCAGATTTTGAAATCCAAAATGGCGGACCTAAAATTCGATCAAATTGCATGAATCTTGAAATTATCCGCCATATTGGATTCACCATTTTAATTTTGTAAATCTGACATCATATTCGTAATCAGCGACCCCGAAAACCCCCAAGTAACGAGTTTCAAGCGTATTTGATAAATTTTAAAATCTTCATAGTCGCCATTTTAGGTCCACCATTTTGAATTTTGAAAATCTGATTTGAAATTCGGATTCAGCGACCCCAAAAACCTTAGTATGCACTTGGTCATTCAAATCGAATTATGTTTAGTATTTTATTTTTGAGATAGACATATATGGCCACAGACGTAAAGGTGGCACGACTTTTTGTGGCCACATATGGGCCATGGACTGTCAAGGGGTTAAAAGACAATATTTTTAAAAACATAATTATTTTAAATAAAATTTTTATGTAAAGTTATAATTTCGCACAAAATTATAACTTTAGGTGTACATAAAATTATAATTTTACAAAAAATACGATTTTCCATTAAAATGTAATATTTCCATATAAAAATGAAGAAATACAGCTGTATAATAAATATATTCCAGAAGGTCGTCGGTTTAATAGAAATTTGGATCGACAGACATAATTACAATTGTCTATTTTACCATGATATTCAGGCCAAAGGCCGATAGTAAACTTGCCATACGGAAGCCTTGTCTATTTTACGTTATAGATAGATAGACTGACGTTTCTAATATATACGATACTCCAAAAGAGGAATAAAAAAACTATATTGCATGCATGACTTTTATATATTTTTTTTTAATAGCAAAGAATGCAGGTCCTGGTCACGATTTATAGAGATAAATTACGTACTTATTCTGGAGAAATGCGATTTTTTTTAACTTTTTTAATATCATGATCCCACGACATTTTTTCTGAAACATTAATGTACCTACTTTTTTCTTTAATGCTTTATTAAAACTAAAGTTATTTTCTATTATTGTACATTTCAACTTATCACGTTATAGTTGAGACATATATATATATATACGCAATAGCGCGTGAGAGGAAAAGTATATATAAGAAAAGTTGTGCTTTAAATTATTTTTGATGAGAGGGAATACTAAATTAGTATTTTATATTCCAAAGCGTAGATTTTTCTTGTGAATTTTCTCGTGATTCTTATATCGTTGTGCCTCGCATGAATTATAAAGTGAGACGAATGTTTTCTACGTGCTTGAGAAATAAGCAAAACTGTGCGGCAAACGTTTATTTTGCAACGATATCGAATATTCAGATGCTCGTAAAACGTTTACATTCATGGCTTTCGTTGTCTTCATAAATTTATACACAATACTTTTCAACTTTCATGGAAAGAATATTTTTTTCTGATCTTACAAATGCTATTTCATCACATGTAAAATTTAATTTTGGTAAAAACTTTTTCTCAAGTATATTCTTTTTTTCAAAAATTTTAATTATGGGGAAAAAAATTAGTCTATTGGAAAATTTTCCAGTTCATTAAAATTTCTGTACTATAATTAAATGAAAAAATGTTGAATTTTTTTTTTAAAGGAAAATGAAATTAAATGGTGTACATAAAAATTTATTGATGTACACTCGATAAAAAATAATTAAATCTAACGACTATTGACAAATTAGGAAAAGGAATATTTCCCGAAGGAGCTGAAACGAGGTGTAATTAAACCGCGTCTCAATTGTAAATAGCAACATGCAATAGGGCAATCATTGGAAGGAGAGATCGTTCTCGTACTTCAAAGGAGACAAATGACAATGCGGGACATGATTAAATTCACGACTAGAGTAAATATCACAAGAAACGGTCATCCAATACCAAGAAGACAGTAAATTGCTTCAAGAGTCAAGTCTTTAGTTTTTTTTTGCAGTTTGTTAAATATAATTTGTCAGACAAATAGTATGAAAATTCGAAACAAATTTAACAAATCTATCCTTTTTTGATTTGTTTAAAAATAAAATTCACTTCTTCGCAATTTAAAAAAAAAATACAACCATTACTACTGATAGAATGCAAATATACTTTTAAAACATTAGTTTTGTAATTTTAATTTTTACCTACGTGAGTTTATTTACTATACTTATTTATGATTTTATTGCACTGCTTGATAATTATTCTAATTTTAATTTAAAAAATAATTTCATTAGTAATGACATGTACATGAAAAACTTAAAGTGAAAATAAATAGTTCAAATTGATTTTGAATGAATCCAGTTCAAATTCAGGTTTTCTGAAAATGAGATGAAAAATGTTAGATAAGAAATTATAAATAAATAATTGATCTTATCGATGGTGGTGATGATAATAATAAAACAAGAAGTTATTATCTATAAACTGAATGCCATTAGTTAATTGTAGTTTATATCAAGAAATCATTAAACCTCTTTTATTGCTTCAACTTCCATAATACAAAGTCTCACCACCAAGCACTTTAGTAAATTACATGAATTCATTTAAGAAATAAAAAGTAAAACGTTAATTTGAAAATTAGATGGTGTACATTGAGGTGATAATGATATTCACGTTATTTACATATTTGCAATTTACTTTTAGTTTATGATCCACACTTTTCTTTTGCATAGTGAGATAAAATGAGTTTCTTTCTCAATTAAGACAATTTTCATTAAAGTCTAAATTGGCGAGAAAAAATTTTGTTCTCCAAGAAACAAAAATTATGGGACAAATAAAGTAGAAAGCAATCTTTTAGATGCGCGATCATTTTACAAACAGTTGAAAAAAATTTATTTTTGAATTTACCGACAATGAGAATAAAACTTCAGGGATGTTTTCTAAGAAACAGAAGAAGAAGAGGAAGAAAATGTTTGGGTAGGAAAAAACTTTGAAACAATATTCAAGAAAAGTCAGAGTTAGTTTATCACAATTAGGAATAAGGGCTATTAAGAGGACTATGGTTTGAGTAGATCCGTTAAGGGCCTTTCTCTTGTCGGCATAGTTGTAGGACTTTGTCGATCAATTAAAAGGTTTTCAATGGCTGCCCATAAACGGGTTAGGGACCTGAATACAATACACATGGTTTGTTGTTCAAGAGAAAGAGAAAGAGAGAGAGAGAGAGAGAGAGAGAGAGAGAGAGGGACATTCGCAAGAATCTAGCGCCGCCTCGTTTGGCTCCTTCCACTCATTACGGTGCTTTAGTGTATTCTATATTAGGGTGAAGGGTTAGTTGCAGTTCAGGGAACAATGTTTTTTACGAGCAACAAGTTTTCTTGCCATCTGTCGACAATTTACACCGCGAGTTCTAAAGGAGCAAAATTTAAATTTATCAATTTTTTTCTCCTTTAATTGAATTTGAATTTCGCGCCAAGATATTTTTGTTCTGTCCGGTAGATGAAAAGAAAACTTATCACTCATAAATATATAGAGTAAAGTGGACTAACTATTTTTCAATTTTATGTTTTGCATTTCGTTAAAAAAAACAAGTTGTTCATTCCATGAACTTTTAGCTTCCTCAATATCAATTGCCTTATCTTTTATTATAGAGTAATTATTTTGAAGTAAAATTTTAAAAGTTTCAAAAAATACAAAATTAAATTTTTTTGTGAAAAATAAAAATAACGATTAATTTTATAAAAATTGATAGAATATACACTTTATATACATGAATTTTGATAAGAATGAAGAAATAATTAAAAATATTATAAAGAAAAAAGTTATTTTAAAAAATACAAAAATTAATTTTTTAAAAAATCAAAATAAAAAAAATTGGTTAAAATATTTGATTCTAAGAAATCGCATAATCGACATCACTACAAGGTTTTCTTTGGAGAAGAATCAATAAATACAAATAATACACTGTTTTAACAAAATAAAATAAATAAAAATTCAGAAGTATTTCACTGCATTTGAAAAAATGTGTCGTTTTGGTATAAAAAAAATATCAGCTTTTTAAAAATGAAACTTTTATCATTCATTAGGAAATTTATAATAAAAAATGACATTTTCATTCATTGATTGATTTCAGGGTTGCTTATTACGAATATGCCAGTTTTCAAAAATTCAAAATATCGGATGACTTTTTTACAAAAAACACCATATTGCTTGAAACTTGTTACTCGGGGGTATCTTATTTTGAATCAATAGCGCATGCTATCAATTTTAAAGTACATGAACAAGAATTTATAGTATGATGCAATAGTTTCAATGATCGAAACTGTTGCTTTTATAAAAAAAATGTTCTAAGAAATAAACATATCTTTGCTCTCTTATACATCTGAATCTTATTTCAAGATACAATTTTTAGAAGTTTTGTGTACAATATATACAATTTAAGATAAAAGTTCACAACTTGACCTAAACTCATAATTTATCGCAATTATAAACTTAACACACTATTTAACATTTCACATGCATACATACAATCATAATACATTTAAAAGTAGTTGATTTGAACTTTTTTGTACACAAAACTGATGAAATTATCATCGCTTGTGAGAGAACAAATTAATTTTTCAAATAGACATAGCGAATATTCAGTGAAAAAAATGTTTAATAACTTAATTACATTCTTTTATAAATTTTCTTTAATCTTTATTTGTGTCATTGTTAAATGAACTTTTTTTTAATTCTATAAGACACGACATTTTTAAATGAATTGCAAATATTGTTAAATAGAAGAAATATATTTTTATATTGAAAAATCATATTAACATTACAGTACCTAACATCTTTAATTTAAATAAGTATATGACTATAATTTTACTGCACGGTACTGTCAATTTTATAGCATGGCCAATAGTTTTTTTCTCAGTGAAAAAAATTGGAAGTAAATTGATTTTTTCCACAAACTGCAGTATAATATCAAACTAGTTTTAGAAAAATAAATCGTTTGCCTTTATCCATTAGTTTCAGTATCATATTCGTAATCAGCGATCCCGAAATCCCCGAGTAACGAGTTTCTAGCAAAATGGTGTTCTTTCCGCATTTTAGTCACTTTCTTTGAAATTATAGCCCCAGTCCAGAATTAACAACAGAAACAAGAAGTTTTGAAAACTAATTTAAAACATAAATAAACTTAAAATGACTTTGACCAAAAAGTTATTTTAACGTTTGGCCAAAAATTGTGTCTACTACTTATTTAAAAATTTCAAAAGTAAATTAGAAACATGTAAAAAGGAAAGAATTATACTATAAGCTTTCTGCTAAATACTGAAACGAAAATTTGAAGAATAAATATTCAGAATAAATGAATTTAAAATTACTGATAAATTGGAATAACACGTCTGACCAAAAATTAAATTCATCACTAATTCAAAACATGTTAAACCTGAATTTTAAAAATATCTGAATTTTGAAACGTAAAGAATTATTAAAATTTCAATTTACAGAGAAAGATTTAAAGCAAAAATATTTTAAATTAATAATACTGAAACGACTGGTCTGAGAAAAACTTAAATATAACATTTTTATACTACATTTCTATATGATAGGAAAACTTGAAACTTAAGGTCTTACTAAAATTTCAATTTGCTATTAAAACAAAACTTTTTGAAAAAATGTCAAAAATTAAAAAGTTTAAAACGATTAATTACTTGAAAAAGTTACTAAATTTAATTTGCTTAATAATAATAATAAACATTAAAAACTTAGCAACATTGCTATTAGAAATCTCCATCCAGGTCTGATTAAAATTTGCATTTATTATCACAAAAATTTCAGGGACAAAATTATCAAAATAAAACGATAGAAACAATTTATCTGATCAAAAATTAGGTTTCTAAAAGATAAATTTCTTACTTTCTAAATAAGGACAGTTTTGAAATAAAATTTTAATTGATAAAAATTTCTTCTTTACTAAAGCCAACAAAATTTTTTCCCTATCTTGATTAAATTTACTACCAGCTATATATAACTGTTTGAAAACTGAAAAGCAAATAATTGATTTTTAACATGATTCTCGCTAAAATTCCCCCCTCACCCATATTATTAAACAGATATAAATTCTAATTTGCAGAATTTTTCAATTGATCAGGAATGTAGTAATTATTGATCCTTTAATGGTAGGAGAATCTAATGAGGATCTCGGCTCAAATATGGATGACCCCAGTATGGCTCTGGATTCTAAATAAGGATCAATGTCCACAAATGGATCCGTGTCGACTTTTGATTGCCTTTTGGGTGCCATAAACTTCATACTAAGACAATATACAAAAACATTTTTTATTATAAACGAATCACTTGAAAATTGTTTCTCATCATTGTTCCTTGCGTATTAAGTAGAAGAAGAATGAAGAAGAAAAAAAGCTAAAAATAATTAATCATTTATAATTATTTGTGAGCTAATTTTAAAAATAGATTTTACCATACACATATATACATAAAATGTGAGTAGGTTAAATGCTGCTATCAATCATTGTTTCTGGATCAAAATATAATTTCTCGATAATCTTCTCTTTTTTTAACCTCAATATTTTTTCAAATACGCTTCCGCTTTACTCAAAGAGGGAATGAAAAATACTTTTAACAGCTTTTAATAAAATAACAAGAAATAGTTTTCTTATGAATTAAGAGCAATAAATCTTTAATGATTGCATTTAGTATCATAGTTTTTCTGAGGATATCAAATATCAAATTGACCTGGGCGTAGATAAAGTGTCAATCATAGGCCTAAGTTGCATAAAAGTGTTTCTTTTTAGAAGAAAGATAATACAATTAACACTTGTTTAGCAAACATTGATGTTGATTATATTAATCAACATTCTCGAGTGCTTGAGGCTGGATTTCTAAACAGTCGAAAGTTTATATAATAATTACAAGCGAGAAATTGAAGTAAAATAGAGAGCTTTTGAGTCAAAGTATGTGCGGGTATGTACAACAAGTATATATACATATAGATATATGTATTGTGAAATATTCAAAACAATGCCTTGAATATTTAAGTTAGTGGCACTGCGGGAATTATTATATCGAGAGGAGAGTTTTGACAATCGGATGCCGCGGAGTGCTTTTGCCAATTGTTATGAGCCGGAAGCGGATTTTGTGGAGGACTTTGTTGTATACAGTGTGGAAAACGTGCGGGGAGCTAAAGTTTACACAGATCCGTTCAGTAGGTGTCGAGGAAACTTTGCCATTGTACAAGCCACACGGCGTTAACCGAGACGCCTCTGGTTTTCAGTTTTGCTTTTAGTAAAATGTCGTTTCTCAGTGTTTTAGCCGCACGATACCGAGGAATAGTGCACAAGAACGACAATGACGACGGCGAGGACGACGCAAAATTCAACGCGTGTAATTAGAGTAATTTGCAACAATTTTAGTAATAAATTCCTCACGATTTTCCTACAAAAACTTTTTCGTGCTTTACTGTCAAACATTTCTTTACTATATAATATTTATTTTTTATTAAAACCGTTATTTTAAATATTATTTTAAATATTATTTAATTAACCCATTAATCCCATGAAGAAACGAGTAATTATATCAAAAAAGTATCAGATGGATTCATAGGCAAATTGAAAAAAAAGATATACCTTTTTTTTGTTTTTAATTTCCAATTGTTTAAACAAATTAATACAAATTTTAAAAAAAATTTTAATAGCTTTAAACTTAAAGCCAATCGACTATGTGTGAAATATTAAGAATGTTTTATATATGAGTCACTTTTTTCTCCAAGTCGTAATTTGTTTTAAAAAATTGTTATAAACAAATTATATAATAAATTATTAAATATTTTCTAAATTTTTATGAATCTGTTTTAATAATTATTGTTAAACAAGGGGAAAATTAAACGCAGAAAAACAGGTATTTCTTTTTTCCAATTTACTTATGAATCCAATTTTTAATTTTATTTAAAACCATTTTGTCTATGCTTGAAATGAAACACCCTTTATCCAGCATAATTTGTTTATAACAATTTTTTAAACAAATTACGACTTGGAGAAAAAAATGACTTATATGTAAAACATTCTTATTATTTCACACAGAGTTGATTGGCGTTAACAGTTTTTGAAAATTCATAAATTTTTATTAATTTCTTTAAACAATTATTGTTAAATAATTGGAAAGTAATAACAAAAAAACAGATATATCTTTTCTTCAATTTTCCTATGAGTACAATTGCTTAATTTTACTTTAAATCATTTTTTATGTTTAGGATAAAACACCCGCTTTGTAAAACATAATTTGTTTATAACAATTTTATAAACAAAGTACGACTTGGAGAAAAATATGACCCATATAAAACATTCTTAATTGTTTACATATAATTTATAAGAATTAACAGTTTTCAAAAATTTTTAAATTTTTATTTATTTGTTTAAACAATTATTATTGTTCAACAATTGGAAATTGAAAACAAAAAATAGGTACATCTTATTTTTCAATTTAGCTATAGTTTCATACATGCAAATTAGAAAGAAATATGTACTCGTATTCTTGTTTTTAATTTGCAATTGTTTATACAAATTGTTAAAGATTATGTAAAATTTATAACTGTCAACACTAATCCAGTCACTTTGAAAAGTTCGGGTAATTTTTTCGCAATTCGCTATTTTTAATTTTAAAAATCTGATATTAAATTCTGATTCAGCGACCTAAAAAACTCCAAAATAACGTATTTTGATCCAAACGTAACAATTTAAAAATTTACCGACATATTGAATTTTTAGTTTGTGATACGAACACACATCTGCCATAAAACCAAAGCAGCCTGATTTCTTATGATCAAAAAATCTCCATAATAAGACTTTTGAAATTTTTCAATTCCACATTCCTTCTAAGAAAGGCTTTTATTATTAGGAACAAAAAAAAAATATTAATCAAATTTTATGTTACGTGGGAAAAGCGAAAATACGAAATAAATCATTGAGAGTAAATGAAGAGGAATGGAAGATTAAAAAAGTTTTCGATTGAAAGAGAATTTGGAATGATTTCTCCGGGGACTAATCATTGAATTTCATTATGGAGGGTGGAGAGGAGAGTTTGTGAGAACAGTCGATGCTCTCTCTAATTAGTTGAGAATCTCTTATTAGGATACCGGTATGAACACGTTCAAGGCCATCGGAAATGACGAATTACGTATTACACTGAGGCAAAATCAGTTTGAACCGTATCAAAGAAAAATTTAACTTCCAACATCATCGGCAAGTCACGTTCAACTGGAGCATTTTGCTGTCATTATATTTTTGCACGATGTGTGACGCATTACGTTCAGTTCATAATTCGTACGTTGGAGGACCACACTTGGGAATATCCTCAAGTTAATAAGCACGTCGGCTTCTCTCTCTATCTGCTTCTTGCTTCCAATGAAGGTAATTCCGTTTAACGCCCCAAAGCGAAATCTTACTACCGCTAAAAACAATCGGAACTAAAGAAATTATTAATCCGAATCGAGTTATTTTCACCTTTCTTTGGTAATTCAATTTGAATTTCCCGCCCAAAAACATTTTTTGTAATAACTGATCTATAGATAGTAAAAACTCTCCGCTGGTTAATAAGATGAAAGTTGCTCGCAAGAAAGAGGAAATAGAAGACGGAATAAGAGTAACTAGAATATCAAAATTTAATGTTCGATTTCCAATTTCATAATTACTTTAAACGAATTCGGCTAAATATAGGTATTATGAAATTAATTTATTAAAAATTATCCAAATCATTGTACTAAATTCCAATTAACTGAAATGACAATCTACTTAAAATAATTTGACTAAATTTTAGTTGAATGAGAATCTAACTGATTAAAAAACTTCCTGAAATGTTGAAAGTTTAATTAACAGTTTTGTTGCATGCCAATTTTCATTAATGAAAATTTGAAAAAATGAAAGAATTTATCAATGTGCCAAATGGAGAAAATTGTTATCTTGTTAAATATCAACTCAATCAAATGCCAATATAATTAAGTAAAATATTGGTTAAAAGAAAATTTATCTAAATTTAAAACAAAAAAGTAAAAAAAACATAAAACCGGTGTTTTTTAACTTTCAAAAAATCTCAAATAAGTATTTACAGCTACATTTGATTATATAAACTATGTGATGGTAAAAAACCCCAACTGAGCATTTTCAGCCAAATCCGTAAACTTTAAAATTTTTCGGTCGTTATTTTGAATTTTTGAATTTTGACCAAATATTCGGATTTAGCGAATCTAAAAACATAAATTATAATGATATCAAGTATGCAAAAAAAATTTAGCACATTTTTATCACGAAAAATTTATATTGACTACACTGCTAAGGAATTAAATAAAAATTGTGTAAAATCAAAATTTATTGCTAAAGATGACAATCTAATTAAGTACTAAATCACTTACATGCGACAATTTGATTAACTAAACAATTTGTAAAAATGCCAATTTAGTAAATTTACAGTCCGTTTAAGTATAAATTTAGTGAAATATCCAATTCGATAAATAGAAATGAATGAAGTAAAATATTTCTTTTCCTCAATAGAAAAGTTGATTAAATGAAAATAATTGAATTTATTAACAATTCAGTAAACATGCAATCGGAATAAAAATATTTTATTTTCTAAATTTTTACAGGATTCTAAAACATGTATAGTTATTGAATAAATTTTATAATAAGTAGTATTAAAAAATCTAGAGAATTTTCTCTGCTCACAATTTTGCTGTAGTTTACTAATCTTTAAGTAAAGTATTTTAATGAAATTGTATAACGTTTTAACTGAAAAATATTGTTTGACATCGCTTTTCTCCACACTTGAACTTGGAAATATTTTAGAAAACATTCGTTTCCTCATGTTTGCACTTAGACATTTTATTTTCACGATTCACGCGAGATGAGTTGTACTCAATAAATGTATTTATTAATAATACTATCGTGAATTTTCAATATATAAATATATAAGCCAAGAGATTTTCTCATCATTCATAAAGGTTAAATTACCGGTGTTGGGGTTTAAAGGAGGTTTACATTATACGTATGGGTCACTCGAAATTTCGTATATATATATCCAGTGAAAAGATAAGCCGGGGCGGTCGGCGTGTCGAAATCTGAAAAGCTAATAAGAAGATAATCCCCTCGTGGTTATTCCAAGCGTGTCGATATAACGGGAGTCATTGGCTAAAGCACAAACTAAATGCTTATCAAAAGACGCGCACTTGAAACGATGACTCCTTGCGCCATGCGGGGTCAATTCTTTAGGGCCACAGGATTAACTGCAATAAAAATTTATTTCGTGCCAAGACAAAAGGGTGTGCCGAGTTTTAAAGAATTAGATTATCGCGCGAGAGTGAATAGAATGAAAAGCAATCTCTTTTAAAGGCGCTCTCCGTATAGATCAACATCGACTGATTTCATTGTTTCTCTCTCTCTCTCTCTCTCTGTCTCTCTCTCTCTCTCTTCGTTTACCTCGCACCAAACAAAATGAGATCGATCGCCTAGTGGCAGTTTTGCGCTACTTGATTTCGTTTTCTCGGCAATGATCTCAGTGTCCGGCACGATATTATGTCATTTGTCTTCGTTTTCTACTCTCCTTCTTTCACTTTTACCATTTTCCCTTCACTCCGTTTTTTTTATTTTTTCTTTACTTTCTGTTCTCTTCGTGTATAAATTCCTCCATATTCTCTATCTCTCTCTCTCTCTCTCTCTCTTGGCTCCATTTCTTTTCATCCGTTTTTTAGATTTTACTCTGGATACCACGCTTGAAACCTTCCTTCCAATACTCATTAAGCAGTGTCGAAGTCTCCAGTGATTGAATTCTTCGAGAATCTTTGTTCATTCGGCAACTTTTCGACATTCAATGAATTCGACCCTGACACATACTGAAATTTAAATCCGTAATTTCGAACCGACAAATTGCTTTCTTTACTGGCATTCTATTTGTTTTTTTTTCCTTTTTGAATTTCTAAATTATACTTCAAGTCGAATTTATCACACAGGAACTAACTTACAATCATAATTAAAAATATAATTTATTTTTCTAAATAAATAAGTAAGATTCTCCAGGAATATTTTTTATTTGTTTCTCTATATCTCAATCAGTAAAAACTTATCCATTAATGCATATTTAATTAATTTTTACCTCGATTTTTTAAATCTAGGGGAGATTAGCGAATTGTGAATTATGAGAAAATATGAGACAACTCACTATTTAATAGTATTTGAAACATTGATCATCCAATTTTTTTTTATTTTCTTTTGTTCGCCCAAAGTTTTTTGAAGCATTTTTTGATTTTTGCTTTTACACTTACTTCTAAGTTCTAAACAACAACCATCTGAAAAATTGCATTCAAATATTTACTTTCTGATGTGTTTATGTTTTTTTTGTTTTTACAACGATTTTTAAAAATTAATAAAGTTAAAAGATATTTTTTTAATTATTATTGTCTGTTATTGGTACTTGGAATACAAAAAGAAATTTTGCATTACATTAAATTTAATTAATTAAATAATACAAAGCATTTGGGTAATTCTAAAATTCAATAAGGCGGACAAACAAATTTAAAATCTGTTGAATACGCTTGATTCTTATGTTACTAGGAAGTTTTCAGAGTCCATAATGACGAATCTAACAATCAATTAAACTGGCGGATTTAAATTACTTATTTAAAATTAAGTAGAAAAAATTTAGAATTATAAAATCAAAATTTCAGAAAAGAAGTTTAGTTTTATATTGTGATACTAAAAATTTAACTAAATAGTATTCCTCAACATTCCTACTGTCAAGTTTTACTATTTTAGAAGTTTTAATATTCCAGAAGTAAGATGTATTGTAAAGATACAGAATAATCGTCATATTTTTTTTATTTTACTCGAAATTCCATAAAACTTAGTATGTATGGGTTTTTGGGATCGTTGATGTCAAATATTACCTTAAAATTATAAACTTTGAAATTTATTAATTAAATTTTGAACCTGATATTAATTTTGAATCCGTCATTTTATAAATTTTTGAATTTTAACGTCAGATTCGAATTCAGAAACCCTAAATTAAAAAAAAAAATTTCTCAGTGTGGGAATCCAAAACGCATTTTAGTTTTTACTAATACATTTCATTAACTAAATGTCGCAACCGCGAAGGAAAACCGAAAAATAGCTAGGAATTTAATTCGATCAGGAAAAATTTGTAAATTTTTTGCCAAACGTGATTTTTTTATAAAATTGAAAACAATTTTATTATATTAATTTGTTTTAAAAAAATGTTTTTTTACTTTAATTTTGATTGATGTAAATTCAACTGTGTTTCGTTTTGGTTCCAATATTAAAATCAAAATTCCACTCTATTTCGTTTTGGTTCTAATATCAAAATCAAAATTCTTTCTTGTTTTAATTTTGATAAAATAATACTGCGCATGTAGAAGTGTGATTGAACCTAAATTTTGTTGCAAATGTAAAATATATCAGAAGATAATATCGTTTTTACTTACGAAATCTGAAATAGAATTCGAATCGATTTCTGTTTCTATAAGAAAACCGAATTGCAGTATTACAGTATCAGAATCAAAATAGGAAGTAAATTTTGTTTCGTTACAGTATCAGAATCAAAATAGGAAGTGAATTTTGTTTCGTTACAGAATCAAAATCAAAATACATTAATAATTTCGTTTTGTTTTGGAATATCGTAACGAAATTAAAATTTGATTTCCGTAACGGTACCTGGAAAATAGTAACAGTAAAGCTTATACTCTAAAAATTTCTGCGATATAACGTTTAAGTCGAAAGCAGTGAAGACACTAAATTTTAACCAGTAAAACCAGTTTTAACCAGTAGTAAGAACAATACTGCACTATATATTTTTTTTAACTTTAGCACTTGAAATTAAAATGTCAACTTTTTATTTTAATATAGGGTACCTAAATAAATGTACCATTTACTGCAAGGATCAGGTTTCATACTTTCATTTCATTGTAGTCAAGTCTAAACCCAAAAAATTTTTTCTAAAATTGAGCCTCTGGAAAGTAAAACCACGCATATAAAATTTATTCAGTCGTTTTCATTGTCCTGTAGTATCTAAAAAATTAATGCTTTAAACATAAATTTTAACAAGGGTTTATCTTTTGAAAACAGAAAAAAAAAATTAAACTTAAATTTGTATTTAGCACATTAATTTTTAAGCATCAGGTACTAATGAAAATGTCAGTAAAAATTTAATATGTGATTTACTTTCCGGAGGCTCAATTGTTCCACTGTGTAATGAAATCACTGTGTAATGTGTATAGCTATAAAGTCAGTGGATTTCGCTAACTAAAATTCAGTAGCGAGTAAGAATTATAATTCAGTATTAAAACAAAGTTTAACTTATGTAGAAATCAAACGAAATTGACCAAGAAGAATAAAAAATATGGAAAGTTGAAAGTGTAATATATATATATATAAGTTGAGTGGTAATTCGAAGAATACTTGGATCAAGACATCGACACAGTGGAGATTCTCAGTTTCGTAATCGGCAAATATTATTTTTGGCAAGCATGTTCCGGAGAGCCCGGAGGCCCTTTATCTTTTCCACGTTTTATCTTTGTTTGCTCTTATCTAAAGCCTCGAGCGTTGAGGAATCTTATCCAAAAGTCAACCCTTGCGGCGTTTCAATGCACGATAAACTCACCTCTATATCTATATATATGTATCTATTTCTATATATGTGATTATAATACATTATGCTATTTTATATTACATTATAATTTATACTATGCTATATTATACCCTAGGAAGTTGTGGAA
This sequence comes from Leptopilina myrica (nomen nudum), assembly GCA_032872475.1. Classification (NCBI taxonomy): domain Eukaryota; kingdom Metazoa; phylum Arthropoda; class Insecta; order Hymenoptera; family Figitidae; genus Leptopilina; species Leptopilina myrica (nomen nudum). The sequence continues at coordinate 39,051,250 of CM065463.1, forward strand.
TAATATTTTAACACCGAAATGAATTAAAATAATCAGCAAAGCAAATTTAATCCATCAAGGATTAAATTATACACAAAAGGATTATTTTTTCAAAATAGTTTGAAAGAACCAAATGGTTTCAATTTATAGACTTCTTTCATGGAAAAAATTAATATAAAAATTGATTAATTTAATCTTGTTTGGTATTAATTTTATGTATTCAAGAATAAAAGAAATCTTGACCTAAAAACATTTATTCAGGGAATCACGAAGAAATCACAATCAAATATGTGATTTGATCAGACAATACCATTATCATTGGAATGGTAAAATTTAATTAAGTATATTTAAACCCAATATCAATTTCCTATTGAGCAGATAAATTCAACTGGTTCACTTAGAATTGACATGCAAGTCTAAATATAGCAAAGTGACTTTGATATGCGTTCGTTTTCGAAAGCAACACTTTCAATAGTAATGTTATCAACAAAAACAAAAACAAAATTGAAAAGTAAAGTTTAAACAAGCTTTCAAGTTTAAGTACAAAATAAATTCTCGATATTGTGAATCTTTCTCGATATTTTCCCCATCGAAAGTTGAAGTAATGGAATTTAGGTCGAATATTTTCCTATATATATATATATATATATATATATATATATACATATATATTGTATCCCGTAAATATATACTTCTTTTCTTACAGTGACTTTTCTCCCAACGAAAAAGAGTCGAAGTACTCAAGAACTTTTCGTGTCAGGTGGGTATGCGCAGCACTTTCAAGGTGTCTGCTAGAATTACAAACTCTTGGGTACTCTTTTCGTGTAGTATGTCACGTCAACGTATTCGTCGGCAGGATCAAAAGAACACTAAGATATATAGAGACTTTTTTTTATAAACTTGAAATATATCAACATGAACTTCAGAAACTCAAAATTTAATTTATTTTATAAATTCCCTTTTCCTCCTTTCTTTTTTCATACATATGTACATATATACACTTTTGTCTCCAGACATCCCGCGAGTTTTCAGAAATGCAGATAAAATTCCACCATGATAGAGTGTATTTTTTTATATATTTATTTTTTACATATTTTTTTAAATTTATTAATTTACTTTTTATGCGGGCATGTTAAAGCCTTCATATAATTTTAAGTACTAAATATTATAAAAGCAAAAATTTATAATTATTAAAATTTTTCATGACATTATCATCGAATATTTGCCAAAATAGCAAAATAAATGTTGTTAAATTATTGTTACAAATTCAGATATCAATTTTTTATAATCCGGTATTAAAAATTCAATTTTAGGCAAAAGTAAAGTTGTTAACATTATTTTTTATATTTTTTTAAACTATTAATTTTTAATAACAGAATTAATAAATTAATTTATTTTCAAGCAAAAATAATATTGTTCAAATTATTTGTATAAATACCCATAAAGTTTTTATTTTCAATTGAAAAATGTAGTTATAAGCATTAAAAACAATTGTTCAAATTGTTATAATACCATATGTGCAAATTTTTTAAATTAATTCAAAAAACAATAATAAAATTGTTTAAACCAATTGTATAAATATCTTTTTATCTTAACAAAATGAAAAATATATTTTTAGTTTTAGGGAAACATACATAGATCATTAAAATTGTTACAAATACTTTTAAATTATTATTAGAAAGAAATTAGAAAATAAAAGTTTGTTTTAAACTACATTATTACTAAAATGAAATTGTCAAAATTTTTGTAATAACAATAGACACTTATATGTGAACTATTATAATAATCGAATAAAGAAAGAATAAAAATTGTAAAAGTTAGAGAAGTGATTTTGAAAAAATTGTGATTAGTCATTGAAAAATTGTAAAAGTTGAAAAAAAATGTTAAATTAATAATGTTAAAGTGAGAAAATCGTGTGGTGAATATAGAAAAACGAATGATCGATGAATTCCATGAAAAACGAATTTTAAACTCTCTTTTAGACCCGGACACTTCCCCTCTCTTGAAAACTCTTGTTTCAACATCACCCGCACGTCTACGACACGTTCACGAAAAGTTTTTTGGGGTCTACGAAAATTACTCCATAAATCCCACTCTCCTAAAATCTTATTCGTACCATCTTTTATGTCCGCTTTATTAAGAAAAGAACCAACAGTTGTTGAGGTGCGAGTCGCATATTTGATTCTCTTTTTCCAAGAAGAAAGAATAAAGTATCAAGAAACTCACAAATGTTACACTCTTCCTTTATTTCCAAAACCGAAAATTACAATTTTTTCCTCCTATCATAAAATTTACTTGCAAAAATCTTCAAAGATACCAGAGTGAAATAAATATAAAAAAAGTAGAAAAAATATAAATAGAAGAGAAATAAAAGTAAAATACATAGATGAATATAAATTAAAGAAATAATAATTCTGTGTATTTTGTACTACGTTTATACTTACGAATGATCTTTGAGAACAGTTTCCACTTTACTTGTAGCAACAGACCAGACGTAAACCGATCCATCGGAGGAGCCAACAGCGATGTATTGACCGTCAGGACTGAAAGTGGCTCGTGCCCAATCGCAACCAACTTTAAAGCCATCGGCGCTGTAAAAAAGACAGGATAATCACAATTTAATTCAATTTTATAGAAGACAGTCGAAGGAAATGAGAATGAAGAAAAAAAAACGAGGCGAAATGTCTAAAGAAATTTGTCATTCTTGTGATTCGTCTACCGGAAGAAAGAGGACCTAAAGGTAAGTAATTACATGAGCAGATGGCAAGTAATTAAACAGCGTCTGGTCCTGAGACGAAGGTTCTTTTTTATTTTGCTCTCCTTCTCCAATTGGCTACAATCCAACGACCTGGATCATTGAAAACTCATTTGCTAAAAGCGCCAAAAAGAATATATATGACTTTACTCCCCAATTTGTGACGCGTTATGCTCGCGAATTATTTATTACAGATTATAAATTACAAACTAATTCGCACTGAATATTTTTTCGGCTTTCTTGTGTTTTTCGGATAAAGAAAAACGATTGTTTATATTAAACAGACTTTATTTCGAAGATATGTTTTTGCTCATCTTGGGATAATAAAACTGAACCAAAAATAGCAAATCCATTTCAACTAGCGCCAAAATCTTTGAAAATGCTTAACCAAAAAAAAAATTTTCGAAAAGTTAATAGATAATAATACAATTTTTTTGAAGTGCCAAATTTAATTTTTTTTCTCGAATTACAGTTGACAACAAAAATCAAAATATGGGGTTTTTCGTTTTTTTTTTACTTGAAAACATTCATTCTTTTTAAATTATTTCATGTTTTATAATTTTTTTTTATTATTTGTTTTTAAAATGTTAATGTTTCTTTCTTTACGTCCTAACAAAAATATTAAAATTGTATTATATTCCTTAAGGGGCTAGTCTGGCGTTACAGCCTATTTTGAAAGCATATTTTGGGATTTTTTTGATTATAAAATAAAATACAATAACATAAAATCTTTTTATTATTAATATTATTTTTATATTAATAGTGTTTTCAGTTAGTGTTTATAAAAGAAAAAAGAAGCAGGGGGCTGGTGCAGTTGATAACATTCGTTGGCCTTGTCTAAATCAAAAAAATTAAATTGATTATAGTTCTATATATGTCAGTAGCTATGGTCCGAACTAGAACGAATCAGTTTTGTTAATTAATAACAAAATGGCGGTCTTTTAAACAAACAAAAGATAAAAAATTGACTGTTTTTTATTTTAAAAAAGATAAAAATAAAAAAAATGTGAATAAAATGGAATTGTTCTAGTTCGGGCCATAGCCATGAAAATATAGAGTAAGATGAAAAAAGAAAATTAACAATCGGTCGAATAGATTTTTTTAAATCACCTGCAAAGCTTTGTTTTTTTTGTTTTAAACATTAACTGTAAATATCTGTAACAATATCAAAGTATAAAATAGTAAAATATTTTTTTTAGAATTCATAATAATAACAAACAGATGTTAAAAGATTTTTTGTGATTATATTTTATTTTATAATAAAAAAAAATTCGAAATATACTTTCAGAACAGGCTCGAACACCAGACTGTCTCCTTAAACTTCCTTAAAATAATGCATAGTGCAATTTATTTAAATTGTTGTAAACAATATTAATAATTAATAAATATATCATTTTGGTCCTTCTTCATAAAAAATGGTCTTTTTCAAAAAAAAAATAATGTTCAGTAATGTAATTTATGTCTATTTTGGTAAAAATAATATTGAAGTTAATAATTACGATTGTTGTTAACAATTATATAAACAATAATAAAGTTTTTTTGTACTAGTAAATATTTTTAGCATTTTTAAAATTTTAAATGTTTATATCATATGTACATTCTTTAAAAAAAACTTTTAAAAAGTATTAGAATAACTGAGAGACGTTTAAGGAATATAATACAATTTGAATTTTTCTATTAGGATGTAAAGAACATATTTGTTTATTAACATTTTATAAATAAATAATATAATAAATTACTCTCTAAAACTGAATCAGATGAATATCACTGGGAGAATCAGTGACTCTATTCTCGAGATTTGAATCAGTAGAATTTCACTGACAATCGGTTAAAAATGGTTGAAATTTCAGTCATATTTCACTGATTGACTAATGAAAAAGTTATTAGAAATTTTAGTCATATGTTCAACCTTTTGTTGAAAAATTGGATTTAACCTATCTAATTGGACTAAATAATATTTTTTCCTGATCGTTTAAAAAAAATCCAGGAAGATTTTAATAAAATTGAAAACTGTGAATACGAATTTAATTTCAGATTTGAAAAATCCAATATGTTGGATAAAATAAGTCAACAAAATGAACCAGATATGTATATAAATATTGTAAAAATTCCCCGACATTTTGATTTTTAAAAATTTAATATTCGTATTTAGTGACCCCAAAAAGTCAAGAGTAACAATTTTCAATTGAATAAAATGAATTTTAACAAAGCTAACTGCCATATTGGATTCGACATTTAGAATTTTAAAGAACAACATTCGGCAATAAAAAGTAACAACATTTAGAAAATTTTAAAGATAAGAAAGACTTCTGTTGATGAAGAGTGCCATTTTTATTTTTGCTATATTTTTCTATTAATTTTGCTAAATTTCTTTCAGTAAAATGCAGAAATTTTGTTATTTAAAAAAAATTCTAGTTCAGGTCATAGCCACAGTAGTTAAGCACTGAACATTTTGTTTGATTTTCGTATTTCGGATTATTCATACCGAACAGAACAATAACATCGATAGAATCGTTTTTCATCACAAGGCTTTGCAAACAATAAATATTAAGTAAACGTATTTTTTTAAAAAACTAAAACAAGTTTCTTTATACAGTTCAATAGAGCCTTTATTGAACTGAAAACATAAATCTGAAACTGAATGACAGGAAAAGAATGTTGACGAACAAAATAAAAATAACTAATTTCTGCATATTAAAAACTGCGATTTGTGTTAAATCCAGGTTGTCATTAATTGTTGATTGGTTATCGGTAGGGCTATGATATCTAGTGCGATAGAGAGAAAGAGAGAGAGCGAGAGAGCGCACGAGAGGGAAAGGGAATATTTTAATTAAAAACCACGAAGCTTCGCCTTTACTTTTATTCGCGTGATATGTGAGTGATTGACAGACGACCGTCACTATCTGCAAAGCAACGCATTGTAATCTGGCCAAACCGCAGTACCGAGAGAATTGCATCTAAAACCACATCGGTGCGAAATAACCCTGCCATCATTCCACAAACGTAAAACGATAAGTAACCAAAATTGGATTTCGAAATCTAGTGCACTGTGTCAACAAAATGAAATTTCAAATGAAATTTCGAATTACATTGCGCACAAATATTCCCATCCCAAAAGAAAACATTGAAAATATTTCTATACCTAATTTTCACACTCAACTTTTTGAAAAATTATAAATTTTTTTCTAGTAATTGAAAAATTGGTTGTTATTAAACTTTTTTATTGATTGTATTAAGAATTTCTTACTTTACTCATAAAAAAAAAGAAATTGAGATTAAAAAACTTACCTAAAAGAAACAACAATCTGCTTCATCCGAAGATCGAGAAGCTTGACCGTATCGTCTCTCACGCAACTAAGAAGATAATTTGCATCTGAAAATAAGGCACAAAAAAAGTATGCATAAATTTTAATGTACTTTATTCAGGAGTCTGTGAAATAAATAAAATATTCTGTGAAATAAAAAAATATTTAGTTTAAAAGATTTTTTTAAGAAGGAATAATTTATTAAATTAAAAAATTATTTCTTCCTCTATAAAAAGCCTTTAAAAGTTAAAAATCTTTATTTGTTTCGGCAAGCTGCATTTATATGCAATTGAATTGTGTTTAGAGCATTTTTCTTTGAAGTTTTAAACGAATCGAATCATTATCTAAACATTTTAATTCACGTGTTAAAGATCCATCGATTTGTATTTTGGAAAACTGATGTCAGATTCGTAATCAGGGACCTCAAAAACTCCCGAATAATAAGTTCCAATCGAATCTGTAGAATTCTCCAAAATGAAGCCACCATTTTGGAACGATCATTTTGAATTTTGCAATTTTGACTTCATAAACTTCCAAAGTAGAATTTCAACTCACAACTGACCAGTCACTGGGAATTTCTTTCTAGATGACAAACTTTTCCAAAAGTAATAAAATCTGCGTTTAAAATTTGTTATTCGAGGTTTTTTGAGTTAGCTAATTACGAAACTGAATTCAGATTCCAAAATCCAAAATGTCGAACTAAGTTTTCAAAACTGTTCAAATCTGATTAAAATTTGCTATTTGGGGGTGTTTGAGGTCGCTGATTACAAATCCAAATTTAGATTCCAATAATTTAAAATGGTGGAGATAAAATAACTACACTGAAAAAAAATTAAATGATTCAAATGACGGATTAATTGACTATTATCAATTAAATATTTACTTGAATAAAATAATATTTAATGGTGTCAATTAAATGGTATTTGAATCAATAACTTCAGTATTTGAAGCAATTACGACTTAATTGACTCTAATAAATAATATTTTATTCAATTAAATATTTAATTGATAATAGTCAATTAATCGGTTATTTCAATTAATAAAATTTGTTTTCAATGTGAATTATTAAATACTGCATTCAACATTTTTGACTGAATAATACAATAAATCTGAATTTAGACTCATAAAAAACCTCGAGTAACAAATTTTAATCGAATTTGAGAAATTTTGCAAAGTTAGTCCGACATTTTTAATTTTAAAAATCTAACTTTAGATCCACAATAAGGGACCTTAAGTTTTGCTAAAAATGGGAATTTTTTTTACTGTTTTAAATTCAAAATGAAAATAAAATAAAAAATAAAAATTAGCAATGTACACTTTTAGTACAACTATATTAGGAACACGGTTTTGTTACTTTTTGTTCTATTTAAAACGCGTTCTAACAGAGCAAATAATTGTTTTGAAAAAAATTACGATAAAAAAAGGCTTTTGTACTATTTTTAACAAGATGTGTTGAATGTAATTTTTTGAACATTTTGAGCATGCCTTTTGAAATGTCGACATTTCTTTATTAAAGGGTTAATTAAACATTTAAAACTGTAAATAAAAGTTTATAAAAAGTATTTCGATTTTAGATATTCAATTTTTTATTTTTGAAAATTTATCTAATACTAAAAATTGACAAATTCGCCAGCTTAAATAACTCTAAACTTTTATATTTCGAGCCAAATTGAGTATTTCAAGTTCAATAATTTTTTCCTTTAAAAAATTGGTTACAGGGTAAAATGGGTAACAAAGATTTAGAAAAAAACTATTTTCTCTTTATAATTTTATATATAACATAACTTTAAAACTGTTAAAAAAAGGTGTTTTTGTAATTTTACTTTTAGATTAAAATTTTTTAAAACTTGACTCTATCATCTTAAAACATGTTTATTTTGAAAAAAATATATTCTAAGTGAATTAAAAAATTATAATTACATAAATTAATTAGTTTCCCTTAAGAAACATCTTTTTTTTGTTGTACAGAGTAACTCTCGGTTACAGATTTGTCGAGAAAAGTCCAACTGAACTATTATATACATATATATATATATATAATATACATATATTAGAACTCCAGAAGCAAGGCTCAGAATCATACAATGAAAAGGCAAGGACAAAAGTAAAGGTAATAAGAAGATTCTCTTTCTCTCTCTTTTTTCTCCTTTATTCCCTCTTCTTTTGAAATTTTACAGATTTGATATTAAAACGCCAACGAAAAAGGTTTGGGGTCATTTTATGAAAAGTCTCTCCTTCGAAATTTTTATTAAAACCATTCCATGCGCCAGTGTCGTGAGAATTAATTGAAGTCATTTTCTTCGCCAGTCTCTCTCATCGTATATAGCATAAAAGGCGAAAATGACTCAAATACTAATGGACAAAGAAATGAGAATCTTTCTTTTTTTAGAAATTTTTTTTTTTTAAATTATTATATACCATCTTAATGAACATGTCTATTTTTTAATGACTAAAATATAATCTAATTTAACTTGAAAGTCATTATTATTAAATCCCTTTTTCATCCTTTTTTCTATTCTTCTTCTTTGCTTTTTATCATTATTAATTTACGGTCGCCTTTAAATTTTAAGTGCCTAAATATTTTCAGCGAGTTTTTGATCTATTATAATAATATATTAAATACCCATTAGATAATTTTTTAATTTCAACGTTTTTTTGATAGGATATAAATTTTTGAATGTTTTAATCTATTTAAAAGATGTTAAATCCATTAAATTGTTTTTTAAAATAAATTGTGGCTATTACTATATTTAATTGATTAGAAATTTTTTAGTGATTTAATCAATTAAATAGACTACTCTCTTGAGAGAAAATTAAAGAGAGTAAGAGAAAGAGAAAGAGAGAGAGAGAGAGATTTGGGAAAGTTATCCTCGTGAAACGTATTTTGAAACGTATCCTGAATATTTGATCTTACCACGTGACAGATCCAAGGATGTGATTTTCCCTTGTAGAGGTATGTCATTCGAGCTGGATTCGGCCCTGGAATCCCAGAATCGTATCCTCTTGTCAAAGTGGCCACTGATTATTGTCGATCCAGATCCATCGGACGTGACGAGATCGTTACAACTCGAACCAGCGAATTTCGTTTCTATACCTGAAAACAAAATTCCAACTTTGTGTCATTCATTCGACTAGAATATTTTATTACAGTCAAAACATTTTTTACAAATTAATTTACTATAATAAATATTAATTTTATTTTATTTAAAACTTACTCAGAAAAAAATGTATTTATTTGGTTGGTACAAGCAAAATGCACGATTGTTTGCAACATCTTTTTCTATACATTTAAATTTGAGGAATTTAATTGATTATTCATTAGAAAGCAAAATTAAAGAAATCGTTCTTTATTTTTAGAAAAATTTCTCTCGACTGTTCCCGTAAATTCCCGGGAATTCCCTGGAAGCTCCCGGGAGTGAAAAAAAATTAAAAGAAAAAATATTTTTTATTCATTTGTTTTTTTCGGAGAGTCCCTAGAATTTTTTGGGAGTGACTCCAGAGAATTTCTCGGTCTAATTCCCGAGAACCTTTTCACATATATTACTTAAAATTGTTTTACCATTAAGGGCATTTGAACCAGCATGATATCATCGTTTTAAAACACATCTTTTCACAAAATGTGACGTCATAATGGTTAAAATGTCCTTAAGATGCTAAATACTTATAAAACTATTCTAAAACAAATCAATAATAACCGAAAAATTGAGTTCAATTTTAAAGGGGATTTCACAAAAAATGTTGAATAATATCCTCTGTTTTCACAAAATAAGGGTTTTTTCTCAAATAAGTAAGTTATTAAAATTGGATCAAGTAATGTAAAAAAAATATATAAACTTTTCTTCAAAGATAAACAGTCATAATTCATAAAAAAATACATTTTTTTAAATTACTTTGTACTAGTTTTTTTAAATGAACTAACGGACGAATTTATTAAAGTTTAAAAATAAATATTTTAAAGCTCCAAGCAATGTAGTGATAAAAGTATAATATTATTAATGTAAAAAGATTTATTAACTTTTAAATTTTACGGTATTTAAATTTTTTTATTTAACATTTTAAAATTTCAATTTGTAACATTCTACATTTTTTATTTAATATAATAATCGGGAAACCAAAACACAGTTTCTCATATGTGTAGTTTGAACACATTTTTTTACAATCATTCGATTTTTAATTTTTTTGATTTTAACGGATTTTTTAAATTTAAAATTATTTAATCCTTAATTGTATTAGTCCTCAATTAATAAAATTTTTTCCTTGAAGGACATAATAAGCTCTTAAAATTACGCAGAAATAAGTAGTTACTGAAATTATTTGTTTAATATTTGAGTAAATTATTGCAAAAAAGTACCAATTTAACTTTTTTCTAATGTTATTTAAAATTGTTTCTTTCTAAATAATTTTTAACGTACACATTTATGTTTGTTTCAAAGATAATTTCACGTAGAAAAAAATATTGCACCTAAAAAAAGATTTTTATTTTCAAAAAAACTATTAATTTATTAAATTAGTATAAGGATTGTCGAAAAATTCAAATAAATATTTATTAACGTAAAATATTTTTAAAAATTAAAAGAATAGTGATAAGAAACATTTTTGAAAAAACTTAACATTATCATTTTGTACGTTTTTGGGATCGCTGAATCCGAATTTTTTGTCGAAAATAAAGGAATTCAAAATGTTGATGGTAAAAATTTCAAAGTTTACGAATATGGCTGAAAACCCCCGAGTAAGTGTTCTCGGACAGATTCGTTATAACTTTTTAATTTTTTAGGTCCCCATTTTGAAGCCGTAATTTTAAATGTTTACTTTTTGACAAAAAATTTGTATTCTGTCAGTGAAGGGTTTAAATGGGGCTGCTAAATTTAAAAAAATTATTTACGTACAATTTATGGAAGGCATCTATCTACAATATTTGCATACCTATATTTTTAAAAGGATTTACTTTTAAATGTAATTGAATTTTTCAACATTTTCTGCTTACAAATTGTGGGGTAATCATTCTAACACTAAAAATAAACTAAAATATAATCTGCAATGCTTTAATCCATTAAAATATTTTTCATCCAAAATGTTTTAAAAATTATTTAGGTTTTAATTTCAATACATTTTTTTCCCTTAAAAATTAACCCAAAAAATAATTTAACCTTTACTGGTGTTAATTTAAGCTGCATCGCTTATCAATACCTTTTAAATTATTTTGTACCTAATAAATTTTTAAATCACAGGAAATTTTAAAATAAAACCTTAAATTTTTATCGATTTTTTAATTTTTTACAAGAATGGTTTTGTAGTTTTTTTTAATAATTCAAGTTAAGAAGGTTTTATATATTTAAAAATCCTAATTCCCGTAAAAAATTAATAATGATTAAATACTTATAAATTATTAATTTATTAGTCAGAAAAAACAAAATAAAATTTTTATGGTAACTCTGAGTTAATTATTAAAATCACTTGCTAATTGAATACTTTTTGTTTTTTTCTTAAAGAGAAACAAACAATTTTGCTTATAATATTTTATCAAACAATAAAAGACTGCTTCTATTAATATAGATTAAAATAAAAGTTGTATTATAATAATTAGTAAATAATAATAATAATAAAAACAGTAAAAAAAATGTCACACATTTCAAAAAATTTTTACAAATTTTTACAAATTAAGTAAAAATCTTTCAACTTTGAAGTTAACACAAGGCAAAAACGGGAAATTTGATTCATGGAGAAAATTTAATTGATTTAAGCGAGTGAAGCTTGAAAGGTAGAAGTAGTTGAGTTTCGAGAAGATGGCTTCACGTTTAATGTAGAGGCTATTAATTTGTCTAGCCAAGGAAAATACATTCCTGTCGTTTCAGTTTGGTGAATCCCTTCGAAAAGGGTTTTTGGTGAAACTCACAGAGGGGTGATTCGCTGTGGAAGGGCCGTAAACTAGATAAATTACGAGCTTTCCGTTTACGCCCATCTTTTGCACGATCACCAGTCAGTTTAATTTCTATTTCATGTCTACCTGACCCACTATATATGTGTGTGTGAGTGTATGTGTGTGTTAAATGCGAAATTGGTGAACTACTCTGTCTCTCTTTCTTTCTCTCTCTCTCTCTCGATAGTATCAATTTCCATTTTACAAAAGTCCTTCAGAATCAAGATCTTTTTTAATGGATACATATAATAAAATTATATGGGAAAATAAAATGCCCTCTTTCAAAGCCAATTAAGTCTGAATGTAAACGAGTAAATACCCTATAGTAACACCTTTTAAAATAAGAAATAAAAAACGAGTTTTATTTTTAAAATAAGACCATTACTCTCTGGGAAAATTCCTTTTTTCTCCTTTAATTAAGAATTAATTACAACAATTAACTGAGATATTTAGTAAATACAATTTTGTCAAAATTTAATTGAAATCAGTTTAATTTCCTTTTCTGTTAGTCATTAACCCCTTAACTGTGAACGACGTGTATACACGTCATGAAAAAACTGTAAAAATATGTTAAAATTTAATATGTAACTATTTAAATATTTTTTAATAATCGTCCACCATATTGGATCCGCCATTTTGAATTTTTAAAAGCTAACACCGGATTCTTATTTAGCGACCATGATCACCCTTAAGTAACGAGTTTTAAGCGAATCCAATGAACTTTTCAAAAACGTGTCCGCCATATTGGATCCACCATTTTGAATTTTTAAAAACTAACACCGGATTCGTAATCGGCGACCCCAAAAACCCCTTAGTACCAAGTGTCATGAAAATTTATTCACAAGAAGGTCTTACACATTTTGGGATCATTTTATTTATATTTTAGCTACACACTGAAGGGGTTAAAACAATTTTTCTTCAGTTTAAAAATAAAGAACTTTTGGAAGCATGTTTGAAAATATATTTAGACGACTTTTTAGTTTATTTTTCCCTCCTCTCTTGATGTCCGGTTTTGTAAGATATGCGACCTCTAGAATTCAAATGGTTTAAGTGTAGATCTTGAACAGTAAAATTTTTCATGGATAGTGGAGGGATGGTATGTCTCAAGACAAGAGGAGTGAGTGAGAGAGAAAGAGAGAGAGAGAAAGGAAAGGAATGTGCGACGTAACGTCTTCCGCTTCAATTTTGTTTTGCAGAGAGGAAGCTGGTAAACGTAAAGTGTATACACACACCCCGATAGAAAGAGAAAGGTTTTTGCGAAAAAAGTTATGCGGACAACCCGCATACGCTATCTTTTCTGCGGAACCCAATGCTTTACTGTCCGGAACAGAATAAAATTTGTAATAAAACACTTTTCAAGTGCAGCACCGACTTGCGCAGGTAAAATAAACAAACTATATATCTTAAACACATGTTTTACCTTGTCTTGTAAAATATGATTCAATTTCTTTCAGATTGTTATCATCAAACAAACGAGGGAGTTCACAGGGAAAATAAATATTTAAATTCAACGTAAGCTAAAATTTTACTATTTTTTTCTTTGAAATGTGATTTACATTCATTAGGTTTGTTTTCTTTTTTAGAAAAAATTGGTTTAAAGGGTTATAAAATAATCCAAAGATTTTTATTTCATCATAGAATTATTAGTATTGAAAAAATATTCTAGTCTAATATTGAATACTATTATTTTTCTCTTCCTGATCATATAATTGCTCCATTTGTATGCAGAGACTAAAAATAATTTTATTTTTTGTACTGTAAAAATTTTTTCCCAGAGTTTTTAAAATTTCTACTTCTTTTAATTACTTTATATGTCCCTCTTTTCCTATTAGACGTTTACTTCTTTAACTTTCTATTTTACAACTTTCCAGCTATTCCTATTTTCATTTTTATAGTTTTTTTACTTCCTTGAAAAATTTTCAAATTTTTTTTTCTTTTTCTTTATCACCTTTCATTACTTTTTGTTCGTCTTTCCTCTTTTCATATATAACACATTTGCTTCTTCTATCATATCTTAATAATTTGATATCTTTTTCAACTTTCTTTTATAGTATTTTTACTTTCATAAAAAATGTGTTCCTCTTTCTTTTTTTCATTGCTTTCTTTAATTATTTTAAATCTTTTTTACCTATTTCTTTACCTACTTTAACTAGAGCATTTAAATTTCTTTTTCTCTTTTGCCATTTAAACCATCTACTTTTTTACCATCCCTTTTCCTTCCTTTTCTTGTTTTTTCTACTATCTCACTAAATATCTAGATCTAGAATATCTAGAACCCTATTTCTTAAATTTATTTTTAATTTAATTTTCCATTTTTATATGCACCAAAATAAGAGAAATCCTCTTTGAACAAGAATTTTTTTTTTGAAACAACGGCCAGCAGTTTCAATCGAAACCACTCCAAACATCAACAAATTTATTCTACTTTGTGAAAAAAATTTATTTTCCAATAAAGAATTAATAATTTTTTTAATTATAACAACAATAAAAACCGGAGAATTGCGTGTTGCACTCGGGTTCCGTACACAAATATAGAAATATTACTTCTGATAATGTAACATCAATTGGTAGAATTTTTTCAACTTTTGTATTATTTTTGTAAGTTAAAACTTCGCCCTAGGATAATAAATTTTTAGTATTTCTTTGACAAGGCTATGACCATCACCTCCAATCACATTCTCTATATTTTTCCTGTAATCTATGTGTCAAAATACATATCTGCACCAAATTTGAGCTATCTAGGTCAAATAGTTTAGCCGATAGGGGTGGGCACGATTTGGCTACGGACACAAAAACTACAATATTTTTAAACATTAATTTTTTTGAAATTTTTCAAGTCATTGTACAAGTTTACAATAATTTCAGGAAAGCAATAATTTTTTAATTCAGTAATAACGTAGCAAAATCTCAACAAAAAAATTATGTCAACAAAAAATATTACGGCGTCCTTAGGACAATTTTGGACATCTATCTATCTATTCCACAGAAAATATTTTCAGAAATTATAATTTAAAACCTTTGAATTTCATAATCTGTTCAAATTATTGTAAACTAAAAAATTCCAAAATCCAAAAATTTTTCAATTTTTTAATTAACATTATTCTCTAAATACTTTATAAATAATAATTGCATGAAACTTATTTAAGATTAAAATTACTTAAAATAAAATCAATTTCTTATTTTGTAAAAATTAATTTTATTGTCAGAAATGGAGAAAGTTTTAAATTTAGTATTAATTTTTTGAAGGAATTTTAAAGTTTATAAGCAGAATATGGAAAATTTAAGAAGAATTAAATGTTTTTAATATTCTTAATGATTTCTGGACACCAAGAATGAGAACTTTTTCTTTAATGCTAAGAAGAAGTTTAATACTATTTCCAGAATTTTTGAAAAAATTCTCTGACTTTTTTCGATTTTTCCCAATTAATTATAGTTTTTCTAATTTTCTACTGAATTTTTGGATGTTCTCGTGTATATTTTTTTCAAATCCCCTGACTTTTCCCTTTCAAGTTGGATGCGATTAGATTGAAATTTGTTTTATGGAAGTGTTTGGGGTCACTAAATTCAAAAATTTGATGTTCGTTTTTCAAAATTCAAAATGGCGGATCCAATATGGCGACCTAATTTTTTAAAAATTAATCAATTCGTCTAAAACTACTTATACTCAGGACTTTTTAAAGTTTTTGATTAAAACAAAAAAACATGAAAATAGAAGGAGTCATAAACCAGCACTTTCCAGTTAGTGACCGAGCATTCGGCAGAGAGCGGAATCGAAAGTCTGCACTGATAGAAATGCTTTGACATTATTAACAAAAAAAGTTTGGTTAGGGAATTCTTACTAACCTACAAATAAGGTTCCTTTATTTTAGCCATACGCATCATAATAACGATAGACACGATTTTGAAAAATATAAGTACTAGTTTGACTGACAAAGATGTTCAGTTGAAACATTTATTTTTATCTATTTTACATTGAGAATATTATTAATACTGTGATTTGTCTCTTCGTATTAGCATAATTTTTATGTCAGATTTGCCTATTCCGTTTTCTGGCTGATTCAACCATACTGAGTGCCAGTGTTAAAAACACATCTTTATAAGGTTAGGTGCGCTTGTCACAAGCGTTGTGCGCAGACGTATTCGAAACAAACAAAATAGAATGGCTAAAATAGTCATACCGTATCACAGTAACAAATCCAACAAAGCAGTATAGCTGTTTTAGCCAGAATTCTCACAGTAATCACGAAGTATTTCTTTCAGTGTGATGTGCTTTTTAATAACCTTCAAGTTACCTCAAGAAACGTCTGGTAAACATTTAAGACAAATTTGTCAACATTAAAAAAATGTACTCGATATATTGAATCCGCAATATAGTATATAGAAAAACGAACAACAAATTCATGTCCAGCGACCTCAAAAACCCACAAAAAATGAATTTTGATCGAATCGCATAAATCTTGTGATGAGAAGAGAAGGTAGAAATTTGTCAAGAAAGTAGAAAAAGGGTAGTAACAGGAGGTACTAACTATGAAAAGAAATAGAAAAATTCCAAGCAGATGAAAGTAGAAAAAAGGGGTAAAAATGTTTTGTGAAAAATAAAATAATTCAGTAGAGGTAGAAGAAAAAGAGTCAGAAATAGTTATAAAGAAATAGAAAACAGATTGAATAAGAAAGTAGGGAAAGGAGGTAGTAAATATAAAACAGAATAGAAAAGACAAAGTAGAAAGAGAAAAAGAGGTAAAAAATTTGTAGGGGAAGGACATTTAATTAGTGGGAGAGGATGAACAATGGTACACAATACAGAAGATGTAATAAATATAAAGGAACTATTTTGATTTTTTTAATAATCCAATTTCTCCCTTCAATCCGTAATTTCCTTTTTAGCAAAGTGTTAAGTAACACAGAAAGAAAGTATACTCAATGGCAATAAATAATATCGACGAGAGTCTGCTAGATTCAAGAGATGGTTACATTTCAAAGAGAAGTGTTAGATCACGAAGTGGATATCGATAATTTGTGTGATATTTGAAAAGTGAGGTCCTTGGCATTAAGGAGATCTTATACTACCCATGGGCTCTATAATCTTTGCGCACGGACTTTCCTTCTCCTCATCGTGACTATTCAGAACGTTGATTGCACCGCCAATCTAAAGTTATCATTTGACTTCTCAAATAATTCGAGAATTCATGTTCGAGCTTAACTCGACAGTAAAGGGGATCATCACACCGTGAGAAAAGTCGTTATTCCTCCTTATGATTTTTCTCCTCTTTCTCTATCTCTTCTCTCTCTCGCTCTCTCTCTCTCTGCAGCCCTCAAGAAGCCGCAACGATTCACTATCTTTTATGGGATATCACTTACACAGTAAACTTGTCGTTGGCATAAACTCACATTATCTGGGAGCGTCGCGTCGGTAGCGATGCGAATGTCGATTGTCTGAAATTATGTATCACACTTGTGCACTGCATGGTATCTTCAAGAGTTAAAGTTATACAGAGTGTTTATCCGGCAGGCTGACTATCGCCATTAGTGTAAAAGAGGAAGAACGACACGATCTTCCTAGGAAAACATCCTATATTCCAACCTACTGATTTCAACGAACTGATAGCGATATTTTATTAAATAATCTCGCTTCTTCTCCTTCTTCTGCTTCTTCTTCTCCTTCGACTATGCCTCCCTCATCATTTACAAAAAGATATAAATATAATTTTTTTACCATAAAAATTATATCATTGCAATTAATACGATAATCCCTGGGAAGAACAGTAGGCAATATCAAACTTCCGGAAAGATTTAATTTATGTTTAGGGAAGTTGGAATTTTAAATGTTTTGATGTATGTTACTTCCTCGTTAACTTATAGAAAAAGGTGGGAGGAGGGGGAGTTAGTGTAAATAGTAAAGCCTTCATATTTCATGTAACAAAAGACAAGAGGGGGGGCTAATCAGCTCCCGTTTATTTATATCCTCTTTGTATTTGTCAAGCGCATGGCTTTTATCCAAAGAATAATCTCCGTTTGCATTATGGAATCTTTATACATTTTGCTGGCAAATTTATGCGTAGACATTGCTCTCTTCCGCTCTTCTCTCTTTCTCTCTTTGCGTCGAAAATTTTTCCATCGCACGTATAACGTTATAAGCGAAGAAGAGCAACGCGGTTGTGAGAGTTGTTGAGGACGGATCGCAAACTTGTGAGTCGCTATGAATGGACAAGTAACTTCAACTGAGTAACTATTTCTAGTCAGATAAGACTCGTTTGATGCGAATATATATATATATATATATATATATATAAAATATTTTTTTTTCGAAACACAGGTATGGTCATGAATGCCGCTTTGAAGTGCTCGTATCTCCATTTCAACTTAAAACTCCACTCTACGTTTATTATGCTTACTTTTATCGTTCTCTTGAATCTATTCACTAATATGCTACAAACATGTATCGATCAACAAATTCAAGTCTCTTTTAGAAACATTTGTCTACTCCAGACGACTTCAGGGCCATTTTTCTCACCTTTTCTATGGTTAATATTAACAAGCTTGAAAATTATTATATTTGTAGTGTAGTGTAGTTAAACAAAATTTATAAAAATTGTTCAAAACACTAATAAAAAGGTGCCCAAATGTAATTAAACTTTAATTTTAATTAATCATTTCCCTAAAAAATCAAAAAAAAAATCAGCCTTCTAATGTGAATTCCCCCCTTAAATTAATAAGTGGGAAATATTCTTACAATAAAAATCTGTTCTAATTGTAAGAATATTTCCTAATTATTTTAAGTGGGGTTCGAAATCTGACATTATAACTTGCGGCAAAATGAAGTGAATTTGAAATTGCTGAATTAATGTTTGCGTAATTTGGAAAACTTTTGAATATACGTCACCTGTTTTTTGATTTCAAAAAGAATATTTATATACAAAGGAAAGTGCAAAGGTTTCTTAAAAATCTATTTGTTAATTTGAATTACTGATCTCATAATGACAAATAAATAAAAAAATATTACTGCAGATGTTTTAAAAGTACCATCTACGAAACATATTCGAGATTTTGTTACAGATTTCAATTTTTTCTTAGTACAATATATTAGAATTCATCCACAACTTCAAATTTTTTGTTTGAAAAAAAGTCCACTGAAAAAAAGTCCTACCATGATTGCGGTATGTTTGAAAACTTCTGTCAAGTTTTAAGAAACCAAATGTTGATTTTACCTTATTAATTACACTGAGAAAACATTATACTTAAATGAAACATAAAAATAATGTTAGACGATTTTGTTTAATTGAAATTAGTTTGTAAGTTTAATCTCAATATATAGAAAATATCTACTGCATTGATTCTAATGTATTTTTTGTTTGAATAATTATATTTAATTCAAACATATTTTCTGTTGTGGTTTAAACAAAACTTATGTTTAAAAACTTTATGTTTGAATCAAACTTTAAAGTTGACTACTAATAATTTAAAACCAATCACAATTTATGTTTGATTTCAATATATAATCTCTTAAATTGAACTAGAAAATATGTTTGAATTAAACTTAAATATGTTTGACTGTATAGCAAAGATATTTTAAGTTTTATTTGAACAAAATTTGTTTGAATCAAATAATTTTTTTTCTCAGTGTAGGTTAAATAAGAAATTTAAACATATAGAACACTTATCCTATAATTTGTAATAAGGTTTTCATAATTCAAATATCTGTATGTTAGAATCACAAGCACCTTTTATTGTGACGTTAGGTTTGTCATCACTGACCTTCAAACCCCTAGAATAACAAGTTTTATACAAGTCCTTTCGATTTTGAAGATTAAATGTGTAAACTTATACTATTCATTTCGCAACGTTATTCTAACTTTCATTAAGTATAATCATTATGTGTCCCGACGTAAAATGGGTTTTCTTGTGAATTTTGTAAAGCTCTTGATGCCTATTATTCAGAAATGCTTTGATGAAAGTGCGACGTCTGGGCCCAAAAATAGTATTTGTTCTGCTTCCTTTTACTTTTTTTTTAAATATCATTCTTCCTACTATAAATAGAGGAAATATTTGTATAAGCAGAATTAGTTTTTAAGCATTACATACAAAATATTTGAATTAAGTTATGCTATAAATATTATTCTTTTGAAGGAGCAGAAAATATAAAAACATTAAAGGAAATTATTAACATTTTTTAAAAGTTTCATATTCCACTTAAAATTTTATAGGGTTTTATACACTTTCGGTGTTTGACGGAAACCTATTGGTGAGACTTTTGCGTCAAAATGTTTGTTTTATGAAAAACTAATATGTTTTTTTCTTTCAGCATGGACAAGATATTTTAAGGGGTAAAAATAAGGGATAAAGGTCATTTTTTACTATATTTAGTTACAAATATATCAAATAGTTAGTTTTTAAAAATTTATCGAAATCGCTTGAAACTTACATCTCATCATTTTTGGGGTGGTTGAATTTTAATTTAATGCTGACAATATTATTGTGCTAACAGAGTATAGTTATAAATTTCCTAGGTAAATTTTTAAGCTATTGTTGCCCATTAATAGTAAATATTTTTTTACTATTATTTTATCTAGTCACGATTTAAATTTAAATCCGCTGCAAAAAATTATTTAATTTAGGCAAAAAAGAAATGTGTAAAATTAAACCAAGGGACACTGAGATTATTGTGACCAAAGACTTATTCGCTGCAATAGTAAAGAGTGAGTGAGAGAAAGAGAGGGGGGCAGAGTCAACCTGGCGAGATAGGAAGTAAAACTCTACGCTGAGGCAAACGTTTAACTCGATAAATTAAAACTGCAAAACTCGTTTCCGAACAGGCGAACAAGCTCAGATGAAACCTTAACGAGGTTTCTGTTCGGTGGACTTTGCAAATTAATATCATTCACGTTATCCAAGCTTTTCAAGGACCTCCCCTTTTCAATGCACACGCTCCTCTCGTACACTATTGTTCATGGAATACTAAAATAGAGACACGTACTTTTGTTAAACGTCTATCGAGAAAACGAAATTCAATTCCCGCAAAACTTTAATTAATCTATTTGCTTTCGTCACTATTCATCAATGTTTCTCTTTCGATTCTTTTGTTGAAACAAAAAAAAACACTTTCAAATAAAACAGTTTCATTTGTTTCGCAAAATGGTATAGAAGATTTTTTCGTTTTTCAATTCATGAATAGAAATAAAAAGATCTGGTTAATTTTCAAAAAAAAAGTTAAATATGTTTATTTAAGTATTTTTTCTATTTTGTTTCTTATTTAGTAAAAAAAATGTAATTAATTGTGTGCGTTATCATGAACAGGGCCCATTTGGGCATAATTAAACCTATTAATATTTCACGTCACTGTGCCATGTTAACTCTGGGATTTACGGAGCAACAAAATTTAGATTTGATGTCAAAATTAAAAAATTTTAAATTGACGGCAACTTTTAAAAAATTTGATCGCTATATTGGATCCACCATTATCAATTTTAATAATCTGATCTTAGATTCGTAATCAGCGACCCTGAAAACCCCCGAGAAATAAATTTCAGTCAAAACTTATCAATTTTTAAATTATCCAACATATTGGTTCCGCCATTGTGAATTTTAAAAAACTAACCTCAAAATCGAATTCAGTGACCTCAAAAACCTTATATTTGATATAATTATATTTTTTCGGAAACTATTTTTCGGATCATTTCAGACCCATAAGCGATTTTTAACTGAACTGCAAAGAGACTGTTGTCAACGAAATATTTCGTGACTATCCCTGATTAATTTAATAAAAATGATGAAAGAAACAAAAAAAAATGCGCAAACTAATAATGAAAACGATTTGGCAAAAAAAAATTAATCCAAAGTGTTAAAAGCATTAGGTGGCATAAATCTTGTCTTTTGTACTAAACAGTTTTTTTTTCAACTCTTTGTAATGTATTCATTTAAGATTCATTTTACCTAACTCAAATAGGAGGATTCAATACGATATTGCGCTAATGAACGGGTAGGTGGTTCGCTTAACAGAGTGAAAGCGAATAGAAAACGAAGAGGTAGAAAATCTTTTTTCCAACGATGAAGATTATCGGTGTAATTAACCAACACCGCACACCGGAGGTAAAAAGAGATGATTTTTGCACAATCTTCATCATTACGGCAGCATTATAAACTCCCAAGTATTATTCAATGTCATATTTGTAAAGACGCATCAAGATAGAAACTATCTTTCGAATTAGTAGCTCCATTCTTTACGTTGAAGTGAAATATATTTGTTATTTTCAATTTATACTTATTTTACTTATTATACAATTTTCTTATTATTATACTGTGCGCAATAATTTATTATAGGCAGAAAATTAATTCTTTTTGAATAATTAGAAAACATTGAATGAACTATTAAACATAATTCCTCAAATGCAATTTTCCTAACGCTTTGAATATAATAATTCTAATAACAACTGTATAATTTAAACTTCATATATTTAAGTACTTATTAAATATATTTATTGCACTGATTATTATTTATTACATATTGATACAATTATTTATCCGATCATTTATCATTATTCATTTTATTAATAACGTTCAGTCATTAAATTACACATTATTTTGAAAAATAAATAAGTTTTGAATTTTTCATTTGTTTTGTTTGCTTATTAGAAAAGTGGAGTTGTTAGTAAAGTAGCATAGTCAGAGTGCTCAGCTTGGGGCTCTATTGTGTAGTTTGAATGACTATGCAGATTTATTGTTTGCTTTATTTTCTCTGAATGATTGTAAATGTAATGTATCATGCAGTGACTAATAAGGGTAATGGAGAATGTGATTACTACTCGTGCTAGAATATAATCTACTGTACAAACAACTCCTGTCTACAGCAGGCCTCCATCTAAATTTTGGTTCGCCGCTAGTCGACCTGTGTATAATGATTAACCTCTGTTATTGCCGGTTATTAGAATCAGGCAATAATTTAACCAACACATTAATTGCAATATTTATTCAAGTTATTGCAAAGGACTAAAGTCAGTCAAATATTCATGAAAATGTTTTTTATGATTAAAAAAGTAAATTTTTAAATTAAATCAATTTTAATTTTTTTTTGATATAAGAATAGAGAAAAAAATTGTATTCGTTAAATTAAAATAAATAATTTTTCAATGTTTACTTCTTATTTTTTTCTACTTCTTGCTCTTTACAGAACACGTTCCACTTCCTAATAATATAAAAAATAAACTTATGTTTTTCAATATTTGCTTCCTACTATTCCCTACTTCTGATTTCCTGGGTCACGAAATCCAAAGATGTTAAAATTCAAAAATTCAAAATCGACGTCAATATTGACAAACAGAATTTAAAAAATTAATTAGAATCTGATGTCAGACTTCAAAAATGCAAAATGCTTTAAAAAACGTATAACTAATTAGAAGTGTAAATAGTTTTACACAAATCCATCAACTTGATTTTTGATTTTTTGATTTTCAAATTATATATTCAAGAAATAAGTAGTGGAAATCAGGTATTAGAAATGTATTACTAAAAATAGGAATATATTAAGTGAAAATTATAAAATAAGAACTAAAAATAAGAAATCAGCAATGCAAATGTGAAATTTGAGGAGTACATTTGAAAATGAGTTAAGAATTAGCTCAGAGATAGAAAAGGAATGTATGAAGTAGGAGGTGTTAACTAAAAGAGCAGAAAAAACGAAAAGTGAAAGGAAGAAGTAAGAAGTTGAAAGTCTAAAACAAAACTAGGGAAATAGAAGAGAAAAAAAGAAAATAAGAAGTGTAAATAGAAAAATACAATGTAGACATATAAAAGTAAGAAAAGAATAAGCAGTAAGTGTATATAAAAATCATAAGTAAATACTAAGTGTAAATAGAAAATTGAAAATAAAATCCAGAAGCTAAAAGTGTTTGTATAAGAGTATATTATATATTTTTTTTAAACAAGAAAGAATTGAAAAACAAACAGTGAAAAAGAAGAAGTTATCAAAAAAATAGAAACTAGGATTTTGAGAAATGGAAATAATATTAAAAACCTGAAACATAAAAAATGGAAAAAAGTAAAAACAAAGAAATAGAAACTAGGAACTAGACCGAATGTGCATTCGAATAAAAGTATGAGTAAAAATCTAAATACTAGGAAGTGGAAGAAAGAAAAAACAAATAGAAAATTTACAGTAAATACTACAAACTAGAAAAGATGAAAAAAGAAGGGATATAGGGATAAAAAAAGTTAAAATTCCTACGAAAATAGAAATTGATTTGTCAAATAGAACTTTCTTAAAAATCCCTTCTACACTGAGAAAACATTATACTCATTTCAAGTAAAAAAATAATTTAAAACGAGTTTGTTTCATTGAAATTAGTTTCTAAGCTTAATTCCAATATATAAAAAATATTTACTAGTTTGATTCAAAAATAATTTTTGTTTGAATTATTATGTTTAATTCAAACATATTTTCTGCTTTGGTTTAAACAAAAAATATGTTTAAAAATTTTATGTTTGATTCAAACTTAAAAGTTGATAATAAATAATTTGAAATCAACTATAAATTATGTTCGAATTAAATATATTATTTCTATAAATGAACCAAAGAATATGTTTCAATTAATCTTAAATTTGTTTGACTGTATAGCAAAGATATTTTAAGTTTGATTAAAACAAAATATGTTTGAATCAAATAAATCGTTTTCTCAGTGTACTAATACCCTAAAAATTGAAAAATGCTTTTCGAAAGTAAAAAATTACTTCCAAGTCAGTTAAGCTTTCGCCACTCGTAAAGTGTCGTTCCTAACGTTAAGTTTTCTCCAACAGAAAAATCTCATACACTGTAAAAAATTTAGGGAGTTAACGGACTCGGGAGTAGGGAGTTAAATTTTTAGAGTTAAAAATTAACTCCAAAAGAGAGTCAATTTTTAACTCCCTTCATTTAACACCCGCGGGAGTTATTTTTTCCATGGGGAGTTAGCATTTGGGAGTTAAATTTTAACTCCTTTTATTTAAGTCCCCTGGCATTAACTCCCAAATTGGGTGCGACTTTTATAGACTCCCTGGGGAGTTAAAATTTAACTCCTTTTTTTTACAGTGTAGTTAAAAACTCAAGTGGTATTGAAGTCAAACCCTAATTAGCTAAAGTGTCTAAATAAGTAAAGTCTTCATCATCAAAGTCAGTCTCGGCTGGTGAACAGTGAAATAGTTTATAGTTTTCAATTTTTCAGTTCCCCTTGACTTTTGAGTATACAAATTCAACTCCCAAAATTTGTCTAGTCTTTATCGAGTATTGGGCAAACATTTAAAAAAAATTTTCTACTATAATTTCTGTTCAACCCATTTTTTTCATTTGACACAACTCCAATAATTTAATTCACAGAATTTTTACTAAATAAAGAAAATCTTAAATGAATAAAATTTTTTAATGACAGACATTTCATTTAACTGACTTGATCACAATTGAGGCATCAGATCTCAAAACGACACATGCTCTAATTTCAGATTCAATTATTGTCTCTTGATGGGAATATTTTTAAATCGTTTAATACTAAATTTGCAAAATCGTTTTTCATTCTTAAAATTGAAAATTAAATAATTAAAAGTGTTTAATATTTAAAGATACAAGTTAAGTTCAAAAACAGAAAATTCATCGAAATTATTCTTACTTTAAACTTTTTAAAAAGGATTCATCGAAATTAATGTGTGGCTTAGTAAAATGATTTTAACCCATTTAGAAAACTAAATAAATTAATAAATAAATAAATTCCTAATATATTAAATCTGCCAATTAATTTATAAATAAAATATTTCAGAATCGTATAAAAGTGTCTGTAAACTACAGATTGAGTATTTTGCAAAAAATTAAATCACATTTTTGATTTTTGAGTAAGTTTTCGACATTTAAAAAATTCGATTCATCATATTTTTATTAAAAGATAATAATTTGAAATTTTAATATTTAATCCGAAACCTTCTGTTTCATAAAAAAAAGAAGGCAAATAAAATTAAAACATCAGTACTGGTCTTCTCCCAAGACGTATATCATAAAAATAAAAAACAGTATAAATATTCAAGGAATATTCAAGAAATATTTGAATAAAAATTCCACTTATTTCCCTCTATTCTCATAAACAATTTACATTGAGAAAAATAAAACTCTAATAATATTCATGCAGATGAAAAATAATTTTCAATTGTCATTATAATAATAAAGTTTGATATTCGAATGGTAGAAAAAAATGAATATAAATGCATCACTTACAGGCTCTGCTGCGGAGGTCCCAGATTTTTAGAGTGCGATCGTGACTGCCTGTGACTACTTTTGTCGGCTCGCCAAGAAACTTGGCTGCCATCACTTTTCCGCAATGGCCCGTGAGAGTGTGCTGCAACAAAACGTTCAAAAGCCTCTTACAAAGTATTCAATCGAATTAAACTTGGATATTTGTTCAAGTGTCCTCGTATCCGTGAAATTAACAATTTCTTTTTCCATTTTACAATAAAAAGAAAAAAAAACGAGAGAAAAACAAAATTCTTTGAGTCTGTATTTTTCTTTCACCGTCCCCAAAAAACATTATACACTCTATTGCAAGTTCTATTCGGGTTTATATTCAACAAAAAAAGCTAATCGCAAGAAAAACAATTTCAAAACTATTTACTACTATTTTATTAATAGTTTCCTCGACAACTATCAACAATTCGCACTTGGCGAACTTCTTACTCACTTTTGTAAAAAAAATTATCAATTTTAAAAATAATATTTATAAATAGATAAACTTCAGAAGGTGTTAACTGTAAATTTTACAAAAATTTTAATTTTTAATGAATTCAATTAGAAAAAGAACTAAGATTTTCGAATAATTTTAATAAATTCAAATTTTTTTGAAATCAATTAAATTATTTTAAAAATATATTTAATTAATTATTAAAAACTTTTTGATTCATAGAAGAATTTTAGTTAAAAAACAAAAACAAAATATAATTCTAGAGAAGATATAAATGATTGCAGAAACTGAATTTTTTTCAAAACTACCCAATTAAATTCTTCGCATAAATGAAATAATTTTCAAAAATTTTAGTAAAATTCTTGGCAAAATTTCAATTACTTTCTGAATTTTTCCTAAATTCAATGATTTTGAATATCTACTATTTTCATAAAGTTTCCCAAAAGTATTTAATTAATTTTAAAAAAATTTCATAAAATACTAGGCGAAACATTCATTTATATTCATAAATAATAAAATTTTCACAGATGTTTACCGATTTAAAATATAATTTACGTACATTTTTTAAAAAGAAGGCAATTATTTATAAATTCTTTGTAAATAATTCTTTGTAATAATGCAATTATTTTCATAAATACTAAAACTCATTACAGAATTTCAATTGAATTCTTGGAAAAATGCAATCATTCATAAAATTTTTATTAATACTCGTGAAAAGAATTTAATTATTTTAAAATTTGTGTTAAAATGGTTTATAATAATTAAATTTTAATGACCATTCGATTATTCAATACTTTATTTATTTTTGTATTTAAATAATTTAATTTTCGTAGAATTTTCCAATAAAGATAGATTTAAAAACGAATATTAGTTAAATTTTAGATAATAATTGAACATTAAATGCATTAAAGCGTGAATTTATATATAAGTAATTGAATTGAGGAAAGGTTTCAAATTAATCTTTTAAGATTTCAATGTTTCATACTTTTAGCTAATTTATTAACTTTTAATTAATTTTTTTGAAAACATTTAATTAATTTTTTTTTTGAAATTATTTTAAGTTTTATTCCATATTATATCTATTCTATATTTAATTGAAGAATTCCTTAATAATCCAAGTTTCGTAAAATTGAATTGTAAGCAAATAAATTTGAAAATTTTCAAAAAACTTTTTTTAAAATTATTTAAAATAATTGATTTAAATAAAGCAGAATTTTAGTTGTTAAATTGAAATATGATGAAAATAATTTTGAATAAATTACATATGTACGTTAACAATATTTTTATAATATAAAATAATGATTTTATAATTCGGTCATACCAACAACTCTGAGTCGAAGACTTAGAGTAATGATATAATAATGTTTTATAATTATATTCTTATAAGTTGTTAAATTTGAAATTGACAGAAATTAAAATGATACAATAGCTTCTAGTTCTTAATCATAATTTTTTAAACAATTAACAATTTTCAAATATTTCGTATTATAAACAAAAAGGAGAAAAATTTGAATAATTTCGATCAGCCAAACAAAATTTGTCACAGAAAAAAACATATATAATAAACAAAATGAGTATATTTTTCATCTGTTAAATATAATTTTTTTTAATTTTCTAATTTCTAATATTATTTTAATACAAATCATGATAACATGCTTATCAAAGAATATTTTTTAAATAAAAAAAAGCGTGAACAAAAAGAAACTTCAAACTGCGGACAGAATGAATGAATGAATGAAAGACAGAATTATAAGATTATTATTTAATTAGTTTCGAACTTTTACCAAAACAGTTGAAGCATTTTCATAAAAATAGAATTTATAGAGAAAAATTGATGAAAAATTTTTCTTGTGACAGGATAAAAAAATTCTCTTTTTTTGCATTTAATGAATATATAATACGTTGTGGTAATTATTTCAAGGGTCGCGAATAATCTAGAGATAATGAGTTTTTGATGATTATCATAATTGTTTGCAATAAATTGAAAATATTTACGAGGCTTATATATATAAGGATTGTCCGCTCCAGTAGATTACAGTATATATTCTTTGCCAGGTAATTAGACGCATGTTCGCATAAGTGGTGGAACCAGTAGATTGTATGTAGGAGCGTTGTGTGGAAACAAGTTATAGACGTAATATGTTTTATGTCACGATCTTAACAGGCAAGTAGCTTGTTCATTGATAACATATACACCATTGCACGGTAGGAGGTATAGATCCATACAAGTTATTGATTCCAAGAAATTTTCAATTTATCGACGAACAAAATGGAAAATAGAGTTGTTTGTTTTAAATTTCAAACATAATAATCATTCCTAAATTCCAATCTCAGTCTCGATAAATATATATAGAGAGACGTGTTAAACGTTTTAACAACAATTTCCCGTTGTCGATATTTTTTCAAAAAAACCAACAAGATATTGTAAATTGAGTAATAATTTAAAGTGTCGTTTTAAAAAGAAAGAAAATCAGTTCACACAATAAATACATGAATCTTAATAGCGAGAAATTATTGGAAATTAATAAAATGATAAAGAAAACTATTGGTGACAGCTTTCTATAGCTACCGGGTTATAATCTCGTACAAGAGTATCAAATTTTTTTCCCACTGATTCATTTCTTTACAAAAGGAAAAAGATATATGCAAAATGTTGACACATTATGTGGTCGTTTGTTTTCCTGAAGAATTAATACTATTTCCATATGTAAGCAAATGAGATAATTAGAATGCACTTACGGGAAATAAGTAACAAAATTTTAAAAATTCTCTTTTTCCTTAAAAAAATATTGTAATTATTTATTAATAAACACTTGCACGACTTGACTATAATTTACATATTACAAATTATTATCATCAGATACTGTTATCTAGGAAATGATTCGAAAAATTGTAAATGGAAACATTTATGAATTTTTCAATTTTACAAACTTTCATTTTGTAACTAATTTATGAAAGTTGAATGACAATATATGTTCCACATAACATTTCTATTTTACTTAATACACAAGGTAACAAATTATAAAAAAAAAATTTTAACTACCAGGAAAATATATCGTAATCATTAGCGTGACACTAGGGAAAATAAAAACCAAACAAGAGGAGAAAAATCACGTGTATTAAAATATTCAAAACTAAACTCGGACATTCTGGTAATTAAAAACAAACATTCTTTTCAAATTATTAACTTAAACAAATACTTTTTAAATTCTTATCTACATGAAAAAATATTTATTATATTAAAAAATAGAAGGAAAAAGTTGAAATGATTTCGCATTTTTTCCAACTATATTTGAGATTCCTAAAAGATGCTCTAATTTAGATTAATGACTGAAAAGTTTTAAGTGAAATGATCGGGTCCTAAATAAACAAGAAGGAAGTATAGATCCGAAGAGTTGATAAGTTTGCTACTCACTTCAAGCAAGAACATATAATCTAACATCTCAGAGAACTTTGTGGAAACTTTAGGTGAACTAAAAACTTCTTTTTATTTCTTAAAGCTTCTAGATAAACACAATTCTAATGAAGCAAAAGAAACTTTAAGTAATTTTAGTTTAATGCACAAACTATATATATTCTAGTTTCAAATATAAATATAAAATAATATTTATATCAAAGTTCATTTATAATGAAGATAATAAAAATCCAAATTTTTAAAGATTATTGTCCATTTATTTGAAACAACAGCTAATTGCGGAATTTTTATTCTTAATAAAATAATATAAAATAATGAAAAAGAAGTAAAAGAATGACATCTTAAAATATAAATTACTAAAATTTATTTTGAGATTGACGATTACAAATGTGATGTCCGATTTTTTGACTTTTTTAATTATTTAATCAGCATATTTAATATTAAAATTCAAACTTGTTATATTTCTAATTAGCAACCTCAAAAACCCCACAGTAATAAATTTTATAAATTTCAAGTGAATTCGATAAATTAAAAAAATTTATCCGACATTTTAAATCCTCTATTTTGAATTTCGAAAATTGGATATCATATTCATCGCCAGCGTAATTTTTTCAAAAACTCCCGTTTGGTGAGTTTCAAGAAAACTTGATCAATTTTTTTTGAAAAATGTTTATTTTAATAATGAGAAAGATGGGTTAATGATAATAATTATGGAATAATCTTAGAGGAAACAAACAATGAGAAACGAGGAAACAAAGTAATAAATCCCATTAGATCATTTCTTAATTAATTCAAGTAAAGAATTATCTTGCACTAGTGGTTTCTTCATTAAAACAACCGAGAAAAGAGTTAATTAATGCCTATAACTACTTTTCCTTATTCTCTGTTGCACACCTAATGACAATTCGAAAAATATTTTGATTGCCCACTGACAATCGCCATAATATTATTAAATTGACAACTCGATTAATAAAATTATTTTATGAATATATAATTTTTCAATTACAGTCTAACTGTAAATTATTATAAATTGAACATTACCGGGAGATATAAACGTAGTTTTTCAGTATTTGTTTACTACCTTGATATTAAAAAATCTTTGTTTGTTTTTCTTTATTTATTGAATATAAGTATAAGTAGGTTTAGATCCTCGATTAGATCAAAGAAATGAAGAAAGTTATGAAAGTTGTTATTTTAGAAGAAAAAAAAAGAATATGGTTATAATTTGTTACTTATATCAAAAATTTATTTAGTTATTTTCGGGATTGTTTGGCATTTATTTTATTTATTTTGTTGGATAAAAAATTTCCCTCTGGTTTCGAAATAATATTGCATGTATAACTACAATATTTTGAAGCAATTAATATCGTTTAATTAATGTTTCCAAATAGTATTATGTAATTAATATTTAAAATTAATAATACTGTTTGAATAATATTTTAAAATAATATTTTTAAATATTTTTAAATTATTGGTATATTGTAATAATATTTGGATATAATGTTTGAAAATAATATTGATTTTCAAATCATAATGATATAGGTTGTAATTTATATGAAATTTTCGAACAATAATAATTTGAGTGTAACAAATTTTGACTTTAATTGATAATTTATATATATTAATTCGAATTAAAGGACATGAACATAAAAAAGCATCATTTTCTCCTGTAGTTAAAAATATTACGTAATGAAAATTTTAATGTTACCGCTTATTTACCAATATTGGTAAAATATCTAATTTTTAATAGTGGCAGCACAATAAACTTTATGGCGTCTCCATTATCTCATTCTCCCTTAAAAGACTAGGAGAACCATTATCCCCAGAGGTTTACAAACTTTTAACTGAAAGACCGAAAGTTGTAATAAAATGAAATAAAAGAATAAAGATCTTAAAAATTGAAAAAGAATAATTTCAACAAAAAAAATGTTGATAAATGTAATTTTCAAAGTCTATTGTATAATGAAATGTATATTAGAGGCCTAATAATAGGTTGAAGAATTCTTCCTTTTTTTCGATGTGGTAAAGGGTAATAAAAATTTTGTATATTTGAAAACTTAGACCTTGAGATTCTTAATAGTATTTTCCCCCCTTTTTGAAATAGGTTTTCTTGGAAGGTGTATATAGAGTGCGAGAATTATTTCTGTTTCACCCTTATGATCTGCGAAATCTCGAAACTTTTGACCTAATTCAGGTTTACTACCAGAAAATAGACACGATACATTGCGCTCTTTTGCTTTCACGGTGAAAAATAAAGAGACGCACGAGCGCGTTATCTTTCGCCTCTTCTTCTTCTTCTTCTTCTTCTTCTGATAGTAAATTTCCTCTTGTGCATTATACTACATCTTGGGATGGAATATACACGGGGTGTAGATATGCGCGTAAACCCATCTTTCCGGGAACTCTTGCCGACTTCACTGACTTTAAACCCAAAGTCTTTTCTTCCATATTTTTTTTGTTTCCACTGACTTTAATTGAGGCTTCGTAAAACTCAAGAGATCTCGCTTACGCTTCTGTTTCGCCGATGTTGCATCCAGGTTAAAAATAGTTTATGCTTTTATTGCACAGATGCTCTCACTCACTCTCTCTCTCTCTCTCTCTCTGTACTTCTGTCTATGACTTAGCAACCCTCGTAAAAAAACAATATCGAGGGTCGTCTCAACTTACTCCCTTTTTCTCCTTTCGCGTTGTTTAAAGCATTTCTTGTATAAATGTAGAAACTCAACGCATAAGATGTGTGACTGGCACATCAGTAAAAAATAATTAAAGGTTACAAAAGCCCTTAAAAAAATTTCTTCTCTCTCTCTCTTTTAGTAGTTTATGATTATTTGAGCGATATATATCTAAATAAACTCTCGGGCTCTAATCAAGACTATTTCTCACCAGGGAGCGTTAATATTCCATTATACATGCTTTTATACTTTTCAAGAGTAATAATAAAAGATAAATTTATTCCAACTACCTACAATTTCAGAGAAAGATTGAAAAATATTTCTAAAACTTTGTTAATTTTCTAATCATTTCATAAACAACATAGTTCTTAAACACAATTTTTTAAATGTTAACAAATGTTTTTAAAAACATTTCTTGAATTATATTTAAAAAAAAGTTTCTTGAATTCACCCCAAAATGTTTTTAGTTTGAAAGAAAAAACAACCCTAAGGCCTTGGTGAATTACTTGGACCACCTCCTCATGATATTCCAATCTGGTGCAAAGTGTCTTTTTGTAACCCAAAACCCCTCGGCGGCCATTAATACTCTAACTTTATGCATTAGAATTTTAAATTAACGACGTTTAGATTGCTTCAGCGAAACATAATGTATGGTTAACTGAATAAAATACAATGACCATGTGGAACAAAAGTTCTTCATTCATTCGTGTCCTTATTATACAAGGCACTCTCTTTCACTTGAAAATTTTGTCCTCGATTCGGAAAACAAATTTTAAAAAAATTAATAAATGAGACAAATATCGACTAATTACAGTAGATAAAATCCAATAGTTCAAGTAAATCTTAACTGATTTTGCTCAACTTTTTTTTTCGATGAAGAATGATAAATAAAAGAATTCTCTTAAGTTTATTTAATATATTTAATGATTTTATAGAATTTAAGCAAATAAAACTGAAAAATAACGAATTGTTGACATTTACACAAACTTGAAGCCTAAACTACTTAACTGATTTGTAAAATATTCTCAAATATTATTAATTGGATTAAAATTTCAATATAAATTTTTGTAAACTTCAATACAGTTCGTAATTTTTGAAATATTAACATTTTTCTCCAAAAAATTGAATTTTTTGACATTTAGACCTACGTAAAGCCTAAACTATTTACCAAATGAATTTGTATTTGTAAGATAATTCGGGTTTTCTCGGAAATATTATATTTCTGACATTTAGACAAACATTCAAACAATTAGTGAAATAAAAGTTTACCAAGTAAAATTTATAACTAAAGTTTAAATATTAAACTGTAACAAATATGAAATTTAATTAATTGATTAATATAAGCAGCTAATAAAATCTAATTATTCGTCTTATGAAAAATTTCTATTTGAAGCAATATTGAGATCTTGGAGTCGATAATGTTTCTAACTTGTAATTAATGAAAGTATTGACATCAAGATCTTAAAATTGCTTTAAATAGAATTGTAATTTTGAAAAACTGACATCAGTGATCTTTGATTGTCTTATTGGATCCGTTAGTTTGAACTTTGAACTTTGTAAATCTTACATCAAATATGTATTTAGTGAACTGGGTACCTTAAAAAAATCTTGAATATATGCAAATAATCAAATAAACTAATTAATTTAAATAACTCCCCTAGAATTCTTTACTGGACGTGCACGTATGAGAAAATTGGGAAAATTGCGACAAGAAACTAGTTTCGAATTAATTAGACGTTTTTTGAAAAAGTGCCAAGCACCATGGTTTCCCATCCTTAGGGCAAAACCGGGTGGTCTCAGTAAAATGTTAAAAACATGGGATTTCTTTTATTTAATATTCATTCACTAGTTTTAGAATTTCTAATAACTTAATTTACCATTACTTGGAATCTAATTAGATACTAATTATTCAATTCAAAGTAAATTAGTGTAAGAATAATTAAATAAACTTGATATTTTTTCAATTAATAATTAGAGTTGAAAGTACTTGCACCTACTTATAATTAACAAAGCTCAAATAAATTGATAAACACTGTTACTACAAAAAATACTAATAAGTGAATGTAATTGTAATATTCTAGTAATTAAGGTTCAATAAAAATTAAATCTATTAGAAATTATTTCTGAACTAATTAAATCAGTTAAATAATGGAATATAGTTGTCAATGATATCTGTATAAATAATAAGTAAAGCTCTTACTATTAGTAATTCAAGTTCTTCTTAGAAATCATATTTTCAAATAATAAATAAAAGTAGGAAAAATTGAATTTTATAATAAGACAAGTAATGATATTCGGCATACAGGATTTACTAGTAATAAAAGCTCAGAGTAGTTAAATCTGACAGTAGTAATTAGGAATAATAGAAAAAACTAATAAAAGTAAAACCAAAACTTGTTTTCTAACTTCACACTGTATATATTTAACTACAAAAGTAATTAACTAATAAAAAAAATTGATTTTAATTTAAATCCAGGAATTAGGTGATATAATTATTTACATATATTCATTTATTATTAACACAAAGGAAAATTGACTTTTGATGAATAAATAAATTCATCTGCTTTTTTTCAACTAAAGGCGTACTTTTTTGTAAATATAATTATACACATTCTCGTTTAACACTTTATTACTGGATATGTTATTAAATTCTATTAATCGAAATTATGAGTCAGTATAGCTCGTACTTTTTAGTTCATTAATATTAAATATTAATAATAACATAATTCATAAGCATATAGTAAACAAATTGAAATATAAACAACGCAGGGTTGTATATTTCAAAGTATATTCGTTAAAAGAGTTTATTATCCTTCCCCGTTTGCATAAAACCTGCGTAAAGGGATGTATATTTTCCCATATTTAATGCTTGTTATATAAAAGACAAAATGCGAAGGGAATGTAAGAGATAAAAAGTCTTCATTCGATATATATATATATATATATATATATATATATATAATAAAGAGTCTTTTTATTCAATACATACGTATATATATATATATATATATATATATATAATTATTCATCTGAATTGTTTTCTATAAGAAAAGAAAAGAAAAAGAAGAGTAACGAAAAAGGAAAAAAGAAGAAAAGAAAACGGAAAGATCACTTTTATCAGAAAAGTTTGAAGACCTGGAGGCAAATCAACTTCCTCACGCGACGTTTACCGATATCTTCTTAGAAAACGTCTCGCACCAAAGGACACAAGTAACACGTCGAGCACCTAAGTAACGTTTAACAAGTATAGATATAAGTGCACGCGAACCCTTTTGCTGTGGTATGTATATCTTCACATATATGTATAATGTTGGCGATTTTATTGCGTTCCGGAGGCGCGACTCGCCATGAGATACGAAATGCCACAGAAGGAACGAAAAAAAGAAAAAAAAACCCTCCCTCTGATCATCCGGATTGACTTCGTCTTCGGAAGTCCGTTAAAAGGTCTGCTCAATTCAAACCATGACCACACGGTTTCCAATGGGGTTCTTATTTTCCAAGCCCCCCGACCCCTATAAGCCTCTTCACTTACGCAAGGAATGTGTTGGAATTTGCTAACAAAAAAAAATTAAGAAGAAGAAAATCCACGGGTTAACGTAACCACAATCATTATAATCTGAAACGATCACTATACTCGATGTCTCATCTTGAGAATATTTCAATAAATATTTACAACAAATTCCACTGTAAAATCCCTTCTGCATTGCGGTATGTTACAACTATTTCCAGTTTACAATCCTCTAAATAGATTCAATAATGTGGAATGTGTTTATAATTTTTATAGTTAAAAGTATAAAGTAACAATTTATTCTTTAATAGTTTCATCATTATAGAAGGATTAGAAATGACCTGATGTGCAGTTGCTTAAAAACGAATATTTATTTTTAGCCATTTAATTCTAATTATAGATATTAATGTCTAATTTCCATTTGAGTTAATAATATTTTTTTCAATTTGTAAATTCTCAAGTCTGTTAGTCGGTAGTTTAGCTGACTCGTAATTTATAAGAATTTGATTTTTTAAGTAAATAAGAAGATAATCAAGAAAGCAGCTCGGTAGACTACAAATTTAACCTAATAAACGGTTAAATGAATTAGTCAAATTTGCATTTTTATGTTAATTCATTCATTCATTTAGTCAATTCCTCATTGTATACTAATTTACTGTTTATTTACTATTTTTTTAATTTTATTAACTTGTTTGCCAAGTATGGGTGAAATCATAAGATTTCTCAAAAACTGATTAAAACTACATTAATTGAGCTGAAATTTTATAAGAAAATCTAAAATATATTAAAGAAGGGTAGTGACGTGTAAAAATTTGAACAATTCAAAAATAAATTATAATAAAACATTAAAATCGGCAAAGACGAGAAATTGAGTATTATTATCAGTGACCTTAATAACTTATGATTTTAAAGAAATTTGTAATAATTAATTTTAAAAATATTAAAGCTTTTGAACATCACTGTCTTTCTTTATCACATTTCAGACTTTATTACAAAATTTCAGCTCAATTTATTAAATATTTAACGAGAAACGTGATTGGAAATATTACCTAATAATCATATGCTGTTAAGGGGAAGAATTGACCCCTTAACAATCTTAGCAATGTTTCCCATTGCTTTCATGGTTTAGCACACAGTACGAAAAATATTTGTAATTTTAGCAATTGTTAATCAATTTTTGCCCAATTTTTATCAATTACAATTAATATTACATTTGTAAACCAGTAATTAATTAATTGAATTTAAAAATTTCCTTCTATCTCCATATAATTAGCAAACAAAAATTTTGGACACAAGTTATATGTCAAAAGGATGAAATTCTTTATCAACATGAAAATCAGCTGAAGACGAGGAAAATTCAGAGATAAGAAGAATTTAAAAGCTGACGCAACAATGTTAACTCAATTTTAAAAAAGAAATTCAATTCGTCTTTACTGCTGATTGCGAGGCGTATTAGCCAATAGGTTTTCCATCAAAAAAAAGAAAAGAGTAGCGGAAGTAAACTTAAAGTTTTCTTGTTAAAATTCTCCACCGCAGCATCAAAGAGTGTTTTCTAGTTTCTAGTTAAGACCCATGTTTGAAAGTGAGGATGTATTATCAACTGAATGCAATCGAGAGAAACCAAGTACCTGGAAAGTCAACAAAAGATCAACTGCAAGGACACCATAAACTTGGATTATAGTTTCTATAGACAAAAAATGTATCTTCTGTAAGAGGTTTTGTTCCTTCCAAAAATATCTAAAAAGGATTTTTAGTTTTAAAATAGTCGAGTGTCTATTTTGTATACAAAAATTTTTTTCTTAATCGAAATTTCATTTTAAATAATTTTTTTGCTTATCAAACATTTCTATTCTTTTAATATATTATAATTTTAACGAATTCACTTTTTCTCAGGATATCAAATTGAGATAAAAAACGAATGAAAACGTTGCTTCGCATCACTTGATTTATTTTTTGTCTCATTTTGACATCTTTAGGAAAACTGTGTTATTATCTATAATTCTTATTTTTTCTAATATATGGACAAATCTCTGGAAACTTTAACATTTGAATTTGAATTTAAAAAAAAAATTTTGTGTGCACAATTTGGATATTTTTAGTATTACATCTTCGACCAAACCAGACTTTATTTTTATTACTGTACAACCATTATTTGGTTGCCTTTTATTTTAAAATATAAATTTTTGGAAAGAAAATAATGTTAGGTTATCTAAATCTGTAACAAGAAATGCATAAACATTTTATCTCCTACACTTAAGTAAGTTATTTTTCAGTATCACAAAAACATAATTAAACATGAAATAGTATATTTCGTAACGAGTGCGAGCAGTTGTCAATTTTGGAATGAGCACTTTTTTTGGAACAAACTGTAGCGACACAAAAACTGAGGGACACTTTATAGAAGATTATATCTTTTATAAATTTTTCTTTTTATTATTCTTAAGTTTGTTTATGGAATTCTTAAGATATTCTTAAATGGTTTATAACAGTTAAAAAAACGTGTTTTCCAAAAAAATCTTATTTAAACAGTTAAATACAATTTTAGAAAAAATGAAAGTGACACTTGCAAAATCATGGTATTGTGAACTTTAATAAAGAAATACATAGAAAAAATAAACAAAATAATTTATATCAATGGTTAAATCGTAATCCTTATTTTCTTTTCAAAAACATGTAAATATTTAAAAATCATTAGTTTTCATATTTAGGCTGTTTAAGTGAAAATAGTGTGAGGGACATAAAGGTTAAAAGTTCCAGAGATTCGCCCATATATCCTTATTTGGATTATTCATTACATTATCAATTGATAATTTCTCTAACTTTTTTATATTATATTATATTATTTATTTTTTGTCGATTGTAAATTTTGTAAAAGAGTTTAAAGATGAAGAGGTAAGGGAAAGAAATTTTCCTACAGAGAGGAGGAAAAATAAAAATAAAACTAAAGGAAAAAGAGAGAGAGAGAGAGAGCGAAAAAGAATGAAGTTGAAAAAAGGAGAGTGAAAGAGAGAAAGAGCGAAGAAGATAGAGTATAGGAGAAAGGAAATGGCCTTTTCCGTTTTCCAACGTAGCAGCAGCCTAGGTTGAATCAGTTCCAGGTGCTGGAAAAGAAGTGTCGGTAGGACGGAGGAGTGAGTAGCTGAATACTTGGGTGAGACCCAAGTATTCTTCGATAAAAGTCGCGAAGTACCTTTGTGTTACGATTCTTTCTCTCTCCCCCCCCCTTCGTTTTTTTACATTCTTCGCTCACTTCGTGACCCTATACAAGCAATTTTTTTTCACACTCACAACGACATGAACCTGAATAGAAAACAAAAAAAAACGAAAGAAATTGCGACTTCAATAAAATGAAAGAGTATAATTTGAAAATGTATATCTGTCAGTTTACAGTCAATTAACTATGTAAATTTTCAACTATACAGAAGATATGGTTTTTCATATGCTTGAAGTCTCTTTAAAAGTGTGCATATATATATATATATATATATATATATATATATATATATATATAGTATATACACAAGACTTGCTTTGTGCAATAAAACTTTGATTTATCGGACTTTACTATTTTTTGTTTCTTTTCGTTCAGATTTATGAAACACAATAAAAATTGTTTCGATTGGTATATATAGAACTGGTTTCTTTATATATAAAAGAAGTCGAGGACAAGACATGAACGAGTTTCCTAATCAAACGGTATAAATATTTTTTTCAAACACATTAATTTCTTTTTTATCAAACCTAGTTGCCTAATGAGAGAGTTGAGACCATTCCTCCCAATAAGTTTAACATATTGTTTCGATTATAGACAGAGAGAGAATCAGAGAGAGAGAGGGAAGAATATATAATTAATGAATCGCCAGAAGGTGAAAATTGAACCCATGTAATATGTAAATATTTTCAAGATATTACAAATTTATTGAATCAAAACAGTATCGTTAGGAGGTAATTATAAAACTATAATTCTTTTTTCAGACACACTTTTTTTTGTTTTTTCCATTTGCATACGATTTTTTAACGTTCCAAATAAAACATTATTGATTTGTCGAATTTTTACAAATAAGTTTATTATAAACAGTTATAAAAATTGAAATTTGAAAAAACAGTTAAATTTTATGAATGCAATAATCTATGAATTAACGATTATTGAAAGAGTAAGAAGCAGGGAAAAATGTGAGGATAATATTGTTGATTGGTTTGAAGATAGAG
Organism: Leptopilina myrica (nomen nudum); assembly: GCA_032872475.1. Classification (NCBI taxonomy): domain Eukaryota; kingdom Metazoa; phylum Arthropoda; class Insecta; order Hymenoptera; family Figitidae; genus Leptopilina; species Leptopilina myrica (nomen nudum). The sequence goes on from CM065463.1 coordinate 39,091,691, forward strand.
GGAATGAAGAATAAACAGAAGTCCTTGAATAATATTTTTCTCCGCGTATACACTGTGAGTTGATGATCATTCAAAGATAAATAAGAAAATAACTCGATAATCCAAAAATAATCAAAGAAATTCTTAATAGCATCAATTTTGAGAAATATATTCCATGCGGCACATCTTTCTCTCTCTCTCTTTCTCTCTTTAGCTTTTTCTGCTTGAAATCAATAATTTAATACCAATATCGCCATCATGCAATCCCATCATTTCAAATCGCACCCAGACGCTTCAATGCCTCAATAATGCTTACACAGCCATTGAAGAAGGATGTGGTAAATCCACTTTCTTCATCCTAATAATGCGATTATATATCTCTCCAGCAATTGTATATCTTCTCTCTATACCGCATATATGCATGATACAGTGACAACCGCCGGCGTTTCGAACAACCGGAAATCGCAACCGGAATTACACAGTTCAAAGTCTCTCTCTCATTCATTTTTTTATCTTATTCTCTGAAGACTGCGCTCAAAGCTCAAATGTTTAAAAAGACATTCTCTTCCAAAGGGATGAGTAGTGTAGTACAAAGAATACATAGGGAAAACTTTGAGAGACAAGGATGAGAGATTTTAAGAGAGAGAGAGAGAGAGAGAAAGAGAGAGACATGACTATAATGGTGTATTCTCCTTGTAGTATACAATTTCATGTTCTTTGTGCTTTTTCCTGTTTGTTTCTTTTTTCTCTTTAAGAAATAGAAAAGAATAAAGGTGTAAAAATTCATAACATTTTTATTGAATGAGTATATCATTTTATAATAATGTGTGCGACTCGGACAGGAACATTAAAAAAGTCATATATTTAAAATTCAAAATGGTGAATTCAATATGGCGCCAACATATTAAGTATTTAATAAATTCGCTTGAAACGCCCACACAGCACTGAAAATTTCCTAAAAGTTGAGACTATTTCTACTGTAGATAATGTTCTAAATTTTTAGTCACATTTAAAAAATTCAACATGGCAAACCCAAAATAACGAATACAAAAATTAAAAAATTTTCAGATTCTTTAAAACATGTTACTCAGAATTTTTCGGGTTCGCTGATTACAAATATGATGTCAAATTTTTGGGGTCGCTGAATTCGAAATTATTGTTCGTCTACCTAAATGTTGAATTTCGAATATTGACGAATTTGTCTTAAATGATTACTCGGGAAACAAACGGGGACGTGACGGTAAAAGACCTTATCTTTTTAAGTTTTTTTTGTTTTATTTAAAAACTTTAAAAAGTCTCAAGTATGAATATTTATAGACTTTATCAACTTTTTAAACATTAATTGTTCGTTAAAACGCATCAATCTTTAAATTATCCGCCAAATTGGATTGCCTTATTATATCCGACATTTTTAATTTAAAAAAACTGACCTCAAATTCAGCGTCCCTAAAAACCTTATAATGAAAACATATTTTTTTGTAAACTTTTTTTGGGATCGTTTTTGGACCACAAACGATTTTAAATTTTTAACTGTACATTTATTTAAACTTCCTTTTGTTATTAAGAAATTCATTAACATTTTTTAAAAAATTTTAACTTTTACCCAATGTTTAGTCTACTTTTGTACCCAACATTGAAAAGAAGCGGATATTTAAAGATTTATTTCTAGTTTCATGAGTTTTAGGACTAAAGATCCAGAAGGTTGTAGTCAAGTAAGTTAATTTCAACTTTCAGGAAATTGTCGTTGCTGTGTGGGCGTAAATAATACCAGTAGAAAAAAAATCAACTAATGAATAAGTTTCTTAAGAAATTACAAATCCTAAGTTTAATTTCGAGCATTTACTTCTAGATTTATAATCAGTTACCCTAAAAGCACCTTATTAACGAGTTCCATGACAAACCGACAAATTTTTTAATTTCTGCTGATAGATTCGTAATTTGTATCTATAAAACTCTCATGTAACAAAGCTGTAAGCAAATCTGATCGAATTTGAAAAAATTCTTCCTGCATATTAAATCATACGTTTTAAAAAGCTGATTCATATTATAAAATCAGCAACCCCAAAAATCCCCGAGTAACGAATTTCGAGACATTTTAAAGTTCAGGAGTATCAATATCAACTTGTTAACTTTGAGAGCTTTTTTTTTGAAAACATAACTTTGAAAGTAAGTATACTGCAGAGGTTAGACATGTGTTACTCTCCGGAAATTATTGCAACAAATTAATGATTCCATAACATTATGATTAATTCAAATACGATTTTTGAATAAAAATTTATTTGAAAAACGAAGAATTTTTAAAAATGACATATTTAGGAAATTGAAAAGTAGATAAAAAAATTCTTTTGCAATAATAAAAATCATACATCTCCAAAGAAAAGAATTTTCTGCTACCCAGAGGGAAAAAAATCCACGTTCTAGAAATGTTCCTGGAACATTTGAAAACCTTTCACATCTGCCAAAATAATAAACTATAAAATATTTCTATATATATTCTATAAATATTAATAAAAATATTTCCACATTCTAAAAAATGTTTGTAAGCATAAAATATTTACAGTATATGATATTTTATAAAATACATGAGACACGGCCTTAAACGCCAGTCATATTGGATCGACCATGCAAAATCTACAGAAACCAATTCTAAATCCTTATTTATTTGCTAACGTTCCTATGTTTCAAAAATTCACACTTTAATTTAATTTCAAATTTTTTTTCCCACTTTGTTGAAAAGTTTCTCAGTCTAAAGAACCATTCATAATGGAGAGACTTCATTTAACTGAAGATGTTGAAAGTTTACTGGCAACATAGAAAACACTTTTCAGAGGGCTGACGATAATGAAAGGGGTGGAATGTGAGCTTATTCAGAGGCGTTTTTATATACAATATGAACGGGTGTGCTGCACAGGTAAACCTGACTAGATCCGCGATGCTTCACTGTATACACGATGATGCTGTGAGAAGTAAGAGAGAGAGAGGGAGGTGGGGAGGGGTTCGTTGACCGCGGTGCGACTTTTCTGCCACCACTTTTCTACGGCCTTGGCAATTCAATGCCCGCACCAGATAAACTCCCCCTTTCAGATAATAGATTATTTCATACGTGTAACTAGTCACTGGTGGAGGCTCGTGCGCAAGCGCCCGCGCTATAAAGGACTACGAGAAACTACTATAGAGAAGGGAATGAAGAAAGGAGGGGAAAAAATTAACCACTTGCGTGAGTGTGAACTAGTTATATTACAAAAGGATGGAGACAAATAAACAAAGGACACTTTACAATTTTTTTATAAACAAGAAGCAACGAATATTTAAAAATTATTTCTTTGGAATTTTTTATTTAGCAAACTTTGTAAGACAGCAAATGTACAATATAGATTGCTAAAAAAATGTTCCTTAGTAGTTGATAGACAACAAAATTTGCAACAGACATTGCTACGAAACTTAACAAAACATTACTAGGCAGTTAATTTTAAATACAGATTGTCCAAAGAACATTTTTTGATAACCAAAGCATTTGTAAGAAAAGTTGCTACAAAAAACTTTCGTAAAGATTGCTAGGGATAACATTTCTAATACAGGTTTCTTAGTATTTTTTATTATTAATTATTATTAACTATTTATTCAATGTACGTATTTAATTTTGTTTTAGCAACTGCTGATGATTAACAAGTTTCAATTAACTACTGGAAAATAATACACAAAAATAATAAATAATATTATATGCTAATAAAAGATTCCCTAACAACGAAATATTATCAAACGATAATTGTTTTTAATTGTCGAAACAATGCTCAATTGTATTAATAAAGGATAATTAGTAAATTAATTTACTTTGAACATTTGTTAATTTCATAAACGAATCATCATTAACAAATGCCTTTAGTCATAAAATGAATACAATAATAAAGATCTGTTGAAAATTAAATCCAAAAGAAGAGAAATTACAAAGGTACTAATAAAGACGATAAAAATGCTATAATTTTGATACTGAAGATAAAAGTGATAAAAATAATAAAAGTAATAAAAATGATAATAAAGAGATCCAAGAAAATAAAAAATGATGAAAACAATAGTAAAAATTATATTGATCAAGAAAATAACTGTGATGAAGATGGTGATAATAGTCATGAAGACAATGTTAATGAAAATATGACAATAATGATAATGAAAAACACAATAACAAAAATGATTACAAAGATATTAATAAATAAATATCAGACAATAATGTCATGAAAACGAAATTTTCTTTAAATAGAAAATATTTGTATAATAATAGAAGCAGAAGAAGAAGAAATTTCTTATATTCGTGAAATTTCTCCCGCACTGAAAAGAGTGGCAATCCATTAAATTACTGTAAAGGAAAAAAAGATGGAGAAATTGTCTGAATGTAATAATATGAAGAAGTGGTAAAATATCCCGAGAGTAAAAGCAATATTCTGATAATGACATTCTTATACAAAAGAGTAATCGCTCAAAAGGCTTGGTGGGAAAATGGTTGGCATGATTCGATGGGTTGTTGGAGAGAGATATAGGCTTTCAAGAAAGTGGAGTAAATATAAAACAAGTTGAACGTAAAATAGAATGGATGTACAACAGTAGTTCATGGGAGCAAAATCTTATGGATGCATATATAATATATATGAATAGAAGACGAAGAAAACAAATTTAATATAAAGAAAAACTTTCATTACACACCAAAGAAATGGTAAAGGGTAAATATTTGATAATTTTATGATAAATAATTAGTAAGAAAAGAAGAAAATAATTATTTGAACCGAAAATTTTAGTAGACTATTTTCTTGAGTGCACAGGAATACATCTTCCACTCACTCAATGTAAAGGTATACAGTAACTTGAGTCATAGATTGATGTAAATCAATTAAGAATGTTTAAAAGGGTCCCCCTCTGTCAAGTTAAAAGCTTTGCAGCCAAATTCGAAACTCTCTTTGAATCGAGAAATCCTATCAATCACAAACTTGCACACAATAAGCGATTGATCAATTTATCCCCCACAAAAAAGCTGTACAATTTTTGCTTTTAAACTATTTTTAAAGTTAGATAAAGTTTTTGACATAAATTTTTAATTCGATAATAAAGATTCTAATTATTCATGACTGGAATTAAAGGATAAGTAAAAACAAAGAGATAGAAATGTGTCTGCATAATCGTGTGGGTACGGAACTCGATATCGGAAGATCGATATATATATATATATATATATATATATACCTTTGAAGACAGAGGTAATTCAGACTCTGACAAGGGTCAGTGTTCTCCTAACATTATCGAATATTTGGTACAAGAATGGTGTGTACAGCAAACAGAACACAATTCTGGTGAAATTGGTGGGTACATACTGAATACATTGTCCATTTGAATGGTCCTTACATGTGTGCTGCAATCTTGGTTTACTCCTTTGGAAATTCCAACTAGATACCCCCTGGGTTTCGCACTCAAGGCAGATTACTATAAACACATATGGGTACTGCCAAAGGAACGTCTGATAAGAGGATTAGAAACCCTGATCGTCTCTCGCATAATCGACAGCTAATGTTGCATTCCAATGTGCTTAGTGTTTCTCCAGGATCTTCACTTAATCCCCTTGCGCTGAAAAATATCCTCTTCCTTCGGTACACATTGTTTTCAATGTATATTCTATTTTGCTGAATATTGTATTTTTTTGGATTTGTATTTTCATCATTATCGGAATTATCGTCGATAACATTATTCTAATCATACTCTTCATTAACACCATTATCATCATTAACAATATTCTAATCATACTCTTCATTAACATCATTAACATTATTCTAATCATACTTTTTATTAACATCATTATTATCACTATCATTGTTATCATCATACTCTTCATTACCACCATTATCAGCATTATGCAAATTATTACTATCGTCTTCATTATTGAAACAATTATTATCATTAGCAACAGAACGAGTAGAAACAAAAACAAAAGATGTAGAAACAACATCAGCAATAGCAGTATAAATAAATGCAGCAGTAGAAGCAGAAGCAACAACAGCAACAGAATCGGAAAAAGTACATTTGAAGCAGTAAATGAAGATACAGCAGCAACAACATCTGTGGCAAAAGCAGCAAAAGAAGAAGCAACAGCAGCAGTACATCATTATTATCAAAATAACAATCATTTTTCTTACTGCTAAAGATTTGTAATATTTTCATCATCATCATCTTCAAACAGTTATCGCTGACAATTTAATCATCTAATGTCCAACTGAAATCGAATTTACTTGTACAACATAATGAAAACTTTTCTTCACTTTTTTGCTGAATACATTTACTAACATGTTACGAAACTAATTCTAAACTTTGTAATTCCAAAATGTAAATATCAATAAGTAAACAATTGTAAATTGATTCGACAAGAATTTCACAATGAGATAAGAATTTACTGCTCCTAAAAGCTTTTGATGCTGACTTTTGTGAAATGCATTTAATACCATTTTCCTAATCAAACAAAATCCTTCACTGGATAATGTATTTACAGAGGATTCTATATAGAGTCGTGAAGAATGTTTATCAGACGATTTTTGAAATATTTAATTACACTTTAGGACAATAATAGTAAAAAGAAACTTTTTGATGAAACCATTTCCTAAAAAGACAAACAAAATGAAAATGTAGAATAACAAAATGATGATGACTGGTGGCATGGCGTGAGGCGAGAGGACATGGTTTGTTTGTTTACCCCTTGGATAGTTCGACGAGGCTATTGTAATCTATATACATACCTAGATTCTCTCGCTTACAAACACACTCTGAAAACCGGTTTTTCTTCGAAAGTCTTTTGCAGGGGCAGACAGGACGTGCCTCTTGGCTTGGATCAGCGATACAATTAAATGTAGCAAACAATTCCGGATACAATTCATTTCTCTATAAGCATGGTCTCGACACGTAACGATAATCGTGCAGGGTGTATGAATGGTATATAACGAGGAAATCAACGACTTTATGAAACGTTGAGATTTCCTCGTTCCAGTGCAGGGGCTTTTTTCTCCTCACCCCGCGTGCGCTTCTTCATTTTTTTCATCGTCGTCATCATCTAATGTACACTCTTTGGAATAATATACAACAGCAATACGCGTAATACAATATATCGTGTTTATTTATTGCCCTCCCAACATTCAACGGAGTAACGGACGGCAATTAACTAAGAATCAGTAAGTACAGTGTATCGCACTAAAGGCGAGCCACTGGAGTTTGTTATGTCTTGCGAGTCAACCATAAATACAAACAGTGAAGCGTTGAACAATTTCTTTGTCCTTCGTCTTCATTCTACTTCCGAGAAGGAAGAGCGGGATAACATAATAACGAAGGAGAAAAACTTTCGAATATCGAAGATTCCCTTTCCTATTAGTGAAAAGAAACTTCCGGTCTTCAATCTCCGATGATGTCAATGACGGTCACAGCTAATTATACCCATTTCTATGCTGATCGTCGAAAAAATTTATTGCATTTTGTTGGCGATTCCAAGTGATAATGTAAAACTGCTCAAGATTTTGAAGATAGAAGGTAATGATGATGGAGATAAAATGATAATAGAGGTGATAAATGATGATTAAAACCACAGTATAATGATACTACTAAATTTCTGAATTGTTTAAACAAACATTTAAATTTTTAGCAGTATCCTCATTATACTCTAGTGGTAATTATTGTCTATCATTTTCATTATCATTTTATCTCTAGCATCATCATGCTATCTTTGCTATCAGCATTCTTTACATTATCATTCTTTACCTATAAAATCCATTATTTTGGTCTCTTTTGTTGTTCAAAATTTTCTTAACTTTTTATTTCTTAATCTGATAAAACTAAGTAACATAATTAACAGCGTTGCTAACTTTTTCAACTATAATAATATCGTCACCATCATAGACAATACAAGAGTGTTTTGAATATCAAGAAAGAAATCTATAAGAATAGGATAAAATAAAAATATGATATTATATGCGTTTATGAAAGAAAGAAGTAAGTCCAGAATTTAACAAAAATATGTTCCTGACAAGATATTGTTTTAGTTTCGCTCTTCTTCTTCTTCTTCTTATAAAAGTAGTGGGAAGAAGATCATACCATTTTAAAGATTTTTCATTTCGTTTTCCTTTAAAGATTCCTCTTGTACCAGTGTTTTATTGTGTTTTTCGACATTCAAGACTTATGAAGCCTAGAAATAGACTCAAAAAAGATTGCTTCTTCAAGAGAGCTGAGTACATCTTTAGAAATATCTCTTGGGAAAGGCGCCAACGCGTGTTTCCGTGCCAGAAGTCTCAGGAGGTAATGTCATCTCGTGCTTGGAATTTCTTTCCAGGTGCGAACATGTGCCCCACGAGATTATTATAGAACGTAAAGAATTTCCAGTTATGTGATATAAGATATGCTCTCTTGTCACTTGAGTGCTAAAATTGAAAATTTTCATTTCTAATTCGAAAATAAAGTGTCAACACTATCAATCAACTAATTGGAGTATTCCATAGTTGAAAATAAAACAGACTGGCATCAAATATATATTTATTTCATGTAGGATTGTGGCATTAAAATTGAAAATACTGTCTTGCTGTTTACTGAACGTCGATTTTCTTTCTTTCTTCTTGTTCATTTTTTTCGCAAGCCGCATTCAAGAAACTGGATTTCGAATTCAAATAGATTTCAGGCTGGTAATCCATTTTCTGATTTCGAATTCCATGTCGGTGAGAAGACTGTTGTGTCGTTAAATCAATTCCTTTCGCACAGCGTCGGCTTTGCCGTTAAGGTAGTGGTCGGAAGTGCGAAATGGAAAATATGTCTCTGAACATGATCCTTTATTCCGCGACTTCTTTTGCGAACTGACGACGCGTTTTCGTCCTTGTGAAACTTTGTGTTGGTTCGACAGCTGTTGGTCCCGTTAGAGTTGTTGGCGTATGTGAAAAACAAAATTTCATATAGAGTATATATATGTATATGTGTACATAAAAATAGAGAAAAATAGCTCACTGAGAAAAAGAGCTGCAAAATGGTTTCTAGGTGCAAATGGTATTGATATTTACCGAGCTTTATTGTACTTTATTGTTTCGACATTCTTTGTTGTTGGAATTTTTTGAAATTTTACCTCTATTGTTGATATTATTTTCATCGTATTTAATTAATAATAATTTATTATTATCGGCATTTTTTGCACTATTTTATTATTGTTATTATTAGCTCCATTATACATAAAGAAATATTAAAATAGAATTTTGAACACATCCATATTATGTTTTTGGTATTGCGAATATTATAATGATTAGTCATTTCTGATTATATGGAACAATTAATTATACAACTATCAGTATCATTAGCATCTATAAAAGCCTATTTGTCTGACAATTAGTAGAACTTTAGAAATTGTTACCTGTTTCAGCTTTACTGACTTTATCATCATCATCTTTGATAAAAATTTTATCAGTATCCTTATCTTCTGCACTATGTATAATGAACTTTATTGTTTCTATTTGTTACATAGGTATAGTTACATTGTTAATTTTTACAATAATGAAGTTCATGATTTAGAGCAATTAATTAATGATATTTATAGTATTATGTCATATTTGGAAAATTATGTTGTCCTGGAAGAATTTATCGAACTTATTATCTGTTCCAGCTTTATTATCATCTTCAGCATCTTCTTTGGTAAACAATTGATTATTACTTTTACTTTTTGTCTTGTTTCAAGTTGATCCTTTTTGTTTCTATTTGTTTATTGTGAAAGGACTGTAATCATTATTATTATAATCATCATCATCATCATCATCATCATCATCATCACAATATTTGATACATGATTCATCATTATTTCCATTTTCTGTACTATTTTATAATGAACATTATCTCTCCGCTTGTTACTCTAATTATCACAAATACCAAAAAGCAATGATTATATTTGCTTTTCAAACATACCATGCGTAACATTTTTGTTATTTTTTGGTATTATGTAGATGCAGTATTCATTGTTACTTTATTATTATTAATAATAGTTATTATGATTGAATGTTTACAGATTTTTGTTTCCATAAATTATCGCAGTGAATATTATTTTTAATTTGCTATAATGGAATATAATAACTATCAATTTTACATTTCTGAAACAAATTCATTAGAACATGAGTAAATTTTTTTCCAAACGAATTCCGTGAGAGCGGAAATAGAATAATTGGCACTTTTCTGAGATTTAAAAAAATCAAGTTTACTTGCTTTTAAAGGTGGTAAACACGTGTTCCGATCGCATATTTCTTATGTTTTTTTTTCTCTTTCTTCTTTTCCCTAGTAAGATACAAAAATGTTCTTCTTCTTATTCTGAAAACTATCACCCCCAGAGAGCTCTTAATAATATATGGAATGTAATAACTAATTATTATTCATCGTTATCTATATGGGGGGATTATCCTCGTATATTATAAACACATCATATCGGGAAAACACGAACCGATCATTTTCTCTTTCTCGACAGGTGTAAATAGGACCCTTACGGAAATAGGTAACCTGTTTGTAGGTACGATAATTACATTGCAGACATTGTATATAGTTAAACGTTTAAGAAACATGAGGGGAAAAAAATAGAAACTTGTACTTATTTTTTAAATTCCTGCTTTATTGAAGTTTAAGAAATAAGCGGGGAAAATGGTCGACAAGGCCGGAACGAAAGATCACTCACGGAAATCTTGCCAAGGGCGTTGTGAATATACGCCTTCAGGGCGTAAATATGTTATACAACGAGGGAAGTAAGCTTGGTGTTACGTGCTCTGACGCACTTTAATGCAAATTGATTCAAGAAAATCGCACGACAAAATAGTGATCGTTCGAGAGGTTTTATAACCAACACGACCTGAACGCAAGTGAAACACGCTAAATGCATATTTGTTTGTTAACATATTTATCTAGTCTCCTTACACTTTCCATTCCTCTGGCAATTTACATTTTTTCACTATGCAATCGCCTTCTATGCAATTTTCGTTTTTCTGCATATATCATTTTAAAAAAAATCACTTTTACTCATCTCCTATCAACATTTTCTCTATAAAAAGAGACAAAACAAAATTTTAATTTCACTTGCTTTGAAATTATCTCTAAAGTTATTTTCAATTGAAATTCTTTTTCTCTTTCTCAGCGCAGGCGCTAGAGTGGGGGCAATGAGAGTGAAAGAGAAATTCCCCTTTTTCTCTCTCGCACTTAGCGCATGCGTCAAAATTCATACTTCTAAAAAGAGTAATGCATACGCTGGAAAAAAGGAATATTTTTGTAAAACTTCCAGTAAAGTAAACAATATTTTTACCAAATTAAAAAAATTTCTTTATTTGTTTTTTATCTATATTTTTATTACAGCATTAATTTTTTCTAACATAAAATACAAAGTGTGACATTTTATTTTTTTACAATTATATAAATTGTTCTGTCAATTTCTATTCGTTATTAATCTTATATTCATATTTGTTGAAAACTTGACAATTTTGTATTTGTATCTCGAAAGTGACTTAATATATAGTTCTAGAAACAAATGGAAATTGACTTGACTTCATATTAACGATACTGAGTGGTCCTCATGGTGATTTTATATTCATGGAGTGGGATCTTGGGGAAACTCGATGTGCTAAGTTCACGCGTTGGACCAAAAAATAACGCTTTCGACAAGCTTCATACGTATAGAAATGACACACTCTACATACGACGACGACGACGACGACGACAGTTCGTCGACAAAACTCATACTACAGACATGTTCAAAGTCCTCCCAGGAGGAATGAAAAATTATCGTTTTCAAAGTCAAAATTTATCCATTCACACGAAACGATTTAAAGTTTTTATTTTTTTTAAACCAACTTTTATTGTTGTTCAAAAAGTGCCATTATACTTTCAAAACAATGCAACTTTTCTCATTTCTATAATTTTTGTTAAAAATGCAAAAGATTTTTTTTCACAAATTGCACTTTTGTGAAATTTTCTCTTTAATTTTTTGAAGAAAAATAATTTCTATGTAAATGAGAAAGTGTGAAAAAAGTAAAAATCAATACGTGAAACTATTATCGAATAAATGTTTAAGGAATAGATCGTAAAGTAAAAATTTGACGATGATCGTAAAATAATCGATGAAAAAGTTTTGAAATTTTCAGTTACGAAATTTTTAGAAAATGACAAAAGGAAAATCAAAATTAACTGCCAAGATTCAATACTCAAATACTTTTCTTGTGTTTAATATTCTTTTTTTTCATTTAAAGCCATTTTACTGATAAAAATATTTCGTCGAAAATTTCCAAAGAATTGCCATAGATAAAAACCGAATAGATAAAAAAAGTGAACTTTCATATATATATTCTAAAATGATAAAATTTTCAAAAGGGACATTTTTATTGAGTTAGCTAAAACTCGATGAAAGTCCCCTTTAAAAAAATGTTCATTCCAAATGGTAATAGGCTGAATAAAAGAACAGTATAAAAAAGAGGGAAAAACATTAAATCGGAAAATCACAAATTTTTGTAACAGTGCGAAAAAAAACATTTTTTTCCAATTTATTATTCGTCCTTCACAATTTATACAATATTTCAATCGACATTTACTAATTTTTCACGTAATCCTATACTCTGGAGATTTATAAATTTTCAATATAAATCATTGATTAGAGGAGAGTAATTAAAACAATGTAAATGGGTTCATCAAACACGAAAAGAGCATGAAAAGTGACAAAAAGTTATTTGTTATTCAAAAATAAAAAAAAATTTGAAAATGTTATGAAAATCAGAAAGGAAGAGTAATATTTTAAGTTTTTATTAACACTTTTTGCATCCATCATTATGACTATTATTATTTATTGTAAACATTTTTTATCGCAAGAATTATTCAATTATTTAATGGAACAATTACTGCAAATAATGAGAATAATAATAAAATTACGAAGATTTTAAGATTTAATATGGAGATGCTATTCACCACCTGCGAACGTCAAGGTCGTCGTTAGATGGCAGTTAATTTGACGAAATTAGATTCCACACCATTTATCCTCGACCTTAGCGTTCTCTATAGTCAGCAAATCAAACCACAATTTTATCCCACAAAAACGTTTGTATGACGAAAATTTTGACACTTTTGATACTCATTTTTAAAATTTCTGAATTCAGTCTGAGGCCTGGAATTATTTAATATAACAATTTTTTTGCAACATTTAAATACTGTGACAATTATTCAATGAAGTGATTATTAAAATGAAACAATATTATTAAATATAATAATTATAAAATATAATAATGATTAAGTATAATAATTATTCACTTTGTAGATTACAAATAATTAACATTACAAGCAGTTGCTTGTAATTATTTGTTGAATGAATGTTTTAATGCAACAATTATAGTAACAGTAATTTATTATTTATTTAAAAACAATTATAACAATTTCTTATTGTAAGATCTATATTGTAGCGGTTATTTATTATAAAAATTATATAATTTAACAATTAAAATTTTTAAATTGTGCGCGTCAATAATTTTTATATTCAACAGATGTCACAATTACTAATTACTACAATAAACGATTATTATAATACCTTTTTAATGCAGGAAGTAATTGTTCCAATTAATTGTTATTGTTGTAGTAAATAAGCTAATAAACAATAATTGTTTAATCTAATAGGGTCATTCCTGTGAAAACCGTCTAAAGCAGGTTGCTTGATGATTTTAAAAAATTCTGTAATTAATATATAATATCCTTCATTAAAATTAGATTATATTTTAGTAGTTTATAGCCTCAAATATATTTTACATTCGTTTAAATATGTTTTTCAAATTTCTAACTGGTTATGCAGTCTAACATATAACCCATTTTACGAAAACTCAGTATAAATTATTAAAAATAACGATTTTTATTTTAAATAAATTCATCCAAATAAAAGAAAATTTTTTGAAAACAACTCACCCGAACAGTTAAATCAGTTTTTCTTGTACTTACACAGTATAATAAATATAAGTTTCTTTTTCTTATATCTTCTGTGGAGAAAAAGGAATTTTCAAGAAACTTTTTCAAATTGATTAATTTTAAAATTATAAATTTTTTTTAATTGGAATTCTTTTGGGACCTTTACTCATTAATTGTTTAATAAATGTGAAAAATTATATAAATTTAATCTGATTTTCATTGAATTTTTATTTTCATGACTGGACTGAAGTTCATCACCTTGTCATTCGCTTGAAGAAAACAAACTTCAGTCGAGTCATGGAAATAAAAATTCAATAAAAATCAGGTTAAATTTATAAAATTTTGCCTGTTCATTAAACAATTAATGAGTACAGATCCCAAAAAAAGTTTAATTTAAATAAACTTATAATTTTAAAATAAATCATTTTGAAAAAGTTTCGTAAAAATTCATTTTTCTCCACAGAAGATATAAGAAAATCAAATTGATGTTTATTATACTGTGCAAGTACAAAAAAACTGATTTAACTGTTCTGGTGAGTTATTTTTAAATAATTTACTTTTATTCAGATGAATTTATCAAAAAAGTATTTATTTAAAATAAAAATAAGTATTTATAATTTATTTTTAATGATTTATACTGAGTTTTTGTAAAATGTGTTATGTTAGACTGCATAACAAGTTAGAAATTTGAAAAACATATTTAAAAGAATGTAAAATATATTTAAGGCTATAAACTACTAAAATATAATTTAAGTTTATTGAAGAATATTATACATTATTTACAGAATTTTTAAAAATCATCGAGCAACTAGCTTTAGATGGTTTTCACTGGAATGACCCAATAACTAAGTATAAAACTTATTTACTGCAACAATACACTAAAAAAGGGAGTTAAATTTTAACTTTTTAGGGGATTCTATAAAAATCCAATCCACTGGGGAGTTAAATAAAGAGAGTTAAAATAATTTTTAATTTTTTTTTTCAATGAAAATCAGGTCAAATTTATAAAATTTTGCCTATTCATTAAACAATTAAATATAAACTGCTAACTCAAATGCTAATTCCTCATGGAAAAAATAACTCTCTTTTGGAGTTGATTTTTAACTCGAAAAATTTAACTCCCGAGTCCGTTAACTCCCTAAATTTTTTACAGTGTAATGAATTAAAACATTTATATTTATAATAAGTAGTTATACAAATTATTTATTATAATTTATAACAATTAGTAGTTGTGACATTTGTTGAATATAAAAATTATTTACTGTAACAATTATTAACTATATTATTTACACTCTAAAAATTACAATATTATTATTATTATCTGCAATTGTATTTTATAGTACTTAATGAAAAAGAATCATTGCGCAAGCACATGAATAGGGGAAATAAGAACGAGTGGAAAATTCTCGTTTCTCTCTTTCACTCTCATTTCCCCCCTTTCCAGAGTTTACGTTAAGGGATTTTAAAATTTCTAAATGAATTCGAAACGCAAAGAGTAGACTTTTAAAAAATTCCTCTGTCTCCTTCTTTATTAGAATAAAATTTCACATGACTGTTTTTCTTCCATAAATTCATGTTACCAAAAAAAAAATGAAATAGGAAAAGAAGGAAAAATTCACATGAAGAAATTACGAGAATTTGCATCAACAATGTTTGTTTATCGATTTTCGAATGTTTATATAGAACATAATCGTGAAGTGAGACTAGAGAAGACATTAAAGGGGTATATAAACATTGAAAATAGTCGATAAACGCCATTTTGAATCAGGCGATTCCATAGGATGAAAGTCAGTAAAGAGATAATCAATTCCTGTCTGTCGGGCTGTTGTATTCCCATATACATATATATCTATATGTATATACACACATATGGTTTAGCGAGAGTACACTCGAGTAAGTGTAGAAGGGTCTTACAATTTGTATCGAGAGTACTGAAATGAACGTGGGCGATTGGAAACGGCACTCGAAGCGACCTGTTACGATATTTACAGTAAGCGCTTTTGCCGAGAAATTGATTTCTTATTATACTTATACGAGGGGTTTGCGTGTTGACGCGTACTCTTAATAACGCTTTAGGGTCCTCTCGGTTGCATATTTTGAAAAAAAAATTTTTATATACAACCCCTCGGGAAAAGTACTCAAGTGGTACAGTTTTTTTTTCTTTTTTCTTTTTTTCAAGCACGTGATAAATCGAAGCCATTGAAGCTTTGATGCGAGAGCGCGAAATAAGAATGCACACTCATGGTGAGAGATTATCCTCGAGATTCCTTTCACGAGCGGCGGCCCATGGCTCCCAGGGAACGCACTTCGGGAAGTGGAAAGGTTTTACCAGGATTATCGCGTGAGTTCATTATACGCAATCGTTACGTAAAACCAAATCCGCCTTGTATACGAACATTCACCTCCGCTGGAAATATATGCAAGTTCAAGGTTGAACGTGTGGCGGAAGCACGTTGGGATTTTTTTTCTTCTTTTTTTTATGCCTGAAATACCAACATTTCGGGATAATTATGTCTGCGTTCTTTGCCCTTGCGCGCCAACGGTATTCGCACGGAAGCGATCCCCAACGTGGATATTTCCGCTTCACGAGATCGCTTTTTAGCTGAATGATATACCCATTAACACATGGTCTATGTGTTTCTCTCAATCCGTAACTAAATTTGCCTCTGACTTTTGGAAAAAAAAAATTTGCATTCAAGAAATAGAAAAAAAAGTCTTGAAACTTTATTTCTATATTCACTCTGTTTTAATTGTTAACAATAAGAGAAACTGAGAGTGAAAATTGGATGCGGAAAAAATAAATATTATGTTTCTGATCAGGACCTATTATCAATATTTCTTCGAACCAAAGAGACAGTTTTAGAGTTTTCCTTCTAAAATTTATTTAGTTTTCATTTTCCTCTAGCCAAAGTAAACAAGGCCTGAACTATAAAAAATATTTTTAACCTCCAAAATTTTTAGACTTTGACTATGGTCAAAAACTAGCGAACCATGGCCAATGGCAAAAGTATTTAGAGCCCTCATAATGTATATGCTTTTTACCATGTCAAATATATAACTATTTGAATCAGTGAACAACTTTTTGCTTCTAAATCAACAACTCTTAACAGCCATGATATTTAGAGAGAACAAAACTAAAATCAAGAATATAAAATGAAAACACCTTTCGAAATATCGTATTTCCCCGCATTTATAACTAGAGAAAGAGAAAATAAGCCTCTGTTAATTTTTATTAATATAACATTTCTTTCAACTATCATTAAACAGAATTTTTTTCTTCCCTTAGTGTAAAAAAAATGCTGAATACAAGCATACGATATTTATAGTACAACATTGAGCAAAATGTAATTTCTCTTGAATGCGATCGAATTACTGCGTCCCTCAATCCCCGTTACATTCCCGCGTACGATTAGCAAATGCCATGGATCGATTTCGTTTTGCAATCGTTAAATGCGCTTCTTCGTTGTGTATATGTATATAATATACATACGCTGTATATGCAGATATCGAACAAGATCGAGATACGATCTAGGGCATGCCAAAGGCTCTATGGGTTTTAGCGAAATGGAATCTTATTATACGTGCATTGATGTCCTTTTCATCAAGACGACACACCGCGATACTTGTTACTGAACCTGATGAGGAATTTAGCTTCCCCTTCGTTTGATGGATGAGGTTTATGTGGGGCCCCTTCTCTCTTGCTCTCCATCTCTCTTTCACCTCGTCTCTCTTTCTCTTGAGGGATAAAACAGGATTACAAACAGACTCAATTAAAGTGTTACGCATCAACAAAGAGGTGTGAAAGTCTTACTAAGAAAGCAATTATCATTTTTATTCTTAACTTCACTTACGTTTACATTATACATTTTTTTCTTTTCGTTATTCGCTTCTGATGAAACTTCTTCGTTGATGTGAAATACAAGTACTCGTCATATGTACCACTTCCTCATTCTTATTTTCCACTAGTATTCAATTTTTTTACTTCCTGTGTTCCGCTTTCAGTTTTTTGGATTCTAATTAAAAGTTCAGTTTAAGCTTCCAAGTTACTGTTACAATCTTTCGAAGTAAGAGTTCGAGTTCGTTTTTCAACAGTGTTATGTTATGAATAAAATTTTATCGAGAAGTGAATCCTTTCATAGTGCAGTAAAAGTAAAGTTTTGGTACCAAAAATGTAAAAAAATACTCATTTCATTCGTTTTCGTAAATCTTGTTGTGTTTATTTCATGAACACTTTGCTTCCTCATAGAGATGTTAATAACAATAAAGTATAAATTTTAAACAATTATTCTTAAGTGCTGTAATATTTTTTTCTCTTTATTTAATACTTTCACATGAAAAAATTTTTTTTTCACAATTTCTGTTTTTTAAAATATTAATAACTTCTTTATTTCTAATCAAAATAGCTTCAAAAATAGGTCAATCGAAGGGATTTTTAATGCTCTACAAATTGGTAGCTATAGTTTTAATGTTATTTCTACATTTTTCAACAAAATTCCTAAAAAAGTCTTATTTTCCAAAATTTTTGATTTTTAAAAGTTTAATATCTCTGGTGAATATGGACGAAAAATTTTCAGTGAGGGCTCAAAAGATGCATCTAAAAAAACTCTACAAAATTACAGAAAAACATTCATAGGTGTCCTAACATTTTTATTAAGTTATGGGCAAAAAACGTTTTTTTGAAAAATTAAAAATCAAAAATATATATAGTTAAACTTTATTAATCTGTTTCAAAGTACTCTCATTTTATGTCCGCAGATGAGACCTACAATTTAAAAAAAAATTCAGTCCAAAAGCTCTTCATAGTTTGGAGATATTTATGAAAATGTGATGTTTACACACACACACACACACATACGGAATGACATTTTGTAAAATGTCATTTTTGAACTCCTGAGGTCAAATAATATAAAGATATGTTAAAAAATCGAACCTGAAAAATTTTGGTATTACAATACTTCCTCAGTATGAGAAAGCAAAAAATAATTTTAGCGGACCTAATGCAAAAACTTTTTTAGAGGAATACAACAATTTTCATAGCTTGACTAATTTGTTCCCTAAAAGGATTTTGATCAAGAAACTGTCCAAAAGCGCTCTTTACGCTCATATGTGCAAATTAAAAAAAGTGTTTAAATACATCTTAAATATTTCTGAAATTGATTACTCGGGGACTTTCAAGGTCGCTGATTACGAATTTCAATTTGGCTTTACAACATTCAAAATGGCGAATTCAATATGGCGGACTAGAAAATTGTCTCCTGCCCTAGATGCTTCCGTGGTTCCTGATTACTAGCCCTATTTTTTAAATAAAAAATATTTAGAGGTCACTTAAAGTGCTCAAAGATTCGCATGTAAAATTCAATTTTCTCGATTTTACATTTGAATTATTATATCTCTTTTTTTCACATTTAATTTTTTCCTCTCTACTTCTCTTATCCCACTTTTCATATTATGTGCCACATCTGGTAACACATGTTCCATTATCTAATTTTCAGTTTCTCCACATGTAATACATCATTTTTGGCATTCTGTTTTATACGTTTTATTTACCACCTCTTGCACTAGTAGTTTTTCCATCCTTATTACTTTTACAGTTTAGCAAATTTCATTTGCATTTTTATATTTTACTTTATTTACACATTTATTTTTCAATTTTCTGAATGAAAAAATAGGATTTTTAAAGTACGATAGGCAATTTAGAATATCTAAAGTGTTAAAATGAAAATTTTATAAAGCTATTTAGGGTG
Source organism: Leptopilina myrica (nomen nudum) (assembly GCA_032872475.1). NCBI lineage: Eukaryota > Metazoa > Arthropoda > Insecta > Hymenoptera > Figitidae > Leptopilina > Leptopilina myrica (nomen nudum). Next base: position 39,111,364 of record CM065463.1, read on the forward strand.
TTCAAAACGATTTTTATTTGTTCTTGTAAAATAGACTTAAATTCATCAAGATTTTTACATATTTAAAAAAATCTTTTTGCCTCTTTTTTCTGTTTTTATTTAGAAAAATAATATTCAACCTTTTGTAACAGAAGAAGTTTTCAGAAACAAAAATATAATTTTTATTAAATTTAAATTAATAATCAAATTTAATTTAATGTATGAGTAAAAAAACAATATTTGGAAGACCACAGTACTTAGGTAATATTAATTTAATTGTATTTATAATAATGCAATACGAGTCCCATAAATTAATTTGAAATTAAATATTCATTCATTTAATTAAAATTTCGTAATTTAATTAATTTTGTGTAACATTTGTATTTATAATAATAAAATAATGGGAAAAAATGTGTTGTCACGTGATAAATTCGTCAGAGTAGTGCGCAATTATTTATAAATGAGTTATATTGTTTATTCGAGTTAATCTTGCCCACGAGGCACGTTTCCAGTTTATTCTTGTTTGGAGTTGTCCCCAAATATCCTGACCAATTTTGGTTAACAACGGTTTAGAAATTTACACTTGGACTGGCATACAACAAACTCCTGCAATGTCCGTCGAGTAAAGTTGAAATTTACTTTGAAAACAAGATGTGATCGTTTCCGAAGCGTGGCGATCTTAGAAATCATTTTCAACGTGTATCGACGCGGAAAAGTAATTTTTCCTCTCCCACTTCTACATTTTTTTTCTTTCTTTTTTTTAACATTATGATTGTTATTATCATTATTTATGATTGTAATCGAGACCGTTGCATTTTATCGAGTGTATCGAATCGTAAGTATATAAGTGGCGGTTCCTTCTCGTCGATATTACATAATTCGTATTAATTATTACGTTTAATTGTGATTTTTACTTTTTTTTCTTTTTCGTAACAGCGGAAATATTTCATTATGCTAACTGACGGTTGGTGAAATTAACTTTTCTGAATTAAATTTCAGACTGACAAAGATCTTGAGCCCATGCTATCGTTAAAGATTTAATTGACCAAAAAAACGGTAAAACCTCACTGACTGAGAATCTTTTGTAAGTAGTTTTTATGTGAATATGGAAAATAGTCTACAACTTTCTTTGCATATTTTATTTCGTCTGATGAATTTACACACAACATAAGCCGTATCATAATTATTTTTAGAGACAATAAATTTTTATTAACTGAATACTTCGCTAATACGATTTAATTATACTCTTTTTCTTCTCACTAGAATTACTAAACAGTTTATTTACTTGGAATTTAAATAATTATACTTTATTTCTTTTTTATTCTCCTAGTTTTTCTTTCATTTTTACTTCTAAACGACAATTTTGTAATTTTTTGTATTCAAAGTTAATGTAAGTTTAGTAATCGATAAATAACTTTTGCAGCTTCCCTACTTTATCTTATTAGAGCTTCAGTAGGTGCTTAGCTAGTCCGTATTAAAAATTAAAAATGCAATTTAAATGAAAATGATCTATTCTAGTTTACTATTGAAAAAACGATTTGCTTTGAAAAGTGAAATCATTCAAATTCACGAAATTCTAGTGACTTTTTGAAATCAAACAATTTTTAATTGAAAATAAAATTATGATGATTCTTTTTTTTTTGAAACAATTATAGGCTACTAAAAATGTACTTTTGTCTATAAAATAAAAGGGATTTTCTCAAAATTTGCTTTTGTACTTGGTAGGAAGTATTCCTATATTATGACCAAGAACAATAGAAGTCCGTCTGTTTGAGTTTAGCGCCAGAGCCACGTTAAACAGTGAAACGAAACGAAAAATCATGAGCATAGAGAGAATTCATATTCGCCACTACTCACGCAGCCTCACGATTAAAGCGAATGGGAACATAGTTACGGAATATACTGTGAAAGGGAAAAGGTTTATGAGCGGTGCATAAACGACATCCGTCACTGCTGGACGGTTATTTCATATATTCATCAAAAGAGAAAAGATATGTTGCGAAATATAGATATAGTGTGTCTCGTAATTGCTGAAATTTACCAAATTTCTTCCCGAGCTCCTCTTCTGGATATTTCTAATTGAAACATTCTTAAATCTCGTCTACTTCGCACTGTTTTTGTTTCCCCATTTATGGCCCTTAGAAGTGTAGTTAAAATAAGGTTTTCGTGGCACAAATGTCAAAATTCAAAAATTCAAAATGGCGACCAAAAAAATTTTTAAGTTTATGTATCTGTATTAGAATACTCACTCGAGGGTTTTTAGAATTTCTGAATTTGAGCCTTTAATCAAAATTGATATTAGATCCTCTACTTTAAGTTTTAAGAACTAATTTCAGAAATTCGTTATCGGCAACTTCAAAAAACCCGTGTAAACATTTTCAACCAAATTCCGTTACCCTAAATTTTTTAGTCCACATTTTAGAGCAGCCATTTTGGATTTTTAAATTATGACTCAAGAATTGAATTTACAGACTTAAAAAACCCCTGAATGAGCATTTTCAGACAAATTTGTAAACTTTAAAAAAATTTTCCCTACATTGTAAAGTCACCATTTTGATTTTTTTAATTTTGATCAAAAATTCGGATTCTGCGACCCCAAAAACTTTAGAATAGTCACGATTTTGATCAAATTATATCATTCGAAACAAGCGTATTCAAGTCAAAAAAGATCTTTAAAAAAAGTTTCATATTTGAGTTTTTTGAGATCGCTGCATTTGATTGTTTTATTATAGAATTAAAAAATTGAAAATATGTTAACTTATATTTCTTAAATTGTTTACTCTAGGGTTTTTGGACTCACTAAATCTAAATTTAGTGACAGATGTTTAATATTTAATTTAAAAACAGCGAACAAAATATTTAATCAGATGCTCTTAAATAATGATGATAGTATTGTACACTTGCTTGATTTAAACTTAATATCAGAATTGATTGTAGTACATTTTTTCCAAAATACGATTTCCCAGAGGATATTTTCCCCAAAATTAAGTTTCCCAAACAATAGTGGTTTCCAAGAGACATTTTTCCCAAAATCAGATTTTCTCAAATAAATACATATTTGTGCAAGTATTTAATTCCAGTGACAAATTTTAATAAAATTTTTAAGAATAATTTCCATTTTTCGAGAAATTGGAAAAAAAATTGTACATGTATTTAAAGTAATTGAAATTCTGACAATAATTTTATTAGAAATTCAGTTAAAATTTTATTACAAATAATTGAAACTCTGCAATGAGTTTTATGATTTATGAAATTAATTGAATTCCTAAAAAGAATTTTATTATTTATGGAAGCAATTGAATTATTGCGAAGAAATTTATAAAAAATATTTGTAAATAATTGAATTCCTTTGCAAATTTTATTATTTTATAAAAATCATTAAATTGAAGAAAATTTTCGAAAGTATAATTAAATTTCGGAGAAATTTTTTTATTATTTATAAAGATAATTGAAATTTTGACGCCAATTTTTGTAAATTTGTTTGAAAATAATTATGGATTTTTGCTAAGAATTTATATTACTTTTGAAAATAATTGAATACTTAGGACAAATTTTATAAAAATTTCTTTTTAAGTAATTTAATTGTTTTATGAAATTTTTTTAAAATAGAAATGATATGACTGGATATTTGCAAATTATATTGGTTACAACATACAGTTCTAAATTCTTCTCACTTTCATATTATTTTATTGCAATTATATTTGTTCGTTATTATTTTATAATTGTTTTATTTATATTTATACACTGGATATAATAAAAAAATAATTTACATTATATCTGATGAACAATTTTATTTTGGGAAAATATGACTTTGGGACAAAAGTGCTACTTTGGGAAAATGAGTTTGAGAAAAGTGACTCCCTACTAATAGAATTAAATCTTAACTTTGTAATTAATTGCAGACTACTAAATAATAATTATTTTATACAACATTAAAGGCAAAAGAAGTTAACATTTTTTTCAATTTTCCTTAATATTAAATTACCGAATGATAAATTTACTTTCTTGAATTATTTTATACAATGTTTTCATTATATACAATTACTGTTTTAAGTAATAACTTATTTTTCAAATTTTCATATTTTGGAATTAATTTCGAAAAAAGGTATTTTATATGCAACAAAAAATTATCTCTAATATATAAAACAAATTGCAAATAAAAAATTCTCATTCTCTTCCCTTATTTTTTGCTTTCTGCTTAAATACGGGAATAACTTTTTTAATAAATAATAATTAAAAAATTAATTAATTTTTTATTAAAAAGTTTTTTGAGAGAGGAATGCGTATTATATGTCTAGTTTTTCAAATATTTCTCTCTCATCCTCTTTTGTGTGTGTGAGAAAAAAAATACAAGTTAAAACTTGAACTTTTGCGAGAATTCAATTTCTATCAAAGAATCGTAAAGCAGCGAAGCGCGGAATTTTTAATTTACTTTTTTTACGACAAGTATTCCTTCAATGAAAGAAAGTTATGATTATTACGTATTTTCTCAGATCCTACATACATTCATATACATAAAAGGCAAAAATTTATGAAAATTAACAAAATCAAAAGTAAGAAATTTTAAAGAAGAATAAAATAATGTTGATTATTGAAAAATTAAGAATTATCAGTGAAATAGAAAGAGCAATTTGCAATGTTTGTTATAATAATTTATTTTCTTTATAGAGTGTGCAAAGCAATGTGCAATACTTAAGGGATGAGAGAGAATATGTTAATTTCCCTCTTCCTCCGATAAAATAATTTATGTGCTTATGTTCGGATGCAGAGATTAGAACAGCGAAACTATAAATGAGAACATAAGTGAAGTTACTTTAAAGATCGAATTCGTTTTTCATTTTCAAATGAACAACATTTTTGATTAGAGGCTTTCCTATATTGGTTTTAAAATGATTTATCCACACTTAACACACGTCCCGCCTTCTTCACAGCGGTTATCGACTTTCTTTGCGCAAACATCGAGTGTGTCTGGCCTACTTACTCGTTCACCGAGTCATCGTTGTAATCGTCCTTAAGAGTTATGCGGGACAGAGAGGTAGACCCGATTAATTGGTTACCTCCGTGAAGTAATATCTCTCCTTTTTCCTTTCATCGACATCTCTTCTCGCATAATATCAATCAGCTTCTTCAGTTCACACTCAAACGTTTCATATTGTATTTAATAACGCCAAGTAATTGATATTTTATAAATTTAAACTCGCCGCTAATATTTAGACTCATTCAATTAAACAATTAACTAATTAGTATTACACCGGAATCTTTTTTCTTGTAAAAAAATAGAAAATATCAAATTGAAAAACTTTTATTTATTTTTATTTGTTAATTTCACTTATCAATATATTAAATCGAAAAAAAGATATTTTCAGAAAAAAAACAAAGTTTCTAAACCCCGTAACTCAAATAATATTTCATATTATTTACACTTATACTAATAATAATTTTTGTCAAAGTTTCGAAAAAATTCATTTTTTTAACTAGGCAGTTGAAGAATTTTGGCCCATTTTTGTTTTAGGCAAATTTAATTCTTATGTTCTAAACAAATATACTATAAATAAACAATGCTTTATTATTTGTTAATAAAAATACAGGAGAAAAGTGTTAAATTTATAAAATTTTATTAAATTTTACTTACATTTAATTTTTATGAACATAGTATCAATTAAAATTTTTTAAACAATTTATTAATAGATAATAAATTTTTTTAATTAACATTTTTTTTAATTGAAATTCAAACGAAAACAAGATATGTGAAAAAATGAAATTTCTGAAATCGTGCAAATTTACTCCAAATTATATAACTGGATACGCATTTTGGACCTGCAAGCCGTAAAGTGGGTTAACCCGTAAATTTGAACTCTATTTTTAAATCGCGGAAAAAAATATTAATTCATGATATTTTAAAAATTTCTTTTCGATTATCAAAATTGATTAAAAAAGTATCTCAGAAAACAATTTTAATTTTTCAATTTTTCCACAAGTCATTTTCAGAATTTATTTAGCAATAACATTTTTTAATCGAAGAAACAAAATTGTTTGATATGAAAAAATTGATATCAATTTTTCGAAATTAAAAATAGATTTAAAAATAAAAATTAATTTTAGAATAAAATTTTTTTTGAAAATAAATCTACTTTTCTAATAAAAATTTCATTGATAATAAATGTTATTCTGACAATAAAAATTACTTGGATAAAAAATTTTTTTTTTATATATAAAATTACTTTGAGAATACAATTTTTATTATTTTGACAAAAAAGTTAGAAGTTTATTTTTGAAAATACATGAAAGGTAAGTAGAGGAATATAAACTATAATAATTCATTAAACAGAGAAAAGTGGATATTAAGAATCTTCATGCATGAGATATTAAAAAAGGACGCTAATGCATATCATCTAGATGTTGTGGTTTAACATCTCAGATGTTAAAAAGTATAATTTGTAAATGTGAGGTTATGTGTCAACAAGTCTTCCGTATTTTCGGTATTTTCCAATATCGATCCGTCGATACACTACTTAAATTTCAACACTGCAAGATATATTTCACAATTTTATTTAAGAGGATTTTTCTAAATTTCTCTATGTTTATATAATTATTTTTAATAACGGAGAAAACTGTAATTGCCGCATTAATGTGAATTTTTTTAATAATAATAAATTGAAATGTTTCTCTTAAATACATATAAAGAAAATATATTCTGATTTCATAGTTTTTAACTTAAAATTAATTAATTTAATCTTTTTTATATTTTTCACAATATATGCAAGAAATAAACTTTTAACTTAATAAAAAATATTTATTCTAAATGTTAGCTATAAATTTCTACAAAGAATAAAAATTTAATCAAAAGGATAAATAATTTTACGAAATAATAATGATAATTCTGTCCATTTCAAAAATTGACCTTATTAATTTTAAATATAATTGATTCTGTGAATTTTATTAAACAAACAAATATTATTTAATACAGCATTTAACAAATTTTCTCCCAAGTGTCAATAGAATGTTTTGGATTAGTATATAAGAACAGTGACTTACTTTCTTGATATGAATTGTATATGCGTTCCGTCGATTAAAGTGTGTGTTACTTTATCAGTTTGTTAGGCATTAGATTAGGTTGCGTTCAAATAAGTTATCAATCGTCATAGGTAAAATAGATTTCTACTTGACTTATTAGTATGAGATGGCGACAGTCTGCCCCTGTCACTGACATTCGACATTGTTTTTTAGTGAAATCATGAATTTTAAATTTTCATCAACTGACTACTAAATTTTAATAGTCTGATTTCTGTTCCTTGTTTTAATAGTCAGACTACGAAATATTAATACCGTCGCAGTTTTTCCCCACTTTAGTAGTCAATTTATTAAAAACACATAGTGAGTTTATCACGAACTAGTATACAAAGTTTCTCCGTGTATGTGGAATTTAAGCAGAATGCGAATTGCAATCGTTTGGAGAAATTTTTACTCTACTCTTTTCAGTAAATATTATATTTACTGCATTCTGAATCTTTAGACCAATTTATATAGAGAGACTGCTATATATATAAGATAAAGATAAGATATAGATGTAAAACAATGGCGTTTTATACATTAGATGTGATATTTACTCAGCAAATAAACTTAGGTAAGATAATAGTAATCTGAAGAGCCTCCAAGAGATTTTGCAAAAGCGAGGTCAAACTATCAAAATTCAAAATGTGTTCATTTACCTTTACAGTTAAATATTTTGCTTTTCTCTAAAACTTCCTCATAAATACATTTTATAAAGTAAACAAACTAGAATTTTAATTACATTATGTACACATAAATACAATGTTCATTATTATTTTTATTAAATTTTTATTTCTTCAGATTTTTATTTTTGTCGATTTTTTTCTTTTCTCAAATATAGTAGAACTTTACTTATACTGAAACATTAGTAAAATTCCACTAGGTATTTGTTAAAAGAATTTTACTGATTTAGATTTCGAGCAAATAAGAAGGGACATTAAATAAGGTCCTGAAACAATAGCGAAATCTTTTTACAAATTAAAAAAGAAAATAAATAAATCACATGTCTTCTTTAAATATAATACGTATTTTATTTTTGAAAAGAACAGTTAAAAAAATTACCCTTAAAGTTCATTTAATTTGATTCTCATTTCAATTTAAATTATTTCTCTTGCTTTTTAGATCTTTTGATGAAAAAAATTCAATGATTTTAAATGTGCATTGCAGCTTTTTAATTTGCACTTACCAGTTAGAGAAAAGTAACCAAGAAAAGTTTTCAAGCTTGAAACCTAAATTCTTAAGAACCAATTTTATAGAGTGAAGTTTTCTCTAAATAAAAGGAGAAAAATAAAATTTACTCGAATTTACTTTTCCCAGAATACTGTTGCTTTTTTCAGTTCCAAGTTAAATTGATCAATTAAGCAATAATAATTAGATTCACTGTGGTTAAAACTTACTGCATATAATATTTTTAAAATGATAAAAAATTATTATCCGTTTTGCATAAATTTGCTATTGTAAATTATTCTTAGTAAGTGAAAACTGAGTTTCTTTGATTCTTCTTCAAAAATGCATGTATATTACTTACAGAATTATTATTTATTTTTTCCGCTATTATATTATTATTAGTAATTTTACTATTATTTATATTATTATTATTACTATTAATATTATTATTAACATTATTTTTATTATTTTTATTTTTTTTGTTATTATCATCTTGTTTTCTTATGGCAAGAATTTTCCTGTTTACGATTTTTCATGTTTTTCTGGTGAAATGTTCTTTTTTTATTTGTCGGTAGAAGAATTGTCTTTAATCCTTGCTCCCGGAGAAAATAAACTTTCAAGAAAAGTTTCGCGAGAGAAACTTATGCAGTATTTTAGGTTTGCTTTCATTTCAAAGAGAAGAAAGAGAGTTTTTAAAGCATTTTGAAAAATTGACTTGTTGGAAAAACATTTTAGAAAATTAGTATAACGAAAACACTGCATGTGTTTAAGAAAAACATGTTTTGAAATTTATTTGATACATTAAATAAAATAAGTTTTGTCGGAGTAAACTGTATGATATTATTATGTCGTTATACGTACTTATTTTGTGCATAAGTGACAATATATAAATTACCCCAGTTCGTTAGTAGATGATTCTTAGTTAAACTGTGTGGAAAATAAAATAATCACATTTAAAATTAATAATTTTAAATGAAAAGTTAATTAATGTTAATATTTTCTACAAAAGTTTTTATTTTATCTTTCATCTTCATTTTAGTTATTAGTTCGTGTAAATTGTCAATTTCGATACATAGATAGAAGATTATCAATTTAAAGATTATTTTGTTTAAATTAGTTTGGTAAGTGTTTTCTTAATCAATTGCAGTAACATTTTATTATATAAATGATTTTAGAATCAGTATGCAAATTATGTAAGGTTGTATATAATTATTACAATAAATAATTGGATATTTAAATAAATTCTAGTGTAGATAAGTTTCTCTGATTGTTTGTGTATAATTAAATAATCAAGGGAGTGAACGTGTAACAACATTTCTTTCAAATTAACGACATTACCAACTATTCCAATACTTAATGGGGCTTTCGAAATTTGCATATATCTTCCAAGGACCATTGAATTTCTCTTTCCACATTGTGAGCTTTTGTCGCCCCTTATGATTTATCATCAAATTTATGAAAGATGAAGGCTTCCTAATCACTGTTCAACGTTTGTAATTACGCAATGCAACATTGTGAGTTATCCATCAGTCATCAGTTTAAACTTGGGTTAATTCGAATTTAGTGGCATTGTGTCAGAAGTGGTAGATTTTAGAATAATTCAAAATACTGTATATATGTAGAACTTTATTATAATGTGAAAAATAACGTTTTTGGAAAAAATATTTGAAAACGAGAATATTTGAACTTTTCTGATTATTATTGTTACTAATATTTATTACATTATTATTTACAAGCTGAGAAATGAGGACATTTAACTACTGTTTTGAACGAGTTTCAAGCAAATTTTTTATTTTCATGTCCGCCATAGTGAAGTGCCATTTTCAATTTTCTAATTCTGATCTCAGTCTCGGATTCATCTTCCCCAAACCCTCCCAAATAAAGAGTTTCATTGATAATAATAATTTAACATTTGAAAATATTATATACTTATAAATTATTGAAGAAACCCACGTTGAAAAATTCCGTGGAGATTACATGGAAATTCTTCAAATTTTCATTTTTAATATTATTTTAACATTTCTGTTTTAAAATAAACTTTGTAGAATATGTTTATTCTTTGCTGATTAATATTAAAACAAAAGAATTTTTTAAGATTTGCATTCCAAAAAATCGATGTCACAATTCAAGTGAAATAAGATAATAAATAAATTTTTAAATTAATGTAAGTAGTAAATTATTCATCATAAATTATATTTATTTAATTAAAAACATTTATTTAGTGTGTCAGAATTATTTTATTTATCAGTTCATAACAATTATGGTTATGAAAATGGTAAAATATTAATATTATTTATATAGTATTTAAATAATAATTATAGTAATAAATATATGTTTATAGTATTGCTTGTACAAATAATATTTATTAAAAATTAGTATATTTAGTTAAAAATATATATAAATAATATTGATTTTTTATTAGTTCATAACCATTGTGATATATACTATTGTCATAACCATTATGGTTATAAAACAATTCTGACGCTCTAAATAACTCGGGTCTGTTGTTAGAAATATTACATCAATAAAAATTAAAGTATAAAGCAGTTTTTAAAAACAAATTAATATATTAAAACTTTTTTAATTTCGTAAGAAAATTACCGATTTTGCCTGGTCAAATTAAATTTCCGCGGCTATTTATCAGGTTCCCTGCAATTCGTAGACATTTTGTTAAATTTATTATAGTAGAAACTAAAACCCGTCAAAGACTGGTATATATAACATAGTTTTTCATAACATATTTTCTTAAAAAAGAGTATTTTTATAAAATAAATCAATTTTTGTAGCCATCTGCAGGTTTATTTATGGCTAAAACTAAAAACCAAGTATATTTAAATTTGTTTATGGCGAATTTGAAAAGGAACATTTTTGACGTTAGTAATGATGAAAATAACAATAAAAAATAAAATATTTAAAGTCAAACGCCCTTGATTTGTTTTCTATTGTTAATTTGGTTTTAATTCGTATTATGTTTTTTGTTAAGTACAAAATTGTATAAAAGGGTCTAGAGCCTGTTTATAATGAAAATTAAATAAAATCATAAAACATCTCCATTTTTAGAATTTCTGAAGTTCTTTTAATTAAAGAATATTGAATGAACCGGGGTAAATAATTATGAATTGCATCATTTTGACGTTACAATCTTAAACAAAGACCCCACAAATACTTCTGAATTAAGCTTGATAGTAATTAATAACAATTATAATTTTTTCGATTGTTTGATATTGAAAATATTTTTTATATTTACATCTTAATCATACTATTTTTTGTGTAAAATTATGCTAAAATGTGACTAAATAACATGTATCATTAAATTATACAGAGTTTAAAAGCAATTCATTAAAAAATGTAAACTTTGAAAATTTGAAATTTTAAAAATTTTTCGAAAACATTTTTATACTTAAATCTTAGTTATAGGACACTATTTTTCAAAAATTATGCTAAAATGTGACTAAATAACCTGTAATACTTAATTATAGATAGTTTAAAAGCAGTTCATTAAAAAATATAAAATTTGGATATTTGCGATTTTTTTAATTTTTTAAAAATCATGTTTATACTTACATCTTAGTTATAGGACATTTTTTTAGCAAATATATTCTAGAATGTGACTAAATAACATGTTATACTCCATTAAACAAAGTTTGAAAGCATTTTTTAAAAAAATGTAAAATTTGATAATTTTTGATTTTGGAATTTTTTGAAAAAATTGAATATCTCCTGATCTAATTAATATTTTTCAAATCTGTAATTTTAAAAACCTTCCTTGGCCTAAGGTCAAACATTCTGCCAAACTTGGTTTCAATCGGTTTAGCAGTTTTTAAGTGATTCGCGAACGAAGATTCTGTGACATACATACATACACGAAATTTTTTATTGTTATTGTTGGAATCCTGGATACTCAAAACGAATAATTATATAGGAAATTTATATTTCTGAGCAATATACAGACAAAAGTCTCATCTTATGTATATAGATAATCAGCGGACCGAACCCCCTCCCCAAATATCAAGTTTTAAGCAAAACCGGTAAATTTTTTATTTTATCATCCGCCGTGTTGAATACGCCATTTTTAATTTAGAGAATCTGACATACCATATTCGTAATCAACGACCCTGAGAAATGAATTTCCGTTGAAAAGTATCATTATTTACTAAAAACGCCACAAAAATGTAATAAAAGTTTCAGAAAAATAGTGATGCTTATAAACTGTCCACTGACCATTCCGATTGTTAGCGAGTTTTCATGACATCTGGACGGTGACTAACAGAGATATAAAGGCGCGAAATTGAAATTGAAAAGCAAAAGGTTATCACCATGTTTTTATAATTCGGTTCAGTACTATTAGTCTATTACTGTTCTCTTTGTACAATTTTTGGAGTATTCCAAAAAAATGATTAACTCTTCGGTGGTTTGAGTTTGACTGCCTGAAAATCCTGACTCCGTCATCCGCTCGCGCACTCACTCTTTTTTCCCCCACTTAATTCCATTCATTTAACCCCTAATATCAATGACTGATAATCATTTGCGAATATGCGTTTGCTGATGGTTGAACATTCCACCTGCCAAGAGAGTAAAACCCCCTCCCACTTGAAGGTGTACCGGCAGGAAAAGTGGCCGCACGCCTTGCAATCCCAGCATTTCTGTGTTGGTTGTGGCCGTGAACGGGCTCAAGTCCAAGGGCACCGAGCTCTCCTCAAGTGTGCAAACTTTCTTCGTGCAATCACCACCACGTTCGTCATCAATTTCCCTGGTCCCAGTGTGTAACCGCAATAAACAAAAACCCGAAAAACATCTCGAGGTATGTGCTCTTGAAGATCTTTTCTAAAATTTTGGTGTTATATTCTAAAAAAAACGGGGGGGGGCATTACCCAAAGTGCTTTTGAGTGAATTTTTGAAACCCTTAAAAAAGAAACGAAGAAATTGGAAGTTAACAAAGAATTTCAACAATTGGATTAAAACGGATCAGCGAGAGATCAAATTATCAATAATTGAGAGGGAGTGTATAACTGTTGTGAAAAATTTTTAATGAAAAAAAAATGAATTCTTCACAATATTCGCGACACATATGACACAACTTTTCAGCAGCAAGTTTGGTTACTATTGGATATATTGTCATCCTAAGTTGTTATTCTTTGCTCAACGTTTTACAAAAAGGATTTTCCAATATTGCTTCGCGATATATTTTACTTCAACAAGAGAGGGAGAAAGAGAGATCAGTGAATCAATGTTGCATATATATTGTGCCCAGTCTTTGCTGAGAATCTTTAAAACCTTATTTATGAGAAAGGCTTTTTTCTTGAAGTTGCTCTCGAAGAGGGGTGGTAAGGGGGGAAGAGATAGTGAAGAAGGGAAGTTTCGTGAAAATTTCCTCTAGCCCCGCGAGAGAGGAGGGAATTTCGATATTAAAATACCTAAACTGTACGAGTTTCGAATTACATTCAAGTGTTGTCTCCCAATGCGAATTTCACTCTAAAGAATCGACACTATAAAGTTTGAATCGACTCCCTACTTCACGCTACAGTTTTCCAATTAAGTAATTCCGCACGCTTGTGAAATCGTCTTGGATTTTAATAAATTGACTACTATTTGTCTCCTTTCCTTCTTCATATTGGCTCTCTTTGATGAAATTCAATCAATTTCCCCTCAAGGCAAAAGAGGGAATTGAATTTCGGCCTTTTTTTTTATTGAGAGAGTGACTGAGAAATATTTTTGTTTTGGTAGAAAGAAAAAACATTTGCGACAATCAAACTTTGTTTGCTGTGTCGAGGAATTTTTTTTCTTTTGGTTCAATAAATTTTGAATCAATCAAAATTTTATTCTATATTTATTCTATCTACAAAAATTTTCTTTTGGGTTAACCAATTTTTTTTCCAATGGAAAAATTTTTTGTAATCTGTTAACTTAATCAAAGCATTTTGCAATTGGAGTCAGAAAAAATTGCTCAAACAATTTTTTTTTTGGCTATTACAATTTTTTTACATAAGATACTTTTTTACCGGAACGAATTTTCTATTTTAATAATATAATATTTTTTGTCAGAATACAATTTTTATTCTTTCTTTTTTTTAAAGGGTTATTATTGTTTTCCAAGAAAATATAATTTTTTAAATTAAAGAAGAAGACAAAATTTGAGCAGAACAACTTTTCATTGCCATAATACAATTTTTTTGATCATTCAAATTTGTTTCAACGACCAAAAAATTCTGTTAAGTTAATTAAACGTATTTCTTTTTTGGTTGCAGCAAAATATTTTCTCGATCAATTGACTTCATTTTTTGTTTGTAAACCCAATTTATTAATTTTTTTATTAAAAAAGGAAAAATATTACTTAACCAACATTTGTTTGGCATATTAAAATTCTTTTGTTTTGTTAATTTTTTTATTTGGTGAATAAAACGTTATTTTTTTATGACAAAATTTTATTTACCATGTGAATTTAATTTTTTAATTTTTGTTTTAGTATTGACGAAAAAAAGGAAATTGAGAAAGCAACTCTTTAGCTTAATAACAATTGTTTTTGTTGTCAATCAAAAGTTTTATCTTTATAGCTAAATATTTTGTTTTCTGCAAATTTAACATAATTATTTTTTAATCAAAGAATGAGAAAGAAAATTGCAGAATCACTGTTTTGCTTCTTTCAATAAAATTTTGGCGATAGACCAAAATTTCTTTTTTTGTTTCAGTCAACATTTTTTTGTATTCACCAAAATTTATTTTGTGTTCCTAAAAATGTTCTCTAGGGCCAATAAATTATCTTGTTCATGAAAGCAAAATATTATTATTTTTAAAATAATTTTTGTATTAATAATTTTTGTGTTTATCCCAATAATAATTAAAATTAATATTTCACGACTGTAACCATTTTTAAAAAATTTAATTTCGTTTAATTTAATTTCGTTCAAATGCAAATTTGAATTATTTTAATTTCCCAAACGTGAAATTTATTTTCGTTTCGGAATTTCTCCACAAAAAAGAAGGAAACAATGGAGAGAAATACAAAACAAAAATGATGATAATTCGAAAAGTGTCAAAAAGCGCTAATTAGTGCGATTTGACACGAAATTGGTTAAATTTTTTTAGAGATGCTCGAGCTTTTAATTACAGCAATGAAATACATTAGAGGGGTTTAATTTAGCAAGATTGGGATTATGCTCCTTTCTCGCTGTGGCTCTTTTAACCCCTTTCTCCTTCGTCCTCGTCGTCGTGACTATTTCCTCAGCCATTACATTGTGGCGAATCGTTCAACTAACTTCGAAATAATTAGTCCGGATAATGAAGTTCAGTCGCACAATAGTCTTCTCCCTATCGTGGTTAATGGGATTCGCCTTATCGCAGTTTCGTGGCTTTATCGATTTCGCACTGTTCTTTTACCTTTTATTTTTTGATTCTCACCTCTCTTTCTCTCTCTCTCTCTCATCGTTTCACAATCAACACATCTGTTGATTAATCAAGTTATTTATAACCAAATAGATATTATAAAAAGTAAGTGTTCTTTTCAAAATTTCAAACATTGTACTGAAACAATGTCTATTTTGTTCATTTTACTTCGAAATCTTAATAATTTATCCTAATATGTAATTATAATTTCGAGCAATTAAATTTATTTTAACATTTTATTTAATTAAATAAGTTTGTTGTTTTCAATGAAAAATCTTAATGATTTATTAGTAATAACTGTAGAGTATTTAAATGCATTCAAATTTTTTATTGAATTAAATAAATTTTTCTATTTTTAAATTTAGAATCCAACAAATAGAATATTTGTAATAATTCCTAAGTAATACCTGTTTATCGAAAAAAATTAAATATTTAAAATATTTTTATTCTTTATTTTAATTAAAAATTGAACTTTACTCAGTTTAATTTAATTAAGTTTAGTATAATTGAATATGGTTTAATTTAATTAATTTAATTCAAATAACTGAAATTTCATTTATTTGACCCTAAAATTAATATAAAATTAAATTCACTAAAAAATTAAATAGAAAAAAATTGAATATTTTCAGCAGTCTGAAAAATACATTTTCTTCTTGGCCTTATTGAATACAGAGTTTTATTCAACTTCCCTAAAAGTGAAGTTAATATAAAAAAGCGATCTATAAAAGAAGATTCTCTTTCTTTCTTTCTTCTTTTGAGTTTTCCTGCTCCTTTTTTTGCTCTTGCTGAAAGGTTGATTTAATTTTCGTAAAACTTAAAGCTGGTAAAGCTTTCTATACAATTTCCGGTTAAAGTGTCTCATCAGATTTATCCATTCATATACGAAGATTGCGTTATATATTTTCGCAGACATCAGCCACTAAAAGTTACGAAGGTTCGTTAAACTTGAGACCCAAGTTTTCCCTGTTAACGAGTTATTTGTAATACTTAATCGGCCGTACAACCTTGAAGCCGATCCTCGAGATTCGACCCAGCCTCCACAGTTTCTCAGTTTTATCTAATTGAAGTTGCTTTGCGGATAAGAGCTTTATTCCGAGTTTCGAGACTATAGTAAAAGTTTAATGAAAGGGAATTGAATGTTTTCCCAGGGATCTGCTTATATCATTCAATTAATATACACTTGCAGTATATATTATTCGTTACACACTGTCTATTGTGTATTGTATAATAAATAATGTATATTATACATATACAGGTTTTACACACAAAAACATTTAATTTTGTTTTTCTCTGACTTTTTCCTGATTTTCAGTCAAAATTCTGCCTTTTCTCTGACTCAAAAGAATATTCTTATTTACTCCAAAAATGATTAGATATTTAAAAAAAAATTCTATTACATTTATATTTATGAATTTCTTTAATTTAAAATTGTTCAAAAACATCAATATCTTCTATTTTCAATAAGTATTTAATCAATATTATTTTTACATAGGAATTTAAATTCTTCCAAAGATTCAAATTCAACTGCTCGTAAAAATATTATTAAAAAACGTGCAGACATCGATCACACCGAGTCTTCGAGTCGGAGGGATCAATTTATTAAATATGACCGAGTGATCCAATCACGATTTTTTTAAATTACAGAAATATTCTTACGGTAACTTCTACAAAATTATTGTCATCATTTCAATTCAATTATTATTTTCCAGCATTTTTAATTCACATTTTTCTTTTAAATCAATTATATTTAATCATTTTTGAGAATTTACAAAAAAAAATTTCTAACAATTCAATTTTACGAAATTTCGATTATTTTAGCTTCTTCAGTTAAAAATATATTAGAAAATAAAAAACTTCAAATAATTCATTAAAAAAGTACATTAAACGAAGATATTAATTAAAAAGCTTTTCAAAATTCAATACTATTTCTAAAAATTCAAGTTATAATGCAATTAATATTCAATTATTATCTACAATTTGAACTGAAATCAATTTTTAAATTAATTTTTAATGGAAAATTGTACAAAAATTCAATTATTTAAATACAAAAAGAATAATTTATTAAATAATTCAATTTGTTTGTTTTATTTCTTACAATTTGATTTTCATAAAGTAATTATTCAAACCAATTTTTAATAATTAAATTCTTTTTATGAATTTTCCTGATTTTAATAAAACTTTTTTAAGAAAAATACCATTTTTTTAGGAATTCGATTAAAATTGAATTAAAAATAATTGAAATTCTGTGATGAGTTTTGTTATTTATGAAAATAATTGAATTCTTAAAAAAATGATTATTTACTAAACAAATTGTATCCTTGTGAAGAATTTTATTATTTATAAAATTAATTAAATTATTGCGAAGAAATTTTTAAAAAATTTGTAAATATTTAAATTTCTGTGAAATTTTTATTATTTATGAAAATTAAAATTTTATTAAAATAGTAGTATTAAAAATCATTTAATAGGAAAACTTTGATTTATTTACTATGACTTTTAAAAGTAATTAAAATTTTGCCAAGGATTTTGATTAGAATTTGAAAATAATTGATTTTCGTAGAACAATTTTATAATTAATGAACGCATAATTAGAATTTGGACTAGAAATATGATAAATTTTAGAACATAATTGAATTTATGCGATGGATTTTATTACTTTTGAAAATAATTAAATTTTTGCAATCATTTGTAACTTTTCCAAAATTCAATTTTTTTAATTCTTCAAGAATTAATTTTTTGAAAAAGAAATTGTTGTCAGGAATTAAAATAATTGAGGGTTTTGTATTAGAATTTGTGGTTATTTTGATAGTTTTCGGGTCAAATAGGAAAGATATCCAAATTCAGAGTTTTTTTATAAGTTGTAAAAATTTAAGTTTTAGTACTTTTAATAAAACTCACTGACTTTTCCATGATTTCTTTGACCAATACTAGTAATTTTCCTGACTTTTTCCTACACTGAAAAAAAAATTATTTGATTCAAATAACCGATTATTTGACTGTTATCAAATAAATATTTACTTGAATCAAATAATTTGTATTTAAATCAAATAAATTGTATTTGAATTAAATATTCCAGTATTTAAAGCAAATATTATTTAATTGATTGAAATAAAAATTATTTGATTCAAGTAAATATTTATTTGATAATAATCAAATAATTGGTTATTTGAATTAAATAAATTTTTTTTTTAGGTGTAAATTCCCTCACGTGTGGAAACTCTGATATATTGCATATTTAATATTATTTACAGTAGTCAGGGTTGGAACACTTTTCGAATTTTGTTTATAACTTAAAAAAAATTTAAGCACTTGGGTTATATTGTTGGAAAGATATAAAAAGTTGGCAAATTTGTATTTTTACAAAAATGGCTGATATTACGCCAAAAATAAGAAAAGAAGAACAATTTTTCCAAACATCGTAAATTGATTTAAAATTGAAAGAGTTATAAACATTTAAGAAAATGTAGATTATGTCATTAACATGTATAATTAGACATAAATAATTATGATATGCATTATATTGTATGTGATATTGAAGACGTATTGTAAATTGCCTAGTGAATATTGAATATTGTGTATTGTGTTTAATGGACTTTTACCGGAGAAAGAGAGAGCGCTCGCGCGACATTGGAGATCTGGCCGTGGGGCTAATTAAAGGGTGCTGTTTCTCGAGCAAGTACATTTTTAACGTCGCAATTAAGATCCCGATCTCCGGGTGGGAAATTAACGTGTCAATTAGAACGCTGACGATAAATGCCCGTCAACGTTAGCATAGAATGCCATAAGTTATACGAGACAGTGAATTACGACGTTATGCATCATCGCCAGCCGACCAGCAATACATTGTGGGAATGTCGTTGAAAATCCCTAGTCTATACCAACTTATCGAGAGTTCTCCTGGTTATCGACGAGTGATAATGACCACGATAATTAAAATGATTGCATACAACAAATTCTTACGATCATGCCAGCCACTTTGATTCCTTATAGACACTGGGAAAAACAGTTCCTGTTTCTTGACTAAAGACTCTCCTTTACACTTGATTCATTTTCTCTCTCTCTCTCTCTCTCTGACTCCACTTCTTACTAATCACAACATAGGAAATCATTATCTTCATTCTTAAAACTCGTCCCTTTTTCAATAACGTTTCTCTTTAGTCTTCAATCACGCCTCTCAAAATTATTTCTTTATGCTTTAGACTTCCTTTTGGAGAATTGTTTCTTTTGCTTCTTTGTCTTGAATTCCATTTTGTCAATTGGGTATTTGTTGCATAAGAAAAATAATCCAGTTTCCAGTAAGTTTTTATAGCGAAAGTAGAAGTCAACATTTTTTAAGTAGTAAAAGTAAATTTCGGTCAGACGAAAAGTTTGGTTCTTGTGATTCTATGACACCAGTAGCAGAATTAATTATTTAGTCAGACATGTTGATTTAAAATCTTCTAGTATGTATAAATTATAAAACAAATTGTACAAATTATGCAATTTTTGAATTTTTTGCATTGGTAATAAATTTTTTTCAGACAATGCTTTAAATACTTTTACATTCAAAATCAACACAAAAGGTCATACTAATTAAGACAACATTGTTTAAGTATCATAATTTTTAGAATCACCCGAAAAAATTCTTCCCATATGTAATATTTTAGAAGTAAAGGTCAATTTCAGTTTGAAAGCATTTTGAATTCTTATTACTTCAACTTCTATTCATTCAGTAGCAAAAATAATTATTTAATCAGACAAAAATTGGATCGAATTTTTGTGATATTAATTGTAAAATTTTCTTGTTAGAATAATAATTAATTAACAATAATTATAAAAATAATTCAATTTAATTAATAAATATTAGTAATTGATCATATATAAAATAAATATTAATTAATTATAAAATTTCAATTTTTTGTAAACTTTACTAGTAATAAAATAATTTTCAATCGAGTCTACAAAATTGTACTTGATTTGTTAAATTCAGTATTTGAAGCACATACAATTTAATTGACTCAAATAAAAAAATATTTGATTCAAGTAAATATTTAATTGATAATAGTCAAGTACCTAATCGGTTATTTGCATAAAATAAAAAATTTTTATCAATGCTTTATTGTTTTAATGATTCTAATTAAAAAAGTTTACTTGCTGTTATATATTTGTAATAATTCCTAAGTAATAAAATAATTAATACCTGTTTATAGGAAAAAATTAAATATATTTAAAATATTTTTATTGTATATTTAAATTAAAAATTGAATTGTATTCAGTTTAATTTAAGTAAGTTTAGTATAATTTAATATGGTTTAATTTAATTAAAATAACTAAAATTCCATTTATTTGGCACTAAAATTAATATTAAATTAAATTCACTGAAAAATTAAATAGAGAAAAATTGAATATTTTCAGCAGTCTGAAAAAACATTTTAATACATTTTAATAATTAAAATACATATAATGTAATTGATTTAAATAAAAAAATCTTTGATTCAAGTAAATATTTAATTGATAATAGTCAAGTACCTAATCGGTTATTTGCATAAAATAAAATTTGTTGTCAATGCTTTATTGTTTAAATTATTCTAATTAATAAAGTTTACTTGTTGTTAGTAAAAATAGATAAACTTTAAATGCATTACATAGTAATCAGAATTAAAAATTTTAGCTTCAGTAGTGACAAATATTTTTCATCAGACGTACCTTCGGATACTTTTGATATTAGTAAATAGTTGGCGAAACTAGTTGTAAAAGTTGGTAAATATGTAGTTAATAAAAATTGCTGATATTACGCCAAAAATGTTGTCTTAGTAGTATATTAAAGTTAAGGTCACACAAATGCAGTAAGACAGATCTTAATTCGTACAATTATTAGTCGCAAGAAGTAAAAGTAAATTTTTCTTGAGACTTTCAATTTCTTCTCGTTTTCATCGCAGTAGTAAGAAACAATTCTAGTCAGACTTTCAAATCCCACTCAAGGTCATATCATTTAAAATACTTATGATGCACCTAACATCTATTAAATTTTAATTTACGAATATAGGTAATTTCCCTAAAACTTTAAATTTTCTACTCTATAAAAAATGAATGCTAATTTAGAATTTTTACGAATCATCATTTATATCTTTTTATCAACTGCCAATTATACTCGTGATGAGATTTCAAAAGTGATTTCATATAAAAATTATCAAACTAAAGTTTTACGGTTCTTCTTAATACTCTCGTAACAATTAACATTAAAATCACAATCTTCTAAACTTGGGTGCAAAAAAATTCCCTACTAGTGAAAATAATAATTTTAGAAGATTTTTAAAATTATTTTATTTTCTCAAAGTAGAAAAGAGAGGTAAATGTCGAAAATTGTTTGATGTAGAAAGAAAGTGTAGATAGTGAAGGAA
Source organism: Leptopilina myrica (nomen nudum) (assembly GCA_032872475.1). Classification (NCBI taxonomy): domain Eukaryota; kingdom Metazoa; phylum Arthropoda; class Insecta; order Hymenoptera; family Figitidae; genus Leptopilina; species Leptopilina myrica (nomen nudum). Next base: position 39,133,320 of record CM065463.1, read on the forward strand.
ATGTGAAATAATTACAAGATTTTTTTTCCGTTAAAAAAAAATCTTGAGTATAAAGTATATATATATATATATATATTATATGAGTGTGACCGCAAGTTCTTTGGAACAAAGTGATGCTCGTTCATCTGTTTTTCGGTGGCTATGTCTTTTCGCGGCCGGATTAAATAACTCTTATGAATATGCATGTCCGCTCTTTCGATTCTCGAGAACGCGAACCGGGGCAACCGTGACGTTGAGCATAAAACGAAAAGTAAAAACTGAAAATATAATATAACGGAAAAGACGCAAAAGAGGAGAGCTCGTTAAAAATAAAAAAGACTCTCCCTTTCTCTCTCGCTCTTCCTCTGTCTCATTCTTTTCACAAGATAAAGTTTCTGGTTTGAAATTCGTCTCTTCGCTGGACAATTAATGCGCTGTAGCCTTACCTTACGTATAGTTGGAAACAAAAGGTCGCTGCTCATGATGCGGGTTGGAGAGTGCTGAGAATAGGGCGTTGAAAAACCGCAGCGCATGGAATTCTTAGTTCTTAGATGCAACCTTCCGTAAACACAATTTCCCAGAGAAAAAAAGAAAGACGAAGAGAGAGAGAGAGAGATTCTTGATAAAATTCTAAGATACGCACCTACCCATTGAATTAAAACTTAATAAGACAGATTTGATCTCGAAATTTTTTTTCGCCAGTAGTAAAAATCTTTGCCATAGTCAGAAAAAATAGTTTACATTTTTTATATCTACATAATATATTAATCAAGACAGTAGCATAAAAGTTTTAATTATTTTTTAGTAATGAATTCTGTTTTCTTTTTTAAGTAGTAGGAGTAATGTTTGGTCAGACAAGTCGGTTGAACATATGCTTCTAATTTCAATATTATTTATAAACTTCTTAAGGGCATGTGGAATCAGCCAACTTCAATTAATACATGTATTAATATTCCCACCGGTTTTCTTAAAAACTATAAAATAAATCTTGATAAAATATAAAAAAAATAATATTTTATTTATTGAAACATGGATCTGTAGTCCAATACAAAAATTTGTTTTTAAATATTATTTTTTATTTAATAAAAAGTTTGATATTTTTTGAAAAAAAAGACAATCAAATACAAATTAATATTGAAAAAAGTGAATAAATTTATATTTTTCTATTCAAACTTTCAATTTTTTTACAATTTTCGAGAATAAAAGACAATCCAATACAAATTGTCATTGAAAAAAATGAATGTTGACATAGAAAAATATAAATTTATTCATATTTTTTAATATTAATTTGTATTTGATTTTCTTTTTTCTCAAAACATATCAAATTTTTTATTAAATGGAAAATAATATTTAAAAGTAATTTTTTGTATTAATTGAACTAGAGATACATGCCTCAATAAATAAAACATTATTTTTTTTATATTTTATCAAGATTTATTTTATAGTTTTTAAAAAAACCGGTGGGAATATTAATACATGTATTAATTGAAGTTGGCGGATTCCACATGCCCTTAAAGAGAACATTTGTTTTCTGTCAAAGGTATTAAATCAGATAATGTTTTTTTGTACTCTTTGCCAGTTGTAAAAACAATTGTTAGTGTGACAATGCTATTAAATTCGTATACTTTTTTGGCAAGTAGTAAAAAGTATTTTCATTTAACCAGACCTTGAATTCTTGACGGTTAGTAGTAATCGCAATTTTAATTCAGACAATGAAAGTTAAACTTTTTAATACAGCAAAAATAGTTAAATAGTAAAAATCTTCTTAAATGTACGAACTGATTGAGTATTCTGTAAATTAAATCTTAGCAAGTGATTTAAGTTTTAGCATTGTCTTTTAGTAGTAAAAATCAATTTGCGTGTGACATTTTGAATATTTTAGTTTTTACTTTTTATGGTGTAGTAAAAGAAATTTTTAGTCAATACTTTATTATTCTGGTGTTAATTTTTTTCCACAATAAAATCTTCTGCGTTACAGAATTTTCTAAGGATATCAGAAATTGCGACAAGAAACAAATCAAACGTCTTGCGTAGCATCGTTTTGATTCGTTTTTTTTTGTCTCAATGTCATATCTTTATAGAAATATTATATTATATTTATAAATATTAAAAGAACATCATTATAAAAATAAAAGAAGCATTTTTCTAAAAATAAGAAAATAATTATAAAAAATGATTAATTTATTGTTGCATGTAAGAAATGCTCGAAAGAGTAAAGTGTAATTTTTTTAAAATTATTTAAATTTATGTAAAATTAATAAAAGGTTAAAGTAAATTTTAAGTCACTTAATTGTGAATAAGCGAGCATAATATTTGCCTCGCTTGCAGCGCAAGCGAATACTAGTCGTATAACTTGAGCGTTGATAATAATTACTAAAAACCTGCCATTACAACGTCAGAATGTAACAGATCGTCGGATATATTCATCCACTCTTGGGGTATTTCACTTTAATTTCATCTTAATGGCACGCAGAAGCGAAATTCTGCTCGGGTGAAATTTATACGTTCGGGCAACTTGCCCCGCGGTTATCTTATGGCAATGAAATAGTTTTCCCTTGTCCGACAATAGCTTGGCAAATTGTGCGCAATGTTTGAAAAATTAAAAGCACCTAAAACGGAACGATAAACATCGTCTTCTGACCCCCCCCCCACCACTCTCTTTCACTCTCTTTTTCTTTTACTCTTTCATCTTTGCGAATGATGAAGTCCCATTAAAAGTAAACACTTTTTTTTATTCCCACGACGGATTTGTAATTCACTTTCATTAAGATTCTTTGAACTTTTTAAGAAAAAAGATTTAGAACATTCTAAGCATATAACATATTCTCATTTAGAAAAATTAAAACTTTTTAAATTTGGTTTTTTTATTAATAATTTTATTATTATTAACAAATTTTAATGAACGTTGATTTTATTACATTTTTAATGGTTATAACCTTTAGAAAATTTAATTAATAGTTTTAATATTATAATGTAAAACAGTATTTAATTTTTTCATAATTGCAAGAAAAATTTAATATTATTTAGAGAGGAAATTAAAAAAGTTAAATATGTTTGAAACTATAGTTGAAATAAAAAGTTTTCGTGTTAAAGTTATTTGATAATTTATGTTTAGGAAAATTTTCATTGAGAACAAAATTCTGTTTCAAGTGACTTAAATTTCTCTATACGTGAATTTATTATCCTATATATTTTTAAATTTTAAGAAAATTTTCATTTATAAAAATAATTAAATATTTAATAAGGATTTACAATCAATAAGATTCAATTATATGAATTTCTATTTAACGTAATTTTTTTGAATTACGATTAAAGGAATTGTTACTTCATGAAATATCCACTTTGAAATTAACATTTCTGAAGCGTTTCTATTTTGATAAACTTTTCTTGGACAAAAATTCTACTTTTCAAAACTTCTAGAATTTTTATTTGGCAGAAGTTTTTGGAAATTTTGTAGAATTGAAATTGAAGAGAATTTTTCATATTTTATTTATTACTTAATTTCTATTTAGCAAAACAGTTTTTAAAATAATTCTTATTTCATTGAATTTGAGGATTTTTAGCAGAATTTAGACTGAACGACATTTTTATTTTACCAAATTACTATTTAGTAACATTTTTATTTAACAAGACATTTACTTTACAATAGTTCTAGAATTTTTATTTAACAGCAGTCCTAAATATTTAGTAAAATTTTTACCAAACAATTTTTTATTATTTATAGAAGCATTTATTAATAATAAAATAACTTCTATTTAGCTAAATTTCAGCGATAGGAATTTTTGTTTATCCAATACTGAAATTATAAAAAAATCTCTACAGGTATGAACTTTTTGTAGAGATTTTCCAAAACAAAATAAATAACAAATGGAAGTTATACTAAATAAAATTTAGCCAAACAGAAAACTGAAACAGAATTTTTTTTCTCAATGTAATTCGATAGTTGGTCAAATATAACTGCAAATTTTTAAAAAATTCATTTGTTTGAATATAATTTTATTTTTTAAATAAAAACCTCTCTGTGTAAATTTTTTTAAAAATACAAATCTTTCCAAGCGTATTTTCTACAGAATGGAGTATATTCAATATGGAAAATTCATCTAAATGAAAATTTAACCAAGTGAAATACATAATTTTCTACAGTGTAAGAACAAATAAATGTTTACAACGTAATTTTCTCGAAAATACCTCGAATCTTTGAGAGAAAGATTCATTCTTGATTTTCTTAAACTTCAAAGTACCTCTAAATACCCCCACAAGAGCCGTCATACCACATTGTTCTCTTGTGTTAATTGCACTCGGGCTGGTTCAAAACCTGTTACACATAATACTCACCTAGCAGAGTACATAAATCAAAAAGCTAAAAAACAAGAAATAAAAAGCTGTGCGGAGGATCATGTTTACCGGATGTAGAAAAGTAAAAAACCTAACAGATATATATATGTGTGTTAAGTCGTCTTATATTGTGGGATCTCCCAATTATGCGGTTTTCGCAATGTGTATTAAAAAAAAAAGATGCAAAAGAAGAGAGACACCTTTCTCTCTTATCACATTCCCTGGCACGAAGACTGGAATTCTGATAAGACCTAGCGGCAGTAGCGGCGCCGCTGCTCACAGCTACTTCCGCTTTTATATCATTGTTTGCGTACGGTTAATAGCCCCCTGGGTACACCTTCACGGTCGTCCTAAGTCTAGTCTGCTGGCTCTCATGGAAGTGCGTCCTCTCTTCTCTCTCTTTCCACATTATCCAACAGTATCTTTCACTCTCATCCTTCTCAGATCTTGCACCTTATATTCTTCTTTCTTTCTCTATATTACACTGTCTTTTGCTTGATTCGTTGCTTCCATCCCTCTTTTCTTATTCTTCCTTTTTTCTTCTTGCTCTTTTCTCCTATTCTCTTCTTTTTGTTACCTTTTTGCATTTATTTTATCCATTTACTTTATTTTTATTATTTCTTAATTTTTCTCTTTTCTCCTATTCTCTTCTTTTTCTTCTTTCCTTTTGTTACCTTTTTGCATTTATTTTATCCATTTACTTTATTTTATTTTTGTTTCAATTTTTCTCTTCTCTTCATCTTTCTATTTTTCTTCTCATTTCGTATTCTCTGATTTTTCATTTCTCTTTTTTCCTTTTTACCATTTTTTCTTATTTAAGGGGAGTATACACCGAAATTTTTAAATACATCAAGAAAATATGTCGAGTATTCCACAAAAATTTATTTATTTTTAAATTTTTTTCAGAAATTGAATGAACATAAAGTAAAATCGGTCAGAAAATATTGTGACCCTTTTTGAATTTTTATTTTTCTTAAAAGTTAGTAAATTTTTAAATCTACACGGAGAAAAGGGTTTGTTACGTAAGCAAAAAGATTGTTAATATAGATCTAACAAATTTATTTTGTGGTCCAACAATTCAAATTTTTTCTAATAACAATAAATCTGTTCAGGTACTCTCTAAATTTGAATTAGAAAATTTTACTAATTTGAATTAGTGACTGACTTTTTGCTTTTGAATTAGTAAACTTTACTAATAAATTAGTAGAAATGACTATTTATTAGTAAACATTTACTAATTTAAAAGCAATTATAATTTCATATTTTCAATACCTTTCACAACACTCTTCTTCTTTATTTTAAAACAATTTTTGTGTTTTTATTTATTTTAATTTTTTTGCAATTGAATTTTTAAGCATCAAATATAAAGAATTTTTTACGCAAAGTGAGGAAACTTCTCACCGCGTTTCCCTGATATATAGGTGTGAAATAAGTTAGAAAAATAAACAAATTAATTGCTATATCAAAAAAATTGAAAAATCATTGTACTGTTTAGTATTTTCAGTCTAAAAACAAACATTTTTTTTAAATGCTTCAAAAATTATGAATAGTCATTTTTTCATTTGGCCATTTTTTGTAAATTTAATAGATTTCAAAGTCTATTAATTTTGAAGAACATTAAAAATTCAAAAATTTGTCGAATATTTACATTTTTTTCTTGATAGAGTTAAAAATAACCGGTATACACTCTCCTTAATTTTTTTCTGTTGTTTTTTTCGATATTCTTTCCTTTTTTTCTTTTTATTTTGTGTTTTATCTCTGTTATTATTTTTACCCTATTTCCTATTTTCTTCTATTCTTTTTATTACTCTTTTTTTCTTTTTTTCATTGATTTCATCTATTTTCTTTTACTATTTTTCCTTTATTTTTTCCTTTTCCTTCTTCATTATATCTTTGTTCTTATTAATTTTTTTCCCTTTTTTCCTTTTTTGGTTTTACAATTTTTTTATTGTATTTATTTTCTTTCTCTCTTATTTCTTATTCGCCTTTTCCATTTTTTCTCTTTTTATCATGAATCTTTTCTCTTATTTTTTAAACATTTTACCAATTTCTCATTTTCTTTTTTCTATTGTTTCTGTTTTCTTTTTGATCTTATTAATTTATTTTTGTCTTTTATTCGCTGTTTACCACTGTTTTTTTATTATCATTTTACCCTTTTTGTTCTTTTTGCTCTTTTTCTTTCCTTTTACCATCTTTTATTTTATACTAATTACTTTCTTCAATTCTCTTCTTTTCTTTTTTTACTTTTCATTATATCTTTTTTCTTATTTTTATTATTTGTTGTTCCTTTTTTTCTTCTTCTACATCTTTCTTTTTTCTATCGTTTTTCCTCTTTTTCCCTTTTTCGAATTTTGTTAAATCTTTTTTTCTCTCTTGCTTTCTCCGTCGCTCGCATGCACTTTTTTTTGCACTGCTATCGGCCTTCTCGTTCCTTGGAAAAATTATGTGTTCTCGGAGGTGAACATCCGTTTTACAAGAAAGGGGGTAGCCGAGAGGGGAGGGGGTGAGGCGGCGAGGAAGTAATTGAAGACTTCGGGCATGAATGGGAGTGCCACGTGGACGGGCGCGAAATTAATTACATTCACCGTTAAAAACGTCTGTCGACATGTTTCACACGAAAAATGAATATCGACGCCAATATTCAATGTTTTCTCGTGCTACTCTTTTTTTCTTACTTATTTTCTTCTCGGTAGATTAATTTTTCGATCGATTTTCCACTTTTACATGGGTAGTGCAAAAAATCATGTTCTCATAATATACATTAAATATCTTCTACAACTTTCATTTCGTTTTTTTTTCACTCTTAGGAAAATTCGTTTTTCAATTCAAAGTGTGAAAAATTTTTACCTAAAGGAATTTGAATTTAATTAAAAATATTTTTTTTCATAAATATGAAAAGAAATACTTTTCGTTTTTGATCATTAATTATTCTTTTCAAATTTCATAAGCGACACAAATTTTTTGTCTCTGAAGTCATTCTCTATCTTGTCTTATTCAAATTAATTTTACTATTCTTCTTTCAATACCTGAATTCTTTTTAATTGCGGAACTTTTGATCTTAGTTACTTGCGACAAAGAACGAAACTTTTTTTAACTCGACTATGATTCCATTCCCTCCTTAAATTTTTTTTAGGAGATTACTTATTTCCTCTCGGTTAATTTTTGCATTCGATTTTCTTTCTGTTGATTTTCAATCGACAGAAATTACAGCAATTACTCTGTTGGTGAATAGTATTTGCAAAAAATGTGATGTTTTTTTACAGTTTTAAGGAAAAATTTTACACTTTTGAATTATTTTTGTAAGCAGAAAACTTTAGCAGGAAATAAGTAGCAAAGAGAAAAGAAGGAGAGAGTGAGAAATATTTAAAATAAATAATCAGCTTTATTTTATATAAGCGTTTTTGAATTTGTTTTGAACAGATACTGTATATTCTTCTCTCAGGTTTACAAAGGTTCAAGAAACTCTGAGGAGCAATAAAAGTTTGCGGCTTTAGAACAAGAATGACTTACGTCAAATAACAATAGGACATTAAAAAATAATTCATTTTCGATTTTTTCCTTCCCCGAAGGCTTGTATATATTGCTTTAATTGATTTTTAGACTACAAGTCAGAAGAAAATTTTCAAGTTGAGTGGGGAAAAAAGTGTGGACAAACATTACGAAGTTTAAAATGCTATGCGACAAAGAGTAAAAGTGATTAAATAAAAAGAGAAATGGTAAATTGAGACGGAGAGGAAACTAAAGTAATTTGTAAATTTTTATCTCATATAATTTTCGTAGTTTTTCTAGTTTGCACTGTTGTTTTAATTTTTTATTTTCACCGTCTTTAAAAAAGAAAAAAAAATTTGTCATTTGTCTTAAAAATTCTAAAGTATAGATTATTTAGATTTGACACATAATGAAAAAAAACCATGCTAAAATATCGCGGCTGGCATCGAATTTTTTTCAAGAAGAAAAGTATACACACGTATATGAAAGAAATCTTGAAGAAACTTTCCTAAAAAAATTGACAGGAGAAAAATGTACATTTCGTGAAAAATATTTACAACACACCTGTGAGCTATAGTTATGTATTTTTATATTTATTCTCGTATATATATTCTTTTTTTGTATTTTAATCTCGATGAAAGGGCGCGAACAGGTGAATTCGCGGTTCGTAGAAATTGAAATTCTTATTACCGGCGACCTGTCTAAGGATTGGCATTTGAATTGAAAGTGTGTATAAGAAATATTTGGCAAGGTTGCCGAGGGAGTCTTTTTTCGCTGTGTGCGCATTGAATTCTTATAAGACTCTCGCTGCAGTGGGAATTGAGAGCAGTCGGATAAGTTGAAGAAATTCTTCTTCTTCTTCTTCTTCTTTCTTTGTGCAATGACGATCTTCCACGAAACGTTGTAAGCAGGAATCAAGGTAAACACAGAGAAATGTATATATATATTTCTTTGTGTTATATATGTACTTATCACTCCCCCCTTTTCGCTTTCCTTTTTTCTTTTTTCTTTCTTTATTTGTTACTAAACTTAGTAACTTAATAACTTACTACTCTCTAAAGCGGAATTAGTAGAATTTTACTAATAAATAGGAAAATTTCACTAATTGTTAGTAATTTTCGTGGACGACTTTTTTTCCATTTTTATTAGTGAAATATTATTAATTGTTAGTCAAATTTTAGTAACAATTAGTCAAATTTCAATAATTATTAACAGGAAAATGTCACTAATTGATAGAAAAAATATTACGAAATTATTTAGTGAACGAATTTTCATCTTTTTATAACTAACTATACTAAATCAGATTTAAAGAATGAAAGCTTGGTAACTTAATAACCTAGTAACTGATAGTAACTACATTGAATAATAATTTATTAAATTGAAATAACAGAATTAATTATATTCATAGATTTTATAAATGTAATCAAAATAAGACGCAACTTTCAGAAGAATTAAACATTTTTAATATAACAAAAACATATTATAGCTCATAAAGGTACAAACGTTAACTTGTTAATGCTGTGGGGCCCTTTTTTAAAAAATTAGCTCCCAGACGAAATCTATAGAATTAAAGGACCAAAAATACTTTTTCTCATCCAAGAAACAATTCTTGGTCAAACAAAGGAAAAAACTAATTTTCAAAATTCTACGCGCCCTCAAACATTTAATTTAAACGAACACTTAAAAAAATTAAGAATATCAGTTCCAATATTTTCAAGTGAATTTAAAATGTTCATAATGTTGTTTTATAAAACTGAAACTGGCACTCAGTCGTTAGCACTGAGTTGGTCTTACCAAATGTTATGTTGGTTTTAAAGAAAAATAATATTTAACTTTAAAACTTAATTTTCAAAATTACTAGATACTTTATCTGGTTTTTAGTTTCAACTACATACTTTTTCAAATCAATTACTCGTCTTTACTAAATTCAAAATCTTTTATTACAATTAATTTTTGAATTATGAGTTTATTTAAAAGATATTAAGGAAGACAGCAGATATTTATACTTAAAATAACATAAAATCTACTTTTAACTATAAAAAGTCATGATTTTTCTATTACTTCTTTTTATGAAGAAATTTTGTAACTATTAACATTTATTATTACTTTTATTTTACCAGCAACTGGAAACTTGAAAGACTAAAAGTTCGAACAGTTATGTAATCCAATTTTAATTTAATACACGAATAAAATATTTGGACGACATTAATAAAATTATTATTTTTAAAAGAATACTTAAATGTTCTGATTAAATGTTAATTTGATGGATAAATTCATCATAAGAAAAATATAAAAGGACAAATTTACATTCTTTAAACAAATAATTAAATTGTCGAATGTTTATTTAATCGAAAATATAGTATCAATCTCTCTAAATCTGAATTAGTAAAATTTTTCTAATTTTTAGTAGTTTTCATGAACGACTTTTCACCTTTTTAATTAGTAGAATATTACTAATTTTTAGTACAATTCTACTAATGTTTTAGTAGAATTCTACTAATTAAAATTCACTTCTTCACTAAATGAATGAGTGAAACTGTTTTATCGACTATTAATAAAACATTTCTACTAATTATTAGTAGAATTCTACTAATCAATTAGTAACGCTCTACTAACAATTAGTAAAATTTTACTAATTGTAAAATTTTACTAATTGTTAGTTGAATTATTACTAAATCATTTAGTGGACGACTTTTCACCATTTCATTATTAACTTTCTACTAATTCAGATTTAGAGAGATTATATCTACAAACAAAATTGAAAGTAAATTCACTCATTACAGACAAACTTCGGCCAAATGAGAATTCTTACATTTGGAGATATGATCAAATAAATATTCGACCGTTTGACTCTGATATTAGTTATACCTGTTTATTCCTTAATATTAATATTCAAACTCTTGGCTTTTCGATTAAAAAGGCCAAGAAACTGTTAATTATTTAATGAAATGGTGTTTCGGAGAATTCAATATTGGATCAAAGTAACATTCAAACAATTGGAAATTCGATTCTTTAAATGTTTGTTAAAAAAAACATTCTAACATTTAGATTTGAATTCAATTAAAATTCGAATTTTTTGAAAGTCTACCAAGTAAATGTTCTATTTAAGTATTTATTTAAAAAAAAAAAAATAATAATAATAATTTTATGAACGGACAGAATATACGTTATTAGTTGAAATGAATATTCGCACTGTTGAAAATTCGACGAGACTATTCTATCTTTTAGTCCTTCAAGTTTATAGTTGCTTGAAAATACAAAATTCTAATCTAACATTATTCGAACTTTTGAGTTTTTCAAAAATTCCTACTCCTGATTTGAAGAAATAAAAATTAGATTAAATGTAAATTAAATCTAAATTTGAGAGTATTTTTAGTATTAATAACTACTAAAATCTTCTCTAAAATGCTAAGAAAAACTCACCGATTTATAGTAATTCTGAAAGATAACAAGTATATCTTACGAACGTAATCAAATTGTTGAAATGTCTGATCCAATAACTCAGATAATTTTTTTTTAATTTTGGATATACATCTGCCGCGTTTGAACTTTTTTAAAGTAATTAGAAATAATGACCACTAGGAGAGAAGATTTGTAGAAAAAATACAAAATACTTTTTAACATTTGTATAAATATTTGTTTATATATATGTATATATAAATGTACCGCGCCGCCGATCGCTCAATCCCACATGTGCGTGGGACTGACCACACGGACCGCTTGCGGACGGGTTACAGTTAACTTGATAGCGATGACCATGCGATGATTGTCGGTGCTCTACCCGCGATCGAGAGACCGCGAAAATAAAATATTGGCTCGCTCGAAAATAATTGGATGATCCAGACGCCCTGAGGCTGTGCATCGGTTGGCAGGGAAAAACCTGCACATCAGGATTTGTAATCTGGAGACGAGAATAGGGCGGCTGAATGATAGGGATGTGAGTGGGGAGGGGGAAGGGACTTTGCCTCTAATACGATGCCAATTGCTACACGCAGCGCAGTACATACTACCCCACGTAATCGTTCGAGAAAATGGTAAAGATTGTAGGCGAACAAGAAAAAAGGAGAGAGAGAGAAATTTAAAGATCAGATACTTAAGAGCAGTGAAAAGAATTTTTTTAAAAAATATTCTTAGTGCTCAAGTCATGTAGAATGTCTCTTTTTACTTTATTTTTTCCTCCCTAACCTCTATGCATCAGCCACGCTATTAAAGTAATAACTAATGAAAGAAGGGGGTTGTATATAGTACATAGAGAGAGAAAATGATTCGACTACCGAGAAAAGGAAAATAAGATAACTACTTATAAAAACTCTTAAACAAATTAACAAAAGATTTTACTATTCTTCTCATGGTATTTCTATACTTTGGAATATTTCAGTTGAACATAATTGTGTCATGCAGTTTACCATAATTGGAAACAATTTTCCAAATAGGTTTCTTTAAATTTATTGAGAGATTATTTCTGCCGCTTTTGAGAATATTTTTTTGTTGAATTTGAAGAAAATAAAATTGGGAAAATTAGATGGCATTTCAGTATGTAACTTTAGAGAAACAGAATTGAAGAACTTATAGCTCTAAACTGAGATCCAATTTGTGGAGATAATTATGAGGAGTTAGTTTATGCACAATGCTCCAAACAATAAGAGACTTTGGTGAGTTATTGGGTTTCAGAATTTGAGAATAGGATTTTGGTTAAAGTGAAATATCAAGGAAACTTTTAGGTCCTGTTGTAGAATTAGTTTTGGTAGCAGGAGTTAAGAAGGGATTTATTACTATTCGAGATCCAGTTATATATAATTTTTGGTGGAAACTAACAGCATAGCATTATCACTAGGATAATATTTAGTTGTATTTATTAATTATAGTTTTATGGTCGGAATTAAAAATAATGTTTAGAGGTAATTTGTAAAATTTGAAACAGTATAGACCTTAACTATTTTAGAATTTTATCTTGAATGGCAAAATTATTTTTAGTCAATTCAGGACTTTGAATAAATTTATTTTATTTACTCATTAATGATAATGGAATTTATTAGAAAAGAGAAAAATGGTTATATGAAATTATTTAATGAAAACTTTTATAAATTCAATAACAAAAGGAGTTTTTCATTTTCGAAAACAAAATTCAACTGTAAGTTGATTTTGCATTTATACCCCATTTAGCTTTAAATACGAGCAGTACCACTTATCTCTGGTAACTTTTTTGGTGGATTAAGTGCGATATCACGTAATCGTCGAATAAATTGTGCTTTTATCAGCAGCTCTCTCTACATTTTTTTCTTTCTTTTTTTTTACTTATTTTCACGAGTGCTTCTGCTAAAGTTAGAATCTCGTATTAATCATTTTTTCTTCTTATTTTTAATATACTTTTCCGCATAGAAAAGGTCAGTGGAAATTTTTCTCCCTTTTTTTTAAATGTATATGTAGAGAGGGTGGGGAAAGAATTAAAATGGAAAACTTCTTATCTGCAGATTCTGTAATAAACGTAAATGCTCAGTGGGGATTTTTAATTAAAGAGAAAAAGGTACAAAAAAAAACAGAAAAAAAATTTAAACGAGACTTTCTCTATATTTGAAAGATGGCAAATCCTGAACATTAATTTCAGTAATCATCAACTCTTTTAAATGACATGGTGATTATTCTTGTTTGCAATAAAAGCTCGTCTCATGGGGGAAATAAAATGAGGAAAAGTAAACGCAGCGAAATAAGCCTGAGCAGCACATGTAATTGAGTCATGAGATGAACTAATGACTTAAGTGCTTCAGTAATTCCATAAGATTTAACTCGTTAAGTTTCTCCTGGTGGTTCAATTATAAGGGAAAACAAGAAGGGTTTATTTTTTGATATAGATAATCTTCAGTGCCATCTTTAATTTTCCCTCAGTACTTCATTAATAGACATTAATGAAGATGACGCTTCATATTTATTAAATAACAAGCCAAGCAATTTGCAATAAGAATAAAAAAGACACTCTTATCGAAATTACAGCATGAAAAAAAAATTACATCTTTGAAGAAAAATTCATTATTTATTTTTCACTTTTTAATTTTTTAATTAAATAACTAAAGACGGAGGACAAAATCTATAAATCGACAAGTTTTTAAATTTATAACCTACTTGAGTTTTACTACTTTCAATCTTTTTAACTCATTATTAACAAATTAAAAAATCTTCAAAATTCAAATATTTTAAATTTCTTTTGTTTCTAAGTAAAAAAAAAGATGTAAGACATTTACATAAAGTTAGCACGTATGAGGACATATTTTTTTCAATCTGATGTTAACTATTCAAAGATCGTCGCCTTTCTGTATATTTTTACAAGTGTAAAATTCCTTACAATGTTGCTAAATGCCAGAGAGACATTTTTTCCTCCCCCGCCAACAAAAGAAGTGTACAGCTAAGAGAGAACAAAATTGTATTTAACGGTTAGGAACTTTGGGTATGCATAACAAGTATGTATTGTCACAGAAAAAAAAGAAAACGTCATTTTGTTAAAGAAACAATTGAAAAATGAGTCACGAGAATGTGTGCGAGAATGAAAAATACACAGAAAATGTATGAATCATTGTTGAAATTGTTTTATTAAAATGAACTTCATAGTAGCATTTTTAGTTAAGTGACTAAAATTTACTTTAGGAGAAAAAACACGAAAAATGAAATAAAAATTAAAAGAATAGAATTTATATTGTTAATTATTATTATATATTAAAAATAACTAATACTTATTATTATAGATTTGCATTAGTAAACATAATGTTAATAATAATTAATAATAGAGTGAATTTTTTAACATTAAAATTTTTAATATAATTATATTTTTTTTTTGCTTAATTTTAAAGAAGTTGCAAGTTTTAAATAGTAGTGTCATTAATATAGTTTAAAGTTTCAGCAAAAAGTAAAGATTTAGTGAAATAAGAAAATCGGATAAAAAATAATAAAATCAACGTGGTGTTTGAGACATTATTTTGTTTAATCGTGCAAAAGTAACGAAAAAAAGTTAAGTCTCTACTTTATAAGACTTTAAGATCTATCCTTAAACAGAGAAACCTCGTTTGTCTCAAGTAGTTTCCTAGAAAACATTTGAAAAACTTTTTTTAACTTACGTCTTATTAAACTTGTAATCCTAAAGAATTAGACAATTTAATTTATAATATTACAATTTAAAAAGTTGATTAGTATAACTATAAAGTCACCCTCGTTTTTTTAGTTTATTTATTATTCTATACTTTATATTTATCTGGTATGTTTCACTTTTTTACTTTGTTATATTTGTTAATTATTTTTTACTGTTTTTTCTAGATATTTTTTAATGTTGAAATAATGCAGGTACTTCTGGATAATTTTTTACTATTGTTACATTTATCTATTTACAACTTTCCAAACACCGACGTATGTTTCTTCTTTATGTGTTAAAAAATTGATTTACATCTGTCAATAAAATATTTTTATTTTTTAATATTTTTCATTTTACTTTATTATTTTATGCATTTATTTTTACTTTACTATTCTATGCATTCGTTCGTTTCTATTTTAGTATTTTATTTGTTTATACCTTTTCACTTTATTGTTTTATTTGTTCATCTACTTTTACTTATTGTTTTATGTATTCGTTAAATTTCATTTTATTATTTCATTTATTTGTTTATTTATTTACAACTTTTTGCTTTATTATTGAATGCTGGAAATAAATCAATCTTTCCAAACAAAATAAAAGAACTTACATAGCGTTAGCTGTTCTCTTTAGATACTAAAACTTTTATTAATAATTAATTTTTATAGTACAAAAATAATATTTTACTCAAAAAGTATTTAAATTATTTTTTACTTTATTATTTTATTAATTCTTTCCTTCTTCTTTGCTTTATCATTTTATTTAGTGTCTATATTATTTATTTTTATTGATTATTCCTCACTTTATTTCTTTATTTCATCTTTTACGATTTCAATAATTTTCTTATAATAAATTCTAATAACCTTATGAAATACACTGTAAATAATATTTTTAATATAAATTTTTCAAAAAAATGTTTGTTTTTTCAATAATTAATATAAAATTTGTGACACGTTTCACAGAAGGGGTCCTAAGAAGCGCGTCACTTTTATGGAAAATTATTACTATTATTAATTTTTTCACTATTTAGTGGAAACTATTTTAGACTTTAGTGTGAAAAAAATTTATTCAAGTTAATAATTCTCTCTTATCCAATAGAAATATTTATTTGTATGAAGTAGTTTTTATTTAAATAAATTAAATGGTTTTGTTGTTTTTTCAATTTTTTATATTTAAATTATTGACTCAAATACAGTTTATTTTATTCAAATAAAAATTATTTGATTTAGATAAAAATTCATTGATTCAAAGTAAATGTTTATTTTTATAATAGTAAAATTGATTATTAGACTAAATAAAAATTTTTTACTCTTCTGATTATGTTTAAAGAATTCCTAAATACATTTTGTTCTATTCTCTGAACACACTTTCATGTAGTAATGATTTTTTTCATTCACTGATTGCGGGAGCAAAAATAGAGTCAAAGAGAAAAAAATGAAAAAAATACTGTAGTCATGAGATTTAAATCGTAGAGTTATTTTTGAAGTGTTACAAACAACAGTTTCCTGAGGGGTGATTACAGTGGAGAACATTTCCGTCGCCCACGGTATCATAGCTAATGACCAGCGCCCTTGCCCGACCTGGTCTCAGTGATCATGCATGTGTCAGCTCAGAGAGATGTGAACGACCTTCTATCGGAGGTGACGTAAATATTACACGCTCGTTAACAGGAGTGAACGCCCGCAGGTGTAGAAACATGTTGTTTCACTCATCCTGGGTCAAGTTAAACCCAACTCCTAAAGTAATTAAGTTTAAGCCAAAACTTACGAATGTGTCACACACATGCACACATTAGAATCATTTCTCTCCAAAAAGTTCATTCCTATTAACTTTTGATTAACTTATCCGAATTTCTACTTTAATATTTTTCTTCATCCTCTCTTCTTCTTTTTTTGCACTGAATATTTCTTTTTCTTACTTGATATTACTTTTAACAACTTCCGCGTCTTTTGGCTTCAGTTAATGAGCTGAAGATTACAGAGTTTGCTCAGGAAATTTTTACAACAGTATTAGCCACGCGAAAAAAGCACGAAGAGCATTAAAGTAAAGCATTAAAAATTAAACATAACTTAAATGATGCTGCTACTGGTGTAGTACCTCGGGCGGAGAGTAAGAGAGAGAGAGAGAGGGAGAGAGGGGGGGGGGTGAGGGAGAGAAAAAGAAGACTAGTCCATTAAATAAAAAAAGGTGCGTTGATTGGTAAAGAAGAAAGCTTTTTAAATGAACCTCCTTTTTTACCAGTTTAAAATCAATCATTCCTTATAGTGAAATGTGTAAAGTATCATTTGCAGTTGTAAAATTTCGAATCAGCTATAAACATTTGCTTAATGATATACTTATGCTGTTGGAAATTTTTGAACAACTCCTTATTTATATCATACGTACAATTTACAGATGACTGTAGTTTACTTACAATGTGCATCTTTCAATTTACTTGCGTTAAAAAAGTATAAATGATGGTCAGAATGAGAAGAAAAAATAGCATGATACATATTATAAAAACGAAATCATAAAATAAGAAAAATGTTGGACAATAACGAAAAATCATTAAATGATACTGCTCTGAGAAAAGTGATCTTGTAATATACAATTTATTGCATTAAATTGCAAATTTCTGTGAATATGCTACCTTTAAAAGACTCATTTACAGCAGTAAAATTCAAGATATGCTCTGTAAACGCAACTTTAATGATACATTGTATCCTGCACTCTATAACAACAATTCTCACAGAAAATGAAGTGTTATTTTTATTAGACGTCGATGCTCACTGCTTTATTTCTATTACCTGCCTTATTTTGATTTAGTTTCAGATTAGAGGGGAAAAAATATCTCACTGTTTGTTCCGACTTGAAGTTTTTCATGAACAAATTTTTTCTGTTAGTCCTGTACAGTTTAGAATTAAGTCCCAGACAACAATTTAAATAATAAATTTAGTTTTATTGAAATGTCAAGTGGCTAAATGATTGGGAACAATTTTGTTGTGTTTTCTGACTAAAGGCACCTTAAAGATGAAAAATAAATAGGTTTTAAATTATTTCCCCTCCATTTTGAAAATACGAAATACATTTGCAAAAAGAACCGACCCTTTTTTCATTTTTCAAAAGAACCAATGAAATCCAACACTTAAATTAACGATAAATTAATAAAAACTGCATAATTTGACTTGTTAAAGTATGTTGATTGATAATAAAGAATAAAAAAAAATTAAGCTTTTTCTCAAAAATTATTAAATTGCGATTATCTCAAAAACTAGAACCGACAAAATGGGCCCTTTTCATGTGGAGGTCCATATATATTGAAATCAACTAAATTTTATTGAAACCAATAATTTCAGTGTTTGTTGCAAATTATATTTAATTGACATAAGTAAAAATTCAAAACAATAAAAAAATAAACAAAATCGTAGCTCTACCAGACCCAAAGTATGCTAAAAGAGCATAAAATTGAATGTTTACCAAAAGAAATGTAAATGTAAATAAAAATTTTGAAAATTGTAAAATAAGTTCAAAATTGATGTAATAAAAATGAAACAATAAAGCAAAAATAATTCAAAAAAAGAATAGAGAAAAAAAAAGATTCAACTAAGAACCAAAACTAAATTTTCACCATTGAAAAATTAAAGGAGGTTGGTGATCCTAAAATATCATGAAAATATATTTTTATAGCAAACAAAAGGGTAATAAATAAATTGTCTATAATAAAATTTTTATTTACAACAAACAAATAATTATGTAGGCTTTGTGACAAATATACTTTTAGTTGTTTTTTTTCTTAGTGTGTAATATTAATTTTTTTAATCACGTTAAAGAAATTTGCTTTTGCAACATTTTTTTTCAATTTAGAGGATTTTCCTCTTACATATTTGTTATTAATTGTCTTTTTTTTATACATTTTTTTTATTTTTAGAGGAATAATTTCAATCAAAGAAGAAAAATTTTTAAAGTAGTCATAATTAAAAAATGTCCAATTAATGAAAAAATGTTCTCTTTTCTGCAGATGAATTTTCGTATATTGAAAATATAAAATGGTAAAATAGTAGATTGTGCATCAAGGGAGGGAAATGGATGATTTCCGACGAGTGTAGTTTGCAGTTCGAGGCGTAGCGAGCGCACGAGCCGAAGGCGAGTGCTTGCGAGCGATGCCGAGAACTGTAAAACACGAGTGGAAATCATTTTTCCTCCCGAGTTGCACATACTATTTTTTCTAACGCACGTATACCGAAAGTACAAATATTTAAAGAAGCATTGACAAGTATAAACAAGTATTAGCAAGACAAGTATTAACTTCTTAATGAAACTTTATTATTAATAATATTTCGTTGAGAATATACAAATCTTAAACAACTTACGTAAGTTACGTAACTAGAAAACTTACGTTAGTTACGAAACAAAAATAACTTACGTAAGTTTGATTAATTTCATAAATTACGCAAAAATCGGTTAGTGACGTAACTTACGTAAAATCGATTAGTTACGTAAGTTACTCTAGTTACGTAAGTTACATTACTAACATAATGGTCATACTTTGATTTATACTTCGTTCCTAATAACAACATTACCGAGAATGTACGTTACTTTTCCTCTCTCACCGGGAGGGAATGTTACATTCCCTCCCGGTGACGTCACTAGCCGGGAGGGAATGTACATTCCCTCCCGCTCGCAGGGAATCATACACTTTTCTCCCGCTAAACACGTAGGAAATGGTGTACTTTCGGTGCGTGTGTTAGAAAAAATACTTAATTTCAATTTTTGAAGAGGTTAGAATTTCATCTTTTTACCTATTGCATATTATTGCAAACCCATGCAAGAAGTTCTTTAAAATTGTAAAATATGTTTGGAAAAAATTCATGTTAAAAAATATTAAAAACTGTTATAGAAGATCGATTTTTTTATATTCAAGTCTTCAAATTTTGCTGAAATTTCCAAATCCCTTAACCTTTAATTTTCTCCAAATTGATGCGCTGATTCTAAAAAATATAGTTTAAAAATTGACGTTTAATGCCGAAGAAAAAAAGATTTTTTTTTAATTCGACTAAAAACCGCAAATATAAATTTCCATCATGCAACAAACTGTTTCGGGAATAATTGAATTTTTGGTCCCTTATGCATGAGGCGAGTACTTGAGGTTTGTCCACCTAAACAGGTTAGGCGAGAACTTTAAAGGCAATAAAATGAAAGCAATAGCTCCCGCTTGTGGAACGAAACAAAGAAAACAATGTCAAGGTTTTCACTTTGGTCGTAAAAGAAAAGCAAAAAAAATAAAATAAAAATAAATAAATAAAGAAAAAAATAAATAAAATAGTGTCTGAACGTGGACTCTCTCTCTCTCTCTCTCTTTCTTGGATATATAGGGAACGTAACTCGATACGGTAGCATGCCTGAAGACAGCAACATAAGGTTTCACGCGCCGTTTGCCTTTGCTGAAGAGATTCACCTGTCTGATATGTCCTACGATCATCCAATGTTGTCCCGAAGAGGTTTCCAACGATTCACTGTCGCTAATCACAAGGAGCACGAGAGGAAATCAAGTGTTTTGTGATTTTTCAAGTGAACGTGCCTTTACTAACCGATACAACACTTTGTTACGTATCACCACCATTGGAGAGGGTTGGGGGGAGACGGACATGGAACACATTGCCTTTGCAATTCGCAGAGAAACGTTTACAGGGGAAAAAGAATCAAAAAAGTTTACAATTCAAATCAAACTGCGCAGGCAGAGAGAAATTGTCAGATTTTATTATTTTTCTTACAGAAATTTCAAGGTTTTCTTTAAATAAAAACAAAGTCTAATCAGTTTTTCTACTTTGAAATTTGGTTTTGTCAATTTTCGAAATTTTACAAGTAAATATTGATAATTTTAAAAAAGCGAAATGGTAAAAAGAAGAATATTTAACTTTCTTTTTGATTTGAAGGAATCGTGGAATTTATTGATAATATAGTCGTTAAGGTGAGAAAACAAAATTGACATAATTTTTATTAGGCAACTGTTATATTGCAATTTTATTATCTTTATTGTAACATTTTCCTTTTTATTTTACACCCACTACTTTATTTCCTTTTTATTGTTATTTTACTACATCATTTTAAAAATGATTATAACTAAATTTATATCACCGCCTCCCGTGAAAGTATATCAAATAAATTTTCTTTTCAATACTCTTATTTTCTATATAAAATGAAAAAAATTACTTTAATAATTTTATTACGTACGGAATTGACTGTTTTTGTGTTAGATATAAACAAAAGTTGGTATAATTTATTTAACGTTAGACATTTTACAAATACATCTCCTGACTAGTTTTCTGTGAGAAAAACAAATTTATTTACTGACTAAACATAATAAGGAAGCAAAATTGGTCATGAAAAGAACATTAAATACGATTCACAGTTAGTTTATATTTCAGCTACCTGATTTGCTCCATTATTTTTCCATTTACTTCTTAGTATATATTTTATAGTAGAAAAAAGTGTGGAATGAAAAATTAAATTCAATCTTCAAATGAAGGTCTTTATTAAATTTCTTTATTTTCTTTTCACATTATTGAATAAAATTCACTTGAATAATTTCTCTGAAAACATAATGACGAAATAGAAGAAGAAAAATCTGCAGGAACAAATTTTTCCAAATCGATTTACAAACATTAGTTTCAGGAAATTTAGTTTTTTCAAATTAAATAAATAAACTAATTCGAATTTAATTCATTTATTATTTATTTACTTTATTTCATAATTCTGTAATAAATTTTATTTACAAAGTAAAAGTAATAAAATTTCTATACATTATGATAATGAAATTTTTAGTTTAAATTAACGAAATTAATTATTTTGTTTTTTAATTTAATCTCTCTTACAACAATATTGTGACATGCATAAATAAAACAGTTTCAAAGTTTAATTTACTTCTTAGATTATTAGTGCATTAATTTTTTTAATGAATTTCAGAAAGTGTTTATATCAAAAAAATATTTATTTCTTTTAAAAAACTAACTCAAAACTTAAAAGTACGTGACGCAAGATTTAAAAAAAATTCAATTTTAAAAATGAAATGAATAAATTTTATTTATTTGAAAGTGCTTTAACCCTTTCGTGACCCGATAAACCCAGCTAGTTGATTTTATTAAAACTTGTTACTCAACGGTTTTTTGGGGTCGTTGATAACGAATCTAAAGTCAGATTTGAAAAATTTCGAAAATTCAAAATGGCGGATCCAATATGGCGAACATTTTTTCAAAACGGCTCAAAACTTATTATTTATAACAATTATAGCAGTACTATATAATTTTCAATTTTTTTTATATATTTGTAGTTCTACAAAATAGGGAATATATGATGTTCAAGGTTATTTTTTATATTAATTTTGAAAAAAATAAAATTATTTTTAATGAGAACTTTTGTGTTTAATGATTTATATTGTGCCACAAAACGTTGCCCGGTTTCAAAAAATATTTTTTGCAAAAAATTAGCATTTAAGTATTCAATTCTCAGTTTCTTGGAATGTCCCAATGTGAAAATGAAAGTTCATAAACTATATAAATTTTATTTTTAAGTGTTTAAATACAAATTCAAACTTGGATGATAATTTCAAATAGTTGTACTTTACAAAGACAAAGTTTGTCTGTTTTGATAATTAAATTTTAAAGTTAAATATTTTTTAAGAAAATTTTACTAGCATCTAGTTATCAGTATAAGTTGATGCTTATAATTGGTTGTCAGTATCAGCTTCAAATTTTTCTAAGTCTTTGAAACGTTCAAAAAAAAATGTTCAGACATTCGTAGAATACATAATAATTGTGATGGGTAGTTTCTCAATTGCATACCTTATGTACATTCAAATAACTTGACCTTGAGGAAACCTTGAAGCAAATTAAGACTACAAAGAGCAAAGTGTATAATTATACACGACAGAGAAGGAGAGAATAACCGGATATTTTATTGAAATCGAACTTCTTTCGTTGTTAATAATAAATATTAAAAGCCAGAAAATAAATATCTCTTTACATTTGATTCATACTTATGATTGATTTGATTCGAAGAAATTTGATTGAAATATTTCCCTTGCATATTTTTGTGTTTGTTTGTTTTTTAATATATTTTTCCCTTTTTTTTGTTTATTCTGGATTGTAATAAGTACTTTGGTGGTCTGGTATCCGGTCGGATAATTAAAAGGCACCGAGACCGTAGCTTGAAGACAACCAGGTATAGAGTAGAGAAAATGTTACCATAGAGTAACAGAGAGAAAAGAGAGAGAGAAGGAGAGTAACTGAGAGAATAAGACAGAAAGAGAGTCCAGGAAGCGTGACTAACGACTTCATAGATCCTCCTGTGTCCAGGACTTTGAGATCGCTCTGCCATTGCTTAGGCACACATATCCCTCGGATTTTTTCTCTATTCGGTACGACCCTTATTCGATGACGACGAAATAGGAGAAACGGCAGGTCTCATTATGCAGATTGCCCTTGTGTATTGCAAAGACGTGGATATCTAATCGGATCAAAATGTGGGAAAAGGAGAGGTCGCTTTAGTGTATATATGTATACACCAACGGTCCCCCTGGTATCGAGTTATCGAATGTAGCCCGTATAACTGTAGCAACTGCAGCGAACCGGCCACTAGCCTTGTACGATTGTTTACTGCAGTTAAACCGCGGAATGCAAGTTTGCAACTAAATTGGAGTTGGTAACGTGAAAACTCTTCCTCATCGTCCCTGCTTTCAATTGCCTCAATAAAGGGCGTAGGTCTCTCTCTCCCTCCTATTTTTTCTTTCCTTTCTTTTCTCATATTAATATCGCCAGTTTTCATCGTCTCCATTATCTATTTGTTTATATTATGTGTGTTTTTTTTGTCGTGAAACTTTTAGTACATTAGATCGCTCGAATTTGATCAGCAAGTCTCTCTTCTATTCACATGTCCAACAAAACCGGTGCTTTGCTTGGGAAAAAAATCCGTTTTGATAACATTCAACGGATCCGTGTTCCTGTTTTGTCTTTTTCAAAGTACCGCTTTTGCATTATAAACCTGCTTTCGAGCACATTTGACCGTTACTATGCGGTTCACAATCGCTATCTATTAATGATAATTACATTTTCGACGCGCGATAATTAGGAATTTAATTGACACATTATTTTAGTCATTTTCATCGAACAGGATTTGAATAATATGATGGGGCGTTCAAAGCAATCATGAAATTATTTTCAATATTGGTTTTAATTTTCTGGCCAGGATTGGCCCAAAGTTAAGTTGTGCAAAAATCAACTGACCTCCATTGTCAGAAATGACCTAGGATGTTCATTAAGAGGAGTAATCACGAATTTAAAAAAAATTAAACTACCCTTTTTGACAAGATTGTCACAAGGTAAAATTGTCAAAAATCAGTCTCGAATTTTTTTAATATTAAACCTAAATTTGTGTACCATGAAAAATTAATCTCGAATTTTAAATATTAGACTTATTTTTATTGCTAGGAACTATCCGAATTGGTGATTAAAGGAATTAACGATGGATTTCGAATATTAGCCCAAATTTTAATGCAAAGATTCATCCCAGGTAACGGAGTTTTAATTCAGAGTTAAAATACTATTTTAATATTTTCTCTGCATGATTGTAGAAATCAATTATGGATTTTTTAAATATCGGTTCAAATTTAAGTGCCAGGATTGTCTCAAGATTCAGACTGCAGAAGCAGACAGCAAATTTTGAATGTTGGATAAAAATGTTTACTGACAGAATTTTTTATAGATTGGACCACATTTCAATGCCTAGATTGGACCAAGGTTATTTTAATGACGAGAGTGAACATATGTACAGGGGTTAAATAATCAATTTCGAATTCTACACACTGGACCTACATTCATTGGCTTGAATGGCCCAAGATGTCTAGTGAAGAAACGAACTACGAATTTTGAAAAGAGTAGATCACATTTTATTGACAGAATTAACCTAAGATTTCATTAAGAAATGAATGTTTATCCGAGGTAGAGGGGTATGCCAGGAAAGACCCAAGGTTAGAAGTGAAAAACCAAGCTTGAATTAATAATAGTATCAATTAATTTTTAACCTCACAATCTTGGGCCAAAATTGGCTCAATCTTGGGAAGCTGTGAAATTGATAGTCCTTTGCGCACTTTTCGAGTGTTTTTGCATCCCCTCTCTTCATCTGATGGATGAAACAAGTTTCGCATCAAGAGCAAAGATCTTGCCTGTAAGATTGAGCAATTTCTTCGTTTTTAACGGTCAACATTTTGAAAAACAAATCACGCACATCAGCGTGAAAAGGTCATCGTCCATCAAGAGAAAAAGAAAAAAAAAGAGAAGAAGAAGAAGAGAAGCTGAGTGCCGGAAACATTTCGCATCATCTCGCGAATTGTATCACATCGCAACCCACACTTGAAGAAATGAGGTACCACAAAAATCCGACGTAGATATCGCATAACTTGTTAAGTGAGATGAGAAGGGCAAAATGTATTGTGCGAGAGAAAGAGATGCTGATAAAGGTGCCATTTGCGAAATTGTTATGTTCCCCCTCATTCGCGATTGCTTTTACGTCCTCGAAAATGAAGTTTTAAGTGGCTAGCAGTGCTCAGGTGGTTCCGTTAGCGAGAAGAAGAAGAAGAAGAAGTAGAAGATGAAGAAGAAGTAGAAAAAAAAGTGAGAGAGAGAGAGAGAGACCCTTGAGACGACAGTTTCAAACCTGAGTGGAAGTGACGTGCCAGTATGTTACATCTTTTTAACCTCCATACCCGGTTGCACCGTTTGCAAATATTCAAATGGCTCCACTAATGGACCCCTTTCCACGAGACGTTCCGTTCGGTCTTGCATCAAAGTGCTTGTGCTCTGTATATAGAGCGCGGGGGTCGAGCCGCGAGCTTGGCAAAGGAGCATCCATCTTCCCCTCCCCTCCCCACCCCTTCCACCCAACCCAAACCAACGTAAACGGTAGACCCGAAAATTACGGACTAACGGAAAGTCTCCGCCCCCTTCCCTTCGCTGGTCGTTGACTCTTTCCGCGTTCTCACTACACATATATAGATCCCCCGTTGTGGGTTGTATTCAATGCGAAACCCGATTTATATAGTTATCGGGTGGGGAGAGAAAACTTTCATTATTCCTGACTGTCTCTAGTTCAATTTACTCCCTTTCAGAGCAGGAGAGAGAGAGAGAAAGAGAGGTGGTGGAGAAAAAAAATACGCCAATTTTCGGAACCACCTTTTACTCATTTATCAACCTATCACCAACACTGAGCTTGAAAAATAAAGAAGAACCTGAGGAATTCATTTCCAAAATAGAAAATACCAATCGTGGCTTTTTAGTTTATTTTTCTCAAGGGAAAATCTTGACTAAGGAAAAATTTAATTATATTCTAAGTATGGTATTTTAGGGTATCCTCATATTTTAATTTGCTCTGTGTATTTTATTTCTAATTTTATATTTTTATCTTCTACTTCAAATACACTTTTACTTCTTTTTACACAACTTCCTAGTTTTTCGATCCAACTTCCAAATTGGTAATTTCGACTTTTCGTTGTCTGATTAGAGTTTTCACTGTAAGAGAAAGGCATTTTATTTAAAGCTACTATCGTAGTTACTTCTAAGTTCTTTCGAAAAGGTTATCAAAAACATCTTAAAATGCATTTATTTTCAAGATACAGCATCGAAACTTAAGACTTTTTGTTTCCTATTTTTAAATTGTCTACAGATGGTATTTTTAAACTTTTTACTTTTTATATCCAACTTCAAGCTTCCTATTTTTCTTTTTGTGTTTTTCAAATTTCAAAATGGCTGATCTAATATGGTGACTAATTTTTTTGAAACTTTCCAAATTTATTTAAACTGTTTACTCGGGATTTTTTTAGTCAATAAATTTAAATATTATTTTCGATTTGAAAAATTAAAAATTGTATCTTTATAAACTTCCGAGTAAATTCTTTTTTAGATAAATTCGTTTTAAAAAATTTTATGGACATATTAGGCCTGCCATTTTGAATTTTGAAAAACTGACAATTGATTTGTATTCTGCGATCTTAAAAACTATCCGGGAAATAAATTTCAAGCTAATTTAAGCACTTTTTCAATTCTTCTTGTCGTCATTTTGGATCACCATTTTGAAGTTTAAAAATGGGACATCAAATTTAAATTCGGTGATCTCGAAAATTTTAAATATGGTGAAACAATATTGTTTTGGAATTTTTTGTTTTTTTGACTGTTTTAAACCTAACAAACATTTTTTTAACTAGTCTACGAGTGGTTGAAATCCAATTACCATTTTTCATTTTCTACTTTTCTAATTTCTACTTTCCAATTCTCACATTTCACTTATTATACTTCCTATTACTTATTTTCATCTTCCCTAATTCTGACTTTTTTTCTTAATTCTGATTTTCTTTTTATATTTACTAACTTTATATTTATCTAATTTTTACTTTACATTTCACCTATTTAAACTTCTATTTCTTAATTAAATATTCTAACTTTTCATTTCACATTGATCACTTTTTCTACTCTTTCTTTTTATGTTTTTAGTTCTAACATTTCATTTTCTAATTCATTTATATTATTTTTATTCCCACCAATTTATGCCCTTGATAATGTCAAATTTCCTGTCCAAACTAAATTTCCGGATTTTTATTTTACACTTTCCCATTTTCTACTTTACTATTTTGACTTCTTTCCTCTCATTTAGTTCGAGTTTTGAAGAAAAGTAGAAATATTGTGAAATCTAAATTGTACAAAATGAAAAGTAAAGGTAGGAATTGACTATGAAATAAAAAAAGAATTTAAGAAAAGGGAATAAAACGAAAATTCGGAATTACAAAATAAAAAGTAGAGAACAATAAAAAAGAAAGTTAAAAGATAAATTAAAAAGCAGCAAGTCGAATGTAAAAGGTAAAAATTTATTATACATTCTCTACCATAAATTTCAATAAATAAGTTTTTTTGATTATTTATCAATATTATTAAATTATTAATATTAAAATGTATGGAGCATAAAATAGTTTCTCTCCTAAAATTGAGATAAAAATCATAATACTAAAAGTTAATAAGAATGAATAGGTAATAATTTTAAAAGATGATTTATTGGTTGACTTTAAAAATAATTTAATTACCAGGCTATGTATACATATAGATAAAATGCACCGCTCAATAATTGATAAGTGACAATGTGTATTTTAGCCGCTGGAAATAAATTAAGAACAATGGCACGATACCACAGTTTATTAACTCGTAAATATTTTTTATAGTTAAACAATTTTGCAATGATTTATTAGTCAATCAATAATAAACAAATTTAATATAGAATTTTTATTTAACCAATATATTTGAGGCAATAAATTTACCTTTTTTTTAATTATAGATTTGAAATGTTCATTCTCTATGTAGACGTCTTTTCGAGATTATTCTACAATTTCAATAATATAATTATCTTGTAAATTCCACTGGAATTTTAAAAATATTGGTACAATTTTTCTCTGATTTTAGAGAATTTTAATATTCTAGTTATAATATTATTGGTATTAGAATTTAGATGAATAGATTAAAAAATCTAAAACTAAAAATATCATCAGAATTCCGTCAATTAATATATTTTTAATTAACTCATAAAGAACTTACCCTAAATGTATTTATAAAAAGATCGGCACTCACCTGAAACAGAAAATATTTTCCAATTAATTATTGATATCGAACAAGAATGAGAGAAGGTGATGATAAAATTGCAAATAATACAAATTTCTAATTTTCCAATTGGACAAATTATTATGAAACTGGATTATAATAATGCTGTTATTGAACTTTAATTAATTTCAGCACATTGGTTACTTTATAAAATAGCAGTAAAGGTTTTCGTGAAACGAATATAAAAAGAAATTTCCAGAACATTTGGTTTTCCAATGATTCAACGATTCGATGTCTATGAAAACGGTTAATTCTCATCCGAATTCGCGCAAGATAAATAGAAAAATAAAAATACAAGCAAAAACGAAAATAAAGTAAAATAAACGAATTGCAGTGTCATTTTTCGCGGGCGAACGACCCACACGAGACCAATCGATTCGCCGAGAGATAAACGGTACATCTCATCGGGACTTTTAATTTAATGAATGTAGGTAATGAAGAATCATCATGTTACGTGATCGCAAACTTCACTTGATGTGTAATGAATGTCGTTTATCAATGTTTTCAATCGACTCCTTCGCTGAGAGAGAATGATGCGATCTTGACCTTCTGAATCCATCTCTCATCGGCGCATTCACGAGCTACCGCGGAAGTCCAAAGTGCGTGAAGTGGCCGCGCCATTTATTGCTCAGGGTAGAGCTAAATTACCACTTGCTGTTAAAAAAAAAAGAGAAAGAGGAATAGAGAGAGAGAGAGAGGGCAGAACGCAAAATTCCCATCGTAACTGAAGCAAAGCCATTTTTGGTATGCGCAGAATTGGTAACGGTACCGAACACTGTAGGTTACTGATACTCCTTTAAATGTGGCGTTTAGAAGAGAGCGATTCGCCGC
Organism: Leptopilina myrica (nomen nudum); assembly: GCA_032872475.1. Taxonomy (NCBI): domain Eukaryota; kingdom Metazoa; phylum Arthropoda; class Insecta; order Hymenoptera; family Figitidae; genus Leptopilina; species Leptopilina myrica (nomen nudum). The sequence goes on from CM065463.1 coordinate 39,162,732, forward strand.
ATCAAGCAGGCGAAGATTGTGATGTTCTTCGACTCCGCTTGGTGTATAATTACGAAGACGAGTGGACACGCGAGACGCCGCCCCCGCTTCTGTTCTGTCGCGCGACAAGTTGATTACTTTCCGAAGGTCACGTCTTCGACACACTGAACTCATCAAAGGACGTGTTGAAAACCCATCAATGTGCCTACTTCAATTATTTCTCAAAAGTTCATTTCAAATTCTTTCGAATTATGAACATTTTTTCCTTTTCTTTTGATACGAGTCTTTCCAAATCTCTTTCCAAACAAGTGTTTCTTGTTTGCTCTTCTTCTTATTTCTTAATCTAATTTTTATTTTTATCCTTCTCGCTATCAATATTTTTGTGTACACAGTCTATCGTGAGACTAACATGTGTTTTACAAATAAGACTTAAAATCATAAATATTTTTTATACATTTGTTGCAGGCAAACACTCAGAAAAATGTTTCATTTGAATATCCAAAATTAGCTTGATAATTTGGTATGATAATTTAATTCTCATTTAAACAAGTAAATTATTTATTTAAATCTTTATTATTAGTCAAACAGAGTTGTCACAAAATTTTAATTTTGTTTTTCATTAACTTTTTTTCTATTTTCAGACGAAATGTTTACTTTCATCCGTATCCTTAAAAATATTCTGATTTATTGTAAAAATTATTAAATATTCAAATAAAAAAATGTTCTATTATATTTATTTCTGAATTTCTTTAATTGTAGAAACATAATTAATTTAATCAGTTTAATAGTAAACATTTATACAGTTTTATTCAAAATAAACATTTAATCATTATTATTTTTCCAATGGAATAAATATCTTAAGAACTTTCAAATTAAACAAATTATGTGAGTATATTATTATAAAACATACAGATCCAAAAAAATATTTATAAATTATTTATATGTATAATAATTATTTATAATTATTTATAATTATTTATATTTATATGTCTTCGACTCGAAAATTTCTTCCTATGTTTAAAAAAAATTAAAGATGATCCAGATATCGAATCATTATTTTATATTATAAGAACATTGTTCCTGTAACTTGTTCAAAATTATTTTCATCATTTCAATTCAATTATTATTTTCTAGAATTTTTAACTAAAATTCTTCTCTAAATGAATTATGTTTAATATTTTTTTGAAAAATGTATATTAGAAAATAAAGATTTGAATTAATTTCTAGTAATATTCAGTTAAAATTTTTCAAAAAAATTAATTCTACAGAATTGTTAGTTAAAACTTAAAAGTAAGCAAACGTTAAATTTCAAAGATTTTAATTAAACATTTTAGAAATTCAACTATTTCTAAAAATCTCTTACTATAACGCTTTACTATTCAATTTTTAAAAATTATTAAATAAAATTCATTTAAAAAAAATTTTAATTAGAAAATTCAACGAGAATTCAATTTTTAAGTACAGTAATTAATAAAAATTAATAAGTTATTGAAATCAATTTGTTTTCTTGTTTCGTTTTCTTTCTAAAAATAGAAATTTAAAAAGAATATCTTGAACAAATTTTTAAAGAATTGATTTTTTCAGAAAATTTTATTAAAATAGTAGATATTAAAAATCATGAAAAGGAAAACCTTTGAAAATAATTGACATTTTGCCAAATATTTTATTAAAATTTTTGAAAATAATTGCATTTTGTTGTAAAATAATAATTAAAGTGTTGAGGAGAATTTAAACAAATTTTTGAACATAATCGAATTTTTGTAAAGAATTAATTTTGAAAATAATTGAATTTCTGCAATCATTTATAATTTCTGTAAAATTCATTTTTTAGGATTTTTAACTAAAATTTTTTTATAAATCAAATATTCTGAATTATTAATTACATATTAATTATAAAATTTAACCAATTGAAAATATTACATTTTTCAAAAGTCTAAGTATTCTTTAAAATTTCTACAACTGCAACTCTTTTAAAATTTAATTTATTTAAAAATATTTAAGTAAATTTATTCATTAAATAATTTATAAGTAATAATTTTATGATAGTTTTTTAAGAATTAATATATTTAAAAAGAAATTTTCCCAGATATAGAAAAAAAAAGATTTAGTATTAGAATTTGTAGTAGTTTTTTATAAACATTTTCATGAAAATTTTTAAAACATTTTTTTAAATTTAAGTTTAAATCGTTTCAAATTAGGTAATTAATAAAAATTACAATTGTAACTCTTTTAAAATTAAATTAATTTAGGTACAATTTAAACATGTTAATTTTACTTTTATACTACTCATTATTATTAATGTTTTCATAGCAATAAAAATTTTCGAAAATTTTAGTTTCAAACCTTTTAAAATTTAATTAATTTTCAAATTTACATCTTTTTATGACTAAAATCTTCCCTCAGTAATAAATTATAATTAATAATAACTTAAGGACATTGTTTGAAAATGGAATTAGAAAAGATTTTAAAGTGATACAATTTCAAGGAGAATTTAAAGCATTGGTGTTATTCAAAAATGTTTTTTTGACACCCGAGGACGAGAATTTTTGTAGTAATTCAAAAAATTTGATATTTTTTGAGAAGTTTGGATAAAATTTTCTATTTCCTTAATTTGTTTTGACTTTTCTTTGATATCCTTGATTTTTTTATCTGTGTCAACCCTGTTTTGTATTAAATCACAAGTTCTCAAGCTTTAGTTGAAAAAAGTTGTATTTAAAAAATTATAATAAAATGTAAAATTTTCTTTTCTTTCTTTTGAAATTACATTATATATTATCGGAGCGAAAGTATAAATAAATTTCCTATAAATTGAAGAAGAAATCTAGATGCAATCATCAACGAATGTATAGACGAAGAGTTGGGAGAGTAAATGTTAAAAACAAGTTAGAATCTTGGTGTTAGAATTCTAAAGGAGAAAAACGTGCTTTTTCCACACATCACTTGAAAAGTGCAGATTACATTCGCGATTAGTGTCAGGTCTGAACTGTTAAGATTATCATGATCTGATGGCATACGAAAGAACCCAAGAGCAACACATTATTTAAGAACGTTTCCATCAACAAGATATGCGTGGGCAGCAGTTTTGATATCAAAACACATATACCATGAAAAAGACAAATGCGAGTACCGCAAACGATAATTGTTACGAAAACATGTAGGTGGATGAGAGAGAGAGATTTCCGAGTTTCTAGGCGAATCGAATTACCACCTCGTACTTGAATTTGCGTCAGTTCATTTTCTCTCTCTCTCTCTCTCTCTTGAAATTGCACTCTATTATATAATTGCCACATATAGACCACAAAATCGGAGTGAGAGAGAACAGTGCAAAGAGGTTTTCTGCAAAATTATCGGAAGCTTATAGAAGCAATCACGCGTTTAGCGGCTCTAAATTACCACGGAATCAGTCGAACCGATTACACTGTTCAGCATTCGTCCGTTATATGTATAGCCGCGTAGTACATACGGACGAGTACGCTACTGATTGTCAGGAATGCAGTTGCCCACATGATTTAACGGGAGAACTGCATCAGATTATGCACATGTTGACAAAGTGACGGACAGGCAACCGCACGATCAGTGATAATTCTGGTTCCATTCAGAGGTTCTCAAAATCTAGTTCAAATAACCGTTTTCTTATATTTATTGAAATCAATCGATTTTATGGTCTTCGTATTAATAGTGTAATTTCCTGGGTACATAAAGTGACAGTTGATTCGCAATATTCTGAAAGACAGCAAACGCAACATCATCATCATCATCATCACCATCGTTACCATAAAATTGTTCATTGCATCGCCTTGTTGTTAACACCTTTCCTTATCGCAATTTCATTTACAACTTACTTGCATTTTATGGCGTTGGAAGCTAATTAGATTATTGCGAGATAAATCATCCTTGTCGCCAATCATCAAACGATAATTTAATGGATGATTAGTTGCCTAATGAACTGATCATTACGGCTGTTAAACATGTCAAAGACATTGTTATCTGGAATTTAGTAACTGAATTCTCAATTTTGTATATATAGTTTTTCTTAGAGTCACAAATTAACACCATTAATAGCATGCAAATTTTCTGATCTCAGTGTAAAATCATTCAAAATCTGTTGTATGTATTCTTTTAATTTAAATTAGAATTTTTCTACTATAGTTAAAGAGTGCGAATCATAAGGCAGCTACTTTTGTTAAAATTGTTTTTCGATAGACTTTCTTCCAATTTTAATAAAATGTTTCTTCGGCTACCCTTTTAATCTGGTAAAAATTTCGAAATCCCTTACCATGTCAAAAAAAACAAGATAGTGTGGTTGCCATTTTTTTATTTTAAACATAATCGCATGTAAAAGTGAAAGTTTGTACTTGAATAACCCAAAATTTAGCATCGCGAAGGGTTTTGAAATTTTTAAAACATTTAAAGCCCACTTAAAGAAACATTTTCTTAAAAGAAAATCTATTGACAATAAATTTTTTGAAGAATAGCAGCCGAAGAACTTCCTTAAGTTGGTCCAAAAATAAATATACGTGAATAAAGCAGTAGTAATTCGTCTGCTCTCACTGCTAAGATTGAACTTTATCAAAAAAATATCCCTGTTTCTCTTTTTAATAAAATCATATACCAAACTGTACTTTCAAGCAATTTTTCCATGTATTTGAAATTGGAAAAATATTTTTTATTTTCATATTATTAAATCTAGAAAAATCCATATTTTTTAAAAGTACCACGATGTTTCTCTTTAGAAATGTTTGAAAAATTAAATTCATGTGAATATTTAACAAAAGATACAAAAAATCAAGCATTTTTTAAAGAAAAATATCGTGCTTCGATGGAAAAATATTAGTTTTCATAGATTTTATATCAAATTTCCATTTCCAAAAAAAATTTCTTGCACCACCCTAGAAAGGATTTGTTTTAGAATCAAATAGAAAGAATTTTATTAATTTCACAGGTCTACGAGGTTCATTTTTATTACATGTCACAGTGGTTTCCGATGTGTTTTTGTACGCTGAAAACATTTCGTATTTCAAAATTATACATATCACATCAGAATTTTTGAAAAATTGTAATAATACCTTTATTATACTATACTATACTGTAAAAATTAAATCCTACTTTTTTAGTCCCTTTTGACTAAAAGCGTTTACATTAGAAATATTTTTAACTTAACCATAGCCTTGAGAGTATTATTTTAATAAATAGACTTCATCTACTTTTCAGCTTAAAAATTTGCAATTTTTCAATTATTTTTGTTTTACAATGTAAACGGTTGCAGAGTCTGTTTTTTCTGTGCAGTTAAATTTTTTATTATGTATTTAACTAATTATTAATGTTTAAGTAAAAACGCTAAAAAAATTCAATTTTGAAGGATTTACCACAGATTGCAGTAATTTATTTCTTTTTTAAAGTAATAAATATCTTCTATGAAATTCAATTATTATATCAAAAATAAAATATGATAAGCATTACAAAGTAAATTTTTTGAAATAATTAAATTTTAAAAAAGGTTTCAAATTCAAATATTTGAAAATTTGAAATTTTCTTACTTTTAACTGCGACAATTCTGTAGAATTAATTTTATTGAATAAATTTAACTGCATTAAAAAAAATTATGTGATGTTTATATTTAAAATTAAATATTTTATTTAAAATTAAATATTTTATTTTAAATTAAATATTTCAAAAATTATTAAAAATAATTGATTTAGAGAAGAATTTTATTAAGGGCATTTGAACCATTTTGACGTCACAATTTTAAAACTAATGCTTTTCACACATTGTGACGTCATAGTGGTTCAAATGCCCTTAAAAAATAAAAAATAAAAATTTATTTAAAATTATAGAAAATAATAATTGAAATATAACGATAAAAATAATTTTGAAGGAGTTTCAGTAACAATTGATACCTTCATTTTTTACAACAATATTTATATAAGTTGTTTAATTTAAAAAAATTTCAATCTCCTAATTCCTATGGGTAAATAATAATGATTAAATATTTATTTTAAAATTTGTCATAGAAAAAAGCATATAATATAATTCGTGTAAAATATAAAACTTTTTATTTAATAGAAAATAATATTTTTAAGAAAACTTTTGCCTTAAATGAACTAGACACTCATGCGTCTATAAATAAGATAGGTACCATTTTCCTTATATTTTGACAACATTTGTTTTCTATTTTTTAAGAAAACCGACGCCCTTAATTAACTTTTTTACAGTAATCTTGATTTGATGCGGATTCCTCTTACAAATATTTTCCTCTTATATATGGTATCAAAAAATTAATTGTCTTTACTTTATACAATTTTTTTTTCGTGTATTATTTTCCAAGTTTGGTTATAAACTTATAAGGAAAAGCTATTTTGCTGCCGTCAATTAAATATTATTGTTTTGTTTTATTACTTCAAAGAACAAAAATATTTTACATTCAAGTCGAATACTTTTGGTTTGAGAGAAAAAATTGAAAAGCTATTAGAAGAGTGAAAAGAAAATTTTATTTTAAGGCAGTAAGACATTCTTAATTTAAGATATGGAATTTTTAAAGCAGTCGAATCGAATTTTTTTTAAAAACAAGTTTTGAATAACTAATAGCAATTGAAAAGGATAAAGTTTGAATCACTTCTTTAAAATTAGGTACTGTGTAAATAGTACCATTCACGGGACCTCAAATCGAAATCTTTACTCAACAGGATTATTTTGAAGCCAGAACGTAAAGGAATTTTTTTTTTCGAGAGAGAAAGACTATTTATCCTTCTCTTTCAGTTTGATATTTTAATTCCGACAAGTTTTTCTATAGCGCCTTCGGCTTGTTATTTATATGCATCGCAAAGCGGACACGTGCTAATTACAAAGCGTCGGTGAAAAAAAAGAGGGAAAAAAATGAAAGAATTGTATTAAAGTGGGAAAATTGTGTGTATGTATACGTGTATATGGGAAAAGTGGGCGATGATATGGGTGGCGGTTACGCTCAGACCGTAATTGCTTTTCCGGGTAAACAGGCGCTCTAGGCGCGCACTATAAAAGGAGCCACGAAGCTGCAGGGTTTCTCATGCACACACGTATCAAACTTTGTTTTGTCACAGGAGGAGTCGTTTGCCACACGACGTAACTTACTGTTGTGTTTACTAAACGCAGTTACGTCATCCGGAATGTAACCCCCAACTGCTTCTCTCCTAGATACCGAACACGCATATCCTCAAACAACCGGGATATGCGGGGGTAGTACCTTCTTTAGGATAGCGCAAACTTATTCTCCTTGCTCGGTACTTTATTTTCAACTGTACACACCATTAATTTTCCAAAACATGGCATTTTCGCTGGAAATTTCACTTCTCTTCACTCTCTCTCTATATATATGTGGGGGAGTTTCGCGCTCTCTTCTATTGGGAATGACGGTTGATATAAGTGTAGTTTAAAATTGCAAGCGAAATACTTTTGCTTTGCTGGAAAAGAGTGTTGGTCAACAAAAACTTTTTGAATGCAGATTTAAACCATCGATCCACATTTTCTACTTGTGCCACCTTTCTTCTTTTGTATCACCAAAAAAAAACTATTTTTTCAAACAAGAAAGTAGTTCTAAATATAAAAAAACTTTATTATCATGATAATTAGTACAATTTTTTTCGGTAGACTTGAAAAACTTTCGCAAAATTGTTTCCTGTTGACTTTTCTATTCAACGACATCAACTTTCCATTTTCGCAACGGTGGAAAACAATATTTCAAACATGTGTACGTCTACTGAATGTGTACTTTGAAACAAAGGGAATTTTTTTCCACCTGCTGTCAAAAAAAAAAAGTTTAGACTATAAATTTAAATGAAAAAAAAGGTCGAAACGAAACAAAAAGTGAGATATGGAGAGACCTTAAATATTTGAAAAAAAAGAAAATCTATATTTATAAGTCCATAGGGGAATTAAATGTATTATCTAACAAATGGAAGGAAATAGAAATAAAACTCTATTTTGTAATGTTCGAGCGTAGTTATACTAGAAAACTAGAACCATAAAGTGTGCTAAAGTCTATTAACACCACTCGCTTTTCTTACTTTACACCTTCGCAAACGTTTGTTTCTTAATTCCTTTCAGTCTACCTCTCGTTCGTGCTTTTTGTTTCAATTGTTTTCTTGAGTTTTACTTGCCATTGTAAACATTTCAATCTCAAGCTCCATAAATTCGTTACACGTAACAGTTTGCCATCCTTTTTTTCTCCATTCAGAATGAAGCTTCAGAAATATTAAATAAAAAAAACCAACCACTATTTGATATTTCAAAGCTGTCAAAGTTGTAAATTGCTTATAAAGTTGAAATATTCTTTGAAAAATCCCATTCTTTTTGAATTTTGCAATTTTTAATTTCATTCTATCAAAGTTTCAAGTAACAATTACTGAAGTTATGATTTATTGAAAATGTTACAGTTGATTGAATTTTAAAATACTTAATATCCTGTGACTGGCAAATTATGTGATTACATCGTAGCAATACTAATTTATCCGACAGTTTTTAAGTAAAAAAGAATTTCTTTAAAAATATCAAATTAATCAAGCTTCTGTATTTTGTGAAAAAATCTAAAATAAAAAGTAATGCTATTTGCAAAATTAATGATATTTCTAATGTCAATTATGATAAAATATTTTTAGATTTTCATTTTTATTAATAATTCAGCCTTATTTATAGTTTTCTTTTGAAGATTTTTTTGAATTTTAAATTAAATTTTTCTTCAGAACTTAAGAATTTTTAGGGTCACTGAATTTAAATTTAATGTCAGATTTAAAAAATTGAAGATGGCGGATAATATATAAATGGCAAAATAAATGTTAATTCAGTAAATACCAAAGTAATTCAATGCTGGGAAGTTTTTCTAAGAACTTTTAAAAAAAATTTAACCAAAATCAAAGAATTACCAAACAATGGATTTTATATTTAAAAAGCTTAAAATTTTTGAAGTGAAACATTTTAAACGAATACGATGAAATTCAATCATTTTGATCGTCATATTTCAACTGCCATTTTGAATTTTGTAAATATGACAAAAAATTTGTTTCTAAAGCTTCTATTGAGTAAATATACAAAATATTGAAACTCAAATTGAAAATTTAATAATAAAAAGTAACTTTTTTCAAAATTTCCAATTCTTGAAATGCCAATAACTTTGAATACCATTGCAAAAGAAAGTTTAATAATATGTCAAAAGACACGTTTTGAAAAGCTCTATAGAAATGAAGAAAAGACAACATAGATCATAGAGCACTGTTTTGAAAATATTTGCGAAAAACTTTTATATTTGACGAATTTCAAAATCCAAAAAGAAAACAAATAAATTTAGTTCAAAGGTCAGTAATTTTATATGCTTCAATGAGATTAAAAATTTTATAGAGAAAATTAAAAAATCAAATTTGAAAATTTTTGGTAAAAGAATTATGCCAGGAGGAAAAATAATTATTTAATAGAAATTGTATTATAGTAAACAATTATTAAATAAATAATAATATACTACTTTAGATTAATAATTTGAATATAAATTTAAATTATAATTATAAATTAAATTATGAATTGAAAATTGCGTTTTTTGGAAACTATCATTAATTATAAATACCGTTATGTTCGTTGAACTGTAAACGTTAAATTGCGAGTGAAAAAGAAAAATATATAGCTTCAATCATTGTATTGTATATTTTTATTACATTGACGTTCATAGTGTATATATTTAATTCTTGTGTATATTTATAAAAGGACATTGACCATATCGTCTTTTTCCACATCATATAATAGTCGACTCATTAATCATATTATTGTTACAGGCGACCTCTTCTTCTCTTCTTTTCTTCAAACGTTTTATTTCCACGATTATATAATTTTGCCATTTTGCTTTATTATTATCAAGAGACTTCCTCTTCCTCGTCTAATGCAACATCCTTCAATTACATGACGACAAAAGTATAAATTGGAAGACAATTTCCCTTCTTTTTTTTTGCAAAAATAATTTAATTTTTTTTTCTCGAATTCAAAATAAGTGTTGATATTTAAGTTGTGCAAACTTTTTCCCCTCTCTAGCTTGGTGGAAGTAAAAAAATATAAATTTTTATCACTTTTCCCCTCCCCTTTTACCGCCAATGTTGAAAAATCAGCTTCTTTCCCTCGAAGGTATTTTCCAAGTTGGACAATTTCCTTGATTCTATATACCCCGTAGGAGGGGAAAGGGATGGGGAGAGAAAAAGAGAGAGAGTGAGAGAGAAAGAAAGAAAGAGTTCTCTTGCGCTGGAGAAAGCAATCCTTTCACCGGGTAAAATGAAAAATATTTTCAGCTCGGTCAGAAATAAAATGAAATCTCAAGATAGCTTTTGGTAGACACTAAAGAGCAAACTTACTGCTTATCATTTTGAACTCATCTGAAAACGACTTTTCTCTAACTTGGTATATATATATGTATATACATTTATTTCAAAATAAAAAAAAAGAACCACTATCTTACACCTCATAACTTTGAATTCTAATGCGATTCACATATAAAGTGCAAGCCTTTTAGGCGAAGGTGGCTAAAAAAAAGAAACGAGGGTCATTCAAACTAAATGCAACTGCCATTGCGACGACACGCGACATTTGAACGTAAGTAGGCAAAAAGCTAAAACGAGCCCAAGTGTTGGCAAAAAAGAAAAAAAAATGTGACGCGAAATGTTGTGAACTTTGCCACTTGGAATTACTTTTCTGAAATTCTAATAGTAAAGAAGTTATCTTAGAGCCCGATAGTTGCATCGTTTTCTCGACCAAGTGAGAAAACGGTGCTTATAAAACAGGATAATTTATTTTCTAAAACCAGTCATACTATAAAGTTGGTTCATAAAACTTACGAATGAGATATAAATATACAAACAAACTCGAAAATTTTAATAGGAAATTCTACGATATTGAATCCTGTCTCTTTTATCATTACTCAAACAAAATAAAAATAAAGTATACGAAAAGCTATTTGTTACAATAATTGCTAATTAATCATTATTTTCTTAACTGTATTGTAATTCTAAATTTTTAAAAAATACACTATAACAGTTGTATGCAGTTTTTTTATCAATTTAATATTGACATTATATCTGATTAGGTTTCTAAGTAGTAAAAAATTGCCTTTCATTTGGAAATTGAATAATCTTTGGAATTTTATCTACATCTTGGAGAAACAAATATTACTGTTTTGAATGTTAATAAATATTGAATGAATATTAATTTACGCTCTTAAACTATCTTGTTTGCTTATCTTTATACTATTTTAAATTCTTTATATTTAATAATTTATTTACTGCTTTGCAAATAACTAAATATCTACTTTTCTCACAACAAATTTGAAAATATTGCCTAATTCATAATTATATTTTAAAATTATTTCCTAAATTAACAATGTTCTTCAATTTAAAAACAAATTTAAATAAATTCTTTTCACTCTTCCTTTTTCAAATTCCTAGTATTCTCTTTTATTTATTATACTCTATTCTAATTATCAGAATATCGTAAGTTTTCGTAAATTGAAGTAACAAATTATTTCGTTTCTGCGTAACCATAAGTATTTAATAATTATGAAAGTTAAAAGTTTAAATGTTTGACTAAAATGTTACTATTATACTAAAACTGATTTTACTAAAAAATAACAATTTTAATTAAAAGTAACTTTAATTAATGTTACAGAAAATATTTTCATTAATAATTAGATGTCGACTATACGTTTACTGTCAGACTAAAAGTTACTTTTACTACTAATATCAAAATTAAAAAGTTTCATTTGTTTTCTTACTCTCCAAATCTGAAATAGTAGTTTTTTACTAATTACTAGTAGAAAATTTACTAATTTAAAATATTAAAAAATACGTTCTATTAATTGAATAAGTAATTTTTTACTAGCAATTAGTAAGAAACTACTAAAAATTTGTAAAAAATGTTATTAATTTAAATTGGTAAACAAATCCGCACTAATTCAGATTTAGAGTCAAGTTCTTAGTGACTGGCTGCAATGATAGAGTTTTTCTACTTAAACTAATATTAATTAAATTTAGCAGTGATAAAAGAAAAGAGGCATTAGAATTGTTGTCTGGCTAAGAATGACCTTTGCTACTTAAACATTTGTTAAATACGTGAACACTTTTGAATGTCTGACCATTTCAGACTAAACTACTGACTAATCCAAATTTAAGAAAATACTCAAAATCAATTTTATTTATGATCTATTGTAAATAATAAATTAACATCAATAATTATTATAATAAATTTAATAATTGAATTTTTAAGTGTGATTAGAAATTACTAAAGTTATTTTCTATATAAGTTAAAAATGATTAGAAAATTAACAAAAATTTGTTTATTTTAAGTTAATTTCATATTTTATTTATTTATTAGTTTACACATTTTTATTCATTTTTATAGAATTTAACATTCGTTTTTTTATAAAATAAGGTACACTGAAAAAAAAGTATTGAACCAAGAAAATTTTTCTTGGTTAAAGCCAATCTTGAGATTGAATACGGCCAAGACTATTATAGTATTAATTTAAGAAAACGATTTTCTTGACATAGTATATTTGGGAAAAGAAGAATTTTCTTGAATCAGGAATATATATTCTTGATCTAAGAAAATGTGGAATTCGACCAAGAAGTTAATTTTTAATTGAGTTGAAACAATTATTAACTTATATTAATCTTCCCATTATCTTAGCTCAAGATTATGGGCATTGGATGAAATAAATAGTTATTTAAAGAAAACAAAAAAATGATTTACCCTATGCTCAAAATTACTTGACACAAGAAAATAAATTTCTTCCAATAAGAAAATATGGGTTTGTTTCAAGTAAATTAGGTCAAGAAAATGCATTTACTTGATTCAGTGAACTTTTTTTGCTGTGTAGAATTTTTTTATTTATACTCAATAAATTTGAAATAACAACTTCCAAGCAGTACATCATCAATGATATAATAAAATATTCCTTTAATATTTAAATCGCATTTTGAATGTGGAATTAGTAAAAGACCACTTATAGCCAATTTTGCTTCTAAAAGTTTTTTATTTACTTAAAATTCATTATTTGATTCAAGTCAAAATATTTCCATTCATTTTTGAAAATATCCCTCCTAATTTCTCGTTTTCGAATAATAATCGTTTTCTATGAACATAACAAATATCAATAACTAATGTTGTTGATCAATCACATCAATAAAATAGCCTCAATATAAATTATAAATTGAAATTTACGAATCAAACATTATACATTATCAATTTTAGCGATCTATAATTCAGCGTGATATTCCCTAAAACGATAAAGATTCGCGGGCATCAGGTGAGTGTTGATAAGAAATTATATTCTGATTATGGGAATGTATCTATATGGAATCCGTTAACTCCACACATATTTGGAGCCGGGACAGTAGTGTGTGATAATTCGAGCAATATCAATAAAGTTGGATATCAAATGCATTGGGTTAGTTGCAAGTCGTGCATATATGTCACTTATAATGGTCAACTATTGTGCGAAGAATGGTGGGGAGTGTCTCCTCTCCTCCCCTCCCCTCCCCCCTCTCCCTTCGCCACGATAACCCTTATGAAAGATCAAAATCCATATTCATCGGGGTTGATCGTGCTATGGCCAGCAAATTGTTCTATGCGTCAGCAGGACGGAATCGTTACATTTCGTACTTTGGTCGCGGGCAATCGAACATTACTCGTTATCAGTATATCTAACGATCGCGCGCGCGGATACTCGTTTATGATTCCCATGAAATAGCGTCAAATATGATCATTCGTGTGCAAAATGAATGTAAATGTGGTTTTGGATTCCAGCCCAAATTGCCTTTGAATTACTTGCCATTCACGTTCAAAAAAAAAAGAGAGAAGTGGTTTTTAAGTAACAAATAAATTTTTAGTTTTAGTCTTTTTTTGGTAGAGTTGCGTATTATTTCTCATATGACTTTCATATTACTGGGGAAAAGAGAGCTTTAATTTAAATATCTTCGGTACTTAAAGGAAAATTTGAATAATGTCTGACTGAAAATTGGTTTTACTACTGATGAAGAATCAGTCTGGGTGAGAACGACTTTTTCTACTGAATACCAAATTAGAGACTCAGGACGTCTGACAGAAAATTACTGTCACTACTAAGTACTAATAGAGGAAAGCTGAATTTCTAAGTTCCTTTCTCTTTTCAGTTAGGTGTTACCTCATTTGTTACTAATAATAATTATTTATACTATACTAATTATGATATATTGCATTTATGTTTTTTAAAATTATAAGTGTGTTAAAAGTCAGACTAAAAATTATTTATATTACTGAAATCAAAAGTAGGTTTGCATAATAACTGGTACTACCAATACTAATGCATTGATACTGAAATTAAAATTTAATGTTATCATGTCTGACTGAAAATTGCTAGCACCAATCATTCTAAAACTAGAACACGATTATATGTTTGTCTGACTAATATGACAGCTTATACCACTAAGGCAAAAATTATAAGTGTGTTTAAAGCGCTAGTCTGACTAAAAAGGATTTATTCTACTAAAAACAAGATCAGACTTCATTACATCTGACTGAATTTTACATTTACTACTTTGGAAGAATTCGAAAAAAACTGATAAAGTTTTTTGACACCATTACTGTTTTTTAGCACTGGTTACGGAATTTTAAAGTTTGTCCGACTATTACCTATTTCTTTACACTAAAATTATCATTTACTACTTAAAATTATCTAAATAAACTTGGTCATTTTCAATCGTCTGACTAATATTAACTTATACTACTATTAGGAAATTTATAACGAAAAATTACAATTTACGAGTCCATAATATTTTGTACTAATCACTGTAAATTGTGAGAAATTAAAAACCGTTGCAAATTAAATGAACACAAAAAACAAATAAAATAATCTATTTTAGTGCTATTATTTTTACTACACTGAGAAAAAAAATTATTTGATTCTAACAAATTTCGTTTAAATCAAACTTAAAATATCTTTACTATACAGTCAAACATATTTAAGTTTAATTCAAACATATTTTCTAGTTCAGTTTAAGAAATTATGTATTGAAATTAAACATAAATTGTAATTTATTTTAAATTATCTGTAGTGAACTTTTAAGTTTAATTTAAACATAAAACTTTTAAACATAATTTTTGTTTAAACCGTAACAGAAAATATGTTTGAATGAAATATAATTATTCAAACAAATAATACTTTTGAATCAATGCAGTAAATTTTTCTATATATTGAGATTAAACTTACAAACTAATTTCAATCAAACCAAATCGTGTAACATTAATTTTATCTTTCATTTAAGTATAATGTTTTCTCAGTGTATGATTTGAATTTTACATCAAATCAAAAGCAAGTCAATGATTTGTCAAAATTCACAGAATGAAGCATCGAAAATAAGGAAGTAAAAAGTGAGCAAATTCTTCTAGCTTATTTGCTTACTTTTTTACTTACTTACTAAAATCATTATTTTTTGTCTTTTGTAAAGCTGAATTCGGTAAATTTTTAAATACGTTGACTTTGTTATGATTTGTAATAAAATTTTATTCATAGTTAAAAATAACTTCAAAATGGATTATTTTAACTCTTTCTAGTGTTAATTTAATCCTAGAGGGATTAAACTGTTGCTGACTATTTTAATACATTTCGGAGTTAATTTAACACCTCACAATTTACTGTGACTATGCTTACTGCTACCAATGATAAACTTAGAACCTTACACTGAAATAAAAATTTATTTCATTAAAATAACCGATTATTTGACTATTATAAAATAAATATTTACTTTAATCATATAATTTTTATTTGAATCAATTAAGTAATATTTTTTTTTTTTTTGCTTAGGGAATTTTGGGAAATCTGCCTACTATACTATTACTATTAAGTAATATTTGCTTCAAATATTGAAATATTTGATTCAAATACAGTTTATTTGATTTAAATAAAAATTATTTGATTGAAGTAAATATTTATTTGATAATAGTCAAATAATCGGTTATTTGAATCAATAAATTTTTTTTTCAGTGTAATAATCTTGACTATTTGCTAACTTTGGTAATATTTATCGGTTCTTTTCAGTACTTTTTTTGAATTCTATCACAAATTCGTGAAAAGGCCAACGTTAATCGGATTTTAGAGAAAAATGCGATAAACCTAAAGTGAATAATAAGACGAGAAGAATAAAAAAAAGAAAAGTAGATTTGAATGGTGACATGGGCATTATTTCATTAGTAAATCGTTGTTGAGAGAGAATGGCTAGTCGTGCTGACCCACTAGTGCGGTGAGGTGTTCTGAGCGCAGAGAATGAATATGGATAGGGTTCATCCGCAGGTCTTGTTTTGTGGGACATTGGACTGTCACACGAGGCGGAGTTACGAGTGTTTCCGATTATAACCCGTTAAGCGAGAGCATTGCTTCACCACCGGAAGGTTCGCTATTCCAATATATATATATATATTCAGTATTCGAACACTCTGATGTAAACACTTTAAACTTAAAGCATTTTAAATTTCCACAACTTTTCCATAAAATGCCTTACATTTCGTTTAAAATCCTTCTCTCTCTCTCTAAACTAATTTTTTTTATTTTTAAAATTAGGATTGTTATTTACAATAGGTTTTAATAAATTCTTGAATTAAAATTTTTTGACTGTTTGTGAAAATTATATTATTCATAACAATAACACAGGACCACAAAATTTCTTTTGGGAAAATATACATTGATGGAACCATGTATTCTATTATATGCGTATTTTGACGCGCTGAATTCAAACCTGGGTCGACTTTTAACGCAACACGTCACAGTTGCGAGATAAGTTAAAATTTCTCCAAAAAAGTATAGACCAAACAGTAGAAAAAATTATTTTCAAATTTGTATAAGGTTACAAGTTTTTCTTCACATTTGTTAGAAATTTTATGTTTGTTTATAAGAATTTATCTTTGATTGTTCTCTAAGTATGTATTTAATATTACAAAAACTGCAAGTAAATAACTAAAATATATTCAATATATTAATGACTTATTTACTTGGCAGGACATCTCATCCAAGAAACTATTACTATTGGTTCTATTTAAATATTTTATTATTACACGGAGAAAACTGGAGTATTCAACTAACTATCTGGAGGAACAAACAGACTATATTTGAGGTTAAGTTTTTCTTAACAATCTCGGAGGGATAAATGGACACTCCAATGATTAATTTGACTCACTCGGAGGAAAAAGTTAACTATCCAGAGAATCAAGCTTAACACGCAAAACCTATCCCTCTAAGTTTGACTATCCAGTTTTCTCAGTGTATAGACATGAAAATTTTAAGGATATTTAATTACATAATAACTTAACGATTTATTTTGATTTATTTATTTAGTAAATTCTGGATTTTATACACATTTGCAGAATAATTTAGGGTCAATTCTCACAAATAGACACGAAATTTTTATCAGATGTAAAGAAAATTATAAGAAAAGTTCGTCTCTTTATACAGATTCGAAAACAATATTAAATATTTATTTTTTGGTAGACCCAGATTTGAATTCAGCGCGTCAAAATACGCATAGAATACATGATTCCATTAATGTATATTTTCCCGAAAAAAAATTTGTGGTCAATCACTAAAAAGTATAATGTATTATTGTATTTGTATATTGTATTATTTTCTAGAAAATAATTTTTACTGTGTTATTTTATTGAAAGTCGAAAATAATAATTACTTTATTTTTTTAATGACGAAAATTATTATTAACAATATAAGTATTAATAATTTCTAACTAAATCTAAACATAACAGAAGTTTCAAGGATATATTTTCAATTTTGTTTTCGAGAGAGTTTTCATGTCATCTAGATGGAAATTTACAGAATTATATTGGTGCAAAATTTAAAAAAATTATTCACAGAGCTCACTATTAATATCTCAGATACATTGTTGTTTTTAAAACAATTTATCTATATTTTAATATTTTTAATATGTAATTTAAAGTGTACAGATTTTGTTTATCACAGTTTTTCTAAGGATTCCTTTTTCTCAACTTGATATCCTTCACTTAAAGTTTGAATTAGTAAGAATGTTTACTACATTGAATTAGTGACTGATTTTTTGCTTTAGAACTAGTAAATTTTACTAATGAATAGTGATTTCTACTAATTTATTATTAAAATTTACTAATCCAAAAGCAAAAAGTCAATCACTAATTGTAATTAGTAAACATTGTTACTAATTTAAATTTAGAGAGTTAGAAAAACTGTGATAGTGTTTGATCTTTATTTAAAAAAATTCTTTTATTCGACCAGATGAAAAATGTAAAATTGAGATTTAAAAAATGGTCTAAAAAAGAGATGTTTGCTCCGAGGGTGGAAAATATCTGAATAATTTATACAAACAATTATATAGAAATAATGAATAGTGGCAAACGAAAATTCCCAATGACATTTTGTCAATGAAGAAAGAATCAATAAATACACATGAATTTTAAACTGCGACATGCCACAACACTAAAAAACCAATTTCACTATTTTCGGATGAACAGTAATTCGATTGGATAATGAGGATTTCTGGCATGTACAGAAGCATTAAAATTGAATGAATGTAAAGCTGCACACGTTAGTATTGACAATATATATATATGTACATAAATAGAATAGTGTCATGCATGATTTGCAACCGATGAGAAGGAGGTGTGAGAGGGGAGATTGTCAGCGTCGATTTTGATATGGAACGGCCGATAAAACGTATCAAGTCACGTTTCGACCCACATATATTTATATACATAAAACACTGATGCCATGGATATAATACCGTTCGACAACCCAGGTAACTAATTTTCTTTCGAGTCTGGCATAATAATAAATGCCCGTCATTGTGACCTTGTTCCCCCAAAAAAGCTTCCAGATTGTCTTGCTATTACGTCAGAGATGAACCGCATACCGGCACGCAGTGAACGTGTATAAGTTATAACATTGGCATTCCGATCACGAGAGGCGAAACAAGTTCTTTGAAAGGTAACTACACTCTCCTGACGATATGAGGTAACGATCTTGTGTGTTTGTAATATACACGCCAGAGTTACTTCACTCCGCAAAATCCGATTATACCCGACTTTCCGCTCATTGTCAGTGATTTACAATTGTCATCCAGCTTTACAGAAACTAGCTATAAATTAATCAAATATAATTCATTTACATTTGCATAAATATTTATTGGTCTACATTTATTCAATTTTTTAAAATTTGAATTTCCCGCCAGTAAATATCCACCTAGATGGCATGAAAGTTCTCTCAAAAACGAGATAAAGTTGTTGCTCTAAATTCAATATATTCAAATAAGAATATTTTTTCCACGACGACTTGGATACTATTTTTAATTTACATTTGCTATAACATCAATCAGCGAAGCGGAATAAAAAAGAATGCAATAAAAATTCACAGCATTCGTAAAATCAAACTCAAAATTATTGAAATAAAATGAAACATCATGAATATTAAAAAAAAATGGCAGGAAATAATTAGAAAAATATTTTTCAATTAAAGGCAAAATACTGGAAAATATCAAAAATATTTGCAATTTTTTTTTTCAACTCTTGAGCCCTGTAAAATTTATATCGAGTGGAGAATAACTTTGACACAACAAAGGAAGCAAAAAAAAAGAAATAACAGAAAAAATTAAAAAAATGTGTACATTCATTTTGAACGTAACTGCTTGTCGTTTATTGCCTTTTATCATCCGCGCACTGCTCGACTTTTGCACAATTAATTTTTCCCGATAAAAACAAGCTAGCGCGTTTATGAGTTCCAATTTATCGTGTCGTTCGAATCCAAGCGGCGGTACGCCAAGCAATGACTGGTGGCTCATCGTTTGTGTTGTATATCCGCCCCCCTTCTCTCTCTCTCTCTCTCTTTCTCTGGTATAATAGATACCGCATCCAACGCACTCGTAACGGATTTCATTCTCGCGATATTAAAGACTTTAATGGACGCCCATTAATTACCAAGGGGGACAAGATGAGACTCGGTGTATTTATATATATAGATATAGGAAAGGAGAAACGCGCGCGAAAGAGAAGCATTTCTCTCTGGGTTATATAGTCTAAACACACAACATCTTCCGGCAAAGAATTTCTTCCCTTGTGAGAAATAAAGGCAACGCTATAAGATGAAGAGAGGAGAGTTTATAACTCCGGTAGGGAAAATCTAAACCGGTCCAACGAAGTAAAAGAAAACCATTGCTTTTAACCTGGTTACAGTTTCTCGATGTATTTTTTCTTTCATTTATTTTCTTATCTTTAGATTAAGTTGAGAGACATTGCTCAAAATAAGTTCAAGTTAAGAAAAATCCCTTGAAATTTTCTTTAATTTTTTTCTCAACTGGTGAAATTAATTATGAAGCAGAAATATAAATATGAGTTAGAAATATTACTTCAAAAAGTATAAGTATTAGAAAACACGTTCAATTGGAGACTTACAATTAGGAAAATTGAATTAGCAAAATGTTGAGGAACGTTAATTATTGGTACATTTGATCAAAATGTTATCGGAGGTATTATTCGATAATAAAAATTTTAAATAAGATCGACTCAAATTATTTTCATACTAAACTATCTTTGTTGTAAATTATCGATACTTCAGGATAACCATTGTCATAAATTAATCATTTGTCCATCATTGTCTCTAAATAATTACAAATATCCCAGAATAACGATTGTTCCTAATTAAAGTAGTCATAAATTTCCATTATTTTTGCTAATTATCATATTTGTAAATTAACATAAATACAGCGTTTAATATAAATTTAGTTTAAAAATTATAGGAATAGGAAAAATTAAATTGATGAAACTACAAAAATATTTTTAAACAAATTTTTAATTTTTAGTGTTTGAATCACAATAAATTTTAAGATATAATTTTTCCCCTTTGCTGCGTATAATAATTAAATATATTTTAAACAATTAAATTCTATAAAATACATTATTGACAGTTACTGATTATAAATAATTTAAATAAAAGACAATGTCGTGATTTTTAAAAATAATTAAATTTTAGAGGGTTTTAAACTAAAACTTTTACAAATTTAAATTGCTGTGAAAAAATTAATGCTAATTAAATATTTTTAACTACTAATCCAAAATAAATTAACTCTGGAAATAATTTAGATGTACAAATTTTTGTAATGATATTAGTTCAAAATGAGTGAATTTACTTATATTAATAGGTTATTTATATTTAAGTAGTAACATATTTTTTAATATTTATAAACTTTTTAGAAAAAAACTTTGGGTGAAATATAATTAATTGACCTTCCAAGTTTTTTATCTTTACTTTTTAAAGTTTTACATCATCTTGTTTAAAATTCTGAAAAAAATTACGTAGCCGAGAAATTGTATTGAATTTTTTTATAGATACTTGAATTTTTATAAAAATTTTATTAAAGAAATATTAAAATTCTGTGAATTTTTTTGAAATTGAATTAAAAAAAAGAAGAGTTTAAACAATTTAGTCAAAAAATCGAAGTTTTAAAAAATTTCATTTAAATTATTTTATCTATTTTCTTAAAAATATTTAAATTTATATTAATTGAAGTCTAGAAAGGGTCTGAATCGAATGAATCCAAATGTTTATTAGTGTAAAAAGCATCATTAAACGGTCCAAATCGAAAATAAGAAAATTTAATTTCTATAGAAATAAATTAAAAATTTGTATTAATTACTTAATTTTAAAAAGCTTTAAATTAAAAGTTGAGTAAATTTCGAAAACTTTTAATTGAACTTCTGAAAAATTAGGTATTTAAAATATTTCAATTCTATGTTTTAAAAACTACTTTAAATCTCCGAAACATGTAAGTTATTGAAAGTTTGTTAAATTCTCAATAATTCCATTAAAAGTAATTGCATTTTTAAGAATTGACTTGTTTGAAAATAATCGAGAAATATACACATAGTGAATAATTTTATTTTTAAATATGTTAAACACTGAAAGTTTCAAATAAAATTTTTGTTTCTAAATATTATTAATTATTATTTTACAGTTTACGATTTTTTTGTTATACAGTCCTCCAAATTTATTTTGAAATTAAACATAATAATTTTGATTCAATAAAAATTATGTTTAATCCAATTTTAAAATATATTGAATCTAAACATAATTTTTTGGTTGGCTATTTATTTTTAAGTTGACAAATTGTTTTCTCAGTGTTATCATAATTTTTCTTTGAAAATTAAATATATTATTTCTTTAGGAACCGAAAAATATGTTTGAATTAAACTTAAATATGTTTGACTATAAAGCAAAAGTATTTTAAGTTTGAATAGAATTTCTAAAAAAATAAGTTTAATTCAATGAAATATGTTTCTTAGTTCAGTCTCAAACTATTAGCGTTAACAATTTTCGATTTTAAAAGCAAACATTGATTTTGATTTTCTTTCTTTTGGTGGATAACTTTTACAATACACTTAAAAATCAGCAATAGACTCGGATGTAAGGTCACATCTTAGTTGATGATTTTAATGGGAATATAAAAACAGGAAATAGTAGCAATAAGCTTTTTGTCTCAATTAATAGACGTATTTCTTTGATTAGCAAGTATCATGTAAAACTGGGTTAAGCTAATTACGTTGAGTAGTTGTGACAAGTAAAAATCAAAGCAGCCATAAAAATTAAAGTTGAAACCTAAGGAAACTTCAATCTGAATTATTGACTACTTATGCATCCTCTTCCCTTTTATTTTCCCTCTTTCAAGTACTGCAAATAACCGTTTTTCCTGTTAATCACAGTATATGGGAATGAATGACTTTCAAATCTTAATTGACTGCAACTGAAAATAAAGCACTCATATTTTTTGAAATTATACTAATTTTTCCAAATTATAATTTTTTAGTTATTAATTATTCCGAATTGTCGTTATCCTACACTACTCTTGTTGCAAATCAAGATTGTTGAAAACTACCATAATTCTGATTTTACCATTATAATGAATTATTATTATTCCAAATTATTCACAATTAGCAATTATCTTAAATTAACAATATTTCCAACTACCATTTAAAAATAAAGCACACATAACCAAAGACTCTTAATTCTCTTTAAATAGAAAAACATATTTTGTTATCATTTTTCTCGATTGATGCCGAATGATAGAAATCTTTTTCTGATTTATTGTTAGGGTTTTTGATCCCACGCGGTCATCATACAAGCTCGTTTGTGTCTGTTGCTTTACTTTTTTTTATCGCCAAAAGTGTAACGAGGCGAATCCCCTGATCTTTGCCGAGCTTTGCGAAACAACCAGGCGGCTGAAAGCAATATAGTACATCATTCGCAGATAAAAGCTTATCGCTTAATATAGCTACAAAAATAAATAGTGTAGCGCTCAGTGACTTATGGACAATTTTTGCGACCTATTGCATTTTATTTGATTTCTTTTATATATTCAAGGAATATTATCGTTAAATATACGAGAACATTGGTTTTTTATTTAAAACCGATAAAAGAAGACACGTTTGTTTTATTTCTTGTTAAATTGTATTATGTGCATAATCGTTTAACAAAATGTCTATTGATATAAACATCACTTGACATGAATTTAATTTGACATAAACAACACTTGTCGTCAATTTTATTTCCCATAAAAATTATATTTGACGTCAATTTCATTTGACATGAAAATCACTTGATATAAATTTTGTTTGACATAAAATTCACTTGATATAATTTGATAAGACATATAACTATTAAAAGATACAATTTTTATTTTACATAAATTTCATTAGGTATACAATTCATTTGATATAAAATTTGTTTGACATAAGTGTCTTTTGATATGAAATTCATATAATAAATTAATTCTCATATGACATAAAATTCATATGACATAAAATTCATTTGACATAAATTTCATTTGGTATAAGTCTCACATGATACAAATTTTATTTGATATAAAATTCATTTAACCTAATTCTCATTTGACATTAATTCTCCTAACTTTAATTTTTTATCAAAACTGTCGATGGTATTTACCATAAAAATGAGCTAAACGTCTATTTTCACAACAGTTTTTAGACTTAGCGTATCAAAAAAGAAAAAATTTAAACGTTCAAGCCTTTCGAAATTTCGGCAAAATTGAAAGAATTAACTATTAAAAATTTAACTTTTGTTAATTTTTCAACACCAATTTTTTTCAAGCCTATTTTACAATTTTCAATAACTTCATGCATGGATTTTCAATAATATGCAATATGTGAAAAAAAGAAAATCCAAACCTCTTTAAAAATTAAAATTAAATATTTTTGAACAACTTTCATATTTTTAGATTGAAACTGAAACAAGAAAAAAATTATCAACTTATTTCAAAATTTAATTTTCAAAGGTGTCGTCGCTCCTTAAAGAAATTTTACGTCAAATAAATATTATAACAAATGAAACTTAAATGTTAATTAAAATTTAAGTTAAATGTTCTTTAATATTAAATTAAATTTATGCAAGATATTTTTTACGTCAAATGGAAATTATGCTAAATTAATTTACTTCAAATAAAATGTATAAAACCCCCAAGTATTCCGACTAGAATTTTGATGTTTTTTTTGTACATAAATTTTGTTTAAAAATAATTATAAGAAATGACTAATACTTGCACACAAGAAAATAATCAGAGTTTCAGTTGTAATTAATAATAATTAAATAATTAATTTAATTATATTGAAATTACAACGAAGATTTTAATAATAATTTTGTTAGAAATTTAAAAGAGCAATTTCCTGAAAATTTTTCCACCTGGGAATAAAAGTAAAAAAATATATAAATAGAAAGTAAAACATAAATAAATAAATACAAAGTCAACATAATTTTATAAAATGTTATTAGAATGAAGACTCAAGTTAATATTAGGTAGAAGTTTACATAATTTTTTTATAGATACTAATTAATTAACGAATTTTGCTTCAATTCTGTTCATTGAATGAGTGCCTAAATGCATAAAAATGTGTTTATCAACGAAATGAAGCAAATTATATTCATTTTAAAAAATTTTTTTCTTAATTTATGATTTTTTAATATAATTTATTATTTTTATATTTATTGTTTTACTTGCATTTATTTCATGGTTTATTCTTGTTTTTAAATAACTTATCACTCTCTTTTTCTACAAAATATTTACTAGAACTCGTGTAGAAATTCTATAGAATTATTCCAGTGGAAATTTTAAGGAATTTTTGCTTTTCTTATTGTATTACAGTCAATAGAATCATTCTGGTACAATTCTTTATTATACGATTGGGTAAAAAAATAATGAAAAGTTGAAAAATAAAAATGAATAAAAAATCAATAAAAATTTTAAAAGGTTTGATAAGTTAGAAAATAGGGTCATTCCATTATATTTTTTAGTCGTCGACTAGTTTAAAAAAATTACAATATTTTGCAGGAATAATTTAAAGGGCATTAGGATCACTGAACAAAATTTTTTTTCAAATATTTTTAATATTTAGTGTAAAATAAGCATCTAAAGTATATGAGATTTAAAAAATTATCACTAAATCTATTGGGAAATATTAAAGAACACATATAATTTACTATGCAAATGTAAAACAATTATAGGGATTTATTACTTCCCACACCGAAAAAAAAGGATTTAAATTTAGAGAATTCCTCTTCTTTTGCAGCATTTTTTCCTCTTATACACGGGCACTAAATTTTTCTTTTCTAATTGAGAGGATTTTCCTTTATAATATTTGTTATTAAATGTCACTTTTTAGACAGGTTAAAGCTGCATTCAGAAAAACAAAAGGCAACTTAAAAATCTTCTTTATAGTATAAATTTGTTTAATTTTTAGAGGAATAATTTCAATCAAAGAAGAAATATTAAAATTTAACACCCAAATGCTAACTCCCCATGAACAAAAATTCCTCTTTCTTTTAGATGAAATTTGTAAATTGAAAAACCGGATTTATCACAATTTATAGTTATCACAATCTTTAATTCCGTTTTTCTCGATATGAGGTATTTGTCACTATAAACTTTGAAATTCTGTAACTCATCGAATTGTTGACCAAAAAAGTTGTATGACCACTGAAAATTTAATGGAAAGACTCAATAAATAAATAAATAAATTTTGGGAGTCAATTAACAAAAAACAAAAAAAAAAAAAAAATCCTGCGCTTCTATGGACCATCGTAATGATTAATCTGAAGTGTGCCTGATTGATGCACAGCATTCACGTATGGAGAGCGACAGAGGGAGAAGAGAGCAAGCAGTTTTCTATATAGGTATAATGTAAGTTGTAGCTATTTGCAAATGATGGTGAAAAGGTCGAATTGCGCAGGACGTTTGACTGGAAAGTATACGTGATAAAAAGGAACTGATAAATGTTCTCGGAAGAAGTCCAACTATTCGCTATCTATCGATCGTGGGACAGGCAGCCGGCGGTCATAGCGGCCTATGAGATTAACGAGCCACGCCGTTCCTTGAGCCCTCGCCTCACTGAAAGAGAGGCCTAGTTGCTAACGACGATAATATGCTCTCAATAATAATAAACGGGAATCTTTCTTTTGTTTTGCCTCCACTGTCCGGATACGAGGCGGGAATTCAAAAAGTTTCTTCCGCTTCCAACCTTATTTTCCAAGCAGATGGAGGAAAGCCCAAGTGCTGAGCGGACATAAACGGTTACTCTGCAAGGGGGGACGACGGGGGTGGGGAGGAATGAAACTCGATACCGAATCCGACTGTGATTAACGACGTTTCACGCTCGTCCGACGTCGGCTCTCGAATGCTAGCTGAAGGATTTGCGACTCACGAGCTTTTACCGGGGGCATCGACCCCTTTTTCTCTCTTCTTTAAGCATTAGGAGGCTTTCAAACGATAAGGAAGACTGGGGACGATTGTTCTATATGCGACACGTATGGCGATCTTTTTCTCTATCTCCCCCCCCCCCTCCCCTCTAAACTTTCGCCAAGTTTTTGGATCCGTCTCATGAACTTGAAAATACGTGACCAAACAAGCTGATTTTGATTTTTTGATTGAATAATTTGAATGCCACGTATGCTAAAAAATCACTCATTCAAACTCGATTACTCACCGCGAAATATCATTTTCTCGAAGGTGACCTATTTTCTTTATGAGAATTTGTCGATTTTATCAAGAGCGTATAATTTTTTTCTCTCTCTCTCTAAAATACAGACCTCTCTGATAATTGTGAATGAATTTTGATTGAACATTAAATTGAAAACGATATCGATGTTGCTTTCTCTTGATAAATTTATCCTTTCAATTAATTCAATTTTCTGCAGTAATTCAGTTTTCTTGTTCTTTTTTTTCATTTCTTACGATTTTTTTTCTTTTTTGTTATTTACTTCCCCATTTCATTTGACAATCATTGATTTAATATTTATCGTGAAATTCCATTTGATATTTCCTTTTCTCAGATCAAGAAAATGTACTATTGTTCGCATCGAACGGTATCTGAGTATTTATTTCCTTATTGAATCAATATCATAATTTGATCGTTCGTATTCAATTCTGCGGTGTACTTTGAAACGAGAAACATATTTGATTCGAAATACTATTTTTTCCCAGTGTATTTTATGTATACATGAAAGGCGACATAATTTTATTTGTCATAGAATATTTCTAAATATAATTTATTTCGTTATTTAAGAAAATTTATATTTAAACATACAAATTAGCAATATATAAAAAAAATTGGATTTTTTAGAATTTATAAGAAAATTGTGAATTTTGGTTTTCTTTCTTTGACTTATAAATTATACAATTACCACGAATTCTAATCAAAACTTTATATTTTTTTATATCTGTCAATAGTTTCTTTTTTAATAACCTAATTCTTGCAAAACTATCATGAATTTATTACTTTTAAATTAATTAATGGACAATTTTTTTTTAATATTTTTAAATTAATTAAATTTTTAAAAAAATACGTTTACAATTTCCATAAATAGATCAACTTAAAAAATTTTTAATTATTGATTTTATATCATTTTAATTTTCAGTGAATTTATTTATAAATAAAGAAGCAAGATTTTTTAAATATTTAAATAATTTAAATTCTTCGGAAATAAATTTAATGTATTTATAGTTTAATTAATTAATTATTGAAAATTATGGACTCATAGAAATTTTACTTACCAAGAAACACTAAAAACTTTGAATTCTTCTCAGAAATTCAATAATGTTAAAAATTTTTATTAAATTCTCGTCAAAATTTTAATTATATTTATAAATAGTAAAATTATTCTCCGAAATTCAATAGTTTTTGAAAATCGTAGATAATAACATTTTTGTCAAAATTTCAATCATCTACTTTTAAAACTACCTCTACAGAATTCAATTATTAAAAAACTAAAAAATTTCTATTTAAAAAAACATTTAATTACTTTCATAAATAATAATAATTTCACAAGAACTTAATTCTTAACAAATTTTTTATAAATTTCTTCGCAATAATTCAATTATTTTCATAAATAATAACATTTTTTTAAAGAAATTTAATTTTTTTTGTAAATAATATAAAATTTTTTTTAAGAATTCAATTATTTTTATAAATAATACAATTTATCGTAAATCTTCAATTATTTTTAATACAAGTTTAATCGAATCACTTAAGAAATGTAAAATACAACATTGCACTGTAGGTGCAATTAACAAAAGAAAATAAATATAAATTATTTGAAAAAATACCATTATAATTGAAAAATGACGCAATATTTCTAATTTACAGAGCAATTTTAACTTTATACTTAAAATGCAATAAAAATTCTAATTAATTTTATCCTTTTTTTGTTTCAGGTGAGTTTTTAATATTCAAACAACTTCTCAAATAGTCTACTGGGGCCAATATTTAATGTGAGTAATGCAAAATATTTTCTTAGGTGTTTAAAAAAAAATTTCTTGAAAAAAGTTCACTTTCATTTTGATTACAATTTTAGAATATAATTAATTCTTTCAACATTAAAAGTTTTATTTTCGTTTTTGCTTTAAAAAACAAAGTTTACGCCCATCAACGTCAATCTTCAGCAGAAATACTAATGGTCGACTTTTCCTTTCCTTCAGAATCTATGGAGATTATTAAAGATAAACTCTAAACAAAGCGAAATGAAAATAGTTACAAAACATTTCCTAAGGAATTTTTATTATATTTTTGCTTCATTCTCCTTTCTCTCAAAGTGACGAAGAAATTTTGTTATTAAAAATAAAATAAAAAAAATTAAATGTTTTTCATTCTATATATCATAATAAATGAATGTTAAATGAAATAACAGATGAAAGTATTGAAAAAGAAATGTATAAAAATTTAAAAGTTTGTTGATGGGTAGGATTGGAATTTTTTGTTTGCTTGAAATTGAATAGAAAGTGCGGTAAATCAATGCAGTGGAATTTAATAAGTTAAAATAATAAAAGTTATGCGATAAACGGCAAGTGGTAAAGTTTTCGGCCCAGTTTCTTTGGCTCCTCTTTTGAAGAAGTGGAGGAATAAATGAAGAGCACTTTAGACAGTCAAAGAAATTACAGGAAAGCTCTAGGTGAGATAGCTGAGAGACCAAACGTTGAGAGTTTAACTGCTTATCACTCGGCGCCTCCTCTTCTACTTGACGCTTGAGACGGAATACGTCGAGCTTGCGAGTCACGTTCAGGAATCCAAAATCTCAGGGGTCGCTGAAAATGCTCGACACGCGCCAACGCTCGGCTATATGGTCATAATACGATTCGTATTTTCCGATTCTAATTAAATTCTCAAACGTTTCGAACACTTTTAATGCACCTAATAAAACACTCGTGTAAATTGTAAATTTATTCACACTAAAATCGTTATATTACCTTTCTTTTCCCTTTCCCTTTCTCTTTTCCTTTTTCTCTTTTTTTGAAAAATAATTAATCAATTTATTGACTTTTCATTAGGATAGTTAGCTTTCATCTTTGGTTCAATGTGATGGAGTGTGGATATAAAGAAATATTATAAGTTGCGAAACTGGTCGTAAAAACATGTTAACTGATGCGCATAACTAGAAAACTTTTTAGCCTGTTTTATGGGAATAGGATAAAAAAGTTATATTACAAGGCTTTGATGGGACGATAACTTTCTTTTCAAAAACTTTCTCAACGTGTTTTTATTATGTTGAAAACTGACAGTAATACTGTCAAGTTGGATCAATGGCTCTAATTTTCTGTGTTTTTAGTGCCACAAAAAACAAAACATAAAACGAAACAATGAAATCTTACATAAGAAAGTCAAGACAGGATTTATTAATCCCTCTTGCTTTACATCGTGAATAATATTTTTACTTCTAGAAAATTTTTCTCCTCGTTCTTGTTTATACTTGGAATCTTCTTTTTCGACACATAGTATCTCCTGATTAGCAAGTTAAGAGCCTAAAAAATTTTACCTAAAATATCTTAAATACATTTTAGAGATTACAGATTCATTTAGTCCAAAGTTTTAAAACTTTGGGATAAAAAACCTAAAAATCAGAACTACGAGATTACAGAACTTAACTAATTTTGAGAATTTAGTTACCTAAAATCAGTATCTATTCTAAAACTTTTCTGTAAGTAACCTCAAACTGTGAACTATGAGATTATTAAATTTTAAAAACTCTTAGAGATCTAAAAATCTGATCTAAAAGAATCAAAATAAAACTATTGAGACTTAATTACAAAAGAAAAGATTTCTTATTGAATAGAAACTTACATATTTATTAAAACTCTTAAAATTTAGGTGTAGGAATTAGTTTTTCAAAAATTAGATGGAAATGAAAAAAACTATTTTTAAGGTAGTATAAAATAGAGAACTTAAAAATTAGTTGTCAACAATTAAATGCTATGAACAAGAAGACGAAAACAACTTAATGATTAGGAACTTTGGGATTTAGAGCTTACAACCTTTAAAAAAATAACTAAAAGATTGACACTTAGAATTAAGTGATTCAGGTCTTAAAAGATTTACAAACTAAAGAACCTAAAAGTCAGAGGTCAATAATTAAGTACCTTGAACAAGAAGAGAGGGACTTTGAAAGTCACGTTCTAAAAATATGATCTTCCTATGTTCTTCAAGATCCAAAAGTTGATGATTAAAAATGATATAATTTAGAGAATCAACTCTTAATACTTTAGAAATTGAGGTGCCTAAAAATCGAAGGTTAATAATTCGGTTTTTGATAATCAAAATTAAGACATGTAGAAGATTAACAAATTATTAAATAAAGTAGAGAATTATATTTTTTAAACATTTTTCAAATACAATTCTGGTACCCTACTGGTTTAAATTATAATTTATCTCGATTTTATAATTTTGAAACTTTGGTACCAAAAAATCAGAAGCAAAAAATTTGTGATTTTGATACAAGAAGAAAAAAATTTAGATCTCATACATTTTAATTTTACAAATTAACGAAGAATCCGACAAACACTCACTTCAAAGTCATAATTTTTTATATTTTAAAAAAAGACAAATTAAATTTGTATTTGCCTTTCTGTAGAGGCGTAAATAATTTTATTTCCAACACTTTAAACAATGAAAAGTTTCATTTGAATAAAATAACAATTTCCTGTAAATAAGAAACGCAATACATAATTTAAAATTTAACAAATATTTCTTACTGATAAAGAATTAAAATTTTTGTTAATAAACATTAAAGTTTATTAATATACATTAATACATTTTTATTAATTATAGTATTAAATTTTTAAATTTTTCAAATTGCTGTAAATTAAATTTTCACCCTTCCATTAAAACAAATTAAAAATTTAATTTAATTTTTTCTTTTAAAATACAAAAGTATGATATTGGGCTAACTTGTGCTCTGACGGTACAGTTAAAGAACTTAAACACATAGAAATTCGGTACTGGAAGACGAAAAATTTTTAAAAATTGAGGAAATGATAAAGCGAGTGAAGAGTAATAAAATTTTTTAAATTTTAGCACCAAAGCTGTTCTTTTCAGAAAATGAAATAAAATTATTAAAAAGTAATTAAAAAATTATGTTTTATAACAATAAGTAATATACATTTGGTAAATTCATTACCGAAAAAATGTTAAATTTAAAATTAAATTAAAAATATTCAAATGGATACGTCCACGACGTGAAGATCACATTTTAACATCATTAGTAACTTGATAGTATATTAAATTGCAACGAATTGATACTAAAAATCAAAAATTGATTCAAAATTTTGTGAATTGTAATTAAGGAAATTGCCTTAATTAATAATACGACCGAGTGATTGTATCAATCTTATAATTTAAAAAAAATTGTAATAGTGATAATTAGCAATATGATAAAAAAATCTAATGTGTCGCATAAAGTGTATAATTTTGAACACTCATGCATGAAATAAGAAGAGACACAGAGACTAATAATTCATTAATAAGTGGGTATTCAGTAATAAATGCCCCAGAGTCTGATTTATATACAATTTGATTTTTAAACTCTCCCCTGACAAATAAATTGAATCCTCAAAGATATATCTATATTAAGTGGCGCACGTATTAAATATAAAGCTTTCGGATTCTTTATTGATTTATAATCAACATCATGTGCTCAATGATTCATCGTTATCTCGCACATCTGAAAATGAGTTTGTCACTTATAGCAATTGATAATTCTTTTGACAGGATATCATAATTCAGTGCGAGAGAGCAACTGAATCTTGACAAATAACCTAAGAAATGTTCTTTTATCGCTCTTGGGATGTCATTAACACGATTGTAATTTATTAAGCTTCTGTCTGGTTGTTGGCCATCCGAGTTGCCTACTCGACATTGCCTTGGGGCTTTACTGGTTCGCAAGCCTCAGTGAAACTGTCGAGGACATGTCTATATAGATATATATAAAGTGTAAACTCCCTCCATCTCTGTCTCACAGTGCAGCGCCAACTTGGTAGCGTTGCATTAAGAACTAGTAACTTTAAACTACAACTGGATGATGAGATCCGACGAAAATTAATGGTTTCGTGGACCACCGCCCAAAGCAACCCCTTTAAACTTGTAGCTCAAGTCGAGGGGATTTTGTCAAGCACGATGCGCCATAATCCCAGCGGTTGGGATTACGTTGCTCGCTTAGCAGTACGTAAAATGCAAAAGAGGGCAAATCGTTTCTTCGCGGAGCATGGTTTGTGACCACTTTTAGGAGGGACGTAAATGGCCATTCCCATGATGCTCCTCTCGTGCGCCGAAACGACTGCTGTGTCATTGCAAGCTCAAACGATCGGTCCACAAAAAAAAGAAGCAAAAAAACGACTCACAGAGGGAGAGAGAGAGAGAGAGAGAGAGAGTGAGTCACTGCTACATAAGTTATATATACCTGCTTTTCCAACAAGACCCGGATTTTCAGATTTAAATATTCCACAGTATATCAAAACTTAAACTCTTGGCTTTAAACTCTTCAAGTTTATAGCGTAAAGCAGGATTTATATTTATTCCAAATTGTCAGATTCTCGTTTATGAAACCAATCTTAACATTTGCAAAATAATAAATCTTGATAAAAAAAAATTGCAAAAATTTACTATTAATAAATAAACAAACATTTTCGAGAATTTTTGCATGTTATTATATTATGAACATGCATTTTTCAACGCAAAATTATAACAAACTATTGAAAATATGATTGGAATAGATTAAAACGTAGTTTTGCGAGAAAAAATTTAGAAAGAAAGTAGTCACTTTAGAATTTTTAAATTATGGACCCCGACAATTGGAAAACATGGTATCTGGTTCGGAGAAATTTACATTTTGGTAGACAATTTTGAGAAAACTACAAGAATTCTGATTCAGATTAATTAAAAAATAATTTTTCTCGAAAAATGAAAAATTTCAAAAATAGTGATCACCACCTATAAATTTTTCAACTTTAGACCACGGCTATTATTAACTATCTTAATTATAATAAGTTTTTGTAATTTTTTGGAATTTAAAAATAATTAAGTAAATTTTTTCAAAAATGTAAATATTATTAAATTTGTTTCAAGAAATTAAAAACAAAATTAGAAAAAATTATAACTGAAAGAAAAATAATTTTAAAAAATTTAAAACTTTTTTGATTCTTAGATAAATAATAGGGGAGAAAGGGGGAGAAAGGGGGAAGACGGGGTTCACAAATTAAGTAAAAGAGAAATAAGAGATGTTAAAAAAACTACTAAAATCAAGACTGAATAAAATAAAAGTTACCAAAAAGAAAAAAGATTGTCAGGTTAAATCATGTATTAGCGATGCTAAATAATTAAGTATATATTCAATAATTTTCGCTTTTTTGCTCATTAACCCTTAAGTACTCCGTCTTGCCCCACTCTTCCCTACTTTAAAATTTTAATATTTTTATTTGAAAAAGAGTAAGTAGTTTAATTTTTAAATGACTTCAGATCTTCGATTTAAGATTAAATATTTTTAAGCATTTAAATAGATTTTTTAATATTGCACTGAATGAAAATAATTATTTAATTTTGTTACGGATATTTTTCAATTTAGAAATGCGAAATTTTAATTTAACAAATTTTCATTTGAAAAAAGCTTCTATTCTACTGAATGCAGGTTTTACGAAACTTTAAAATACTCTTTAAAACTAAATAAGTAAACTTTGTTTGATTTTGACTGACTCTATTCTCACGATTTGAATCACTGCAAAATTGTATTGAAGATTAGTTGCAAATGGTTGAAATATCAGTCATTTTTTACTGACTGACCAATTAAAAAATAATCATGAACTTTTCAATATATGTGAGAGAAATTTCCAGTAATTTTTTAATTGTTCGATCAGTGAAAAATGACTGATAATTTAGGAACTTTTAACTCATTTTCAGTATAATTTCACTAATTAAAATAACGAGAATAGATTCACTGATTCTCAGCCATATTTTACTGATCTATGAATTTTCACTGATTTTGATTTACAGAGAAACTACTTAAGAAAGTTATAAGTTAAAAAAAATTATAAGACTATAATTCTTGAATGAGAAAAATTCTACTGATTTGTTCAATAAAACTCGTCCACTAAATTAAAAGCAGTAAAGATGTTTATTTGTATGAAAAATAACTGATATTTAAATCATTTTTAACTAATTTTCAGTAAAATTTAACAGATTGAAATCGTGAAAATAAAGTCACTGAAAATCTGTCAAATTTTCCTGGTAGAGATTAGAAAGCAATAATAATTTTTTTTTATAATTTTCAGTCATTTCTGGCTTGAATTTTAGGAAAAAAATATATTTATCAAAAAAATTACTAATATGTCATTCAAGATGAATGACTATTTTTATGAATCATAGAAATTTAGCATCAGATGGGCATCGGAACATGTTTCGGACGGAGGGTTAAACATACAAAATAAATATAAGGGAATAAAAATTTCAAATTTTAGCAAACCCGTTTTTATCATTTCTATGAACGAAATAGCTAAAATATTTGAATTTATTGGCACTGACAGTATTTCATAACTGAAAGCATGCATTGTTTTAAAAATTCAAAAAATTCATTACAAAAATTTTTTTTTTGATTGACAAAGAAATAACTGATGTGAAAATTTTAATTAAAACAAAAATACTCCTGTCAGAAACATGTAAATATTTTTTAAAACTTTTCTGTTTTGAGTGAATTTTATCAGACGAAGATAATTTAGTGGCATAATCGTAATTTAAAAAACAATTTATATTGTTCTTTCAGTAATAATGTTTTCTCTAATATTTAGTTTTTTAGACTACCTTTTGAGCCATAATGGAACATTTTTCGTCGACATTAACCAGAAATATTAAACTTCTAAACATCTAAAATTTTGGAAAATAAGACATTTGGAAATTTTGTTGAAAAATGTAGAAGTAACTTTAGAAATATCATTACGAACTTGTAGAGCATTAAAAAACGCTTGAATTAACTTATTTTTGAATCTAATCCGATCATAAGTATCGAAATTATTGGTACACTGAGAAAACGATATATTTGATTCAAACCTAATTTGTTTAAATGAAACTTAAAATATCTTTGCTATAAAGTCAAACATATTTTAGTTTAACTGGAACATATTTTTTGGTTTAGTTCAAGAGTTTCTATATTGAAATTAAACATAAATTGTGGTTAATTTTAAATTATCTATAATTCAGTTTTAAGTTTGAATCAAACAAAAAATTTTTAAACATATTTTTTGTTTAAATCAAAACAGATAATATGTTTGAATTAAATATAATTATTCAAACAAATAATATTTTTGAATCAAAGTAGTAGATACTTTCTATATATTTTGATTAAACTTACAAACTAATTTCAATTAAACAAAATCATTTAAAATTATTTTTCTATTTAAGTTAAGTATAATGTTTTCTCAGTGTATTATAAAAACCAAAAATTGAGGAAAATGACATTTTCTTAACTTTCTTGTTTCAAAACTTTACTTTAAAATTATTATAACTATCTTGTAGGGTATTTAAAAATACATTAATTTATCCGAAATTTAATCATTTTTAACATTTTTATAAAAAGTTCTTCATATATTTCTACTATTATTGTAATCTTTATAAGGAAGCAGAGTGTTCATGAGGTGAGCACCAAAATTATAACAAAAATGTACAACTTGGTAGCGCTTTTTTATTACCAAATAAATCAAAATTCACTTAAGGTTATGTTATTCAGTGGTCACGTGTTCCATATTCTTCACTATAGAAAAACGTCACACTGAATAACATGACCTTAATTAATTATTCGAAACGCTTAAAAAATTGATAAAAGTTAATAAAATTTGTTAAAAAAAAGAAAATAAATATAACATCAATAGTTTTCGTGAACAAGTTTTCTCGATGCCTTATTTTATTAACACCATGTCTGCATCTTGGCTCTGTTGTTATAGTTATACGTACGAGAAATATCTTAGTTGCCATATAGCGAACCGAAAAGGTAGGTGACAGTGTGAAGGGAAAGGGAAGTAAAATGGGGGAGGGGCGGGGGTGGTTAAAATGTGGCTTTTCCCTCTGTATGCTAAAACTTTGATCTTCGTCAACGTCATCTGTTATCGAGTTAGAAGATTATTAAGTTGCGGTTAGCCGTACGAGAGAATTCCCCCGGGGCGGGTGTGTATTGGGTACGGTTACCAGAAAACCCACCGGGAGGAGTGAGTGTATAGAACAACAAATCATAAAGCAACTACCACACGTTTTACTAGTGCTGGGCATCATTGTAATTGGATATTTCAAATGGTATAAGTAATTTCTCCCGGCAATCGGTTTATATACCACTATATGTATACACGTAGCATATAACGAAGATAATATTGTCCGATAGGAAACAAGAAGTCAATGAAGTAAACGTTAAAGTTGTTTTTCTCAACAGTGCGTTGATTTGTCTATATCGTCGTTAAAATATACCAGTTGTGAAAAGCAATTATTAAAAACTTGTCTTAATAATTTTCAACATGACACGTCTTTTATGTGTGTGGCTGTGTATGTGTGAGAGTGTGCTGAATATATATATACAAAACTTGTCTTTAAATCCAATATTTCCTCCTCTTCACATACACTTGCGGTTTCTTTTAATTCCCTAACTATATTTTAAGTGTATTTCCTTCCCAATTATTCTCAGGCGGAAATTATTATACGGTTATGGACAATTTGCTTAACAGTATTTCGTTAATAATAGATAAGAAAAATAATAATAAAATAATGATAATAATAAAATTCAGAAAAGTCTGTTTTTGGTTGTACTTTCCTTTTTTTAGGTTTTAAATGCAATGATAAAATTTTTAAATTATTAATAGGTAGGAAAAAATCATTGATGACGGGTAATGATAATATTAATTGATTTTAAGATTAGTTTTAGCATCAGATTGCGTTTAAGGACGAAGCATTTTTAGCATCACATTGAGTACTTGCTTTAGAGCTAGTTTTAGCATCTGATTGGGGAGTTTTTTATGGACTAGTTTTAGCATCTGATTGGGATATTTTTTAGTGTACTAGTTTTAGCATCAAATAAGTACTTGTTTAAAAAATTATTTACTGCATCAGATTGAGAACTTGTTTAAGGTTAAGAATAAGAATGTAATTGAGGATTGGTTTAAGTTTTGCTTTTACCGTCAGATTAAATACTTGTTTGAGAACTAAATTAAACTTCTGTTTCAGAACTTTTTTGAGGATAAGAATTGGAAAACAATTTAGAACTACAGTTTAAAAATTAGTTTTAGCATAAAATTAAAGATCTATTTGAGGACTAAATGCAGTATTAGTGGAAGAACTTGTTTGAGAAAGAGAATTAGTTTTAACATTTTTGATTTCGTACTTCAAGCATAGTTTCAAAATTAGAATAAGAGTATGTTTGTAGATCAGTTTTAGCATCATATTCAGGACTTTTTTGAAGACTATAGTTTCAGCATTAAGTTTAGTATTTGTTGGAATACTAATTTTGTTATTATAATAATATTAAGAACATATTTAAGGAGAAGAATAAAATTGACTGTTGGTTTAAGATTCACTTTCAACATATTATTGTGTACCCGTTTGAAGACTGATTTAAGTTTCTCTTTGGGGACCAGTTTGTTTGGATTAAAATATTTTGTACGTTTTTATATATTTTAAGAATTTTTTTTAAGAACAAGATTTGTTTCAAAAACTAATGTACCTAATTGAATACTTCTCTTATCATGATGAGATTAAGCAATTACTTGACGAACGGTATGCTCATCAATAGAAAATTCTTGTATTAGTTTTTACAGACTTGGAACACGTTTAAGGACTAGAAGGGAAATGAAATTAAAAATATCCTTAAAGACCAGTTTTATCATCATCCGTTCGGGTACTTGTTTAATTACCAAATTCAGTATCAGATTAACCTATTTCATAACTACTCTTCAATTCAAATTGAGTAATTGTCCTTTCTTAATTGAACGTTTGCATCAACATTTTGGCAATCAGATATGTCGATAAAATGAATCAAAGTGAGGGCTAAATGAAAAAAGGCAAAACAGCAAAATTTTTTTCCATTTTGAAAAAAATGGTTCTGGTTGACCCGTTATTTCAGTAGGTGCAATTCATTACGCGAAAGAGTGCAGACGATATAGCGTATAACGGTATGATTGATTGCCCACGTGATCCGCGAAACCGGCGTGCCCCATCTGTCACCAATAAATATCCAATTTCACGTTAGAATGATATATAAGATATTTTAACGGCGTGTTTTTATCGCATGGCACTGCGCCATGTAATAGGATCATTTATTAAGAAAATTGGTCGTAAAGACATTCGTCCTTGTCCTCCTCCAACGTGTATCTCCAATTATTTAAAAAAAAACCCCACCTTCATCTTACTCCTCTTCAATGTGCTATAAAAAACCAAATCAATAATCATCTCTTTTTTAAAAATTCGGTTGTAATATAGTAATTTATTGGAAAATATGTGGTGTTTTTTTTATAAATTTCCTTCCCTCGTAAGATATACACGGGTGTATAAAAAAAGAATGTTCTTTCTTTGTCTTTAAAGCGCCATTATGTAAATGCACTTCACTTGTTTATGCATCCAAAGTGCATTAGAAGTTAGGGCTTTAAAGCACTTAAGTACATTAGAGAAACTTATGGACGGAGGGGGATTATCATTGATACAATGATACTGCGGTGAAAGATTCAAAGTTTTCAAAAGAGAAATATAAGGAAAGAAATATCATTTTTCAGGGTGGAAATTTTGTTTACTCTCTTTTTGTATAAAGTTTACACTTGGCGAAATATTATTATAATGTAAACAATACCCTAAGAGTGTATAGTTTTTTCCATTTGGGTATAAATAAGATCCTAGAGTGCCGATACGATAGATGTTTGAGTCACGAAAAAGGAGCAGGCGAAGAATTCTCGTAGGAGTATGAAGAAAGAAAGAGAAAGAAAAAGAGATCAAGAGAGGAGAAAGATAAAAAGACTTTGGTAAAGAGGAACGAACGAGGAAGAATCCTATGCATCTTTGGTCGTCCGGTATACACGATACACAGTGGAATGGATTGCAAACGTGGATATACCCCACGTGTCAGTGGGTTACTACATTTTCCAGAGGCGAGTGATTAATTTTACTCCCGCTCGTGTGCTTCTTCTATGCGGTTTAAGAAAGTCTCTCTCTTGCTCTCTCGTTCGCAATCGTGCCGCACTGAGAAGGAGTATCAAACTCGTAAGAAGAGCTGGACAATAATTCTGGCAGGCAATATCCACAGCACGGTCTCAAATAAAGTACGTACTGTATTTCCTTACTGTTATCGTTTTGCGCGGACAACTATGTCAGCGCATTCGATTCCGCAATCCGCTTACCAACTCGTGTTTGCTGGTGTGTTTGCTTTTTGATACAGGCACTAGAAGAAGAAATAAGCTCCAAGTTGACCAATTCCGTTTGATTTCGATTGAATTCTAAGCAGTACTTGCCGTTATTTTCAATAACACTGAGGTAACAAATTCAAATCTTCGCTTTCAAACAAAATTATCGAAATAATAGCTAATAACAAGAAAAGTATTATTATTCTCTTTTTTAAATTTTTTACGCAAAGGGTAATTAGTCTCAAAATAGTTTTGTCTACAGAAGGTTTCTGAATCTGGAAAATGGATTTGAAAAATTAGTTAATTTTCCCTCCAAGGATGATTGTACAAAATTGTTTTTTTTTACATTTTAGTCTAATGTAATTAATACCTGCACTATGTTTGACGTTAATAGATGCAAAAATAATTTGTGCCACCAATGTTTATGACCGTTTTTGGTATCGCTGAATCAAAATCTTTATCCAAATTTAAAAATTCAAAATGTCGACCAACAAAATTTTAAAGTGGACGAATATTGTTGAAAATACTCACTAGAAGATTCTAAGGGTCGCTGATAATTATAATCTTTGGTAAAAATTAAAATGTTCGAAATGACTTCAAGATGTCGACAACAAAAAATTAAGAAGAAACAAATTAATCTGTAAATACTTTTTTAAGATTGTTTAAATAAAAGATTCTGATTCAGCAACCCTAAAACACCTGAATGAGCATTTTCAGAAAAATTCCGTTAACTTTTAAATTTTTCAAGTCACTACATTATTTTTTTTCATTTTGACTACTGATTTGAATTTAGTGACCTACACATACAATATAGGAATAACATTTATAAAAAAAGGGGAAAAAATTAAACACGTTTGTGTTACCAAAAACTCTACTTTGACAACACTGCTAAGGGGTTAAAATAATTTCTTAGTTTAGATATTATTTTTCACTATAATATTATATGTTTTAACTAGTTTAAACTAAATTTATAATTTTTTTGTAAATAAAGAATGAAATTCTTTCAATTTCTTTAATAAAAATTTTTTTAATAATTGAAATATAGTAAACATTTTTTGATTTTAAAAAAATCAATTTTTCGTGAAGAATTTTATTAAAATTAAGAAAAAGAATTAAATTTTACTATTTACGTCTATAAATAGTAAAGTATAGTTTAGAAAACTGCAGCATTAAATCAATCAAAATTTATTCAGATTGTATAAATTTTTTAAATGTTTCTCAAAAGATGATGAAACGCTTTTTAATTATTGTTGATTATTTGGTTAATAGTAGTTGGAAATAATTCTTTAATTAGTAGTTATAACCATTTTTAAATTCATTAAATAGTCGTCGTTAAAAGTAATGTACATTTTAATTTCAAAATTCTTACAATAAATTCTAAGCTATTGGAAACTAATTAAAAATTTTTTTTTTATACTTTTCCAAATAGAAGATGAAGCATTGCTTTATAGTTATTGCTAATTTGATCAATAATTGTTGAAATGAATTTGTTAAATAGTTGTTTTATTCATTACTGGTTTCTCTTAATAGTATTACTAGATTGTAATGTAATATGTAATATAAATATAGTAAGAACGTTATGTTTACATAGTAACACCAAAGTTTTATAGTAACAATCGTTAACATTACTCTCCAGTTACATTTTGAGTCATCAAAAGATTTGAAGATTTGTAAATATTATTTAACAGAAGATGAAGCATTGTTTCCATAGTTAATACTCATTTGGGTAATTGTAGAGATTTATTAATTTTTATACTACATTCTTTTAATTTTATTATCTTTAAACCAACCGTGGAATTAATAACTCAATTAAAACTACTAAAGGATTAAAAACCATTTGAGAATTGTGTTTAAATGTAAAAAAAAAAAAACCATTTTTTCGGTTAATGCTTTTTTGTCAATTGAAGAAACAAAAGAAAATAGTTTGAAATTTTCTCTGTAATGTCAGCTTCAGTCATTTGTTGCTAAAGTCAATAGAAATTGAAAGCTTAATATTTGTAATAAAAGCCAGAGTAATTGAGAAAAGTTTCTTTAAATGTTTCCTGAAAGAAAAAGTTATTGAGGATAAGAGAAAGTTGTTTTAATGTTTCCTAAAAAATGATGCAGAAATGTTTGTTTACTCTTGTTTGAATTGAAACTACAATTGATTTGAACTATTGAAAAGAAAGTAACTAAAAAGCAGGAAATCTTAAAAGAAGGATTAAAAAGAAACGGAGAATTAAAGAGTAGAGGAGGATTAAGAAAAGTTGTCTAAATATTTTTTAAAAGATGCTGCAGCATTGTTTATATTTCACTTATTTAGATAACGTAGTATTCGAGCGAAGAAATTTCTCGAAAAAGGTAAAAAAAACATACGTGGGAAACAAATGAATACCTATAAGTTGTGTCTTTTTTCTTTTATGAAAGGAGAGATTCTCAAATGTAACACTAGTTGGCAGTATTTTTTATTGAACTACACTGTAAAAACACTGCAAAAACAAGTATCTTAAAATACATTATAAGCACTTTTAAAACTATTAAAACATCTTATTTTTCCACCTTCTATCTTAGAAACTAATGCATTTTAAGATGCTTTGGATAACTTTTTGGAAACAGCTTAAAGTGACTACCAAAGTATCTTAAAAAAAGATGCCTTCTTTTTACAGCGTAACTGTAGTTTCAGCCAATAGTGAAAATAGTGCTTAAAAGTACTCCCGAATACCTGTTAAGTTTTGGGTAAGCAATAAATGGAAGAGTAATAATATCATAATACAAGAATAAATTAATTCAATTGTTCCAGTTTCAATTGATTTTTGATTCCATTTGTAATTCGAATAATTTCTTTTTTGATTTGATCACTTAATCGTTTTAAGGAGTAAGCAACGCAATTTTTATTAACTGTCAGAAAAGCTCTTTCTTTCGTTCTCTTTTTTTTGCTACTGGAAATGTAAAACATGGTCTATTCTGTACGGCAAGGAGTACAAATAAAACGTCAATGTGATCGGTCCCGTAGAGGGATTGTCGCTTTTGGAATGTCGTAGCAAAAGGTTTGGCTTCATAGGGAGGAGTCTCTCTTTCTCTCCCTCTTTCTGTTAGCTTCGAGAGACCTCAATCTTTTACTCCGTCTGCGAGGATTTATATTTATGGTCCAGGGAAAGACAGGAAAGAGGACGACGAAGAGAGGGTTTTTAAAGAGAAAAGAAAAGAATCACATTCAAGTGCATGGTCCCCGTATCTCTTTGACTCGATAGAAGCGACGTTTAGAAGAGGACTTTTATACATTTCTTTTCTTCTCTCCATTCCTTCTATAAATTACATATACACAAAATAAGAAAACAAAAAAAAGTAAAAAAAAGCCATTAAGTATTAAACATGTTTATATTTAAGTTAGTTGTAAAATGAAGTTCTTTGCCGGAAGGATTGCACTAAAAGAAGAGAAGGATTATTAAGGATGGAAAAAAATGGCAAGAGGTATAAATAAATACACCAAGTCAGAAGGTGGATGAAGATGGATGTGAATAAATGACACGCAGAAGGAATAAGAGGGAATTGCCTTGAATGTGAGATTTGAAATTATCGCGCTCTTTCGGAACAGTTAGGTTCGTCTACCGGTCGACTATGGATCGAGAAGGATGGGGGGGGGAGTGAAGAAACGGAACTGCTACAGGGGGCAAATGTATGCGCACTCTGGCAGATAACGCGAGGGTACGATTGCCGTTTTTCTCCTCTTGCCCGATGGTTGGACATTAACGTGTTGGCGCGGACTCGAGTCAAGAGTCGAGGTTAACACCCGTGTCCATCTATGGTCTACACGATGGATAATTCAGCGTCACTTAACCGTTCTGCGAAGCGCGAGAACAGTGACGATGTATATCGTTCAAAGAGCGAGTGAGAGAGAGTGAGAGAGTGCGAGTGGTCTTACATCCAATGTCGAGGTTCTGTGAGCGCTCTGATTCCTTTTTCCTTTTCTACTTATTCGCCTCTCTCAATTCTAGGTAGCGGTTAAGGTCTTTATATGCTGGTAAGAACCTGCTAACGCCGCGAAGACGACCGTTGATCGTTATATTACCATTGAGCGACGGTGAGAATTCCTCGTTTTCCTGAAGAGAATCTTTAAAATTGTCATCTCCTTCCTTGGGCCGGTATGTTCACCGAGAGTCAAAGAGACAATGATGAGTTCAAATTCAAACCGTGGCATCCGTTTGCGAATTCAATGCAGCTATTATATTGGAATAGAAGATGATCATTGCATTCTTCAATAAACGCCTTCATTCTCTTGTTTCTACAAGTGTTTGTTGTAAAAACAAAACCATCACTAA
The DNA here is from genome assembly GCA_032872475.1 of Leptopilina myrica (nomen nudum). Taxonomy (NCBI): domain Eukaryota; kingdom Metazoa; phylum Arthropoda; class Insecta; order Hymenoptera; family Figitidae; genus Leptopilina; species Leptopilina myrica (nomen nudum). Next base: position 39,207,244 of record CM065463.1, read on the forward strand.
ATTTCATCACGATCGCAAAAAAAACACGATTGTAAAGTAATTTGTACTGGATTTTTACGCTAGAACTTCAAATTTCTAGAATTGCTGTGCATTTCTTGCCGCAATTTTTTACTATTTTGTAGAACATTTTATTAAAATATTTTCACAGGAAGGAAAAAAAACCAGTATAATTTGCTTTGGGTTCACAAAACAAGATAAATAGTAATTGATGACAAAAATGTCCAGAATACATTTTACCATGTTAATTGTAATAATTACTCTACTTTATTCTTTCTGAACAAGTTATTAATAAATAATAAGTGAAGGGCAAACTGATAAAAATGTAGAATCCCAATTCATGCGGTACTAAAAACATTAGGAAACTAAGTTTTACTAAAAACTTTTCACTAATTAAACCCTGTGACGGGAAGAAGTTTTCGATACATTACTTCCAAAAGTATTGATCAAATATCTGTAGATTACGGTAAGGGTAAAATACAAAAATATTACATCCCTGAGACCTTGACATTGACCCTAGCACCAAAGTTTAAATCGATTACCGTTTTGCTGAAAATCGAAAAATTCGATAGCGTCACTCTTTGATCAAAACTTGTTGTGTGTAGATCTGTTCCTACGATCTTTTTTAAATTAAATTTATATTGTTTTCGTTAAATTTGTGTGAATTGATCGAGTGGGATCAAATTTCGAATATTGTATTTTGAACGTGATTTGTGTGATATTGAGATCAATTGTCATATATTGTAATAACATCGACAAGGAGTTGATATTTGATCAATCAGGTGAGTGATCAGTGTTATTTTTATTTCTATCAGATTTTTCTTGTAATTTTGTTTAATTTAATTTAAAATATTTTCTCTTTTAAAATTTAACCATAAGAAATTCTATTCGTCTCAACCTAAACTGACTGAAATTTCTACATATAGCTTGAACATTATTTGTAACTTCTAAAGTGAATTTTACTAGTTCGGAAGGGAAATATTTGGTAAAATTTACTCCAGAAGAAGTAAAAGATTTCATTTAGATATTTCAGTCATCTTAGATTTCAATTTTCAAGTAGTAAATCGAACGTTATAAATTTTCTTTGTAATTCCTAACAATTTCTAACCCTTTAACAAATTTATAGGATCCTTTAAAATCCTTTTAAAAATTGTATTACCTTAGTTACGAAAAAAATATTAAATTTAATTTTCTTTGAGTGTCAATCGGCATTCTTTGATCAGATTTGAGAAATTCAAAACGTCGAATCCAATAAACCAATATTTTTTCACTTGAATTTTTTAATTTAGATTTTTCAATATTTCTAAATTAAAATTTAATATTAGGATTCCGAAGCTTAAAATAGAGATTTCAATCTGTTACTCAAGAATGGCAGAACATTTTTAAATTAATACGTTTAAATCCAAATGGATTACTAACGGTTTTCTTAGTCAGTGAATCTAAAATTGATGTCAAAATAAAAAATTCAAAATGTCGACTCCTTCGAATTTTTCCTTTTAATTTCCGAGGTCGTTGATTACGAAACTGCTGTTAGTTTTTCAAAATTCAAAATTGCAGATGAAAAGTTTGAAAAATTGAAATAGGCTCATTACTGTTAAGGGGCTTTTGCCATCGCTGATGGCAAAATATGTTTAATTTTATAGCAAAAATATTATAATTTTGAATTTTAAATAAAATTTCTTTGAATCAAATAAATATTTTTCTCAGTGTGTTCTCTGTTTAAACAAAATAAATTATTAATAGAGGAACGAAAAACTGATAAACATAAATATGATTGGTAATTGTTTAGAATAAAATTTATTTTGAATTTCGACCCAGTAAAAAAGTACTTGGGAAGAAATAAATGTTTTCAGTCAGAAATTCCAGAGAGTTTAAGTTTTACCTAGCAAATAGTAAATGTAACTCTAAATTTGCTGCTTCATATTTTCCTTATTTCTCAGCATATATACAAGATATGTTATTAATGGAGAGAAAGAAAACTAATAAAAAAAATAGAAAATAGAAATAAATATAAAAAATTCCAGTAGCGTATTATCGACTCAGTGGGATGTGAATTTGTACCTGACAACAAAGGTTAGGTAAACGGCTAAACGGGCCACGCTTCAGAGATCTTGCTGGAAAATCTCTTCTACGTGCGTTTCCCTCGTTTTTGATGCACCGCTGGCTACGCGAACATTCAATCCCTCTCTCTCTTTTCTTTTTTTCTACAGGGCAAAATATATCGTCTCCTTTTCTTGAACAGTTTTGTAAAATATATTAAGAAGGAGAAACCCCAATATTTACTAGATTTTTCCCTTAACGGTCCATTGGGAGGGAAGGAGGGAGGGGATTTATAACTTACCCAACGAAAAATTACATCGTTCTGCATCGTGTCACGATATTCTCTATACACAAACGGGAAGAATCACGGTTTTCATATTGTGTTACGTTTAAAGAGTTGATTTCGATTGCTTTTGATCTCTAATCTCTATTGGTCTCTTTTGAAACTATAGAATCGTATATATTTATATATATAGTCGACCTTTTAACTGTATCTCATACCATTGAACTTTGAACATAATCCCTCTCTCGACAAATAATCGCGGGATTATCTCTAAAATTAAGTGCATTCATCATCTTAATTCCTTTACTTTATTATAAATCAGATAACAATATTTATTTCTCGACCTCCTTATATTCTCTAATGTTAAATTTTATTCAAATATCAATTTCTCAATGCATTATTAATAACGTTTTTGCAATTCATTTAATTAATGTGAATTCACAGAAATTAATTATTATACATATAGAAAAGTGATTTTTGATTTTAATAGAAAACAATTTTTTTTCATAATTTACAATTTAAAAATGAATGGTTCATGCACTAAAACCCCCGACATTAATAACGACGTCACTTTTGCATACTCATTCATCATTTAAATTTGCATAATCAAGATAGGCTTACGTCCAGTAAGTTTTTGCATAACTAATTTTAATCGAAACGAATTGCGTCCTGGGGTTGTTTATTTTCTCACGTAATATTTTACATATTACATATACTTTAAATTTACACGTATTTTACAAACCAGGGGGGACATGTTTTTATATATTTGCAGGAAAAAAAGAAGGAAATAAAAAATAAACAAGGGGAGAGATAAACGTTTGAGAGAGAAAAAGGTGAAAGGAAAATCGAGAAAGACAACTTTCTAAGGGTATAAGGAATGTGGCTTCTGTTGATTGATGAATTTCCAGTTTTTACTTTGCTTAGATAAGTATTTATCGATTGAATGTAATTTTAACTGAAAAGATATTTTACAAATTAAGTGTAATTTAACAAAATTTGACATAGTATAGGTACGTTTTGCATAAACAATTTTGTTTTCGTATAAAATAATCATTTAATTTCTGGTTTTTGAAAATTTACTAATTGAGAGAAGAGACCTTACAAATTTCAGTATCTATTCTGCCTAACAATTTTTGTTTAAAATAAATGTTTTTCTATATAAAAAAAGTTCAAAATATTTCTTGTTTTGTAAAAGTTTAATTATTAACAACTATTTTTGTACGGAATATTTGTTATAAATAGTTTCATCTCCAGAAAAAATCGGTTATATTACTATTGTTTTAAAAAAGAACTATTGTCCAACAAACTATTGTGCCAAAAGTCAATTGTTGTAGAATAAATGTTGCCAAATAAATTTTTTCTATCTTCTATTATTTTAACTTTCGAATAATTATCAAACATTTTTATTGTTTAGGACAACCATTATTCTGAAAAGGAATTATTTTATAAAAATATTTTTTAGAGTTTCATTCAAATTTTTTTCTTCTATTCAATTCAATTCTCACACAGAAAAAAAGTAGTATAAATTTTGTTGCGGGTAATTTTAATCAATGCTAACTCACATAGACATTGGTACCCTCACATAGGTAAAATTTTGTTGCAGTGAATTTTTACCCCAAAAGCAAGTTAAAAATTATACTTTGTTTTCTTGTGAAATAAATTGGTGGAATAATTTGTTTTAAATAATAATCTTAATGAAAATTATTCAAAACTAGTTTTATTTCAAAAAAATACATACGTTTACAAAGTTTCAAATGAGAGAAATAAAAATCTGTTTCTAACGTAACTTTGAAAGCTATACTCGAACAAACAGTCCATTTTTTTACTATTACGTCAGGTTTTTTAGATAATTTTAATTAATTTAATTATTTTTAATTCTTTGATACTTCAAACAATTATCATTGAAAATCAAAATATATGACTAAAAAACAATCGTAACTCACTTAAAGTTTTTAGGGTCGATCATTACGATTTTTATGTCAAATTTTGAAAATTCAAAATGGCGGATTCAATATGGCGGACAAAATATTAAAAATTTAACGGTTTTGTTTGGAACTTATTGCTCAGTGTTTTTCGCATTTAAAAAAAAATAACTTTAATATTGTTTTCAAAAATAAGAAACATTAAACATTATTTAAATTACCAATTTAATGTCATATATATATATATATATATATATATAATATTAAAAACGGCGGATACAATATGGTGGACAAACATTAAAAATTAAAAGGATTTGCTTCAAGTTTGTCATTTCAGTGTTTTTGGGCTTCCTAATTACAAATCTGAAAAGTTAAATTTAAATAATTTTAAATGCTGAATCTAATATGTCAGACGAAAAAAAATCAAACCTAAATTTGTTTTCCTGTGTTTTTAAATAACAATTTAACTGTTGTTTCGAAGAGTAACTTTAATTTTGTTTCCAAAAATTGGTTTTTTAAGAAGCTTAGTTTTTATTTAGTAATAAGGTGCAAATTGTACAAAAAATTTGTACCACAATACAAATTGTACATATTATGTAACCCTTCAATAAAGTTCATCGAGACAATTTTTCAAACTGTTTTCGTTCGTATTTTTTAATGTATGTTCCTCAAATTGAAGCACTGATTCCATCATTTTTTTCTTATTTGCAGTGAAATTTAACAGATTAAAATCATGAAAATTGAGTCACTAATTAGCAGTAAATTTTCACTGATTCAATTTTAGAGAGAACAACGATTGTATTTTAAAGCATAATGTCTCCTGAAATCAATATTATAAACTAAAGATCCAGAAAATTAACTTTCTATAGCAAAATTTCTACAAATAATTAAGGAAGAACCCTTGCAGCATAACAGGTCAAAACAATGCCCATTTTAATTTTTATTTGAATCACGAAGTGCTAATGCAACGCTTGGCAACAGTCCATTTGTATTTTACGCATTCTTGGATTAAATTTGTATATAAGAAAGTCAAATACATTTTTTTTGCAAAAATTTACTATAGAAATTATGATATGATGAATTATGATCGTAAATATATTACGAATATGAAATATATTTCAAAATTTTAATTTTCGCGCTACTTGTATACCTAACCTCTAAGAAGCAACGTTGCCAAGTGTTGTGCTTAGTAACTTCTGATTGATAAAAAAATGGTGTTTTTTGTACAAAATAATTAATTTTGAGTCTCACAGGTTGTGTCTGATCATTTTTTTTTGACAATATTTAAACATTAGTTCTTTAGCTTTAACTGTAAAAAGTTACATCAATATCTCGCTGTCATTTTCCTTACAATTGAATTTTAAAGATCATGAAAGTGCATTTTCCCAAAAGACACAATGTAAAATGTGAAAACATAAAATTGTTTATAACTTTTCTTATACATTGTGCAGACCTCTAAAAATTTAACTACATAATTTTTAAATCAACATCTACCATTATTCCAAGTTTCACGAAAAACTCGCTGTGAATTCTATTTCCGAGGGTACTTCCTTAAGCGATCACAATTAATTAATAAGAATAGGAAGGAGGAAAGACTCGCTCTAACATTTGATAAAGTTTAAAATTTTTATGAAAATTAATAAAATTGCCACTACAGTGATAACAAGGAAGCATTTAATTTTACAAGGTACTTCCCTTAGTTTCTGAAAAGGATATTTGCCTAGTTGCATTTGTGTTTGTTTGTAGATGCAGTTCCATTAGTTGGGAAAAGGAAAAAGGGTATGATTGCATTATATTATATCATTATGAGAATCCTCGTCGTTATTCCATTCGTAGATGATTAACTGTCCACCCAAGTCATGGGCATCCATCAGTCTGTCTCTTTAACGGAATACAAGTCTCGAGATAAGGTCAAAGTATGATACACTGGTTCTTCCTTCGGCTTGATATAACTTATATGACTTTGAACGTATATACAATTTTCATTGCCGCTAAATTGACTTAATGTGAAGGATATTTTTCACGAATAGTGCAACGACCTTCGCATAGATGATAGAGGGGAAGGGACATGCGGTAATAGAGAGAAAATCTCTTCCGAGTTTGCGCTTCTTCTCGTTTGTTAATATCCAATCCCGTAATTTCCTTTTAAAAGAGAGAGAGAGAGGGGGGAGGGAGGGCATTTTGAAAAATCCCCGTGTCACGGAGACCGGAAAATAATTATTGCGCAAGAGTTAACTATCTCGGCAATATCTATGGTCAGATCGGTCCTTTGGACAATGATCGGAATGACCTCACCATGGTCACTGTAACAACTTACCTCTACCCATTGGTCGATCTTTTAAAGTATTTGTACCTGGGTTTTACAAGTACTTGCATGTTACGATAGCATGCGATAGAAAGCGATAAGATACGATATAGCACCGTACGGCGGTATGGTTGGTGTGTTGGTGCGCCAAGTAACGGGTTGAAAAAGGTAATTATTTCGATGCCAAGGTTCATCGTGTATAATTGAGAACGTGGGTAAACACTTAAGTGATTTTAATTCAATTTTCTTCCGAACCCTCAGCATATCGAGTGTCCCCCGCTAAAGATCGTAAAGATCGCGTTCCTTTGCACTGCAAGAAGCACGCGTACTCCGAACCACGATCATCATCATCATCATCATCATCATCATCATCATCATCTAAAGCATATAGGCATAATTGCTTCGCCAATAGACTGACGATACCGTCGCGAAACTTAAACAATATCCGGTAAACTGTAAGACGAACGACAGGATAATCCAGGGGTTCCGCTCTCAATTCCCTCTTTTTACTATATTTATATATTATCCGCATTCCTTGTTTAATTATTTACCTATATAGCCTATAAGTAATTTCACCTCATTTTATTTATGTGAATTTGAGGAATGATCGAGTTGGGATGAGTCGCCCTTGTTCTTGCTTCTTGCGCTAATTTTCAAATATGAAAATAAAAAAAATATATAATAGCCTTGTAAGTCTATTCATGAGCTCGTTGAATGTTGCTAATTACACAATTAAACGGTTTCTGGATTTTATGACTTGGAAAACTTATGTTTTGCATAGTTAATAGGAGGACAACAATTTTCTCACGGTTACTTTATTATGTACGCTGTGACGTTTTCTGCTTTAGAGTTTCCTTTTTTTCAAGTCTATTTTTCAAATTACAATTTCAATTTTTGTTTAAATTGGTTCACTTTTTTTCTTATAAAAACGATTAGGAATTTAATAATAAGAAATTCTGTAGGGTAATAAAAATTATTGATCTTAATAATATGTACAAAATTTGTCATTAGGAACAACTTCATTCTAAAACGATAAGTGCTTTAAAAGAACTATTGTTGCTTTTAAAAAAAAAGACGACAGTTGCTAAAAATTTATTCTCGTCAACTATTGCCGATAAGAATCAAAGTTTAAATAGGCGTTTCGTTTTAAGAAATAATATTCTTTACACCCAGAGAAATGGTATATTTGTCTCAGAACCAACTAGACTTTTTATTTGTTTCAAATAAACTTTATTTAGTTTAAATAAAATTTTATTTAACTCAAATATATGTTTTATTTCTGTTAAATATAAATTTTATTTAAAACAAATACAAAGTCTAGTTGGTTCTGAGACAAATATACGTTTATTTAAGTCAAATAAAATATATTTGGTTGAAATAATAATTTTCTCTGGGTGTACGACTACTGTTCTAACTACTATTGATATTAAAATAACTACTGTTGCCAACAACTGAGAATTCTTAAAACTATTGTTTCTTATACAACTTTTGCTTCTACTAATTTTTACTTCTATCAAATTTTGTTCTTAGCAATTATTGATCCTAATCACTATTATGTCCAACAACTGTATATTTTAATCATTACAGATACCTATACTAAATATTGTTTCTGAACTCTATATTCATCTTCTAAACAATATTTGTTTTATTTAACCCCTTGACAGTTCATGGCCCATATATGGCCACAAAGATTTGCATCTGTGGCCATATTTGGCAATCTCAAAAAATAATACTAAACTTAATTCGATTTAAATGGCGAAGTGTATACTATGGTTTTTGGGGTTGCGGAATCCAAATTTGAAGTCGCTTGGAACTCGTTACTCGGGGTGGTTTTGGGGTCACTGATTAAGCATATGATGTTGGATTTTTAAAAATCAAAAAGGCGGATCCAATATGGCGACCCAATATGGCGGATGATTTCTCGGGAGTTTTCCGGATCGCTGAATTTAAATTTGATGTTCATTTTTCAAAATTCAATGAAAAATGTTTTTGAATAAAATTATTCTTTTAAACAAGTATTTAATCTAATGAACAATAAATGTGCATAAAAATTAAAGAATTCTTATTATTTTATTATTATGTATAATAATCTTTATATTCATTCATTTATTCTGTCCACAGTTTAAAGTTAGTCTATTTAAATATGCTTTTACATCTTTTTCTAAAACATTTTTCTTGTTAGATCGAAAACATAGAAAAAATATAGATAGAAATTTTTGTTTATGAAAATTGTACATTCTTTTGGAAAAAAATTTTTGTAATATGCATAACTTACATTTTTTTACCACATTTTTAAACAAAATTTTAGTATGTTAAAAAAAGTTAAAAACTATGCGTAATTTTTTTTGTTTTAATAGAAAATAAAATTCAGAATTATACTCTCTAAATCTGAATTAGTAGAAAGTTACTAATGAAATGGTGAAAAGTTGTCCACTAAATGATTTAGTAATAATTCTACTAGCAAATAGTAAAATATTACTAATTGTTAGTAGAGCTTTACTAATTGTTTAGTAGAATTCTACTAACAATTAGTAGAACTGTTTTATTAGTAGTTGATATAACAGTTTCACTCATTCATTTAGTAAAAAAGTGACATTAAATTATTAGAATTCTACTAAAACATTAGTAGAATATATTACTATAAATTATTAATATTCTACTAATTAAAAAAGTGAAAAGTCGTTCATGAAAACTACTAAATCTTAGTAAAATTTTACTATTTTTCAGTAGAATTCTACTAATTTAGATTTAGAGAGTGCAATAGTTTTATATAACATAATGAAACATAATTTTTATAAATTTAATTTAATAGGACTGTATATTAAATTTAATTTTTTCTGTATTTTTAATGGAAATTTAAAAAATTGCCATTGAAAGACAAGAAATTATACTCATTTTAAAAAATATAATTATAAATATACGATTTTGTAGTAATGTATAAAAATAACAATTGACAAAACAAGATCATACAAATTTAAATAATATTTTTCTATTTTAAAAATATAAAAGTATTTTAACAAAATTTCGTCAGACATAACAAAGTTATACATTTTTTTAATTTACTAATAAAAAAAATTCGAAATTTATTTAACAACATTTTAAATATTATTAAGAATATTCTCAATTTGTAGAAATATAAAAAAATTCGTTTTTAATTTAATACCATAAATTGTATACTTTGAATTAATGAACAATTTTTTTTTTAAACTGACTTAGAATGTACACACGCGCTCTAATTGCGCGTCTATAATGCTGGTAAAAATAATAAACAATAATAATTAACCTAAAAAAATATGTGACGCGATCTGAAGAAAGGGACCTTAGAAGCAAAAAATTGTAGGTTATGTTTGCAATTTTTGAAATGAGAATACAAAAAAATGATCAACTGTCAATGAGAATCAAAAATGTTTAAGTTTTTATTACAACTGAAATATTTAATAAACAATGATTTTAATTTTCAAAAAGCAAAAAGAAACTTTTAATCAACAGAAAAATAAGACTAACATAACCTTAAAGTGATTTGCTTCTAAGGTCCCTTTCTTCAGATCGCGTCACATATTATTTAATAAGTTTGTAAAAGGAGACAGTATATTGTCCTAATATTTCTATTAGCGTGCGTATTCATATATCATTTAATTTACACAAATACTCCGAGAGAGAGAGAGAGAAAGACTATTTCTATTTCTAGTAATAAATATGAATTTCCACATACAAACTCGACTGCAAAGGATGAAGAAAAGACGATACGAGAGAGGTTCATAGCTAAGAGGAAATTGGAAACTCGTCCGCGCATATCGCTCAACGTTATATCATAATACGCCTCAGCTCTAATTGATCCTCGGATGACATATTAAGGAAATTAAATTTCGCGATAATCCATGACGTTCTAGTTTGTCAAGTCGGTGGTCGATATACATGAAAACTGAATCACACATGCAAAAATAGATAAATACATGTAAAAATAAATCATTAATAAATATGTAAATTAATGTAAATAAATAAAAATAGAAATAAATAAAAATATCAAGTAATTAAGAAATACTTAATAGCTGATAAATAATCAATAACTATCGAGAAAATAAATAACGAAGAAAATAAACAAAAGCTAATTAAATAAGTGAATAAGTTAATTAAAAGAAAATAAGTTTATGAATAAATAATATCTCCTTCTTCTTCTTCTTTAATATTAATGTATTGTTCATTATATTTTTATTTTCCTACAAATAAAATAAATAATATGATTTACAAACATATATGTATGTGTACGAGTATATAAAGTTTGTTTGTTTGGCTCCACTGTCAACTGATTGCAGTGTTCAAAATTCTAAAACAAAATAATAAAATAAAATAAACAAACAACTTATAGAATATTTTCACACGTTCATTTACATTCTCTCTGACCTCAAGACTCGCTGCCACATTCTATACAACGGTACATTTTATATTCATGTGTCTATAATTGACACTCACGCTCACCGACATTTTTAAAGTCTGCCATTTAATTAAAGTTCAACCACAAATGTTTCACTTGTAAATACTAAATACATTTTAATGGAAAATAATTTCTCTGTTCTGGTAGAAAGTTCACTTTATACCATTCCCTCAACTTTCCATATAGTTTAAACCTCTGATACTGACTTGTCTGACTAAACGTTGATTTTACTACTTCATTTTTTTCTATCACTTGCAATAGTATAGTTATTCCCTCACGATTCAATGTTATTGCATATATATAAAAGAAAGAAATTTCAAAAAAAGTTGTTACAAAACTGCGTAATTTTGAGTTATATTAATTTTTAATGATAGTTGATTTCAGATGAGAAACAAACATTTCAGTAAAAAAATTAAAAAAATAAACAATAGCAGTAAAAAGAATAGTCTTTAAAAAATACTCAGTGATGTCGAAAAAATAAATTTAAATAATATACGATAAAAAAATTGTACACAATAAAAATCAAGTCTGATAAAAATGGAAAAGTGTTTTTTTTTTAATTAATTATTTTCAGTTCGATTTTATCAAATGTTTACAATTTAAGAACTAATTGGATTATAAGTTTTGAAATTTAATTTGCCATATCGCCTTATGTGAATAGATTATTGAAGACAATGGTGTTAATTCTCATGCGGTATTCATATTTTTCTTTAGCCTTGCTTTATATCAACAAAATGCATCTCTTTCTCGTGGTATAATGAAAAATAAACTCATCATTATTGACGCTAATTTCCGGTATTTCTGCGCCAATCGGGATAATTACAATTGGCCGAGTATATTCTCACGAATGATGTCGAAAGTAAAGATGCTTCATATATATATGTATATAAAATGCCATTTTCAATCCTTTGTACCGTTAAACGACAAAACAGTGAAAATAAGTGGTAAAACAGAAACGAAGAAGACGAAGAAAGACATTTGCAACCGTGTTTTCAATTACCGGAGACGAACATAAGAAAATAGTGGGAATGAGATGGGAGGAAAAGGAAGACTTTAATGTTTAGAAGAGTGTAAAGGTTGTCTAGAAATAGTTTCGAGGATAGTTAACAAGGATTATTTTAACTCTCGCCAATGTTAAGAGTTCTAAAACAAAATTAAATTTGTTTACGTTTCCTTGAGAGTTTCGTGTTTCGAATGAGTTAAAAGTAATTATTACGATTGAGAAAATGTTTTCCTAATTTAAATGGAACGTTTAAGACAAAAGTCTGAAAGGCATCAAAGACATTTTTGTTCATAACAAATAGTGTTGTTTTTAAGAAGAATTGTTCCGAACAATAATTATCCAAAAGTGTTTTAGTTCTAAATAGGTATTGTTTTAAAGTGTTCTTTTTTTAAATAAACATTGTGCAAAAGTGTTCTTGTATTAAACCAATAATTTCCAAAGAATTCTTGTTGCAAATAAGTAATAATATTCGAACTGTACTTGTTCTAACAACTGAATCTACTAATATCTTCTGTTCCTCACAACTATTGTTTCTTACACTTTTTGTTTCTAACAATTTTTACTCCTAATAACTATTGTTAAATTTTTTTTTACAATTTTTGTTACTTTGAATTTTTACAACTAAATATTTTTGCTAACTACTATTATTCCGTAAAACAATTGTTCCTCACAACTACTGTTCCTTACAAAAATTGTTCCTTACAACTACTGTTCCTTATAACACTTGTTTCATACAAATATTTTTCTAAAAAATTAGTGTTCCTAACAATTATTGCTCATAATAACTAGTGATCCTTATAACTATTGATCTTATTAACTATTTTTCGAATAAAATATTTTTGTAAAACTATTATTGTTAAAAAAAACTATTGTACCTAAGAACTATTGTTCATTGCAACTATTAATGCAATTATTTTGTCTAAAAACTATTACTACTTATAACTACTATTCCAAACAATTTTTACGTGGAACCAATAATACTGCACATTACTTTACTTGCTTCCCAATAAATTAGTAAATTATTTAAAGAAAATTTATAAAACGAATTCTGAATTCTATTAAAAATATTTGCAAATGTTTTGAAAAAATCATTAGTTGAAAAAAATTAGAATTTATGTTTTAAACTTGGAAAAATTTCCTAATACGCCATATTCCCCAAAAATTTCAGAGAATATTCAACAAATTATTGAACAAAAATTTTCCTTATGAATATGTGGAATATTTAACAAATTTTTGAAAAAAATTTTCTCTAAAAGTTTGTGCAATATTCAAAAAGATTTTGGGAAAAAGTTTTCCACAAAAATTTTAGGAAATATTCACAGAAATTATTAGATAAAATTTTCCCTCAATAATCGAAGGGGATATTCAACAATTTATATGAGAAAATTTTTTCCTAAAACTCACTTTCTAAATGAACATATTGTTTTAAAGAATTCTTATTTAAAAAGAATACTATTCCAAATGGTGAGAAACAATTTTTCCAAATAATTTTATTGTCAAACAATGAATTTTTCTATTTAGGAAAATCTATTGTTTAAACTATCAGTCTTTTAGAAAAATACTGTTTTAATGGACAATAATTTTTTATAATTATTATTTTTCCCATAAACTTTTCTAGATTATTATGAAAGTGTTATGAACCATTTTGTAAGAAGTTTTCAAAGTATTTCCCAAGTGCTCCTTACGAATCCTTTTCTTTTTGCCTTAAAAATTTTAAATTCGTTCAAAATGTATCTCCTTGATAGGCACTTGAAATTTATCCAGAACAGTGCGTCCACTTTTCACCATGTAATGGAAAGGGTGTTTGATAGAAAATTTTCCAAGTGCTTTTAATAAAAAATTTCGTCAAACGTTTATAGACAAGGGAGAATGATTCAGTAAAGTGAGACAGATATTAAAAACTTGTGTCGTGACATAAGAAGCATTTTCAAAAAAAAAGGAAAAAAAATGGATCCGTCACTTGTTCTTGAAGAGAATTCTTACAAAAGAAGGTTAACATCGAGAGAGTGAGAGAGAGAGAGAGAGTGAGAGAGTCGTAGCAGGTGCATATTATTCACGACTCAGCCGGATGGATCTCGCGCGAATTCATAAAGCAGTCTTTTGTGTAGATACTTCGGGGACGTTGCTACTCTTTATGGTAATTTCACGGACCAGTGAGACTTATGAAACCTAGAGAATTTTACACGAGAAGGAAGCGTAGGGCGTTGAATTTTATGTATATATATGTGTAGGAGAAAAAAAGATGTTCAAATGATTAGACACTTGTTTTTTTTTTAATATACAAAAGAGCTTGATAATTTTTTTGTTGAGGAAAAAATTTGTTTTTTAGTGCAGTTTGTTGTCGATTTTAATTTTTGTTCTTCTTCTTTTTCTTCTTTTTTTGGGGTGACTCCCGGTGACGGTGCATCTTGGACGCCATTATGGTCCATTTGTGCTCCTCTACTCGGCAAGTGCAAAGCACTTCCTTAGGTGCTTTGTTCACGATAACGAGGCTAAAGCGCTGTAAAAGCGACAAGGGACATTTATTATTTCGACGCAGTGTACATGGTGTATCGTTGCTTGTAATATATTGCCATGGTAAATGAATTGAAAACTGCGCGGGCTATTTTGTTGCGAAGAAAATGTGGAATGAATATAGAAGAGAATTAAGCGAGAAGTATAACGTTATGTATATATAACATTGAGAGAGAGAGAGAGAGAGAAGCGGGGATTAAACGACCTCAGCTATAACCCAGTTATTCATCTACACCAAACTCTCTCCCACTCTTACTCCTCCTTCTGGCAATACCTCAAAAATTTACTTCAAATTAACGTAATCATTTTAAATTTTCAAGCTCTACAAAAAAAGGACTTATGAAATATTTCGCCAAGAGTTGCATACAAATAACAACTTTGTGACGTTTTTAAAAACTGGAACAGCTGGTAATAAGAATAAATTATACTGATTATGTTAATTTTGAATCTATTTTTCACAAAAAAAAAAATTGTATTTAATTAAAATTTTACTTCCGTCTGGAAATCGTCAAGTAATGCCTAGAATAATTATCAGGTCTATAGTAATGGTTCTGTCTTGACAATATCCAACAACATATATCATGAAATGGTCCTCATTTGGTTCTGTCCGAAGAAATGAATTTAGTTATTCGTAAATCGTGATTATAAAAAATAATTTCCCTTTTATAACATTCGAACATAAACTTGAATTTTTTTGTCTCTACGGTGTAAATTAATCTAAATTAGGCAGTTCTTCTAAATCTGAATTAGTAAAAAGTCAACCATTAAACTAAATTTTATTAGATTAATAAAAATAAACTTAATTTATAAATGTAATTTAATAAAAATAACAACAATTCACGCGCGGCTGACTTCTAGCTCGCTTTTTTAAAAAATAAAATTAGCAATTTTAAAAATAATGGAACGTAAAAATTGTTAAATCAAATATTTTTAATAAAAATAAGATATGAATTTAGTTTTAATAAAAAATTATACATTTTTGTGTCTTTTCTGTTTGACTCATGAACTGTAAAATTAACACGAATTCTAATACAAATTCCTAAATTTTTTCAATATCTCTCAAAAATTGTTTTTTAAAAATAATTCATATCTTGAACTTTTATCATTAAATAAATAAATTATTTAATGAATTATTTTACTTTATTATTTCAAAATAATTTATTTTTTAAAAGAGTTGCGTTTACAATTATTTCAATAAATAAATGAACTTTAAACGGTTTCAATTTAAAATTTTAGAAAACTTCAATACTAAATGAAATTAAATAAGAAATTTTAATTAACTTAGGTTTTTTGAAAGTTTTAATAATTCAAAATCTTATAAAATTAGTTTAGTTTGTCAATATATATTTAATTAATTATTAAAAATAACGGACTTATAGAAGAATTTTATAGTTGAAAACACTAAAAAAATGAATTTTGAAGAAGTTACAAATTATTGTTGAAATTAAATTATTTTTAAAAGTAATAAAATTCAATTATTTAGAAAAAATTTCTCATTTTAATGAGAATATCTAATTACTATTTTATTTATCTATTACTATTTTAGTAAAATTACCCAAAATAACTCATTTATTTAAAAACAATTTTATCAAAATTGTACACAAACATTCTATTATTTTCATAAATAATAAAAATTTCACAGAAATTAAAAAAATTAAAACTCTTTTATAAGTGCCTTCTCAATAATTTAATTATTTTCAGAAATAATAAAACTCATCTGAGAATGTTCATTATTTTTAATACAATTTTAATCGAATTCCCTGAAAAATGTAACTATTATAAAAAATTTTATTAAAACTCACCAAAAGAATTTTCTCATAAAAATTAATTTGAAAATAAATTTTACTTTAAATTTTATTTAAAAATAGAATATGAAAATAATTTTTAAGAAGAATAACAGTAACTATATTTTTATAATATCAAATTTAATAATTTTTAACAAACGATCTACTTTCATTATTATAAAACATGAAGAAATCTTTGTTTTATAACAATATTTTTTAAGTTGATTAATTTTGAAAAGATTTGAATTTGAAATTTTTGAAAATCTTAATTCTTATAGAATAATAATAACAATTAAATATTTGAAATATTTAAAAAAGAAATTATTGTTGACGAATAATTTTACAATTGAAGAAATTCATAAATAAATTTAATGGAATATTTTTTCAAAAAATGCTTTCCTTTATTATCTAAAAAATCAAAAAAAATTTAATTTAATTTTAATTACATTTGCTAATTAACAAATATAATTTATAAACCTTTTTCCCTTTATTTTTAAAAAACTTAAAATTTTATTAAAAAAATTTAAATTAATAAATACAATGGATGTAAACATTTTCTACAAATCTATTAGGAAAATTAAATATCTAATATTTGTCTTCCCAAAAGAAAAAAATGAGTTTGTAAACCATATGATTATTGAGAAATAAAAATTTTTTTAAATTGACATTTCTCTAGTATTTTTTATAAATAAAATAGAGAATAATTTGCATAGTAATTTAGATCAGTTAAACGAAATTTATTATATAAAAAAGCAAACAAAAGGGGTACATTTTTTATTTGATAAACACTATTTTTTTTAAATTTCGAATTTGTATTATTGTTATAAATCATTTATTTATTATAAATTATGATAATATTCTTTAATATTTTCGATTCGTCAAACAATATTTTTTAAAGAAAAAAAAGCGTACACAGAAACAAACTTCTAATTGTGAACAGAATCAATGAAAGAATAGGGAGAATTTACCAATAGTAAATAAAATAGTAAAACTTTACTAGGAATTAGAAAAAATATTTATTAATTAAATCAAATTAGTGGCAGACTTTTCACTAAATCAAATTTAGAGAGAGAGCAAAGTTAGGATCATTCCAGAATTGCATTACAAAACTTTGAAGGACAACTAACTGCATTACCAATAATTATAATAGCTAGATTTTCGAAATTTCTAAATTGTGATTCCACTCCAGTATTACATAATAGAGTTGAAAATATTGAAAATGACAAAAAATGGAAAGATAATTATCTGGAAATCTTTTTTAATGACGAAAATGTATTCATGGCTTGGAATTCACTTAAGCAAAGAAAACAGGTATTGGTTGGGATTCCAGTCTTTCAGAAAGCAGGAAATGGCTCTTTAACATGCAAGATACAAACTGACTTTGTCCTTTTGGTGGCTTACTTGTTTCTAGACTATTATCCGTGTACGCAAAACTGCACGGCTGCATCTAGAGAATTCATAACAACCTCTCTCTCTCTCTCTCCCTCTATAGTTTCTCAGTGTATAGTATATGACAAGCATTCACGAGCATCCGACAACAAACTCACTCCTGCAACATTAGCACAACCGGAACTGTCTGCAGGAAGAATGAAGCGTCACATGCAGGTTTTACGCGCATGAAATCAAGACTTGAATTATTTAATAACCCTTGATAGGCGCTTCAACAATTTACTCTCTGAGACCTCACACATGTAGGTCTGTGTGTGTACTATATATACAGTAGGACACGAATTTTATGAGAAAATTGTTAACAATAAACCTGGGAGAGTAAAAAAAAGAAGGGAAGAAATAAAGCAAAATGGAAAAAATAATACTTGAAGCATGAAGAAAAGAAACTTTAAAGCAGGATGAAAATTTTACTCGGTGCTTATTTTCTGCTGTAAAAGTAGTGAGTGCTTTTATAAACACGAGTGTATTAAATCATTATCTGTTGTATGGCTTGATTTTATATATATACTATCCACACAACTCTCCACTTAAGTGACATAAATTTAATCACTTTGCTTGGCTCCAATTTAATTGAATTTTCAAAATTACGTTATATTGCGGAAAGAGGAGAAAATTGAAAGGAAGCGAAAGCAAAAAGGGTCAGAATTTAAATTAAAGAAAAAAGGACAGTAGAAATTAGTAAAAAATAAATGGCAAGGAAGGTAGAAAATAGCAGAAAAAAATGTGTGCTAACCGCAAAAAATAACAAGAAAAAAACAAAATAGTAATTAATAAACAAAGTTATTAACAAAAGTGAAAAATTGGTAAAAAAAACTTTTGTAATAAAACCAAAAAATATTGAAATTACGTGTCACTAAAAATAAAAATTGGACAAAATTCGAAGTAAAAGTGGGCAGTAGTTACACTGAAAAAAATTTTTTTGATTCAAATAACCGATTATTTGACTATTATCAAATAAATATTTACTTGAATCAAATAATTTTTATTTAAATCAATTAAATAGTATTTGCTTCAAATACTGAAATATTCGATTCAAATAAAAATTATTTGATTCAAGTAAATATTTATTTGATAATATTTAAATAATCGGTTATTTGAATCAAATAAACTTTTTTTCAGTGTAAATAGAAAAAAAATAAAAAATTTTTAATAGTAAATAAATGTAAACAACATTAATGAAATTATAATAACTAATAACAGTAAAAAAACCAATTAAAAAATTAATAATACAAATAAAAAATAATAAAAAACATTGAGAGTAAAATTTAAAAAAATAAAAAACAGATATGTACCAAAATTTAGACAATAGTAAAAATTGAAAATATTAGTAAAATTTTTTTTCATTTTCAACAAAAGTAAAAGTATTTTTTAATAAAAATAGTAAAAAAAAATTGAAAATAGGAGTAAGAACTGGTAAAAAGAAGTTGACTGGAAAGGAAAAAATACTAAAAACAAACAATAAGAAAATAAGATTGGTGAAAAAATAAAAACTGATAAAAAATGTTGGTAATAAGAGTAAAAAATAGAAAAATAGGAGTAACAATTAAAATACAGTACGAAAAAGCACAAAATAATTGAAGAAAAAAAGAAAGAAACCTGTTAAAGTTTATGATAAAAGAGTAGGGTTAGTCCGGGGGAGATGGCCATACGGGAGAGTTGGCCAGTTCAAATATTTTACAGAATTTCTAAAGAAATATCACTTATTATGGGGTATTCTTCAACCTTCTGTGATTCATATTAAATCTAAACAATAAATTGATGAAAAATAATAAAACTGTAAGTGTAATCCTTGTTTATTTTTTTTGCACGGGTCTAAAATAAGTTGAAAATTTCTGATTTCTTGTCACCATATTGTTATTTTTTAATATAATTTTAAATTTTAAATCTTAATGCGTAGTGCATAACCCACGCTTCGACATAAACAAAAAATGAAAGGGAAAATTATTTTATTTATTTAATATTTTTATGTTTACTTTTATCATTAATTATTGGGTAAGATGGCCACTGATGACTTTTATTAAAATTTTTTGATGTTAATGTTATATACTTAAGAAATATTAATGAAAAACAAATTAAAAATGTCTGAGAATAAAATAATTGATCCAATAGACACCAGAGATGGAGATTTATTTGTAGGTTGACGCAAAAGTTACAATCAAACAACGTTAATTGAAGATTGGATTAAGTGCAATATTTGAAATTTTTGGGTACATAAGAACTGTACAGATTGTCATGAAAAATGTTCAAAATACGACCAGAAAAAGAGGAAAGTAATGTGGACGATTAGAAATTAAATTTAAGTTAAAATTAAAAAATGATAGATAGTGGCCATCTCACCCGGACATTCCGGGAGAGATGGCCGAATGCACTTTTTCGAAAATGTAAATTTTAAGATTGTAGCTATGAAAATATTTTATTTTATGTTTCGTTTTTTTAAAGTGAAGTGTTCAATATTCAATTACCAATAAAAGTTTAGACAAAACACGCTTTTTCATAATTTTTACAGTACTTTGAAAAAACTATGGCCATCTACCCCGGACTTACCCTAGAGAAAAAAAGAAAAAAAATACACATATCCGGATGGTGAAATTTTGAATAACTTGAACCAATATTTAATGAATTTGACATTCATTTGCGGTTGAATCGTTTGACCAATCAGAGACCCCTCAAGTAAGTGTCACTCTTATACTAATCGCGAGACAAGTTTCTCTGTTCAATTTCTCTGCAGAATAAACCACAAGTCGAGGTATTTGAGTATAAGTTCTCGTAAACTCTCTTCCTATATTGGTTGTGGTGAGTGCTTCTCTACCCTATGTATATAGTATATGTGTATATGGTGCCTAGTAGCTTGAATTTCCGAGCAGATTTTCTGAATTACAATTGTGTAGAATATTCTGTAATATAATATGTGTATAATTAAAATAAACTTGAAATCTCTCGCGATATTTATTTTACTAAAACAATATTACTTATTATTTTTCAATTAAAAATACTCTCTTTCGTTGAAAGACTGACTTTTGTTTCTAGCATATATATATGTCAATTTTAGACAAGAAATGTAAGCAAATAATTATTTTACCTTTAATAAACATATAATGAAAAAAATTAAAAAATATAATTATAGAAGAATGTAAATAATAAATAATAAAAAAAATAAGAGAAACGAATAAATAAAGTAAACAAATGAGAGAGTAAATGAAGAAATAAGTAATTAAATAAAAGAATGAATAAAAAATGAATATTTTTACAAATAATAAATTAAAAATTAATCAATAAGAGAATAAATAAATGTAAATTTTTATATCTATAGAGAGTAGTATACACATATACTGCATTAGAGAGAATACATATGGACAGATTTAGACTGCAGTTCACGGAAAACATTGTCCGCAAAATGCACACCACACTGTCAGCAGTGGCTGTGAGAGGAAACCTGCAACCCAGTTTCATGTTTCGACCCTTATACTATACCATTCACCTTCATACAACTCTCTTTTCTAAAAAATTCCATCGACGAGAAAAATCCAATAGAAGTCAACCATCATCCAAACTCGCTATCAACATCGAGTTATTTTCCATCGCACGCCAACACAAAACCTCAAGTCTTTTGGTATTTCGAAAAAACAAAAAAACAAAACAGTAGAAAGCAAAAAAGAAGTGTTGGAATAATTTTTTACATTACAAAAGAATTTTTTTGACAATAGCATTTTTTTTTATTGTCGACGTTCGGTCTGACTAGGAATAAACTTTACTACTGATGCAAGAAAAGAAATTGAGAAATTTGTGCTTGTCTGGCTATATCTGACTTTTACTAGACTTTATTCACTAGACGGTAATTAAAATTATTAACTGAAAAATTTTTATCATACCAATAATCAAAATAACCAATCAAAATACCAATAATTACTTTTTAATAATACTGTAAAACTTCTGAGAGATTATCAATGGTATTAACTACTGCATCCGAAACTAGAAGTATTTATATTTTAAAGTCATTAGCTCATTGTTTTTAATTCCATAAGTCGAAAATACAGAAATTAAAAACAGGATTGTTTGACTAAAACTCATTTTTACTATACTCACAAAAATGATCTATTAACTATAAAACTAATT
Source organism: Leptopilina myrica (nomen nudum) (assembly GCA_032872475.1). NCBI lineage: Eukaryota > Metazoa > Arthropoda > Insecta > Hymenoptera > Figitidae > Leptopilina > Leptopilina myrica (nomen nudum). The sequence goes on from CM065463.1 coordinate 39,229,086, forward strand.
TCATTTTCTATCATGTCCTTTAACTGTTACCAGAAATAGTTTTATTGTAAAAGGAATATTTTAAATACAAAAAGGTTAGAAGTTTATTGGAAAGAAGAAAATCGTTTAAATATTAACTGATTTCTTTTGATTTTTAAATTAAACCTTTTTATGTCAAAAGGATAATTTCAAGTTATTTGACATTTGTAAACATGTCAAAATAATAAAAAAAATTTAATTAATTTTTAAATAATGCAAAGGTAATCTGCATAATTTTTACAATAATTATTTACTTATAAAACAACAATGTATAAATTGAATAATTAATAATAAAATAATAATAATAATAATAATAATAAAACTAAATTTTTCTTATGAAATATATATTAACAATTTTGGAAAATTATAATAATTATTTATATATTCGTAAACTATAATTTATTCATTAATAGAAAAAGAATTCCTCATAGACAAATATTAAAAGGAAAATCCGCTTATAGTAAAAGGATTCCTTTTTACTTAAATAAACTGATTTGTAAGTGTACTGATAATAAATACTATTGAGATGTTTAGCATTTCAATTTAAAAAATTCTTCTTCCTTTTTCCCAAAATAGTCAATTTAATGTCTTTGGAAAAATAATTAAAATTATATTTCACCACTGAAGATAAAAACATTCAAATGTAGAAAAAAATTGTCTGTTTGACGATAGAGTTTCCTACTAAAAAAATGTTTACTCCTGTATGAAGAATTTCGTCTGACACAAAATTTATTTTACTACTTCTTTCTAATTACATAGAGACAATATTTTGTCTGGTTGAAAATTATTTCATTACTGACAAGTCGACAATAAAAAAATTACTATAACTCTCAACATTTCATTAAAATAGTAATTTCTACTAAATAATTTGTTAAAGGTTACTAAATTCAAAAGTAATAATCATTCACTAGTTCAATTTCGTATACATTTCTAGTTTTTATAAATTCAAATTTAGAAATAACTTTCACTAATTTTGTCTGACTCAATGTGTCTTTTACTACTGATTTTCTCATTAACTACTTTTCTTCCAGATTGACGAGGAACTGAAAAAATATATATATTTTAGAATCTTTCCATTTTAATTAACTATTTATTTATTTATTATTTTTACTATTTTAATTTTTACTTATTTTTATGTTTTAATTTTAAATAATAATTATTTTATTTTTTCTAGTTGTTAATATAACACAAAAGCAACTTGAAAAAACTGCTTTTTATTACTTGTACCAAAATAAAAGTTTCAAGAGAAAAACTCTTTAAATTAAAAAAAATAAATTTATTAAATAAAATTTACTTTTAACTTAATTTATCTTTTCAGTAAATTAACAAAATATTATGCATCATTTTTTTACATTTTTTTATATTTTTCTTTTTTAAATCCTTACACTGTAAAAAAAAGGAGTTAAATTTTAACTCCCCAGGGAGTCTATAAAAGTCGCACCCAATTTGGGAGTTAATGCCAGGGGAGTTAAATAAAAGGAGTTAAAATTTAACACCCAAATGCTAACTCCCCATGAAAAAAATAACACCCGCGGGTGTTAAATGAAGGGAGTTAAAAATTAACTCTCTTTTGGAGTTAATTTTTAACTCTAAAAATTTAACTCCCTACTCCCGAGTCCGTTAACTCTCTAAATTTTTTACAGTGTATAAAAATAATAATAAATTTGAAATCGATGATGTTTACTTTATAAAAATAATTTTATAAAGTAGGTTGATTTAAAAAATAAAAATATAAAAAAATGTACATCGAATAGAAATTTTCCACTGTTACACTGTAAGGTTACAATTAATAGTCGAAAAAATGTCCTCATCTGAAACAAAAAGATAAAAAAACAATTTTCAAAGAAATTGAAATTTTTCTTATCGTCGAGATTTCATTGTCACTTCAACACTCACTCACTCTATCTCTCTCTTTTTCTCTATTAAAAAAACGAATTAACAGTAAAACTAAAAATCTCTTTACGAGATTTATTAAATGATGTAATCATGCTCCTGTTTAATGGAATAAAAGGGGGAAATATCGAATTCTCTAAACTATGAAACTTTGAAAAGAATTGAAAAGCCGTGTGAAATTCTCTTCACTAACTGTTCTTATGTTATATTTTAAGCTCTTCAAAATGAGAATGAAAACGATCCTATTTTCGCAACTCCCTCTCTGAAATAGAAAAATCCCTTCAACATTTATAGGTACAATGTGAAAAGCACGAACCATTTTCCAAAAAGATTTAAAGATCGTCAGCACGATCGTCGCGTTGAAAATGAAGCAGTTATCGGCAATTCGATTTTCGCCTAGGTTGACGGAAATCCAAAAAAAAAAGAAAAAAAAACTCGACTCCTGGGGATCCAGTAGATATCTAGTCTTGATTTCCTAACGTTTCCTTTTGCGAGTAGCCTCATAGGACAGATTAGCCAATGGTGGCACGTTACACATATATGTACCATGCTCAGACTAATTATTAATGTTACTGTTATTACCGTTATGACCGCCACAGGAGCACTATAACCACCGCTCTATAAAATAGCCTCTTATCGATAGATCGAACGTGGTCAACCAGCCATATCGATTTTTTTTTAAATTTTTTTTTAGTTTTTTTTTTATCTTCCTCTCCTCTATGGAAAACATTGCTTAGCCTGCATATATCGGTAAATGTAGTCGCGGTCAACTTCCATGGGACGACACTGTTGAGACTCGATTTTGCAATCTTCCATCGTGCACAAGAACAATTCGATCGCATTTCCCAGGCATTTTGTATTTTTTTTTTCGTAAACTCAATGTTTATTATTTTCCTCTCCAAGAATGCAGTGAAAAAGGGAATTATTGACAAACTAAAAATTGAGAGAATTAAAAAGAAATTTAAAAAGAAAGTAGAAAAAAAGGAAAAACTTTTTATTTTATTAAATTACTAGCTTTCCTATCCATTTTTTATCTGTGTTTTTATCTATAGACAAATTAAAAAATTTCTCCTTTAATTGCTTTAAAAAAAATGTTATTCAAAAAAATATAATCAGAAGTACTGAATAAATTTAATTTTCCTCTTTTGTTACTTATATTGGATATGTAAAAACAAATAAAAGGGATGTTACACTACAGGTAAAAATTGAGAGACCACCCATTTTCAGGCGAATGAAAAACGTTTCAAAGCATAAAATTTATGGAAAGTAAAATTTTTTTCCGTTTATATTTAGAATGATGATAAAATTTTTGAAAAGAACAAAATATTTTATAAGTCATTTAGTCAATATTTAATTGAGATATTTTTAAAAAATCGTAATTTTCAATGTTTTACAAAAATTTTAATAACTTTAAAAATAATGAACGCTTTTAATTAATATTAGACTTATTTTAAAGGTCACTAAATACACTATTAGAATTAATAATAAGCATTAACGTGTAATTTTTTTCTTTGAAAATGCAAACCGTCAAAGATGGACAAAAACAATTCAAAAAATTGGAAACAATTTTTCTGTACTAAAAACTATTCTAAAAAATATATAAAACATAATATTGTGTAGATTTTTCAAAAGAATTTAATTTAAAAAATATGTTCGAATTTTAAACATTAACGATTATTTAAAAATATTTTTTTAAAATATCTAAAATATTTTGTTCTTTTCAAAATTTTATCATCATTCTAAATATAAGTAGAAAAAAAATTTTAGTTTCCATAAATTTTATGTTGCGAAACGTTTTTCATTCGCCTGAAAATGGGTGGTGTCTCTGAATTTTGACCGGTAGTGTATAAATTATAAAAAATGACAATATTTAGAAGCAAAAATTCGATTTTGAACTTTATGAGTGTCATTCTATTTTAAAACAAAAATTAATTACTCACACTTAATTCTCTCGAATAGTTACACAAAAATTTTTCAAAAATTTTCACTTAAATTCTTTGAAAATTACAGTTTTTCTAATGGTAAAAAAGTACAATAAAAACAACGTATCAGAATTTACTAGAGTAAAAAATATTAAAGTATTTCTGTAAAGTTCATAGTGATTCAAAAGTGGTAAAAAATGCAATAAAGAATATACAACATTTTTAAATTTTAAAAATGATGTTTGAACATTTAAAAGTAAAAATTTTTGTAATAATTCTAGAAATTTGATATTATTCCCAATACTTTTACTAAGATTCCTTGAAATGTCCATCGTCAATTTTAGTTTCCTTGACTTTTTAGGATCAGTGAATTCCCTAGAATTTATTAACTTTTGACAAGCCAAAGAAACTGACTATAATTTCTGTTTATTATTTTTTTAAAATTAACATTCTAGATTAAATAATTTCCATAATTTTATGTTTTTGCAATTATTTTAAAGATAATTACAAAAGAAAAAATAGCTTATTTTTTAATAAAGTTATCTTTTTTTAAAAAAAAGGGAAATTTATTAAAATATGTTACTTTATAATTGTATTTTTTAGTATTTTAGCCTTCTGTCCATAAAATCATTTTATCTGGAAATCTTATTAAACTGCCGCTGAAAGTTTGAATGCATTTGAATTTTTGATTCTTTGTTGTTCAAAATTATAAATTATGAAAAAAGAAATTAATTTTCAGTAATGAATAGACAAACGTCCGATTTTATTAATATGGATATTTTATGTTTTTTAATTTCGTCTTTCACAATTTAATATTTTTCTTTGTCTTTTTTTTACATTTTGGCATTAAAATTTTTTGTAAAAAATAAAAGTAGGTTTGAAAGCTGCATTAATACTTGTATTTTTAATATAGGTATATACATTTTTTTTATATCATATTTATCAGTTATGACCTCATTTCAAAGGCATGGAATTCTATATTATTTATCGATATACTCATATAGTAGGTCACATACTCTCTGTTTATTTGATATATATTATACGTTTCAAGTTTATATCAATTATGATTCAATATTTCTTGCCTTTTGTGGTTGATTATTATTTTGATTTTCGTCCAATTATTTTATTTCCTTTTTATTTATTCAAAAGTTCAATTAAAATAAAATATGCAACGTGATGGAAAATTTTTCAATGTAATTTTTTTTCTTCGTTAATAATACTCGAATAAATTTTCAATAACATTTCAATAGGTATTCCATTAATTTGCAATATAATTAAAAATAATAAAAATTTCCCATATTTATCTTTTATTAAAATATTTTTTATTGACAATTGAACTTGTGAATTTGTAAGCATGTAACTCGAGTAGATATTTTTATTTTCAAAGTAAATGTTGACCTGCAATTTCGTATTTAAATTTAACTCTGACTAAAAAGTTTTCCTTTACTTTTGGAATATGTAAAATTATTTTTTTTTAAATCTGTTATCATTTTTTTCAGAAAGGATATTCTATTGTTCTTTGAATAAACGTGTTTGTGTTTGAAAACAATGCTTTCAAACAATTTCTATTTTCGTTTATTTTTATTAAAACATTTGTCTTTCTAGTTAAAATTTTGTTTGAGTCGAAAAATTTGAAAATTTAATTTCAAATTGATTTTGATGAATAAAAATTTAATTAAAAAATCTTGTTTTAGATATAAACGCAAAAAAAAGAATGAAGAAATTATATCAATGGAAATTCTCTAAAGTATTCATGAAGAAAATGAAGAGAAAATAAAATTCTTGTTAATCTCTAATATATAAATAAAAATTAGTTGAATAAATTGAAAATATTAACTTTAAAATAAATGAAAAATACAATAAATAAATGAAAAAAATGTAATTTTAGATTATTACAAAATTAATTTTTTGTTTCAGGTCTGGAAAAAACTACTCCTGAGCTTAATCGGTAAGTGTCAAATCAACAACTGCTCAACGATTGCTCAATAAATATTTATATATTTTCTTTTTGAAAAAAGCGAAAGACGAATTGTTATGTAAGTTAGAAAAATGTTTATATCAACGTTTGAATATATATATACATTTGATTGTTTACTCGATTTAAATCTTTATTCAAGCCACCATTATCTTTTATGTTCGTAATAAACTAGTTCTTTTCTTAAAAACTGGATTACCTTCTATCGAGGTTTCTCAGTTAAATTCACATTCGATAAAGACATACATCACGTTTTGAATCACAATTGTTGTAAATCGTTTTCGGAAACCGTTACTCTTGCGAAACGACTCTCGTCCTTCGAGTTTGATCGTCAGGCTGCGCATCTTTATGTCGCTTTAAGTATATACCGAAGCATTGTATGTAAGAAAGTAAATTCAGTTGACATTCTATATTGATCCAAAAGAAATCCTTCTCTAAATTCTTCAAATATATACATATATATAATTCAATTCTCTACACTATATATTTTTCAATTCGAAATTATTCAATCTTCTTTTCTTTAGAATATAATCTCATTTGTATACTTTTCATTTATTTTTCTAAATCAATCCTTTCACGTTTTCCATTTTCTTTGTTTACTTCCCTCTTTTCATTCTTTTCTTATACTTGATCACTTTAAATATTTAAATAAAGAAAAAAATTCTTTATTTAAAATTCAAACCCTTGGGACGTTGAAGTAGATTTTTATTTTTTATCCAGAAAAAATTGGTTTTTATCTAATAATAAATTAATTTTTACCAGACTTTTTTGTTGATTTACTAATAATTAATAGTACCTGCTGTGGAAGAAAAATTTATAATTAACAACCTTTTTTTATGTGTGAAAATAAAGTAAACTTTGGTTGTTTTGAGAATCAATATTTGTGCGCTTTCTTGGTTTTTTTTAGCTTCTTCGTTTTTAAGAGAAAATTCTTTTGTGATGGTCTGAGCTAAATTAACTTTTACCGCAAGGGGATTAAAAATCACCAAAGTTAACGCAAGTGCGACACACCCCGAAGGTAGAGTTAATCGTTTGTTCAACCCCCCCCCCCCCCACACCCCACTTGCACCTCTCACCCTTTCAGTTTCTCAAAGTTTAGATCTTGCGCTTCGAGTTTCAAAGCCTGTATGAGTTCCTTGCCATAACTAAAATACATAGCATACTCTCGAGAATGTTACATTCTCCAGGATCATAATTTTCTCACCATAATAATCATAATATGAAAAATTTACAGAAACACTAATAACATTCAGTATAATAATAATAATAATAATAATAATAATAATAATAATAATAATAATAATAATAATAATAATAATAATAATGAAATTGGTAATAATAATTTTATATTCAGAAATTATTTCCTTTTTCTTCGTTTATTTATTTTATTTCACAAGTAATTTAAATTTATCGTATTTCCTTAATTTTCCGATTAAATTTACCAATAAAAAGAATATAAAGATAATGAATTCTCTAATAGAACGGTAAGGAAATATTTTGATGATATTTTCATTAGAGCGTTTGAAAGATAATGTGCGTATGTTATATATATATATATATTGATGCGGCAAAAAAGACGAATATTCATGAACAATTATAGTTTTTTACCACCCCTTTTTCCCCTTCTTATCGTGATATAAAAGGCAGTTATAATAAAATTTACTAAAGGTCTGAATATATACAGATAGAATTAAATTTCCTATGAAAGACGTTTATGTCCCTCTTTTAATGCTTCTTCGGTCTTTGATATCGAAAAGAGTGGGTAGGTAGGTCGTCTCGCTGATAAAATACTAGTCTATTCTTACCACCCAAGAATTCTCCAGTGTAGAAAATGAATATTCAAAACGTCGCATTATAATAGGCGCACCACGCGAACACACACACATGCAGAACATAATGGAAAAGTAGTAAAATAAAAGAAGTTTTATTAAATTAATTAAGAAAAGGTGATAAAAGGAAAACTTATTTATACTCAATAATAGTAGTAAATAAAATAATTTGTTTATTTAAATCTATTTTTAATAAAATAATACAACAACATAATTAATTTATTATTTAAATTTATTATTTATATAAAACTGTATCAATTTATTTCTTTAAATTTGATATAAAAACTATGCTCTAAACTCTTTAAATTTGAATAAGCGAAATTTTACTGCTAAAATAGATGTCATTTAGCAACTGAAGCACTTCTGTAAAATTTTCACTGAATTTCACTAATTTTCAGTGACATAAGACTGAATTTCAGTGAAAATGTTACTAAACTGCTTCAATCGCTAAATTATTTTGTCAGTGAAATTTCATTGATTCAAATTAAGAAAGTTAAATAATTACAAAACAAACAACTTATTAATAAATAGTTTACTGAATTTCAAATAATATTGATGCTTTCTTTTTTCTCGACAATAATGCTATTTACAGTTAGTATTTACAATCATTTTCATTGAAAAGCTAGGACTATTTGCAATAACTTTGGTAGAATTAAAATAATAACAATAATGAGTTTTCATGAATATTTAAAAGGATCCAAATTTTTAACACTTTCTCTAAGTCGTATTTTGTTTATAAAATTGTTATTAACAATGTACATAATAAATTAGTGAAGATTATGTAAATATTTATGAATTTGTTTAAGCAATTGTTGTTAAACAATTAGAAATTAGAAACAGGTATTTCTTTCTTTTTAATTTTCCTATGAATCCAATGATTAATTTTACTTAAAATTCATTTGTTTAAGCTTGAGATGAAATATCTTTATCCAGCATAATTTGTTTATAACAATTTTTGTAAACAAAATACGACTTGGAGAAAAATATAACCCATACAAAACTTTCTTAAATTTTCACATAGAATTGATTAAAGTTAACAGTTTCCACAAATTTTTAAATCTTTATTAATTTGTTTAAATAATTCTTGTTAAACAAATGGAAATTAGAAATACAGTACCGGACAAAATTGTCAGTCCACCCATTTTTGAAGGAATAAAAAACTTTTTTAACATAAAATTTATGAAAACTAAAATTTTTTTTGGTTTGTTTTGAAAGACAATAAAATTTTGAAAAGAATAAGACCTTACAGAAGTCATTTGGCCAAAATTTGTGCAAGGTATTCTTAAAAAATCGTAATTTTCAATGTTTTACAAAAATTTGAATAACTTTTAAAATAATGAACTCTTTTTAATAATCTTAAGCTTATTTTAAATGTCATTTTCTACGAAATAGAAATTACTTATAGGCATTAACCTGTAATTTTTTTCTTGGAATAAGCATGACGATAAGGTTGGACAAAAAAATTCGAAAAATTTGAAATAATATTATTAAAAGAAAAATAATTTGTAAAATTTAAACATATTTTTTAATTAAATTTTCTTAAAAATTTTCACCATATCATGTTTTATATATGTTTTAGAATAGTTTTTATTACAAAAAAATTATTTCAATTTTTCCCATTCCGTAGAAAATGACCTTTAAAAAAAGTTTAAGATTATTAAAAAGTGTTCATTATTTTTGAAGTTATTAAAATTTTTGTAAAACATTGAAAATGACGGTTTTTAAGAATATATTGTACAAATTTTGGCCAAATGACTTCTGTAAGGTCTTATTCTTTTCAAAATTTTATTGTCTTTCAAACCATAAACCAAAAAAATTTTAGTTTTCATAAATTTTATGTTAAACAATTTTTTTTATTCCTTCAAGAATGGGTGGACTGACAATTTCGGACGGTACTGTAGGTATTTCTTTTTTTCAATTTTTCTATGAATCCAATTGTTAACTTCATAATACAATGGCTGGTTTCTTCATGGAACTTAAAGGGTTCACCTGTTGCTTGTTAAGGACCCAAAGTACACTGAGAAAAAAAATTATTTGATTCAAACAAATTTTGTTTAAATCAAACTTAAAATATCTTTGCTATACAGTCAAACATATTTAAGTTTAATTCAAACATATTTTCTGGTTCAGTTTAAGAGATTATAATATATTGAAATCAAACATAAATTGTAATTGATTTTAAATTATCTGCAGTTAACTTTTAAGTTTGATTCAAACACAAAATTTTTAAACATAATTTTTGTTTAAACCGTAACAGAAAATATGTTTGAATGAAATATAATTATTCAAACAAATAATACTTTTGAATCAATGCAGTAGATATTTTCTATATATTGAGATTAAACTTACAAATTAATTTCAATTAAACAAAATCGTCTAACATTATTTTTGTGTTTCTTTAAAGTATAAAGTTTTCTCAGTGTAGGGCCGTGAACTTCTTAGTGCAAAGTAGCAATTAATTATGTAATAATTATAAAATAAATTCTTAATTTCATACATATCTTTATTCACTATTTAATTGATGAAAATAAAATGATGTGTGTGTGAATGTAATGACTGATGTGTCAACTCTCTAAATCTGAATTAGTAGAATTCTACTAAGAATTAGTAAAATTTTACTAATTTTTAGTAGAATTCATGAACGACTCTTCACCTTTTTAATTAGTAGAATATTACTAATTTTTAGTAAAATTGTACTAATGTTTTAGTAGAATTCTACTAATTGAAAGTCACTTTTTCACTAAATGAATTAGTGAAACTGTTTTATCGACTATTAATAAAACAGTTCTACTAATTGTTAGAAGAATTCTACTAATCAATTAGTAACGCTCTACTAACAATTAGTAAAATTTTACTAATTGTTAGTAGAATTATTACTAAATCATTTAGTGGACGACTTTTCACCATTTCATTAGTAACTTTCTACTAATTCAGATTTAGAGAGAATCATTTTCAACTGATTTTCAGTGAAATTTCAATAATATAAGGCGAGAGAATATAAAAGTCACTGATTCAGTTTTAGAGAGCATAATAATAATAATTTATTATTATGTGATATTATGCTTTTTGAGCGTTATTACGTTTTTTGCATGACTTTCGTAAGATGACTTAATTTTTCCAAACACTTTGCTCCTCTATTTTTTTGCCCAAATATTGTTAACCCTGTTGAGCAAATTTTTCCTCTATGTTCTTCAATCACTTTTCAATCATACACATGCCCAGGTAAAGAGGTCAAGAATTCCGCACTCTGATAATATATATTTAAATATTTACTCTCACTTGTCGGAGGGCAAAATCGTGCCATAATCTTAGCCCAAATACAGATTTTGTTTTGTTTGGTAGATATTTATTTTTTGGTGTCGTTTTAAAACGATTTTCAAGACGATTTGTTATTCCCGCTGGCAGATCGCATAAGCACGACTTTCGACCATAGCGACAGGTCGAGAGGGGGATAGAGAAAAAGAGAGAGAGGAGAAAAAAGAGCAGGGTGGGTGTATTTGATCTTATATTTGCGAGAGTATTGAAGTCGGTGGTTGAAGATATCTCTCGAGTGGCAGTGTAACGCGGTAGGACGGTTCGTAATTAACGCCTCATGTAGATGCTATCTCCATGAAGGTAAATGCGGAGGGAGAGACTGCGTGACGACCAGTGATGTACGGCCTTGCTGCCGTAATGGAATATTATTATCGGTCAGCATCAACTTGTTGGGGTTGAATTAGTGATGGTGGGCGACGACCGGTGGTCGAAGGTGTATTCAGCAAAACGTGCAGGAGAGGCGCAATGCGCGTTACTTACGACAATGCAACGCGAGAAACAAGACCAAGAGGATACACTCCTTTTCCAGCAGTATCTCCCCCTTTCTCAAAGGGCCCCTCTCTCTCTCTCTCCTCTATATATACCCGTTTTATATTTATATACCTGTATAGACGCCACGATTCGCCGCATGTCATGACTTTTTTTCAAGAATTAATCAGCCAGACGTCCATTGTCCGCATGTCCGATACATTTTTATTGAACGGCGAATTTATGCCACGTCGCACCTGCATCACAAGACTGTATAACGTATATAAACCCAACGACAGTAATCTTAGAAAATCAATTCTCTAAATCCCCTCTCCTTTTTTATTTGTCTTTTTAATCCCCTTGTCAAAATTCAATCTTCATTTAGCTATCTCATCTCGACAGTTTTCACATCTGTCAGGCTTTACATTCTTTCTTCTATATTGAGGAAAAAAATTTTTATATTTTTACAGTCAAACCTGCTTAAGTGAGACGACAAGTTTCTTTGTAAGATGTGACTGTTTTTAAAGGCAGTGTGTTTATTTATAACTACTGTTTAAAAAGTACTCATTATTTTTTGCCATCACTGACAATTTGCCCAGATTGGCTAAATATTGAAAGAACTATTATTACATTCTTTGTATAAGAAGGAAGGTCATACATTAAATTTTTAGTACTACATAATTATTCAAAAATTCATTGGTTTATCAAACATGGCGATTGAATGAATTTGAAACAATTTCTTCAGAACAGTATTATACCAAACATGATGAAATGATAAACATTTTGTCAAATATGAAGCTTAATATTTGTTCAGAATATGGTTAAATATTATGGCGTGGCTAAGAATTAAACAAACTTTTAAAGACAATTATTTAAGCAAACTTAAAAGTAGCTTACAAATAAACAAGCAAATTGAATAAAGTTAATTTAATATCGAAAAATATTTTTCAGAAAAAGCAGGTTTCTGTATTTCTTTATGAGGACGGCTGTGCTGTTGATATACATGAAATCTTAATGAAGTTTTAAGTGAAAAATGATTCGGATAGATTGTTAACTTCCTTTACATTCAGTTAAATAATACCGAATGATAAATTCCTTTTTTAAATTTAATAAAGTTTGTTCGAAAACTAAATAAATATTTAACCATATTTGACTTTATACAAAAAACACTGGTACACACAACAAAAATTCATACTCTGAGCTTTAGATCAGACCATGATTACTTTATGTTTTTCAGGTCGCAGAAACAGAATCTAAAGTCTATTTAATCCCATTAGGTCAGGGTTTTAAGATAACCCCAAAAAACTCTGAATTTGACCCAAAAAATGTTTAATCAAGCAAACATTATTTTTATATCTTACTATCATGCTTTATGTTTTTGAGGTCACAGAACCTGAATCTGAAGTTTATATTTAACCCCATCACGCTAGGGTTTTCAGATAGCATAAAAGAAAATCCAAATATTTCTAAACCCAGAAAAGTGTTTACTTTTAGGTCTTACTCTAACTGTTTCACGTTTTTAGGGCTTCAGTGACCAAAACAATATAAGACAGTTATAGTAGGACTTAAAAATAAAAAGTTTTCTTTATTTGCACATTTTAGTATCAAATTTTTTTGTTTCTTTCATGTTATATTAAAACCCTGGTGTGATGGGGTTAAATAGACTTCAGACTCAGCTTCTGTGACCTCAAAAACATAAAAGAGTGATAGTAAAAATTAAAGAAAACATTTTTTTCTTTATTAAAAAATGTTTGGTTCAAAGTTTAAGTTTTTTGGAACCATCTCAAAACCCTGACGTGATGGGGTTAAATAAATAGACTGCAGATTCGGTTTCTGCAACCCCAAAAAACATAAGTAGTCATGGTCTAACTTGAAGTTTAGGGCATGACTTTTTTTGTGTGCCCGTGAGTATTTAAAAAAAATAATAAATAGGCTAAGGATTTAATTAAAAATTTAAGCCTGCTCTTTTTTTAAGAATTAAACAGACTATCAAAACTAATATTTCGACAAATCTCTTAATTAACTAATTAATAAACCACATGTAAGGGAAATTGACTAAACATTTAACAAACTACTAATTTTTTTAAATACTGTTCATTTTATTTGGTTTACTATTTAACCAATTGACAAGATAATTTTGGTAAAATATTGACCTTTGCCGAAGTTGTCAATTGATTAAATATTTGATCAACTCTCAAGATCAATAGTTTACTGAAAATATAAATTGTTTAAATAATATTCTTTATCAAATTGTTATTTTTATCCAAATACTGCGTTTACTTTAATTGGCTAAATATTAAATAAATTACCACTTTTTGTAAAATCCTATTTTTTGTCTAAGTCATAAATTATATAAATACCTTATGAACTCTAACGGTCAATTTTTTTTCAAAACTGTCAATTGGATAAATATTAAGAAAAATATAGTAGACAATATTATGCCAAATTACTTATTGTATCTAATCCTAAAGTCACCATTTTGCGGTAAAAATAGCAATTTCCAAAAACAACAACTGCAACAAGAAAATATTTTCTATTTATTTTAAACTGTAAAGCAAAAAAATTTAATATAATCTTCCAAATATCACAATCAGATTTTATATTATTTGTAAAAATATTTAACATTTAACATCGAGTTAAATGATTTCTTACGAAAAGAAACATTTTTAAAGAAATTGAAAGAAGATGAGGATTATTTTCGCAAGCGAGAAAATTGAAAGGAGAAGGGAATATTATTATTAGGGCAGAGATAAACTCGTTGAGGCTAAATTAATGGCGCCTGGGACGTCCAGCGGTGCAAAAGACAATACAAAGTCCCCGGGGGTGTGAGAAAAGTAGAAGATGGGTCGACGAGGCAACACACCGAGTCGAAACCTATTGTGCCAAGCTCCAATAGAGTTTGTCCTGGCTTCTTTCTTTAAAAAAAAAAGAAAAAAAGAAAAAAAACGAAACCCAAAGAAAAACGAAAATGTGAAGACAGCTAAGACCTGATTTCACTGACCGTACGAAGCTGTCTGTGGTTTCGGATTGATATCCCCCACTTTTATCTTTTTTTTTCCTTTTCTCCAAGACAAAGAAGACAAAAAAAAACTTAACTTCAATAAAATTAAGTTTTAAATCAAAAAATAGCAAAAAGAAACCTACATTTTTATCTATTATTTCCCCCTCTGGATACATCTGTCATTAATATATTAGTAATTTTATCGAAACATTTTTTCTTTTGAATATTAGAGAAAACCGTTCCCATGATAGGATTAGGGATGTGGAAAAAATGCCATGATAAGAAACATATTAAATTAGCTCATTATCAAAGACCAGATTTGAAAACTGGTATCACATAAGTTGTTTGAGGAGTTTTCCACGGGTATTAAAATGCACTTCCTGGATTACTATTTGAAAGTGGACAATCATGAATCGAAAACGTATGCTCGCAAGGTTACGAAACGGAAATTGCATATATGAACATTATTTCATATAACTGGGAAGAAATAATTTTTTCATTTTATTTTTCATTTACTACAATATACATACACATACATGGTCATCATGAATTCTTGATTAACTGTCTGATAACATGACTGAATTACAACTACTTATGTGTGTAATTCTTATCACGATATGCGCAACCGGTTATTGATGATTTCATCAATTTTTGTTTCGTGAAAAGAGAAAAAATCACTAGAGGAGAATGATTGTTATCAAATCCTATTAAAATATTTTCATCATCAAATAGATTTCATTTTTTCTTTTCTTTTTCTTTGATAAATCAATTTTCAAATTTATATTACAATCTATGATTCGCTTGATATCTTAATTAAGAGATAGGTACATACCTGTAATATACAAAGGAGAGGAAAAAAATTACCATAGCTTTAATTAAATAATGAATGTGCAAAATAAATTGTATATGCGCATTTTCACACACATTCAATGCCAATTAAAGTTTAATTATATTTCCCCTTGGGGAGGAGGGGGGGGATTTTTTATTTCTTAAAAAATTGATATCTATATTTATTCAATGTTTTCTATTGACTTTAATTAAAGGCAAGGTTTATACTTTTAATTCTAGGGAGTGGAACTCTAGAGTTAATTTCATTTTAAAATTAATTAAATTGCGAAATGATTTCAGATTCTTTATGAATATGTTGGTTCAAGAGAGGAGAAATTGTAAATTAATGTATGAAAAATTGTTCTTCTTCCACACAATTTTTC